>CM029398.1:31016366-31709439 GCA_017139565.1 Luffa aegyptiaca | reverse complement strand
GCCATTATATTTCTTTAATGTTGAAGCAAAGATATCTCAAATGACGTGCATATGATTGATGCATCATTTCTTATTGAGAAATGCATAAGTAAGCTTGACGCAGATGCTGGGGCAATCGCAACATATGAGGCTATTATGGCAAATGTCAAAATATGAAACAAATGTCAGGTGACAAAATCACCATGTTACGCATCTTTTACTCAATTTTGGCAACGAGCAAAACTTTTCTCTTCAAATAGCGAGTAAAAAGACATTGGAGTTCTCTTCGGAGTTATCCAAATTGACATAAGAAGAAGTGATACCCTTACATGACTATTGACTACTTGAAGTACTTAATTGAAGAATACAGATGTCTACGCAAAAAGTCATATGATCAGTTGTAGCAATAGTCATTTCATCAACCCCAAGACCTTAACTGGGGCAATAAAGTGTTTTAGAAGAAAAGAAGTTTTTCTCAATAAGGATCGAAGCTAGGTGATTGCAAACAGATCACACGGGCATGTCATTCCTAATCAGTTTATCAAGAAGCCACTTAAGAAGAAATATAGCATTGACAAAAGCAAAGGTGACTCATTCTTTGAAGAAAATTATCATTTGTTGGAAGAAATATATGAGTTAGAACATTATAAGTGGCTCTGAGGAGTTTGTTATATCGAACTTGAGCCAGCAAATATGCTTACCAACACATTTGATCAATCTATGAGATAAATCTTGGGAAGCTAAGCATCAAGTTTTAGAGGAGTTGTTTAAGGAATGATTTCACTTTCATCTCCCTTTCGGTTATATCTTCGTTTTCCCACATTTATACTTCTTAAGCCCCATTTGTCAACTTTTTCTTGTCTCATGCTTCTTTCATCCAAATACTACTTTGAGAAATGATAGTTCCTCGTTCTCGTCATCCACATTTGTCTTTGTTTGCCCGTCCTTCTTAGGTCTTGAATTTGAAAGTCACTCATTCAACTTATTATCTTTTGAGATCATGTCATTCCCATCATATGCTTGATATTTCCAAATAGAGATTGTGCTATAAGTTACCTTTATTAGTCATTCAAATAGTATATGAGACAATTTTAGCCCATCATGTCTATTGTAAATGGTCAAGCTTATCCATTAGAGAATCTTTGTAACAACAAAAAGAGTTGCAACAATATCAAAATGAGGACATTCACCAAAAAAAAAAAAAAAAAAAAGTGCAACAAAAAGAAAAGAAAAGAAAAGAAATTTTTAGACAAGGATAAAGTTATTTCCTCATGATTTAATATCACTTGATAGTCTATAAAGGAGTATGAGAATAAGTAAAATTAGCCACCTTTCTTTTCTTTTCTTTTAAAAAAAAAAAAGCACAGATACACACACAAATTTTCTTCTTTCTGAATAAAGCGTTGTAAAAAAAAAAAAAAAAAGCACAAAAAAATCTTGCAAAATACTGGGGCAAATTTCAGATAAGAATGTCTATTAGAAGACATTTATCAAAAGAACCCTTTCATGATTTGATTCTTGTCTTTAAAAAGATGAAAACTTCTTTAAAAAGTTACTTTTCTTGAAACTATGCTTTAAACTTCATTAATAAACACTGGGGCAATTTTTGGATGAAAGTCCGTATCACAAAGTGTTTTATTATGAAAAAACTCATGCATTCATAAGCATTGTAGGTTAAAATTTTGTCCGTGGAAGTTTTCTCACCATTTTAATACATCATCGGGTGCTTGTTTACCCTTGACCCGATACCTTTATCATGGAGGTGCTTGTTTACCCCTGGCCTCCAGCCCTTTTAATACATCATCGAGTGCTTGTTTACCCTGGCTCGATACCTTTATAATGGAGGTGCTTGTTTACCCCTGGCCTCCAGCCCTTTTAATACATCATCGGGTGCTTGTTTACCCCTGGCCCGATACATTTATCATGGAGGTCTTGTTTACCCCTGGCCTCCAGCCCTTTTAATACATCATCGGGTGCTTGTTTACCCCTGCCCGATACATTTATCATGGAGGTGCTTGTTTACCCCTGGCCTCCAGCTTTTAACACATCATCGAGTGCTTGTTTACCTGGCTCGATACTTTATCATGGAGGTGCTTGTTTACCCTGGCCTCCAGCCTTTATACATCATCGGTGCTTGTTTACCCCTGGCCTCCAGCTCCTTTATACTCATCGAGTGCTTGTTTACCCCTGGCCTCCAGCTCTTTTAACACATCATCGAGTGCTGTTTACCCCTGGCTCGATACCTTTATCATGGAGGTGCTTGTTTACCCCTGGCCTCCAGCCCTATTATTACATCATCGGGTGCTTGTTTACCCCTGGCCCGATACCTTTATCATGGAGGTGCTTGTTTACCCCTGGCCTCCAGCCCTTTTAATACATCATCGAGTGCTTGTTTACCCCTGGCTCGATACCTTTATAATAGAGGTGCTTGTTTACCCCTGGCCTCCAGCCCTTTTAATACACCATCGGGTGCTTGTTTACCCCTGGCCCGATACATTTATCATGGAGGTGCTTGTTTACCCTGGCCTCCAGCCCTTTTAATACATCATCGGGTGCTTGTTTACCCCTGGCCCGATACATTTATCATGGAGGTGCTTGTTTACCCCTGACCTCCAGCTCTTTTAACACATCATCGAGTGCTTGTTTACCCCTGGCTCGATCTTTATCATGGAGGTGCTTGTTTACCCCTGGCCTCCAGCCCTTTTAATACATCATCGGGTGCTTGTTTACCCCTGGCCTCCAGCTCCTTTAATACATCATCGGGTGCTTGTTTACCCCTGGCCCGATACCTTTATCATGGAGGTGCTTGTTTACCCCTGGCCTCCAGCTCCTTTAATACATCATCGGGTGCTTGTTTACCCCTGGCCCGATACCTTTATCATGGAGGTGTTTGTTTACCTCTGGCCTCCAGCTCCTTTAATACACCATCGGGTGCTTGTTTACCCCTGGCCCGATACCTTTATCATGGAGGTGCTTGTTTAGCCCTGGCCTCCAACTCCTTTAATACATCATGGGGCGCTTGTCTATCCTTGACCGTCCCCAAAATTTAACAGTTTAACGTTTACCCCTGGCTGTCCCAAAATTTAACAGTTTAGTGTTTACCCCTGGCTGTTTCCAAACATTTACGGTTTAGTGTTTACCCCTGGTCGTTCCAAAATTCTTTCGATTTAGTGTTTTCCCTATTTATTTTCCAAAAAAAAAAAAAACAAAAAGCTTAAATTTTACCATTGGTTATCTATTTATTTTGCTAAATATAAAATTTCGAACAAATAAGGTCTACACCTTTGTCCATCCTTTTATTCTATAAGAATGAACAAAGGGGGGCAAACTGTAGACCCCTAAATTTGTCCGGAATTTTATTCTTTTAATTGATTTTGTCTTTTTAAAAAATAATAAATAAAAGAAAAAAAGTGTTCTAGAGTTTTTAAATAGCCAATCATATTTATTAATTTTGGTGAGAATAATTAGGTCAAATATTTTATTTTAATTAATTGATTTGTCAAATCAAATATCAGGTTTATTTGGCAAGTTTTAATTAATCAAAATATTTTGTTTCCTTAAAGGATTGATTGGCAATTAAAATTTTGTAAATATGAGATAAAATTTGAGTATTTATTTGTTTCTTCTTTTATTTTATTTTATTTTATTTTTAATTTTATTTGATCACATTCCTAATATGTTGTGGTTAGAATTGGCTATAAATAGGGATCCCATCACCCTTGCTTTTCACGATTTCTCTAGCCTTGGGATACCCCTCTACACGTTTTTTTTGGCTAAGAGTAGACTCTCCAAATCTCTCCCCTAAAAAAAAAAAACCTAGATACACTTTTCCCTCTTTCCCACCTAACTTCCTTTACCTACTCAAGATTTTTTCCTCACGTTTTCTCTCCCTCTCGCCCTCACACTCTCTCAATCTCGCGTCGTCATTTCATAAGTCTTATTCCCAATCCAACGGTCACAAGCATTTTTTGTAAGTTTGTTTTTTTTTTTTTTTTTAATAGTTTTCTTTCTTTCCATGAGGCTAACATTTTTTTTATGATTTTATAAAGTTTAGTTTATTTATCGTTTCTTTCGCTTTATTCTAATATGATTCTTTTTAGCATTCAAGAAGTTATGTGATTTTTCTTTATGGGAATATTGAACAATTGCATGCATGTTTCGATTTCAATTTTATCATTTTCATTTTTATGTACTTAAAAATTGATTATTATATTTTGCTTATGTGCAACTTGTTAATTTGTTTTATTTTGTAATCTAGTATTATTATTTATGATTTAGTCGTATATTTTCATTAAGCCAATATGTGGTTATTTTGCCTAAAACCAATATTTATTTTGTTAATTGTGTTAAAAAAAATAAAGGATTCTCCAACGACGGAATCTCAATTTTTGGAATGCCAATGTTGAGTTTTCTTGAGGTAAGAAATCAATGTCTTGGAATGCCGAGATTTGATTTCAATATGGTTCCTTTTAAGCAAATGAATTTAATGAATTTTTAATTATTACGTATGGTAGTTTTCTTCTCTTTTTAAGCCTTTTATCTCAATTGTATATTGCTGAATTTTATTTTCTTTATTTTCACTATGTTATGATATGAATCCATAATTTCCTTGTAAATTTCTTTCCCTTAATTAAATATTTGCAAAACAAAAATCTTCCAACGATGGAATCTTGAATTTTCGGGATGCCGATATTTAAGTTTCTTGAGGAAAAATAAGATCTCGGGATGCCGGGATTTGCTTTTAATATTCTTTCCCTTTTTATATTTTTTTTTTCTTTATAAAAAAAACATCTTTTTCCAACGAAGCATATTTATAAAAGGCGTTTTCTTTAAAAGGAATGCATAAAAAACTTTTTGCTAAATGTATTTCATTAACTTTATCTTCAAAATAATAAATCAATCCAAAACTATTTTCCATAAAAATGTCACTTGCTTTAAAAATAAAATTAATTAAGAGTTTTCCTTAAAAAGTATTTTTACTTTACAATTTTCAAAATTAATAAACAAAATGTTTTTTTTTTAAAAAAAACAAACTTTCCTACGACGGAAATTAGGAAATCAAGATATTGACTTTCCTAATATTCTTGAGATGCAATGAATTTAAATTTGGGATGCCAAATTAAATTCAAACAAATATTGAATGGCTTTATGCCGCCCACAATTATTGCTTATTATTTATCTATGGAATAATAAGAATTAAAATGTGGGACATTTAAAAATCCACAAAAAAAAAATCTTCTTTAGTATTTATAATAGCCAATTTCCTTAAATAACACAAGAAAAACAAAATTTCGTTCTTTGAACGAGTGTTGTGGGGTGCTAGTACCTTCCCTATACACCAAAGACCCCCGAACCTTAAATCTTTTCTTTGCAGACCATTTTAGCATATTGTTGGGTGCCCAGTCACACCCTCTAAATCAAGACTGGTGGCGACTCCATTTTCCTCCTCTTGGGAACAAAGTCGGCCGCTCCGCGTCGCAAACCCGTAGCGACAACACACAAGAGAGAGAATCAGAGGATTAACATTAGAGATTGTACACCCACACCCATACAAACATCAATAAAAATTATATATTCCACGTGTCTCCATTCATTTGAAGTTACGTGTGAACAGATATGATTCAAAATTAATTAGTGAGAGAATTTAATTATTTGAAGGAGTTCAAATATTAATGTGAATTAGATTCATATTAAAACTATAGTATAAATTTAATATGAATGGGAGTCATATTAAAATTATATTATATGAGAGAATTATTTGAATATGATTCAAATGGAAAACAAATTAATTAGCCAAAGTGAGCATGACTCAACGATAATTGGCATGTACCCTCGACCAAGAGTTCAGAGGTTCGAATCCCCCACCTCCAAATGTTGATGTACTAAAAAATGGAAAATTAATTAAATATGTGATATTTAATTAAGGAATAAATTAATTGGAGAATTTTTTTTAGAAGAATTAATTAGAGAATTAATTAATCAATTTAATTTGATTTGATTGAATATGATTTAATTGAATTAATTAAATTACTATAGTTTATTATTAATGTACATTTGGTGCATATTAAACTATAGATTAAAAGAGAGAGGTTCATTTAAATATGATTTAAATGTAAGTTCAAAAATATGAGATTTAATTTGGTAATTAATTAATTGTGATTAATTTAATTTAATTTAATTTAATGTGATTTAATTGAATTTATTAAATTAATACCATAGGTTAGGTGAGGTATGATCATTTAAATATGATTTAAATGATTTAATTAATTAATGTAATTAATTAAATTAATTTTATTTAAATTAAATTAAATATATATCAGTTTTTAACTGAATGGGGAGTTACACGTGTAACCCCACTCTCCTTACAAACGTCTCACCCCTTCTCTCACGCTTGCATTATCTGGTAGGTTACACAGAATTGTTTTGTGTCTCATATATTACACTCTTTGTAACATTCTCCATCTTGAGATCTTTTCAATCGCTCTAGGAAATTCACAGAACATTCTTGTAGAATTTTGTTTTTTTTTTTTTTCCCTTTTCAAGATCATGATCCCACAATCTCTACCTCATCAACCTAGAGGATAGCAGAGGTTCACAGTGGTGGTGTTCCAAATTGGGCTACTGTACGTGGGATCGAGGGACTCGCTGAAGAAAGGTCTTCAACAGGTGAGTTTTACTTCATTCTAATTAGATTAGAATAACATTATTAATCGCTATAGGAAGATTTTAGAATTTTTCTTTAATTTTTACTGTTTGTCAATGTATGGGTTTTTCAAAATGAATTTAATTGCAGGACGATCTAATATGTTTCCGCTGCCAAGGAATTTCAATCCTTCAGGTCCTACCACCTCTACCTTCACCTTCTTCCTTCTTCCTCACATTCTTTCTCTCTCCCCAATTTTCTTTTCCATTCTTCTTCTTCTTTTTTTTTTTTTTGTTTTTTATTTCTTCTTCCTTCAATTTAGCTCGTTGGAATAAAGTCATGGTTCATCGGAGGTTGGGTGCATAGGTTTGTTGTGATTAGAAGCATGGGTTTTTCGGATCGAGACTATGATGGTGACGGGGGTGCAATCATCGAGCAACGACGAACTGGCGTCGAACAAGTGGTGGTTGAGCATTTGTGAGTGATGGTGGACTGGAGTTAATGGTGGTTGGATGTAGGATTTGGAGGAAGAAGAAAATGGAGAAGGTTTTCACCATTGATATGTTCCTCCCCTTTGTTTTCCTTTTTTTTTGTCCTTTTCCTCCCCTTCATTCTTGTTGTTGCTCTCTTCCACAAGCTCTCCTTAGCTCTCCTTTTAGGAGAGCTTGGAGAAATAGTTGAGAAATAGGGGGAGGGAGTTGGAGAAAGTGGGGGACATGGGGAAGGAAGGGGAAGAATGAGTGAAAATAGGGGGAAAAAAAATAAAAAATAAATTAAATGAAAATAAAATAAACAATAAAAACCTCTATCGTGAAGATAGTGGAGATGAAATTTGAATTCTGGAAATAAAGAAATGTAAAATTCAGACAAAGATTAAAACGTTTGATCGTGAAGAGACTAGTGAGAATGTAGAAAAAGTTGAAAATTGTTGGGACCAATAAATATAGGATAAAATTAGTTTTTTTTTTTCTTTTTAACATATATTGAGGCAAATTCATGTGACTTTAAGATTTTTCGGTTGAGAAAATTCTTATGTTGATTTTTAAGAAAAATGAATATTGGTAGTTGGGCTTGACAGAGCTGTAAATAACAGTATACACTAGTAAAATGGGCAAGTAAATTATTAGTTAGTTGTTCTACAAATTGTGGTAGTCATTTCCAAATTTTCAAACTAATTTAGCCAAAAATCAAAAAATGTTTTTTTTTCTTAGTCATTTGTCACAATTACACTATTTTAACTTGTATTTATGAGTCCAATAGTCGAGTTGAAAAGAGAAGGTAGTTGAAAAAAACACATAAAAACAGAGAGAGCAGGGAGAGTAATGCACAATTTAGATTTTCAGGACAGCTTTCACAAAGGTTGATTGTCAAAATGTCAACCGTTGGATGTTGTTAACATTTGGTCAGCCTATTGGAGACACATAGGGCCTAGTTTTGAACGGTTGGATCATCGTTTGGAGCTCTGATTGTTTGTAATTGCTGCTGGACAAAACATATAAAACTGGAGATATTTTCTTTTTATCTCACAAGTGTTGATCTCTTATGTATGAAAGTATTGGTGGGTTGTGAATCTTTCTATGACTGATTTGGATTCTTGTTCCCCAATTTATCATAATAAGAGAAGGTGACAAGGGTGGACTCCTCACGAGTCCCGTGGTTTACTCTTCACATTGAAGGGGTTTTCCACGTATAATTCGTGTGTGTTATTTGCATTTTAGTCTTCTAAATTTTATGGTTGATTACTATCCCTTATTGGTTGATTACTTGGTGATTAATTGGTGATTAATTTGTAGTGTATTGGAGCACTATTATTTGGTTAATTGTCTTAAAGGTGATCCTAGTGGGTTGTTGATATACTACTTGGGTTTTATTACCTATAAGATAATAACTTGTTCCACCAAGTTAGAGCCAAGGATGAAAAAATTGGAGAAATCGGCCGATATATCGGATTTTTGAAGATACCGAAACATACATGAGTGGGTAAAGTCTTTTTTACCCCCTTATCGCCGATATTTTGGCGATATATTAAATTATCTGACTTCATATTTTATTAAATAAATATTATGTTGATGTTTAAATAACAATTTTGTACTTGGTGCGGCTGCTAGTTCGCAGCAGCTAGTTTGTTTGGGGTGTGTGGGTTCAACTATTTGCCAACATCAATATTTTACTTTTTTTTTTTTCTTTTTCATTTTCTCTCAATCATCTACAACTTTACCCTTCACTTTTTTTTTTAATCTCATATTTTTGACTTTTTTTTTTCCTGCCAACTTGTTTATTATATAATTTTTTTCTCTTTTGAATCTACAAATTCACTTCGCCCTATTTGTTTCTTTTTTCTTTATTCTCTACTATTATTCTTCTTTTTAATTTTCAAACTTTTTATTATATAATTTATATTTTTCTTATTTCATTTTTCATTATTTTTAATACATATTTTAGGTTGCAATATTGTTAAACGTATTTGTTTGTATTGACATTGCTATTAATTAGTAAATTAATTAAATTTATGTTCATTCTTGACAGGTAAATTATTCTACTAAGATTTGTGTTGCATGTTTAACTTATAAAATGCATACTTTTTTTAGAAAATAAAATGCATACTTTATGAATATTATAATCTATTTCTTAAGTTATTAAATCTTGTATCAAAATGATTTTCATCTTATCAAAAATTAGAACATAACTTTAATAATTTTAACTTTTATGTCTTTGATAAATTTTTAATTCTCTCTCTTTTTTTAGTTTGATTTTATATTTTATATTATAATTACAATGCACACTTTTGTTAATATTATGACTTTTAATTTATCTTTGGAGATAGAATGAATTGAGAGCATCCTATCATTCTCAGATTAACTATTATAATGTTGGTCTAATATCCCAATAGCATCATCTTATTATTATTTAGTTATGAATCATGTACTGTTGACCAAATTTGTTTCATATATAAATTATTCAAGTTTATATTTATTTTACAACTTTCAATACTATCTATTATTGTATTAATGCATATATTTGACTTTTAATTCTTGATATATCTATACTATATATAAATGGGGCTAAGAGGGGAGAATTTTTGCCTACCCATTTTGCCCTTAACATTTTAATAAATTCCTGTTTTGTCCCTCCATTCGAATAGTTGCAACTGTTAGAGAGAATTTAATCCATGGGGAGTGGTTACATAGTGAAACAAAGCATTCTTTCACATATGGGTTGGACTATTCCATTGCTTCGAATAGTTGGAACTGTTAGAAGCGTCTGTTGAGAGAATTAATCCGTGGGGAGTGGTTACGTAGTGAAACACAGCATTCTTTCACATATGAGTGTGACTATTCCACTGTGTATGGGTGTTATCTAGACCATAAATTTGAAATATCATGATTTAACAGTGGAGACATGTTTATAGGTTCTATAGAAAACGACCTCTATTTCTATTTTTGGGTTATAGAATGGTGTCCCAAATGATTAGTTCACGTTTATTGTTATAAACAATCATTTTGACATCCAATCCTAAAGTTACATGATACTTCATTAGGAGAAACTTCCTCTTTCTATCTTTCCTTTTTCATTTTTATTCACTTTGTAATAATGTTTTCCTCAAATGTATATGCATATTTTAGTTTTTTTGACATTTATTACTCGTGTTCTTTCAATTATATAAATATCAATATTTTATAGACAAAATGTTCAAAATATTTCATAGAGATGCAAAATATACTTTTTTTCATTTAAATAAAGTGTTATTTTTAGAATAATTTTCTTAAATTTAATTATTAATAATTAATTTCAAACAATAATATAATATATTTATTTATTTCTTATATGTATAAGTAAACAATTCTAAATTATATTTTTTTTCAAAATTTTCACGAAAAGGATAAAAATATAAAAACATTAAAATGAAAATCGTTGATGCATGTGTTTCACCTTATCAAAATATTAACATATTCATTTAATAAATTAATTATTTGTACAAAATTTCGTTTGTAATATATACATAAGAATTTTCCTGAAAAAAAAAAACAATAATATGAAAACATTGAAAAAAAGTTTGCTTTGTCTACCTTTTAAAATTTATTAAATAAAAATTATATAATATTTATTTATTGCATATTAGAAAACTATTATTTTCTCATATTTTAATTTAAAATTATAATATTTCACGTGCAATGCACGTGTTACTCAACTAGTTTGCTTAAAGTAGTGCAAGTAGTTCCTTTGGTGAGAAGTTAGTAGTGCAATTAGTGCTTTTTTTTTTTTTTTTTTTTTGAGTTAGTGAAATTAATGTTTGAGGCCTCTACATGGCTTCTAGGCTTTGGTTCCAGCTTGTAAAACTTTATTGGAGTTGCACACCTTCTACTTGATTACCAACCATATTGACACTAGCTTTTCCCTTTTTATCCAAACTTCCATTTGTGGATGGTGACATAGCTACAAGAAAAGGTTAAAGGAAAAAAAAAAATGGACCTTACAAATATGCTCTTCCTCACTTGTTCACTCATCCAATCTTGGGAAGTCACTCTCACAATGACAAAATAAGTAGGTATAAAACCGAGAGTGCGCAGACTAACTTAGCCACCGTGATTCTTTAAGATGCACCAAGCTTGCTTGCTTTGGTGAATCAACAATTGAACTAAGCATAAACTAGGGCACAAAGAAGTCAAGAACAACAAGAAAACAACACAATAATTAAGCAACAAGTTTGTTGACCATCAAACTTGAACGCTTCTAAGGAGCATGCAAACGTAGACTAGGATGCAACATGATTCCAATTCAGAACAAAGAGAGGAACTCTCCCCATTTTCATTTCTTGTCTAACCCCTCCACATTTATAAATTATAATGACTTTAAATAACCTCATATGGTTGGAAAACTAAAGGAATTGAAAGTAAATAAACTAAACCCTAGACTTTCCTAACATGAATAAAATTGTTTGATTACAAGCTATTTGAGAGTCACTGAAATGGGCCAATTAAACACATTTAGCTCCGTTTTTGGCCAAAGTGCTTAACAACATATTATAAATAAAGTACAAGTAAGGTCGAAGGGATATTTACAAGATAAACACCCAAATAACTCTTAAGTCTTATATAACCCATGAATTAAAGCTTTTAAGATTTGGTATATATATTTACTGTTGTCTTGAAACTTCTTTCTCCACTTGGTACATTCCTTATGAAGTTCAATACTCCAAATGTTAAGTGAATATCTCTTTCATCTTTGATTGGTCCTAGTGGTATTATGCATCTTGCTTGAAGAATATCAATCATTCTTAAACATTTCACTTATCTCAAGTTCTCTATAGGCATCTTCCGGCTAATGAGGCAAACGATGACTCAAAGTTTGCATTTGGGCCAATCCTTGGAGCATAAGAATGGTTGTTACCAGAAATACAGGAGGAGTTATGAACCTATGAATGTTGAAACGTCCATAGGAACCAAAGTGAGCATAGCTCAATGGTAATTGGCATGTACCTTTGACCAAGAGATCAGAGGTTTGAATCCCCCACCCCCAATTGTTGTTGAACTAAAAAAATGTCAGTAGAAAATTAAAACATTGAGGGAGTAGTTGAACCTTTGAATGCCAAAACATCTTCGGAAATTAAGGGTATGTTTGGTTTAATTTTTCAAGTGTTTAATTTTGAAAAAAAAATCATTTTGAAAAAAATTCGAGTGTTTGGCAACCACTAAAAATGACTTATTATAAAATGAGATTGAGAAATAAACTATTTTGAGAGAAACACTTGATAGTAAATTTTTTAAAAAAGTTCTTAAGTATATAATAACTTGCGTATAAAAATACTTAGTAGGAAATGTAACCAAACAAATAAGTGTTTAAATTCTAAACAAATTTTATACAAAATGTTTTAGAAAAATGCATACTTGAAAATCACTTAAACTAAAAGGCATTCCAAACGGTCCTAAAACACTCTAGAAGTAATGAATCTTTGAATGTCAAAGTCTCTTCAAAGCATGAAATAATAAACCTTTGAACGTCGAAACCTCTTCAAAACTTTAAACAACTTAAAACATAGGGAGTAATGAACTTTTGAATGTCAAAATCACTTCGAATAGTAAAATACAAACCTTTGAATACTGAAATTTTTCGAAAATTAAGGACTTGTTTAGAATACCTTTTAGTTTAAATGTTTCTTAAGAATGTATTTTAAAAAACTATTTTGTATAAAAATTGTTTCAAATTTAAACACTTATATGTTTACTTACATTTCCTTATAAGTATTTGGGAAAAAATCAATTTTTACCCTGAACTTAGCAGGTTCTATCAATTTTAACCCTAAACTTTCAATTTCATCAAATTGAACCCTAAACTTAACAAATTGTATCAATTTGAACCTCAAACTTGCATAAATGTTGCAATGTAGACCTTTGGTTAACTTTTCATTTGAATTGCTATTAAAACATATAATTGACAATTTCCTTTTCTTTTGTTAGTTCACATTGCACCTAAGTTAGTGTTTTGTAAGATTTTTTTTGGAAAAACCAGAAGAAATCAGATATCCTAGACTATTCTTCTCATTATTATCCAAAAAAGAATCACAAATTTATTTGCAAGAAGAAAAATCTAACAAATATGAGAAATAAAAAATCAAAATTTCTTTATTTTCGTTTCCTACATTTGTACATTCTTCTGATTAGCAAGAAAAAAAAACCGTAAAAGAAGACAAAAATCTCACAAAATTCATAGCAACAATAAAAAAAACCAGCAAATATTTGAAGATAAAAAGCCTCAAAAGTTTCTTTGCTTTCGTAATCTTAAATAGCAGCGAAAAAACCCTCACAATTAAAGTTCTCAACAATAGAAAAAATCATATAAATAAAGTTTCTCCGATATTTTATTTATAAGAAGCCAATTCAGGTGCAATGTGAATTAAGAAGAAAAAAAAAAAAGAAATAATCAATTACGTAGGGTGGTTCAAATGGAAAGTTAACCAAAGGTATATATTGTAACACTTACGCAAGTTTGAGGTTAAAATCGATACAATCTAATAAGTTTGAGGTTCAATTTGATGAAATTTAAAGTTTAGGGTTAAAATTGATAGAACTTGTTAAGCTTAGGGTCCAATTTGATGAAATTGAAAGTTCAGGGTTAAAATTGATACAACCCCCAAAGTTTAAGGGTTAAAAATGCTTTTTTCCCTAAGTATTTTTATACCCAAGTTATTATATACTTAAAAACTCTTTTTAAAAATTTTTCTTTCAAGTTTAGTTTATTTTCAATCTCATTTTTAACAAGTCATTTTTAGTGGTTGTCAAACAATAGAATTTTTTTTTCGTTAATAATGAAACATAAATGAAACATTAAATTGATCCAAAATTATATTTTCGACTCTATACTAAATTTTTTTGAGTTCCATTATACTTATGCCATTATTATATTCCATTTTTATGGACATATCCCTACAAATTAATGATAAGAAACAGAAGGGCCTTACAAGATATGACAAATCAAGAAAAAAGACAAGCAAATAAGTGGTAGAAGTATAACATAAGAAAGCATATTATTATTACATAGAGAATTAGCTTACAACAATGACATACATTGGTTAATATTACACCCTTGGATTTATTGCCCCACCATACATTCATCCCATCATACTATCATATTACATTGGACATATACTCATCCATCCTAATTTCCTCCTCCTTACCTTCTCTCTCTCTCTCTCTCTCTCTCTCTCTAAGCCATTAAATGATATGGTAGCATTGGCAATATATGAAATTTAACATAATCACACTCACTTAAACTTGAATCTCAATGCTCCATTTGTACATTTCCTCCGTCGGGACAGGGATGGTAAAGGTGACTAAGCCTGTTGCCTCATCGTAGACAAAGTTGGTATCAGCCTTGTCCACGCTGCATTTCAATGGTCGCTGAGATGAGTAGACGCCGAACCTTCCACATCCTCGAGCTTTTAGGGTGATTGTAGCCGTTGGAGGTCGGTCATTAGGGAGAGGACCTGTTAACTCTGAGGCAACTTCACCGTCAAACTCTGGCTTTGGTTCGACCAATTGGACATCGACTTGCTCGAGGGCACCACCAGTGTTGAACATGTCAAGCAGGCCAATTGGCGCGAATGAGATGTTTGAGGTGATCTCCTAAAAGTTAAAGATCATTTGGGTCAATCAAAACATGAATTGATAAACAGAAGAAAAAAAAAACAAAGAAGAATTGGGTGAATGTATTGCAAACCTTTAGAGGAGAAATATGGAAAAGATCATATTCCAAAACTTTGAGGGTAACCGGAAACGAGGCACCTTTCGGCAATCGAATCACATCCCCTGAAAAACAAAAACCCAATTCCCTCTGTAAGAACTATTTTCCTATTCTAACACAAGAGTCTACAAAAGAGAAGCCATCAAGAATCTTGATTACAAGTAATCATCCGAGTACCTGATCGATAGACGTATACAATCGCATCACCCTTCCAATCGGCACCAGCAACTTGCGAAATAGCATCAACATCGGCAGCACGCACAGAGGCGGTGAGGGTACCAGGTGACTCGTCGTGAATGCGAATCTTCTTTGCGATCCTGCACCAGCCAGCACCTTGACAGTTGAACACACCAACAACACCAGAGCACTTGTTCATATTCCAAACTTTGAGCAGACTGCAAATGGGGGAGAGAAAGACAACCGATAAAAACCAATTCCCTATAATGAGGGGTGAGTAGACAGTAGGAAGAAAGTGAATATGCAGCAAACCTGGTTCCATCTCTAGCTGGATCATTGAACAGAGAGTCACGTGTCGGTCGTCCAGGTAACTGGGGACGAAGAACTGATCCATCGGGAAGGACTAGCTTCTTCAACAGCTCAAAGTTGTGGTTACCTGGTTTGTCACTGGGATAAATTGCACAAGTTTAAGTCATTCTTATTATTATACTTGGGACTGAAAGCAGACAACCACGCCATAGACATAAACTACCTGACATAGATTGCACATCCACCGATCGCACGAGCAGCTCCGTGATACTCAGCTGTAGGGTGTAAGCTCTGAAAAGCAAAGCAAAGATTGTATACATCAGTTTATGTGCAACGGTTGAATAGTTGCCCATTTACACACTACACGTGGCTATTGATACTAGGCATGTGCGTGTAATCTATACTCATGTTTAGTTATGCCAATTTGAAAATGTAATGACCCATGGGATGGTTAAAGGCATCAAACAGTTTGTGTCGATCAACTGAAGAACTAATAATGTGGTTCTAGTTGATGAAATCAGCACAAGAGAGAACGGATAAAGGTGCAAAAAGTTTCTTACATGGAACATATCCCAGTCAGGTTGCATGAATTCTCCAAGGAAAAGAGAATTGTAAGCAACGGAAGAAATATGAATAGTATGGGAGGCAGGATTGCGAGGGTAATAGTCATCAGAAGCTCTCATAACCGCAGTCTGTTTGGCACTATAGAGACTATCGGTGTTGTGGCACATGCAGGAAATGCATCCATTGTCGGGAAAGTTCCGAGCAATCGAAGCTTCGAGGGCCTGAAGGTAGCTACGAGTTAGTGCAACCCTGCCACCATAACCAGCACCAAGGGTCTCGATAATGTTTTGCACATCAACCTTCACACCATCCACTCCACATGAAGCCAAGTAGGAATGAAGCTCATTATAGAAGTTAAAAACTTTCTTTGGATTCACAAGGCCAATGCCGTGAACAGCCAGACTGTCTACTACTATGTCCGGTTGGTTGCCCATCATACCCGGTGACTGGACCGGGTATGCCATAGCAGACTCATAGTGCTCCATGCCCGGACTTGCTGGTTTCACTCCACCCCAATAGCCAGCCATAGCATGCCACGCATACACAAATCTGCATTAAAGATGATATGGATTAGAGATCTTGCCTTGAAAGATGCAATTCGATATCCTCAATTCAATTTTTTGGTGCAACGGAAAGTTCAATCTGTTTACTTTAGCAACTGAACACTTACTTCACATTGTGCTGTTGCTTGGCATCATCAACAACTACCTTCAGGCCTGGGACCTGCTCATTGCTTTTCCCATTTTTCTGAAACTTGTGGTTCTCTTTTATTCCAGAGAGCCTACTAGCAAACCTACAAGAGAGTGTCACCAAGTGGTTAAGAAACCAATTGCTTCATCATATTCAACCCTTAACTTACAGAATACATGATATAATGAAAAACAACTATGACGCCTCTCAACTCATCTGACAGCAGATGTTGTAACAAGATACGGATGGTGTCTATCACTAAACGGCATAAAAATTGGCAGTATGTCTACGTTTAATGGGCCTAATCTAATATGTAGTCAGATTTTAATCATAACAGGCTCAGAGAATAATAACTACCATTGGGATAGCAGAGGAAATTATTACTATGGGAAAATTTTAGATTACTGTGAGAGATGTACACAAGGCAGCATAAAGGTATTAAAAGGATCACATGGTTTATCTTTTATTTGTTCCTCACCATAAAAAGGTCCATAACTAAACTAAGATAAGCACAATTCATATCATCAACCGCTCTTTTGCAAAAAGCTCAACTTGGATTCACTGAGATTTGCACATAAGTTTATTAATACAGAATGAAATAATGAGAGAGTTAATAGGAGGAAAATGTCTTACTGTGCTCCTTCTTGTACAACACAATCAACATCCTTTGGTTTGCTCTCAATCTGTTGCCAACCATCATCTATGATTAAGAATTTTGGAGGTGCCCCTCCGCCTGATAGGCTGCAATACACCACAGTGTTAACGATTTGATTTTATGAAATATTACGAAGATGCAACAAGGAAACTGCTATTTCTCAACAACAATTTCTATTACCTCTTGAGACCTTCCACAACACCCTCAGCAGTGACATCGGTGTAAAAAGCATCCCATGTACACCAACCAAACCAGTCAAGGAAGGAAGGTAACTGCAAAAAGACAATACAACACAATTGAAACTCTTAAAACAGAATAGCTTAGTTAAAATTATATTTTGTCAGAACGGAATTTTCTCATACCTTTTTCTTCTCTCTGTGTAGAAAAGTTTGTGTATGCTTTTCAACAGCCCTGTCATCATAATTTAAATCAATTAGCACACACCCATCCTTGTGAAGTTAACATTACACGTGTCTAAAAAAGGGAAAAAACCCAAGTGCAGACTTGAAGAAATAAGAAGCAAAAACGTGAAACTTAATTTGGAAACTTACTTCACTGCTTGATTGATAACTTCAAAGGGATTTGTCCCAGCATGCATATAGACAAGGGAAAGTCCTTGGTTGGTCTCAACAGTATTATCTCCTGCAAAACCAATTCAAACACCAACAAAAACAAGTCGTTTCGTTTCTTTGGAACTTGACCCTTCCTATATTCTCCTCCAAGTGCTATAAAACTCCATTAATTTGATTCATTCCAGTGATGGTAATTAAAAGATTTCTCCAGCAAGGTTGGTTCTCATTAATGACAGCTCCACCCCGACAGATTGTTATAAATCTTCTTCATTACCGACCATCAGGAAGGAACTATTGTATGAATTGATGGACCAAATAAATAGGATAGCAAGGTGTGTGTGCATCCTACAGCAGATGATAATTGTCTGCTGATCATGATCTACTCACCACTCTCGAGGCATATCTCCATCTCATTCTTGTCATTGCCTTGCAGTGCAGCACGGAACTGGCCTTCAAGGAGAGGAAGGAACACAGTGTAGATGGTTGAAGAATTATCAGGATCCTCACCATCGGCACCCTTGCTCTCCATGAGCAGGAACTGTGTCTCAAAAGGGATGTCTTTCCCACATGTTCCCATTCTCTGAGTCATCCACCATAACTTGAAACGGAAACAACATAGGAAACGGTGACCCCTGTTATGAGTTTGAAAGAAATTAGAATATTTCACATCAATCATCTACAAGAGCTACTCATTATTTTTCATTCCTCCAAAATAATTTAACAAATTCAACTAGACATACTACTTCAAATCGTATGAGCTAAAATCTACCCAGCTCAAGGATCAAAGAGAATTCAAACCCCTAGAGTAATTGAAAAGTAAATATTCACCAGCTTCTATATAGTACAGTAAATTGCAACTATTGGCCATTTATCGTTTTATTTCTGTTAATACTGTAAAATTTCGAAGTCCCATTAAAGGGGGTTTTTACTTACTCTAAGACACCGACAGGGAAAACGTGCAGACTTTTACTGTGCGAAGCAGTGGCACCAATGAATGCGCCAGCGACGAGTCCAAGGCCTGATCCTGGGGTCAGGACAATGTTGTCAGGCATTCCAGTCAGTATGGTCTTCCCGTGAACCACCAAGTTGCCATCGTTGACTGAAATCTTTGGTGTGACCGTCATAGTTGAGCACCAAACAGTTGCTGCACAAGATTAGAATAGAAAAACCATCATCAGCCAATCAGAAAACATAAAAATAAAATAGAACCAAGTTGCAATTCGGCATACCTAGGAAACACAAAAATACCCAAAAAGAAAAATATTCAACTATGAGAAACAAAATCGGAAGAGAAAATCAAGATTGCCTCTTCATTGGACTTCACTAACACCAACCTAAGGGTTTGAACTTTAGAAGAAAGCCTAAGTTTCTACAATTATGGCGAAATCCTATGCTTGCCGGACGAAGAGAGTCATATGACTTCCATGGGGGAGAAGAAATCCACCTCAATTGCTGTAACGAAGCTGTCCTTAGCATCTCCCAAACCACGACCTAGCCGAAGGCGGGGGAAATCAAGAAGACTACAGAGAGCACGAATAAATACTAGCGTACCAATGTTGGGGAAAGGAAAGAAAGACATCAGATTCAGTTTAAGATAAAATAAGCTGAAATTAAGACTAATGGTTTCCCTTTTGGGAGTTTTGGGTTCAGTTTAGCATCTTCTCTCTTCAGTCTTCGACTTATATCTTCAAGTTGAAGAGAGAAGAATCAAGCTGGTTCCAGACAATCATACCAGTCGCTCTATTTGGGAGTTTTTTTTTTTTTGAAAAAAGCTCTATTTGGGAGTTTGTTAGCATAAAAGAATCTAAAAAAAACATTAAAAAAAACTAAAACTAAAACTAAAAAACATAAATAATCTGTGCGTTTTTTCTAGGTTTATGTGATTTCTTATATTAGCATGTAATTTCTACTGGAAGTATTATATTTAGATCTATAAGCAATTTTCATTAATAAATTATTAAAAATATTAAATAGAAGCAAAAACTTGTTTTATTTGAAGTTATATTTAAAAAGTTAACCATAAATTAAATTAAACTTTAGAAATATAAGCAAATATTATATTTGAAATAACATAGTCTAAGGAGGCAGAAAGAATACAAATGAAAGGAATATATGAGAGAAAAAAGGTCAACAAAGAAGAAGGAAAAAAAGAAAGTAAAAGAAGACACGGTTATCATTTTTTCTTCACCGCCTAAAGCTTGCTTTCTCCAGTTCCCCGGGCGGGAAGAAAAAAAAATCAAAAAACAAGAATGTTAAGAAAACTCGGGATATTCATTCAAACAAGCAAATTGATCAGAGAGAAAAAAACAATAAAATTCACCTTTGAAAGAAAGTGACGGTAAAATGCGAAAAGGAAAAGTGCAGACACAGAGAACTATATAGATACGCAAAAGCGAATCAAGAAGCCGTCAAGTTTGGCAACCTCATAGCAGATTGAATCTCTCCAACTCATCGATTTCGATTTCAGACCAAATTATAACTTCATTGTTCCTTCGAATTATTAGTTTTAAGCTAGATTTTAAATTAACTCCACCGCCATTAGAACTTGAAATTCGTCCTATTCTATTATAACTTTGTGTGGGGAGAGGTTCCAGTTGAGTCCATGAAAATAATCAAATTAAAATCCAAAAATACGCCGTGATCTGCAAGGAATTAGGGGAAAACACTAAAGAATCACAGAGAAAAGTAGATCGACCAATAGAATCCTCGCATAGAGTTCAAACTCATTACTCTCGTCCGCCTGAACCTCGATTCGAACACACAGCTCAGAATCAAAGGCAGAACCACCGTACTTCAAATAGAAACAAATCTCCAGTTCATCCAAGAATCAAAAGCCTAATAACGAACTCAACACCAAGAGAATTCCGTCCAGAAAATTTCAAATCTCTCAAAACCTCAACAAAGTGAAAACTACGAAATTCTTGGAAAAACCGCCACTGAAGGTCCGAGTATGATCCCAATCAACACCACAGGGAGGCAGAAATTCGAAACAGAAAGAAAAAGTAAAACAACAACCAAAACCTCCACCAGAAGAACTCACCGATTAGGTCTTAGCGAGAGCGAGAGAGTTTGCAGAAGCGTCCGGTGTCGTCGCCGGAAGCTGAAGAAGAAAAGAACAAGAAGAAGAAGAAGAAGAAAGAGCGTTCCTCTGAAAGGAATGCTCCTAAAAGAGAAAGGAGAAAGAATGGAAAAAAGAAACCAAAATGAACGAACAAGAAGCACAGAACGGCCTCTTGTAAATGAACTTGTTCTCACACAGAAAACACGATCGAGTGAGTTGGGGAAGAAGAAGATGGCGCTATTTATACCAGTGGGGGCGTTAAAGTTCGAGCAAGTTCCACTGCGAGATCGTACCAGATCACGACACGTGGAAATAATTTGTTTTATCCTTTTTATATGTATATATATTTTTTGTAATTCCGTGTCTCTTGTTACTTACTAAATTTTTTTTTTCTTGAAACAATTTATTACTTTCTAATTTTTTTCTTTTTTAAAAATATTATTACTTACGAATTATTACGGATTGAGAATCTATTTTAGTAACTCTGTTGGGAAAATGTCTTCGTCAGTGAGCAGTCCGTATATATCAAAAAAAAAAAAAAAAAAAAGTGAGCAGTCCGTAAATTTTGACATTTTTTTAGAAAATTTTCCTTTTTTTTCTTTTTGTTACTTTTTGCTAATGAAATTTTTAAACGTCCTTTTAAAAAAAATAAAAATTACTGTATATTTTATTTCATAAATTTTCAGCTTTTGAATTCCCAAAATGTTTACAAATTTATACTCTTTTTTTTTTCTTTATCCATTAAAAATAGTTATTAAATTAAGTACATAAAAATTTATTTAAATTTTGTATAATCACATTCCGACTTGGCGGTTCTAAATTCTATTCTCTATTCTTTATTAAAAAAAATTAGTAATTATAATCCATAGTTAAAATTAAATTAAATTATCCATGATAGTTCATGTATTTTCAATAAATCTTAAAATTAGTTCCTATTAATTTTTAAAAAAAAATAATTTAGAAACATAATTATATTATCTCTTCTTACATGAAAATTGTTATTATAGGTCCCATTTTATAATCATTTCGGGTCCGTTTGATAACCATTTCAGTTTTTGGTTTTTGGTTTTTCTGTTTTTGGTTTTTGGTTTTTGGTTTCTTGTTTTTTAAAAACAAAAACCACATATGTTTGATAACTGTTTTTTGTTTTCTGTTTTTAAAAAACAGAAAACCAATCTTGTTTGATAACTGTTTTTGGTTTTCAGTTTTTTAAAAATTAGAAAGATGAAAAGATATTTTAGAGAGAGAAAAATGTGTAAAGACGTTGAAACAAAAATTTAGAGACACAAATATAAATGTTTTTAAGAGGATTTTTTTTTTTTTTTTTTTTGAAAAGACGAGAGAAAAGTTAAACATAGAAAATTTAGAGAGATGAAAGAAAATGTTTAGAGAAAGAATATTAGTTAGACTCGAGAAGAGATATTAGTTAGAGAAAAAAATAGAAAACAAGTCAGAGTAAATGCGATAAATTTTAGATTAAAAAATAAATAAAAAAAAAAAGAAAATTTAGAGAGATAGTAAAGTTAAGAGTAAAAGATATACTAAAGAACTAACGATAAATTAGAAAAATAAAGAAAAGTTGTAGCGATAGAAATTTTTGGTGACTTTTTTTTTTTCCAAAAGAAAAATTAGAACATGTTTATTGAGGAGAGAAAAGGTATTGACAAGTTTTTAGAAATAGACAAGTTATAGAGAAAAAAAAGTTTTGAGAGAGAAAATTTTAGAGAGAGAATTAAATTTTAGAGAGAGAAAAAAATAGAGAAAGAAATTTGTTGGAGAGAGGGGTAAAAGAGGAGAAAAGTAAGCATTATAAGAAAAACGAGTTTTTGAAAAACAGAAATCTGTTTTTAAAAACTACTTTTTTTTGTTTTTGAAATTTACTTATAATTTCAAAAACGTTTTTAAAAAACAGAAAACAGAAATGGTTATCAAACAACCCTGTTTTTAAAAAATGAAAAACAAAAACAGAAAACAGAAAACGGAATGGTTATCAAACGGGCCCTTCATTTTTTGTTTTTGGTTTTTTAAAATTGTGCTTGTTTTCTCCCCATCTTCTTACAATAGTTTTCATTTTTGTTAACGAGACATTTGAGTTCCTAGCTAAATTTCAAAAACAAAAACAAGTTTTTGAAAACTATTTTTTTTTTTCAAAATTTGGCTAGATTTTTTAAAACATGGGAAAGGATTAGATAAAAAACAAAAAACAAAAAAGCTTGGGGTAAAAATAGTGTTTGTAGACTTAATTTTCAAAAACCAAAAAACAACAACGAAATGATTATCAAACGAGGCATTATTTAACCAAATTTTGATTTAAAAATTAACTTCATATCAACAATGAGGATTAATTTGAAGCTTTAGTGAAAGTTCACCGACTAAAAATTATAACATTATTCAAAAGTAGAGAAACTAAAATGAAACGAAATTTGTGAGGATGGTATTTTGAAGTTAAAATGAGTTGCTTTTGGCCATTATAATTAGATTAAGAAAGTGTATAATACTTTCCCACTCATGTGTTGCTGGCTGGCTTCTTTTTCTCTGTCTTAAGATTTTCTTTAAAAAAGGAATATCTTTTTGTTGCTTACTCTGTTTGTCCAAGAGGCTGCGCTGCGATGGACAAAGGGAAGGATCACAGAAACAAGGCTTTAATTCATCTCAATAAACACATAAAAAAAGGGCAAAAACAATGGGTTTAATTTTTTTTAACCAAAATCTAAAATATATATATATATATAAATAAATGGTCAAAACAATATATATGTTTGCGTGTATGGGTTTCCTTTAGTTGTATTGGTTTATTTTTAGATGAGTTTGAATATTGTGTTCTTAAATTTAGACACGTTTTATATTTGTTTCATTTTTTGGCACGATTTTTTTTTTTTTTTTTTTTTGTTGGGTTTCAGCATATTTATAAAACTTCATTTTCAAGATTTTTTAGATTGATTTTTTTTTTTTTTTGGGTATTAATTTTACCCTCAAATATAAGTTAGGGTTTAGATAATTACCATAAAATAGACTCATGGTGTTAAAATAATATTAATAAAAAAACAATATAATTAAATGATTTGAACAACTAAGGGCTCATTTGGAATACCATTTAGGATTCGTTTGGAATACATTCTAATTTAAATGTTTTTCAAGAATGCATTTTTTAAAAAACATTTTGTATAAAAATTATTTAGAATTTAAACACTCATATGTTTGGTTGCATTTCCTCACAAATGTTTTTATACACAAGTTATTGTTTACTTGGGAAGTCGTTTTTAAGAAGTTGGTTTCAAGTGTTCCTCTCAAAATGGTTTATTTATCAATCTCATTTTCTAATAAGTCATTTTTAGTGGTTGCCAAACACTAGAATTTTTTTCAAAATGATTTATTTTCAAAATTAAACACTTGAAAAGTTAAACCAAACACACCTTTAGTTTAAGTGTATATTTGGTTTAATTTTCCAAGTGTTTAATTTTGGAAGAAGAAGAAAAAAAAATCATTTTGAAAAAAATTCTAGTGTTTGATACTCAAAATGACTTATTAAAAAATGAGATTGAGAAATAAACTATTTTAAGAAAAACACTTGAAAACAAATTTTTTAAAAAGAGTTTTTAATATATAATAACTTGTGTATAAAAACACTTGGAGGAAATATCACCAAACATATATGTTTAAATTATAAACAATTTTTATACCAAATGTTTTTTAAAAAATTGCATTCTTAAAAAACATTTAAACTAAAAAGTATTCCAAACAAACCCTAAATGTTTTTCAAGAATGCATTTTTTTTAAAAAAAAAAAAATTTGTATAAAAATTGTTTATAATTTAAACACTCATATATTTGGTTACATTTCATCATAGGTGTTTTTATACACAAGTTAGGGTGTGTTTAGTTTAACTTTTCAAGTGTTTAATCTTGAAAAAAAAAATCATTTTGAAGAAAAAACTCTAGTTTTTGGCAACCACTAAAAATGACTTATTAAAAAATGAGATTGAGAAATAAACCATTTTGAAATGAACACTTGAAAGCAAATTTTTTAAAAAGAGATTTTAAGTATATAATAATTTGTGTATTAAAATACTTTTGAGGAAATATTAGCCAAACACATAAGTGTTTAAATTCTAAACAATTTTTATACAAAATGTTTAAGAAAAAATACATTGTTGAAAAACACTTAAACTAAAATGTATTCCAGACGAATTCTTATTATATATTTAAAAACTATTTTTTTAAAAAAAAAATTGCTTTTAATTGTCTCGAAATGGTTTATTTCTCAATCTCATTTTTTAATAAGTCATTTTTAACGATTGTCAAACATCATAATTTTTTTTAGGTGTCTTTTTTTTTATAAAATTTAATCCCATAATAATTGGATTGGAACTAAAAATATCTCTTAATAAAAAAAGTGGGTAAATTTGAATGGACGTTTTTTTTTTCAGAAAAAAACAAAAGATTAAATGGGTGAGATTTAATCTCATAGAAATAGATAAAATAATAATAATAACAACAACAATAATAGTACTAAAATAATTGGAAATGGTTTTTTCAAACAATAAAAAAATAATAATAATAATAATAATTGGAAATGGTTTTTTTAAATTAAAAGGAGGATATGAGATGCGGCACATGGGAAGTCGAAGAGTCAAGAGTCACTTTGAAGTTTGTAGTGTCAAGTTTGGATCTTTTATAATTGTTCATGAACCTCTTTTTTTTTTCTTTTTTTTTTCCTTTTTTTGACAACAATTGTTCAGGAATTTAGAAATAGATTTTATAGGATAATCCTTCATATTTATTTATGAACTATGGTTTTTTTAATGTATATATATTATATTCATTCAGTTGAATTTAAAACCTCGAGTTTTATTTTATTTTTATTCTTAAACTTTTAAAATATCTATTTTAATTCATATAACGTTAAAAAAAAAGTAGGATTTAAGTTCTTGTTACTATTTTATCCTTTAATATCTATCCTAACTAAACTAGTGTGATTCTAATACATGTCCACATCAACACGTTAATACACAATATTTGAAGTTGTGTAATTTATTTCTTAAGAAATAAATAACAAGATAACAATTAAGAATCAAAATATCTTTTTAAAAAATTTGGAGACCAAATAAACATTTAAAAATATTACAGACTAAGATCAGATTTTGAACCTATATAATTCCTATTGCATCTTAGAAAAATAAAATAAAATTCTCATGGAGAGTGGAGACATAGGTGGATAACAAACTTTAGCATTAACAATTCGTGCAAGTATGCGATCTATAGACGCAGAAGGCAGTAACATTTTAATTTCAATTAATTGTACTGTTGTGGGTCTCCAGCCCACTTGTTGCACAAGCAAGAGTTTTTTTTTAAAAAAACTTGTGTTTATGAGCCCAATATGTCGGGTAATGTGTTTAGCCCAATTGAGGTTAAATGAGTGGGCTTGTCTTGTAAGCCTAGGGTTTTTTTTCCTTTGATATGGGATGACCTCAGGAAGACGGCAGCAAAAAAAAATACAGAAAAATACACAGAAAAACGGAGAGAAGCAGGGAGAGCAGTGCAGTTCGGATTTTCAGCGACAGCGTTCACAAAGTTGTCGATTTCCGGAGTTTTAACCGTTGGATTTTGCTGAAATTTGGTCAGCTTGTTGGGGACACATAGGGCCTTGTTTTGAACGGTTGGATCGTCGTTTGAAGCTCTGGTTTGTTCGTAATCGCTGCTGGACAGAACCTATAAAACTGGAGATATTTTCATCTTCTTTATCTCTTTTGTGTTGATCTCTTATGTATGAAAGTATTGGTGGGTTGTGAATCTTTGTATGACTAATTTTGATTCTTTTTCCCTCAATTTTATTATAATAAGAGAAGGTGACAAGGGTGGACTCCTCACAAGTCCCATGGTTTTTATTCTTCACATCGAAGGGGTTTTCCACGTATAAATCGTGCGTGTTTTTGTGTTTTTAGTATTCTGAATTTTATGGTTGATTGCTGTCCGTGGTTGGTTGTTTTCTTGGTGATAAATTGGTGATTAATCTGTTGTGTTTTTGGAGCACTATTAATTGGTTGATTGTCTTTGAGGTGATCCTAATGGGTAGTTGGTCCTATCATGTACTTGATAACATGTAGAAGTTAGATATCGAAAAAATCACCAATTTAACCATAGCTCGATTATTCAAATCTCCACTTCAATATTTATATAATATTCTAAACCCAAAATCTAGAAAGTTAATATTTGCTTTTTTGTTTTACAACTCACACATTGATGTGTTTTGCTACTTTTTTTAAAAATAATTATCTAACCCAATTAGTTTAAATATTAAACAATTAATTAGTATTAAATCAATTGTCAATAACTTTTTAATTGTTTGTA
Source organism: Luffa aegyptiaca (assembly GCA_017139565.1). Taxonomy (NCBI): domain Eukaryota; kingdom Viridiplantae; phylum Streptophyta; class Magnoliopsida; order Cucurbitales; family Cucurbitaceae; genus Luffa; species Luffa aegyptiaca. The sequence continues at coordinate 31,682,204 of CM029398.1, read as the reverse complement.
TTAAAAAAATATTTTTCATTACTTGACTAGGATGAATCATGACTTCTTTGAATCAACAAAGGTACTGAATCAATTCAAACTGTTTCAAATCAATCAATCAATTAAACTTGAAGTAATTTTTTATTATTCGTTATTAAACTAAATATTAAATTTTGTTCACCAACGATTGCTAATTTTAATATTAGTATTTTGCCAAATTTAAAATTATATTATTTACCGTCAATTTTAATATTTTAAAACTACATAACTTTATGAATTGTATAGTTTTTAAAATAAATAAATAAAAAGGGATATTGCATTAAAATAATAATTAATTGTTGAAAAAAAAAATCCAAAGTTTGTGGGAAAGTTAGGTAGTGGTTTTTTGAAACCTCGAACTACCCACCATGTAGTTTCTTTTTCGGTTTCCAAAGTATGATCAAATATGGCGGTTCAAGACTAGGATTGACGTCATGTGTTTATTTGGGTAAAATAAAGATCCCAACTTGTGCTTGAATTACAAATTTGAAATCAATTTTGAGTTACTCAAACAAACAATTACGTGAATGACCCAAATTCAATGATATATGTTATTGGAAAAATTTCTAGTACTACGGTAGTATGAAAAATTTTCCATACTACCTCCACTCATTGTTTTGTAAGGGATTATAGGACACTACACATATCTCTACAATGGTATGATATTGTCCACTTTGGACTTAACCCTCATGGCTTTGCTTTTGGTTCACTCCAAAAGGCCTCATACTAGTGGAGATAGTTGTCCTCCCTTATAAACCCATGGTCATCCCCTTATCTAGCCGATGTGGGACTTTGGTCACACTCCCAACATGTTTGCCATGAAAGAAGTATTATTTAAGAATGGTGTGAGACCCATAGAATAAAATATTATATCAATAAATGCTCATTAAATGACGTGTCAAACATGAATGGAGAGAGTAGGTACTAACGTAGTACTATAAATTTTTCCTATGCTCTTTTGCTTACTCATCATCCTAGCAAAATTATCATTTTACTCTCTATATGAAAACGCGCATTTAAGGCATTTAAGAGCGAGAGGTTGGAGCGAAAGCGAGATTGGAGAGAGAAATTAGAGAGAGAGTAATAGATGGGAGGGAGAAATTGGAGAGAGAGCAAAAGCGAGAAGCTAGAGCGAGAGCGAGAGCGAGAATCGAGAGAGAGCAAGAGATTGGAGAGAGAGTGAGAGATTGGAAAGAGAGCGAGAAGCTAGAGCAAGAATAGTGAGAGAGAGCGATGGTAGAGTAGAGAGTAAAATGGTAATTTTGCTAGGATAATGACGTAAGCAAAGGAGAATATATCCTTGAATTGAAAAGGTAGGACATTTTTCATTTCCGCCTATTTTAGAGAGTCGTTCGTACGAAAATCCTTTCATCAAAATGGGCTAACAATGATGTAATTAACATGTATCTTCAATGGTCAGAGGTTTGAATCTCTCCACTTCAAACGTTGTTGAATTAAAAAAAATGAAGAAAAAATTTCTTGGTCAATGACAACATAATGTCAGTTGAACATCTAACAATTTGAGCAGTAAAGAGTTTTAACAGAGAGAGAGAATGGTTCAAAAGTACTTTATTATTCATGGAATAAGAAGCCAAATCAGTAGGCTTTATATAGACCTACAGTGAAGAAGATAAACAAACAAATACAACAGAAATATAAACTGATTTAAACTGATTTCTGTTGATACAAGAGTTAGCTATACATAATAAAATCTAACCACTCTAGTGAGCTCTCTTAACTCCTCCCCCCCCCCCCTCAAGCCAATGGTGGATGCTGAAACAACATTGAGCTTGGAAGCTAGAGGCAAAAATCGAGTGGCAGATAAAGGCTTAGTAAGTATATCCGCAATCTGAGCAGATGCTGGAAGATGACAAATAATCTGCAACTGTTTTTGAAGAACAAGGTCCCTGACAAAATATATGTCAATTTCTACATGCTTGGTCTTTGAATGTAGAATTGGATTAGCACTGAGATGTAATGCACTCAGGTTATCACACCAAACAGTTGGTGAAGAAGTAGGTAAACAAATATCCAGATCTTTAAACAAAGACTTTAACCAAACTACTTCAGCAGACACATGAGCCAAGCTTCTGTACTCAGCCTCCGTACTGGAACGAGAGATAACACTCTGCTACTTGGATGCCCATTGAATTAAGTTTCCACCAAAATAAACACAGAAACTAGAAGTTGATTTCCTATCATCAAGGTTAGAGGCCCAGTCAGAGTCAGCAAACCCTTGTAAAGATAGTTCTGAAGGTTTACAAAACATCAGTCCATGATCCAAGGTCCCTCTAAGATAACAAAGAATTCTTTTAACAGCTTGCCAATGAAAGTTTGTAGGAGCATGCATGAACTGACACACTTTATTAACACTATATGTAATTTTAGGGCGAGTAAGTGTTACATACTGAAGAGCACCTACAGTACTTCGATAGAGCTTAACATCATGAAATTTTTCACCATGATATACAGACAGTACATTGCCACTGATCATAGGAGTAGACATGCCCTTAGGTTCTTGCATTTTTGTTTTGTAAAGTAGATCAGACACATATTTTTGTTGAGACAGAAACAACTTATCAACAGATGGGTATGAGACTTCTACTCCCAGAAAGAAACTCAGCCTACCAAGATCTTTAAGAGAAATTTTCTGATGTAAAGTATGTATTAACTGATCAACAGCAGCAGGATGACTACCGGTTATGATGATGTCATCAACATACACTAAAATGTAACAATGATGACCATGTTTGTGACACACAAGCAGAGATGAATCAGCTCTAGAATTTGTAAAACCAAGAGAGTGTAAAAATGTGCTCAACCTTTCAAACCATGCTTGAGGGGCTTGTTTTAAGCCATACAAAGCTTTATGCAAGCGGCAGACTAAATGAGATATGTTAGAGGCAATCATACCCGGTGGTTGAGACATAAAGACTTCTTCAGACAGATATCCATGTAAGAAAGCGTTGTTAATGTCAACTTGCCTCATAATCCAGCCGTTAGCCAAAGCCAAAGTGAATAGCACTCTGATGGTTGTTGGTTTTACCACGGGGCTAAAAGTCTCTGTGTAGTCAATATCAGTCTGCTGATGAAATCCTTGAGCCACTAGTCGGGCTTTATAACGAGCAATGGATCCATCTGTGTTCCTTTTGATCTTGAATACCCACTTGCAGCCATTGATTCGTTTATCTGTAGGAGGAGACACTAGAGACCATATTTTGTTAGCAACCAACGCATTATATTCATCATTCATAGCTTGGACCCAATGACTATGCTTCAAAGCTTCCTTAACATTGGGAGGTTCCTGCTCGATATATTCAGTCAACAAAGCTCTTGGTTTGAAAATACCATTTTTACCTCTAGTGACCATAGGATGGGCGTTGACAACAGTAGAACTTGTGGGCACTAGTTTAGGCGAAGAACTTGAAACAGAGGCAGTGGCTGGTATGGAGTTTGAGACATTATTCAGGGATGAGGTTTCTGGTTCAAGAGGCTGAGAGGGTGAGGTTTCAGAGGATGGCTGAATGGCTATATTATTTGGACGAGAGGACTGGGATGTAGACTGATCATTAGGTCGAGGATAGAAAGTTGGAGTAGGAGGCGTAGAGTTAGATGCAGTCTGATTGCATGGGGAGTCCAACAAAATGGCAGAAGGCCTAGATGTCTGTTAGATAAAAGGAAGCGTAGAGGTGACTGTCAAAGGTTGAGCATCTAACTGTTGGTCTTTTAAAAGGGAAGAGGTTGGAAAGTTGGTTTCGTCAAAGAGTACATGCCTAGATATGTACAGCCGGCCAGAAGAGGACAAACATTTATAGCCTTTATGCATAGAACTATAGCCAAGAAAAAGACAAGGTGTGGATCGTGGATCAATTTTATGGTTGTTGTACGGTCTTAGGTTGGGATAACATAAGCAACCGAATGTTTTGAGTAGTGAATAATCTGGTTTAAAGCCAAGGAGTTTTTCCAAAGGAGTAGAATTATGTGCAACGGTGGGCAACCTATTAACAAGATATACAGCAGTAGAGAAAGCATCATCCCAAAATTCCAAAGACAAAGAAGCTTGAGATAAAAGGGTTAAACCTATATCCACTATTTGGCGATGTTTTCTTTCGACAATGTCGTTTTGCTTTGAGGTGTAAAGACGTGTCAAACGATGATCAATGCCATGTTTTTAAGGAAAATGGAGAATGAACGAAATTCTCCTCCATTATTAGTTTGAACACGAAGGATAGATCGACCAGTTAGTTTTTCAACAAACGTTTTAAAAAGCAGAAAGGATTGGAAAGCCTCAGATTTAGATTTAAGAAAATAAATCCAAGTATATCTAGAGTAGACATCTACAAAACTTATGTAGTATTGAAAACCATTTCTGGAGGGTTTATAAGCAAGCCCCCATAGATCAGCAACAATTAGTTCTAAAGGTGCTTTGTATAGAGTTGAGGAATCATGAAATGGCAGGCAACGAGACTTTCCAATTGCACAAGCATGACATAAGGAAAAGGATTTATTCGATGAGTAAGGAATTTTACATGAATCAAGTATAGACCTAACAGTATTTACAAGCAGGATGGCCAAGTCTATTATGCCATATGTCAAATACAGAGACATTGGAAGTAGAAACATTATTTGGTACAGAGGAATGAGTGTGTAATACTTGGGTAGGTGAAGACATTAACTGGTCGAGAGGTTGGAAATCCTTGGGATGAGCTTTCTCCATATTGAAGTTGTATAACCCATCAATTAGTTTGCCTTGGAGTAGAGTTTGGCCATTGAAGAAAAAGAGAGATTAGCAAGATCGTTAGTCACATGATTAGAGGCACTGGAGTCTGGAAACCATTGATTCTCTCTGTTAAGATCATGTTGAAGCATATATGTGTTATATGGAATCTGGGCAGGCTGTGGAGAAGACATCACAGCATTGGAGGAAGGTTATGGTTGTTGATGACCATTGTTATTGGAGTTGGGACCTTGGTACCAACGCTCAAAACGAAAGTAGCACCTCTGTACTGTGTGGCCAAATTTACCACAGAGTTGACACTGGGGTTTTCCATTCGAATTCCAATTTCTACGATTATGTCTCCCTCCTTGATTCGATCGCCCTCCTTGGTTAGAATTAGTGCGTCTGGAAGAGTCTCCTTGGTTCTATGTTGGTGCACTAGCAGAGGAATTAGAAGAAGTCTGTGTGGTAAGATTGATCGATGGTAAGGAGCCGTCATTGTTTATCGACAGATTTCGACTGAGACGATTTTCTTGAGTCATCAGCAATGAATAAACTTTCTAGAGAGGAGGGGTTTCGCCTTTTTCCATAATCCTACAGACACTGTCGAATCGTATTCAGGTCCTAAACCCGCCAAAAGATGGAGAACGTGATCCTCATGAGTTACCTTTCGCCCAGCGGCGATAGGGAGTCAACGAGATTCTTGATTTTAACAAAATACTCTTCGAGCTTTAAGTTGCCTTTCTTTGTTGTTCCTAATTTCGATTTCAAATCCATCACTCGCGCAAGATTCCTTGAAGAAAATAGAGCATTTAAAGTCTCCCATACCTCACAGGCGGTTTCTCAATCGAGCATTTCAGAAAGTAAGGAGTTCGACATGGCTCCCAGTAACCACGCCGTGATTAAACTATCTTGTTTAATCCATTGATCATATGCAGGATTTGAGATCTTGGTAGTGTTCGGGGGATCGCCTGTGGTGATGAATTTTAGAGGAATTTCAGGATTTTCACTTACATGATGCATCAATCCATGTCCTCGCAAGGCAGTGGTAATCTGCAGTTTCCACAGAAGGAAATTGTCTTCCTCAAGCTTGACAGTTGTAATTTTGTTCTCAGGATTAACAATCTTGAACGATCGAGGGTCAGCAACATTGGCGTCTGTAATTGCAGTCTCCATGATAGAGAACGAGCGGAAGCCAAAAAAAAAAAAAATCAGGAGCTTTTGGTCATTAGACTAAGCTCTGATACCATCTAACGATTTGAGCAGTAAAGAGTTTTAACAGAGAGAGAGAGAATGGCTCAAAAGTACTTTATTATTCATGGAATAAGAAGCCAAATCAGTGGACTTTATGTAGACCTATTGTGAAGAAGATAAACAAACAAATACAACATAAATATAAGCTGACTTAAACTGATTTCTGTTGATACAAGAGTTAGCTATACATAATAAAATCTAACCACTCTAGTGATCTCTCTTAACTGAATAGTTTGATAAATTTGAATATAGTTTTAATTTGATTCTTATAATCTTTTTCTTAGAAAAATGATTCTTATAACTTTAAAAGTTTCAATCTATGCTTTAGATCGAGAAGATGGAAATGAAGAAATGAGAATAAAAAGTTTTATTATCTTGAAAGATGTTTACTAAAATGCGAAAATGGAATCATTTGGTGAGGCACAACTAATTTGGGAGTCCCTATTCATAAAGGTCACATTTGCTCTAATAGGATGTGAAGGAGAAGAAAATTCTTGCCAATTACATTCTCATTTCTCATTCTATGGGTCTCACTAACTTTTTATTAATTATATTAAACGTCCTGCAACTTTTTTATTATTTATTTTACCATTTTTACTATCTCTTATTTACATTACTTATAATTTTCCCAAATAAAAAAAATACAATAAAATAAAATAGTAATATAATAAATTAAATTTTCTAATTGATTATTATTGTGTTAATTAAAAATTATATTAACATATTATTTAGTAATGCATTTTAATTAGTTAAAAAAAATATAATAGGAGTATTTTAGTAATAATTGTACTAAGCTTATTTCCTATTTCTACTTTCGATATTTTTGAGTAAACAACATCAATTGGGTTACTGATTTCAATTCTAAACAACTTTAAGCAAAGAATATAATAACATTCCAATCCCAATTAATTTCATTTCGATTGATTTTTATTTCTATTCCAACTCATTTTGATTTCTAATAAATAAAAACGACAAAGTCAAAAGAAGTTGTCTCTTTTTATAGTTTTGAAGAAGAATGATATTACTTCTTTTGACTCTGTTTTTACTATATTATATTATTAAAACGATATTATATTATTAAATTTTATAGTTATGATATTTAATAATCACGAATTCTATTAGAATAATTTATTTAATATGAGATTACTTCTTTTGACTAATAATATAAAATTTTATTATTAAGAACCAAATAAATTTTATTGTTATGATATTCAATGAAAAATATTATTATTTTTTAATTAATTTGATTAAAAAAATAACTTCAAACTAACAATAGAGACCGATTGTAAGCTTTATAGAAAGTATAAGGACTAAATTTGAACATTTGAAAATATATGAACCAAAATGAAACAAAATCTAAATTACAAGGACCAAAATGATATTTCAATCCATATAAAATATTTCAATTTTTTCAATTCTTGTATGAAAATTATTATTATTATTTAACTAATTTGATTAAAAAAAAATCAAACTAACAATAGGGACCAATTGTAAGCTTTATAAGTACAAGAACTAAATTTAAACATTTGAAAATACATGGACCAAAATGGAACAAAATCTAAATTACAAGGACCAAAATGATATTTCAACCCAGATAAAATTAGCCTATATATTCTTCTAAAAATATTTCAATTTTTTTAATTGATGTAATTTTACTTTAGTCAATAATTATTCCATTAAATAAATTATTCAAATAGAATTCATTACTATTAAATTTCTTTCTTTTTTTTTTTTTTTTTTTTTTTTGAGTTCAACAACATTTAGGGTGGGGGATTCGAACTCATGAACATCTTGATCATAAACACATACTTTATGCCAGTTGAGCTATACTCTTGTTGGCCATTACTATTAAATTTCATAACAATCAAATTTAATAATCTAAATAAGTTTATCTTATAGGCTTGGATCTTATTTTAGTCATTATAGTTTATTAGCTTAGTTTGAATTTGTTTCATATAGTTTAGTCGATAAACTTCCATAAATCGACACATCTGTTAATGTTGCAAAGAACTAATGTTTTTTATTTAGTTATTGTATTAGAATTTAAAGATTGAGTAAAAGAACTAATTACTACTAAAGGATCAAATTGAAACTTTTTAAAATCATAACAACTAAATTGAAACTAACTTTAAACACCAACTATCATATTGTCCTCCAAATGGGAATGATTGCATTTAATAGCACAAATTATTTACCGTACAATGACCCAGAAAAAAGTGGAGTAGGCCAACAAAAGCATAGCTTAACTGGCATAAAGTTGCACTGATAACCACGAGGTCTTTAGTTCGAATCCCCATTCCCATATTGTCAAAAAAAAAAAAAAAAAAAAAGAAGTGGAGTAGTTGTCTCAAAAAAAAGAAAGAAAAAAGAAAAAAAAAAAAAAAAGAAAAGAAAAAGAAAAAAAAAATGTGGAGTAAAATATGATGTAAATTTATTTTTGAATTATTTGGGCCCCATTTGATAACCATTTGGTTTTTGAAAATTATGCTTGTTTTCTCCTAGATTTCCTACCATGACTTTCATCCTAGTTAAAGTTACATTTTAATTCCTAGCCAAATTTTAAAAACAAAAACAAGTTTTTGAAAACTACTTTTTTTTGTTTTCAAAATTGGACTTGGTTTTTTAAAACAAAGTAGAAGATTGATACTAAAACCAACAAACTTATAGGTGGAAGTATGTGTGTATAAGCTTAATTTTCAAAAACCAAAAACAAAAAATCAAATGGTTATCAAACGGGGCCTTGGTTTTTGGTTTTTGGAAATTATGCTTGTTTTCTTCCAATTTTCCTACCATGGTTTTCATCTTTGTGAAGGACACATTTGAATTCCTAGCCAAATTCCAAAAACAAAAACAAGTTTTTGAAAACTACTTTTTTTAGTTTTAAAAAATTGGCTTGGTTTTTTTAAAACATGAAAAGAATGTATTAGGAAAAAACAAAGAAATTTGTAAGTAAAAGTAGTGTTTATAGGCTTAATTTTCAAAAACCAAAAACGAAAAACGAAATGGTTATCAAACGGGGCTTTCATAATTACTATTTACTACCGTTGTCCGAACCCAAAAAGAAAAAAAGAAAAATTATCCAAATTTGGTTAGAACGGACGATTCAGTCTGCCAAAACAATCAGGTGACAATCAGAACATTGCACCTAATGGCCGACACTTCAGCTTGATATTTTAGCTTGGGTTCAAATAAAATATGGTGTATGTATTTAAGTTTTGTTTTATTTTACTTTTATATGTTCAATTTCAATCGGTATAATTTCAATAAAACTTAAAATTGGTCCATATTGTGAGTTTATTGTTAATTTTTCTTTTTTAAAAATTAATTTTTTAGTCTTTCTTCAATAAATTTTAAAAATACATCTCTTAGGTAATATTAGTCCATTACAATAGTTGAATACAATCTCGATAAGATGCGTATCCTTTTAAGCGTGACAAACATACCCAACCTAATAAGTAGATGAGAAAGCTCTTCTTACTTATGGAATGCTACCAACCACACAACTAGGTAGGAAAATTAGCAAAAATATTCTAAGAAGAGTGACACAATTAAGTGATTAGATTGATCATCTTTAGATATGAGGAGAAAGATTCTATTTTAAAAAAAAAAAAAAAAAAAAAAAAAAAAAAAAAAAAAAAAAAAAAAAAAAAAGGTGAAAGACCTCTATCTGAAAATTTACCTTTTTAACTAATAAATGGATGATACATCATCCTAAATGTTAGGCTATCATTTCTAGTAAAAAAAATAATAATGGTTACCTATTTCTATAAATGGAGTGGGTTTGTATTTAAAATAGAAATGGAGTAATAATATGTTTGATTTGATTGTTTCTTTAATTTTGTTTTGCCCAACACTTTTTTGGGTGAGCACCTTTTTAAAACATAAAACTACTCCCATTCTTCTTCTATAAAACATTTTTATTTGTTTTTAGAATTTTTCAAACTAATTTCAATTATTAAATACAATTTTTTTAGAATTTTTCATACTAATTTCAATTATTAAGAAGATTTAAAAGATTTTTTTTAATTGACTAGCTAAAACCACTTTTTACCCTTGTTTAAAATTCTAACAAAACAGTACCAATTTTTGTTCTAAAAGACATTTCAAATACACTATGAGTTTGTTACCCACCATAATCAAATTTTGAATACAAGTAAATTTATTTTTCTTTATATCCTTAAAATTTACAAATTTATATTATTATAATTCTTAACAACCCTTTATTTCTATTTTTTACTCGTACAAAACACGTTTTTTCAAAAAAAAAATAAAAGTAAAATTATAAGTATAGTAAAAACATCTTAAATCACTTTTTATAAGAATATTTTGAAGGAATAAATTAAAGTCTCCATTCATCTTCTTTCTCCCTAAAGAATTTTCACTATCCAAGCAACCAAAATTTCATATTTTTATAACTATAGTTTTTGAAAATCTTCAAAACTATTATTTACGTAAAATAATAATAATAATAAAACTGATATAAAGTCAATGGATTCGTGTTTCTCAAGACTTGCGATACATAACAAAGTAAAACAGGTACATTTAATCTCAAATAGGAATACTATCAGTAGAACTTTTTAAGAATTGTGGCTTGACTATATGTTTGATTAGATCGTCTTAGATTGATGTGAAAGACTTACTTCTAAAGATTATTCATTTTTAGCCCTTAAACAGATTAGAGGCATCTCCCATTATTATGTCTTTATTGTGACTAACAAATTAGACATGATAGCGAATCTCGAGATTGATGATAAAAAGACACGCTCTCCCTAATATTTACAAATTAGGGGATTATAATTCTTACCAACCCCTTACTTTTTTTTTTTTTTTTTTTTTTTTTTTTGTTATTTTCTTGACACATTTTGTACCAAACTGGGTTGTTAGTAAACATCAATTTCTTAGTATAGTTTATTAGATACCAATAACATAAAAAATCACTTTTAGTCAATATAATTGTAAGAGAATAAAATAAAGTAGTTATCATACATCTCCTATCTCCATTAATTTTTTTTTTTTTTTTGTTCATCCAAAAAAAAACCAGTGTTAAATCCAGAAAATAATTATTTATGTCAAATTACTAAATAATTTTGAGGTCCTAACTAAAAAGTAAGAAGGCTTCCATACCACACAATTTTTCTTTTACATTATAAAATTTTTATATATATTTTTTATTAATATATTGTTTTTTTACACCTATTAATATATTGTTTTTTTTTTTAAAGAATATATAGTTATTTCGCTCTAGTATAGAAAACAAATGTTTTGTTGGATTCCATGTCACTTGTTGATAAACATACTAAAAAATATATGATTTAAAAAGAAAGAGAATTTATATTACTCATATCATTATTAACTTATATTTTTTTTATGTAGGGATGGTTTGGGGCACTGAATTGGTTATAATAAATGGGCTATTATAACCTATTCAGTGTTTGAGGCATCAATAAAAATAAGTGGTGAAGTAGATTATTTTTACCCTCGATTATTCTACTCATTCTCTACTGTAACTCTCTCCTCTCTTCTTCCATGCAACTCCTTGATTTTTCCGACGACTGCCGGCCGGTGAAGTTTCCGGTGACTTTTCCGACAACCACCGACCACTTTTCCGCCGACTTTTCCGACGATCGCCAACGGCTTTTCCAGCGACCGTTTTTTTTTTTCCCTTTTTCATCTTTCTTCTCATTTTCATTTCGAAAAATATAAAGAACGAAAAATAAAGAAAAAAAAAAAGAAGAAAAGAAAGAAAACGAGGAAAAAAAATTTGGTCGTCGAAAAATTTGTCGGCGGCCGTCGGAAAAGTCGCTGAAAATGTCGCCGCCGTTAGGGTTAGAGGAAGAAGAAAATGATGAAGATGGAGGTTGAGGTTGAGGAAGAAGATGAAGATGATGAAGATTTAATGGAAATGGAGGAAGAAGATGATGAAGATGAAGATGGAAATGGAGGATTAAGATGAAGATGATGGAGATGGAGGAAGAAGATAAAGATGGAGGAAGAAAATGAAAAAGAAGAAAAAAGAAATAATAATAAAATAATAAAAATATTAGTTAAAATATTTTTTATTTAAAAAATTCAAAAAATATTTTTTTAATAAAAAAATGCATGTCACGTTAGCAATCCGTTAGAGTTTAACGGAAAATTGGACGGAGGGACCAAAATGAAACGAAATCCAAACCTCGGAGGCTAAATTGTCAAGTTTGAAAACTCAGAGACCAAAATGAAACCTAACCCAAACCTCAGGACCAAAAGTGTATTTTTCCCAAAAAAAAACCAATATGGTTTTTGAACTAAGCACTCACAATTTTTTTAGGTCAAATTTCTTCCCTACTTTTGACAACATCGAAGGTTAACCAACTTTGAAAAAAAAAACATTCAAACGAAACTGTATTTACCACACTCAAGTTTATTTCAAATGATTTTATTGATAAAAAAAAAAGAAAAAAAGAAAAAAACTAATATGGTGTTTGAACTAAACCCTTACAATTTTTATTTTGGCAATACTAAAAGATAACTAATATGATTATTCTATACCAAATACTAAACTTTGTTGTTTTGTAAAAAAAAAAAAAACATAACCCTAAATCAAAGTGAATCGTATATCCTATAAAAAAAACTAGAAAAAAAAAAACAGTCAGTTTGAACCTTTGATTCAGAACCCCATGTTAAAACAGATCAGCACCCTAAACACATACTATTTTATCCCAGACTAAAATAATATGCATCCCAAACAATTATTTTATCCTAGATTAAAATAATCTGCACCCCAAACACAAACTATTTAACTCCACAAATTATTATAACCCCCGATTATAAAAACCATTGATTATTATAACTAATTCAGCGCCCCAAACAGCCCCTTATTGTCCTTACTAATCAATCTCCATTGATTAACTATTTAATTGATTAATCAACTTAAACATAGTTTAATTGGTTAAGACATTATATCCTCGATGAAAAAAGTTAGAAGTTTGAATCCTAACCACCTATTGTATATATATATATATATATATATATATATTAACTATTTAACTCCACAGATTATTATAACCCCCGATTATAAAAATCATTGATTATTATAACCAATTCAGCGCCCCAAACAGTCCCTTATTGTCCTTACTAATCAATCTCCATTGATTAACTATTTAATTGATTAATCAACTTAAACATAGTTTAATTGGTTAAGACATTATATCCTCGATGAAAAAAGTTAGAAGTTTGAATCCTAACTCCACCTATTGTATATATATATATATATATTAACTATTTAACTCCACAGATTATTATAACCCCCGATTATAAAAATCATTGATTATTATAACCAATTCAGCGCCCCAAACAGTCCCTTATTGTCCTTACTAATCAATCTCCATTGATTAACTATTTAATTGATTAATCAACTTAAACATAGTTTAATTGGTTAAGACATTATATCCTCGATGAAAAAAGTTAGAAGTTTGAATCCTAACTCCACCTATTGTATATATATATATATATATATTAACTATTTAACTCCACAGATTATTATAACCCCCGATTATAAAAATCATTGATTATTATAACCAATTCAGCGCCCCAAACAGTCCCTTATTGTCCTTACTAATCAATCTCCATTGATTAACTATTTAATTGATTAGTCAACTTAAACATAGTTTAATTGGTTAAGACATTATATCCTCGATGAAAAAAGTTAGAAGTTTGAAACCTAACCCCACCTATTGATATATATATATATATATATATATATATTATTAACTGACAATATATTCTCATTTTATTCTATTTTGTGCTATTTTTATAATAGTTTAAAATATGTTAGATTTGCTTTAATAGCCTCATTATAAAACTTTCATATTCTTTATTGTTAGTTTATATAACTTTAGTATAGAATACAAATACTTGATTGGATCCCAACTCACATGCTTGATAAACATAGCAAGAAAATAAACCATATTATTAAAAATAAAATAAAATAAAAGAGAATTTATTGATTCTTCCATTTCCCTAAAATTAATGTAAGATGAATGGATCAACCATCCACTTGTGTCATGCATTCCCATTCAATGTGGATGGAGTATATATAATTTGACTATTAAAGATCTTATTTTATTTAGCTTTAGTCATGAAGATTTTGTAATTTTATCATTATCCTTAGCAACATATGCTATATGATTCCCATCCCACCATTCAAAATAATTTTTTTATTACAGATTAAAAAAAAAAATCTCTTGGGATAAATGTTATTCATTGTGTATCAATACTTAAATATCTGAAATCAATATTGAATTATCATTTTGATGGTAAGAAGGAACAGACAAAGCATCTCAGATAAGTGGGATGAATTTTTAAGAGTATTTTTTTTTTTTATTGTATTGAGGATTTTTTATTTTAAGTATATGCATTGTGGATTTGACTCATTTTTAATAAGGTGGTCTATTTATTAAAATTAAGGCATAATAACAAATAACAATAATAAATGGAGAAAATACCTTTTTAGTCCCTGAGTTTTCAGGGTCAGGTGCGTTTGGTCCCTGAGTTTTCAAAATATACTCTTTTAGTCCCCAAGTTTTTAAGAATAGGTTTAAAAGATCCTCATCACTAACAAAACCGTTAGAAACAAACGGAAAGCTGACTGGACAGTTTAGATGCTTAGGTGGCTTGATGATTGGGACTTAAAAATGGTCCAAGTGGATTTAAACTAATTACAATATTTTTAAATAAAAACTACTGGAGCCCTAAAATTGTTTAACTTCCTTGCGTGTAAATTGGGAAGGGGGATGGGAATCGCTTGATACACCCATTTACGAAGGGGAAGACAATCGACAAGCGACGCTTCAATTTCAACGGTGCTTCTACCTGACCGCGAGGCTTCAATTTCAACAGGCAAAAATTTTAACGACCTTCAATCCATTGGCAATGGGAGAAAATTTTTGAGGCTTTTCGTCGAGCAGGTGGTCGGCGGCGGACGTGAGAAGCGAACTGTGGTTGGAGATTTGATTCGAATCAGATTTTTTGTTTGCGAGGAATAGAATGGAAGGGATTAAAAGAAGAAGAGTAAGAAAGGAAGGTGAGAATCGGAGACTGAGGAAGCAAATTGAAGCTAGAAAAGCTGAAACAATGGCGACAATGAAGCGTGATTGTTTGGAAGCGGATGAAGATGAAGATGAAGAGCAGAGTGAAGCTCAATGGTCTGTGAACTTTTCCATTATCAGAGGAAGGGAGAAGGTTGAAGGAGTTGGAAAGTGAAATAAAACCTTCAATCCATCAATGGATTGAAAGGTCGTTGAAATTTTTTTGTCGATTGTCTTCTCCTTTTCGTAAACGGGTGTATCAAGCGATTCCCATCCCCTTCCCAATTTACACGCAAGTAAGTTAAACAATTTTAGGGCTCCAGTAGTTTTTTAAAAATATTGTAATTAGTTTAAATCCACCTGGACCATTTTTTAATCCCAATCATCAAGCCACCTAAGCTTCTAAACTGTCCAGTCAACTTTCCATTAGTTTCTAACGGTTCTATTAGTGACGAGGACCTTTTAAACCTATTCTTAAAAACTTGGGGACTAAAAGAGTATATTTTGAAAACTCAGGGACCAAACGCACCGACCCTGAAAACTCAGGGACTAAAAAGGTATTTTTCCCATAATAAATAGCTAATTAAAACCATTATTTTCTTTTCTCTAATATATTTCACTTTTTGTTATTAAATTGTCATTAATATGAAATAGAACTCATATGTATATTATGCGTAATAATGTATCAAAAAAAAATATATATTATGCGTAATAATAATTCCAAATCATATAAGAGCATTTACAATCGTATCAAAATGTAAGATATAATTTATTTTACAGAGTGTATTTTAAAATATTATATGTATATAATGTTATCTAATGTTTTTTAAAATTTTTCAATTTAGAATTAGCAAACATGCATGACTATAGCCATGTTGAAGTTGCACTTAAATAGTCTTATTCTCATGCTTATGAAAAAAAAAGGTATCATATTTCTTTATTTATTTCCATTAATAATAACAATAATAATCGAGCAATAATTTTTTACTTCTTAAAAAATTACAATATATTAAAATAGAGCAATAGACAAAACGAAGTACAAGATTAACATAACAAAAAGGTTTTAAATGTCATTATTATACACTCATCTTTCATATTAAAATAAGATAAGAAGAAAGGAAAACGGAAAAAAACAAGACTAAAATTTTTACTTAAAAATTCGAGAGTAAACTTAAACATTCCTCATTAGAGAAGAAAAAAAAAAAAAAAAAAAAAACCTCCCAGCTTTTAAAATTAAAAAATTATATTATTATTATTATGATTTCAAAAAAAAAAAATTATTATTGAATACTTTATTATTGTCATTTTTATATTATTAGTTGAAAAAAACCTGGTTGCATAAAATGTTGACAACTATGAGAGATAATTTTTTTTTCTCATTTTCTACCTTTCTCTTTCTTAGTTGTCAAGATTTTAATAGAGAGATCTCTACATACCAGTATGCAGCAGCCAAATTTTGTACTTGTTAGTTCGGTCTCTAAAACTTTCAAAGTTGTATTTAATATAAGTCGTTTTTAAACTATAAAAATTGTATGTCAACTTGAGCATTTCTCAACAGGTTAAGACATGTACCTTGACCAAAAGGTCACAGTTTGAATCCCCCAACCATTCTGCGTGTTGTTAACTAAAAAACCATTAAAAAATATTTTAGTTAAGTTAAATCATATCTTTTGTCTTATACTTTTATCTTTATATCAATTTTCATCCATTGATTTTGAGTTTTTTTTTTTTTTTCAATTTGGTCTCTATTCACTTAAAAGTTTGAAGTTCTATCTTTTGTGCATTGAATTTTTCTTTCATCCAATCCTTACCATCACTAAACATTATTATAAGAATGACTATATTAGGTAAACAAACATTTCATTGTTGGATGTTGTTTAAGATCTTTGATTTTATCTATCATTTTTACTTTACTATTTTTTAACCAATCAATTCAACTTTCCCTATTGATTAGGAAGTGGAATAGTCAATTGACTAAGAAGTCTCCCTATTATATAAAAGAAAACTGTGAGAGTCCTTACAATTAATTTGTTCACTCCTATGAATAGGATTCGTAATAGAGCTTTTAGTTGCACACAAATTTGCTTGAAGGATTGTTGCATCTACGAAGTCGTGTACCAAATAATTTAGTGCAAGTGGGACACATCATTTCTATATGGACAACATGTTGGAGATAATGCTCAAATAAGAACTGAGTTACACTAGCAAACTGATTACACCTTAACTGGATACTAACAATTACAGTGGAAATAACAATACAAACACTGTATATATGACAAATGCTGCAAAATAAATAGTCGAGGCACGCTTACAAAGCGCTGTCCTGAAGACAATTATTCGCTCTGCACATGTTGCTAGCAGGCTACAGCGATCGTCTCAACAGGATACAACGACTAATTCCGGTAGAACAGCAACCTCGAACTACTCGGATCTGGCAGAACTCTTGGATACTTGCTCTCAACTCGACTCAAGATCAAAAGAAACAAAGAAAGAAGGAAGAATGCTCCAAATGGAATAGGATGATTCAAATGAAGAAACAAGTTGCTATTTATAGGCTAACAACTTAATAACTCCAAAGAACAAAATTAAATAAAGTTGAAACATATGAAAAATATAACTCAATTGAGTTATAATATCAAATTTAACTTCCATATGTTAAATTTGTAATTGAAACGTCAAATTGAAATTGATGTTTCAATCCATCTTGAAACTCTTGAAAAATTGAATTTAAATCACTTTCTTTCACATTTTATTTGTAAAATATCCAACACAACATTTATTAATGCGTCTCAATCTGGAAATTATAGCTTTTTTATGAGTTCAAATTACAGTTTTTCTAATCTCTTATTTTGTTCCCATTTTATTTACTAATGTATTTACACTGATTATTTCAAAAATTTCTATTCCCTAAATTTATTTTCAACATTTTAATGGATCGATTTTTGGTGGTAGCGATTGAATTAATTGTAAATTTTCTAAATTAATTATTGTGACGCTTGAGTATAGGGAGGAGTACATGAATGAACCGAGACCACATTCAAATGAGATGGGTCCTGAGGATATGAAAGTATGATCAAAATAAACTTACAAAATTTGATAGTAACTACCTATACCAACAAGGTACCGATGCACCTTCGGTAAGGGATTACGGGACACTACACATATCTCCACAATGGTATGATATTGTCCACTTTGGGCATAACCCTCATGGCTTTGCTTTTGGTTCACTCCAAAAGGTCTCATGCCAGTGGAGATAGCTGTCCTCCCTTATAAACCCATGGTCAACCCCTTATCTAGCCAATGTTGGACTTTGGTCGCACTCCCAACACCTTCTTTTTCGATCGCTCAATCATAGAAACTTCAAAGTTAAGTGTGCTTGGCTTGGTTAAGCCCTATGTTGGGTGACCTCATGGAAATTTTCCTAGGAAGTAGATGAATAAGGACAAAGCACGTTAAAAGGACCCATGTTGGTATGTGGGAATAGTCTTCAATCTTAGATGTCATCTAAGAAAAGTATGGTATAGTATGGTGACGTGACCAAGTTGTAAGAGATGCAGAGAGTGCCTGGTTCGAATATTGGGTTTGGGGGTGTTATACTCGGATTGACAAAACATCATATTATTGAATTAATTAAAATATAAAATAGAACATACTTAACTCAATTAATAAAGTGTACTTTTACATTTTTACCAACTTTGAAGGGGCATGTCGAGGATCTCACATTAAAAAGATGGAAAGACCTCACAGTCTTTATAAGATACATGAATTACTCCTCTCATTACCAATTAGTTTTAAAATAATGTTTTACAACATCATTTTTGTTCCAATTGAACCTCATTTACTTTATGTCAATTGAGTTATGCTTACTTTAATAAAATATCAACCATATTAGTGCAACATCAATTTTCCATTAACAATAGTATGACGGAGGATTTGAATCTCCAACTTTTTAGTCGATGATATATATTTTATGTCAATTGAACTAAATACAATTTTTCGTTAACTTTATCATTAACAACATGCAGTATTAAAATCAATAAGTGGAAAGAAATAGTGACAAACAAAATCAACTTTTTAAAACAAAATTCATTGCATCATGCAAACATAAAGATGCGAAAGAAAATATATTATTATTTTATAAGGGTGAAAAAAAAAAATCTTTTATCCAAATAAAGAAGAGGAAATCTATTCACGTTGACGTGGAAGAATTATTAGAATACGCACACGCACTGCTCACTGGTCCTCTGCCACTTCAGCACATTTACCAAAACGAAATTTGTCTTGAATTTATAGAAGTGGGGCCCACAAGTACACGAGAAATATTTCTCTGTCGACCCACAGTAAATCGGACAAGTGTCATTTACACGTCAGATATTTACTTCAATTTCGTTTACGGCTTCGCTTGGGCCGCCTGGCGTGACCACAATCGTCATTAATACTCATGACACGTCATACATCCACTCTCATGCCTTTCCTTTTTCAATTGCTTTTTTCGTTTGACTTCTTTTGTTTCAATAATTAAATTAAATTAAAGTTAAGTTTTAGGTCCCTCGTCTAAGTTTGCCATACTAGTACAATTAACACGAGTCCATGAAATTAAAGTCCTCTTTGATAGCCAAAGCGAGCATAGTTCAGCGGTAATTGACATGTACCTTCGATCAAGAGGTCAGAGGTCCGAATCCCCTTACCCCCAAATGTTGTTAAACTCAAAAAAAAAAAAAAAAAAAAAGTCCTCTTTGATAATAATTTTATTTTTAGTTTTTAAATTTTGAAATTGAACTTGAAAACACTACTTCTAACCATAAGTTTCTTTCTTTCTCTTTCTTTTTTTTTTTTTTAATAATTACCTATAAGTTTCTTAGTTTTGTTGTCTACCTTCTCTCAATTTTCAAAAAATAAGTTAAGTTTTGAAAACATGGAAAGAAGATAGATATATAACAACACAAAAAAAACTTATAGGTGGAAATTGTGTTTATAGACTTAACTTTCAAAAGCCAAATAGTTATCAAATGAGACCATAGATACTTGATGCAACCTTAAATATGGAGGGACTAATCTTATAATTTAAATTTAATCTCTAAATTATTTATTTATTTATTTTGACAACATGTGGGTGTAGGAGACTCGAACCACAAACTTTTTGGTCATTATTATAAGTTTTATGCCAATTGAGTCCATGCTCATGTTGACATGTTAATGTTGACATAACACAATATTAATGAATGAAAATGTGCCACTAAAGATAAAATAAATGCAAGTAAGCCAACAAAATATAATTAATAGGGCCAGCAAATTTTTATTATTTTATTTATTTTGCCTACTCTTATAATATCTACCTGCTTACTCTTTTGTATCACATTATATATATCACACTATCCCTTAGCTTGTTAATTCGATTACCATGTTATTTTAACATTTAGTTAATGATGTTAATGACTTAAATTTAGTAGAATAAAAAATGATAGTTTAAGAATATAATTAATTTTTTAAAAAACTCAAGTACAAAATGTACAACTAAAATTTATGAACTAAATTAGTTTTAACATTACATAAATTTCATTCTTAAACTTAAAAAATAATTATGCTCTAAACTTTATATTAGACTTGTATTTAATAATTATTATTAACGATATTAACTTCAAAATTAAAATGAAAAGTCTACTAAATCTAGTCATCTTACATTGTACTAATTCAATAAAAAAATAAATCTAAAAACATTCTATAATCTCATGAGCTTCTTTAAATTCGAACTTTTGACCTCTTGGTCAAGGGTACATCCCAATTACTGTTGAGCTATGCTCACTTTGACATTTTTTTTTCAACATTGTAGTCTCTATGTTAAATGCTAAATTTAAGTACTTTCAAAGGTTCTATTTAAAAGGTCTCTAAATTTAAAAACAATGTCTAATTGATCATTAACCCTTCAATTTCTTCAATTTTATGTCTATTAGGCCATAAACTTTAAAAATATCAAATAAGCCCCTAACTTATTAATTTTATATATAACAACTCTCTTAACTTTCAGTTGACTTATTAGACTTGTTTTTCTTTTTTTTTTTCAAATCATATATTTTTATGAATTTGAAAAGGATGCATATCTACAAAATAGAAAATTCCAATAACTAAGTTTATATTTTATCCCCGTTTCTTATTTTATCAATCATATTCTATAAAATAATTCTGAAAAATTGCTCTACGCAACAAATTCCAAGGAGGTGTTAGAATTTCATAAATTAAAATTAAACTCGTCTTCCAAAAAAAAAAAGAATAAATAAATAATTTTGGAAAGCGTGGAAAGAAAACAAACGTGGCACAAAACTCGAAGAGGCGGAAAGATATTTTTTAGGCGGTGGCAGCAACAAATTTAGAACTATTATTCAATTCAATCAATGATTTCATTATTTAATAATATTTTATAATATAACATGATATTTAATTAATATCCTGTCGCTGATGTGTACTATGTTATTTATTAAACTAAGAATCTTTGTCGTTTAATCATCATTACTCACTAAATCAGGGGTTTAGATCCTCTACGCCGACTACGTCTACAAACTCCAATGCCGTTTTCTTTTTTTTCTTTCACTAGTCATTTATGAAACATAAAAAATATTTAGATTAAAAATCATTTTTGTTCCCGAACTTTCGTCAAAGCAACAATTTAGTCCATGAACTTTGATTTGTAATGATTTAGTCTCTATACTTTCAATTTTGTAACGATTTAGTCTCTGTACTTTCAAATTTGTAACGATTTAGTCCCTATCGTAAAAAATTAATGTAAAGATTTAATGAAATTTCTTACCTAGACAGATTAATAAACTAATTTGGGATACAATATGTTAATAAGCTACAAAGTTTAATCATTAAATAATAAAAATCAACATTTAATTTTGATGATTTTTTTTTTTGCAACAAGGATTAAATTATTACAAATTTGAAAGTATAGGGACTAAAATGTTACAAATTTGAAAGTATAGGGACTAAATTGTTACTTATTAAAGTTCAAGGACTAAATTGTTACAAAATTGAAAGTATAGGGACTAAATCGTTACAAATTAAAGTTCGTGGACCAAATTGTAATCTTCATGAAAGTTTAGGGACTAAAAGTGGTTTTTAACCAAAATATTTATTTTTGTAGAAATTTGACTTTGATTTCAAGGTTGAAAACTAAGGATCTGTTTGGAATAACTTTTAATTTAAATCATTTTTAAGAATACATTTTTTTTAATTATTGTTTAAAATTTAAACACTCATATGTTTGGTTACATTTTTTATAAGTGTTTTTATACACAAGTTATTATATATTAATTAGAAACTCGTTTTTAAAAAATTTGCTTTCAGTTTCTCTCGAAATAATTTATTTCTCAATTTCATTTTTTAATAAACCATTTTAGTGGTTGCCAAACACTATAATTTTTACCAAAATTAAACACTTGTGTAAATTGTTTAATTTAGCTATGATTTTGTTAATGATATATATAATACCTAAATTCTTTAGGTTTAGTTTGAAATTGAAATTTAAAAACATTTTCTTTTTCTCTTTTAAACAATAAGATAGATGGTTTGTGAATGTTTTTTTTTTTCCTTTTTTTTCTTCTTTTACAACCTATTTTTTTCAAGATACTTTCAAAGTTATTTTTTTTTAAAAAAAAAATAAAATTGGCTAGGATTTAAATAGTATTTTTAAAAAAGTAAAACGCATAAATTAATAAATAAGCTTAACACCCCCCCCCCCCCCCCCCCAAAAAGAAAAAAAAAAAAAAACCCTTGAAAACGTACTAATTGAATAGTCAATAGATACATCAAGTAAAAAAGGAATCTTCAAGTTTTGGAAATAACAAAGAGAAAGAATCTTCACGTTATTAAAAAGGAATTTTCCTACTGTGATTTTGAGTTGAACTATCCATTTAATGATTTTGAGAGCGTTAGGAAATTAATATGGGTGTTTCAAAAAAAAAAAAAAAAAAAAAGAAATTAACATGGATAGCGTATATCTCATATTCTTCTCTCATAACTAAATTTATCTCTCAATTTTTCAAATTGATTAGATGAATGCAACCATTTCTTTTTTAAATAATTAGTAACAGGATCTTTTTAAACCAAATTACACAACTATTTCTCTCAATACTTAAGAAATAATTTAGAACAAACAAAAATAAATTTAAATGGAAAGCATATAACATTTTAAACAATTATTTAAAAATTATATATTACAAAAAAATTATAAATTTTGATGGTATATATATATATATATATACATATTGAGTTCGATGGTATATCTATTTTAGTCTTTATAACTAAATCATAGTCATTTAATATTTATTTACCAAACACTATAACCTACTTTTTCAAATTTAAAAGCTAAAATTGACTAAATATTAGGCTTAGTTTGGGGTTGGTGTAACTTCTAAAATAATTGTGGTTAGCTGTACTTTTAAGAAAATAGTTGTATTACAAAGTAAATTAGTGTTTGGTAAATTTTAACTTTATAGACCAAAAAGCCAGTTGAGCTGTTTGGTAAATTAATATTCTAAATTATTGCAGCTTAACTATATTTTTTTCAATAAATAAATTTAATGTTGATATTTAATTTCAAAATTTTAAAAGATAATTTCAAAATTATTTTAAGATAGATAATTATTATTTTTTAAACATATAAAATAATTGTTTTAAATTTGATATGATTTAAAATATAATCTTATGTTTAACCTAGAAGGTTTTTATATTTTGCTAAGAAATATAATTTGCTGCTTGTATTGGAAAAAATATTATTTCAATTTAAATAAAAATAAAAACAAATAATTTCAAATGAGTATAAAATAATAAAATAAAAATATGTTAAATAAAAAAAAATGATTCACATGAATCAAGTCTAAAAACGTATATAGAAATAAATAGTTAATTACATATTAGATTTTTAGGGAAGCTAAACGGAAAAGCTACAATTATTGGATTTTGCAAATGAACGTGGTTGAAAAAGTACCTTTATAAAAATTAATTTATAATATGTTTTACCAAACGCTAAAAACGGTTATGATTCTTTTTTAATCACTTCAACCACCCCCAAAATCAACTTCAAACGCACCCTTAATCTACTTACAGTTGATTCTTCTAAAAGCACAATTGCTAGCAAATTTTTTTAAACAAAAAAATTTGGTGGATGACCTAATTTATAATCATATTTTCATAATTGTTAAAATATTTGAAAATTTATATGGGATTAGGTTTTAATTTCCTTACCATTATACACCCTTGATTCTCTCCTCAAAATTAAATTGAAGCCTAAAAATATTTTATCAATTATCTTTCTTAATTAAAATTAAATCAATAATAAATTCATCTTCTTAATTTTCTCCAAATTTCACAATTTTAGGAATTTAATTTTATTTCTTAATTTCTCCATTTCATCCCCATCTCTTTCCATAATAAATTCTTTGATTTTTTTTTATTCTTTTTCCTATATTACACATAATAATTAAATGATTTAAATTTGATTTGAAAATTTTAATTCATTTTTTAATCTCATGATTTTGACATTGATTTTGTATAATACAATTTTTTTTTTCAAATTTTTGCATTTTACCAAAAAAAAACAAAACCATGTTATATATAGTTTATATATACCTTTTATATATATACACACACTATATTTTTCTTAAATGTTCGACAATCTTAGCATTGATTTGCATATATACCAACTTATATACACTATGTACATAAGTTTTTATTTTTTTTTTACTCATTATTGTAGCCACATATACTGATTTTTTTTGTCATAACTATAATATTAAATATACAACCATAAAAACTCTTCGACATTAAATAATATAATAATAAAAGTATCTCTTCTCCAATGATTGTTCTCCTATTATGGATTTCATCAAATACACTCGATATATTTAGTTATTTACAAATATACAAGATCATACATATACAGGTTTTTCGTTTTACTCATTGTAGTCACATAACCCAGATACTTTTTTTTGTCATATATAGTCGCAAACACAACCATACTCCCCCACAAACATCGTTCCTTTCTCCAAAGATTCTACACGATTTCACTTCTGCACCAGCCTCCAAAAGGAAAGAGCTTCTTTATCTAATGAACATTAAGCTAGGGTTTTCTGTACTATAAAGCACGAATTTAGCATATATGCTAGTAACCATTTTGTATGAAAAATTCACATAGTATATATTTATCACCATCAGAACATGATGATAAATATGAAAAAAAAATAATTATATATATAAAATAGAGAGAGAAAAGGAAATTAAATTGATATTTTGTTGCATTTTGTACGGAAAAAATGTTCATAGTATATATTTACCATTATGTATTGTAAAACATACACCATGAAATTATGATAATATAGTATGAAAAAAATAAACCATTACATATAAAAAATAGACAAAAATCAAACTATACCATTGTTTAATACTTGATTATAGACTTTAGAAAGCCTAGAAAAAAAATTTTAACAATGAAAAACATAACCAACAAAAGAAAAGAAATTCAATGAACATGGATGTTGAAAAAAAAAAAGAACAACAAATAAAAAAACTTCATCATTGCTCTTTGTCGCAGATGTACGGCTATGGTGGTAGAAAGATGAATTTCTAGGGTGGTAATGAAAATGACGGCAGATGCAAAATTATGAAAAATGAATTAAATGGGTTAGGAATTTTGAATGGAAAGATATAAAAAAACTTCCTTTTATGATTTTTGTTTTTTTAAAATATAAAAATTATGGAGGAGGGTATAAAAGTAGTTGAATCACAACTTTTATGTAATAACTCTAGGCTTTTTGACTATTTGTGTAAAAAATGGTTGGTTTAGACAAAAATAAAATATGACCTCATTTATAGACTAACCATGTAGTTATCCATTTTTTTTTAAAAGCTACTGCAATTTCAAACTAAGCCTTATTAGTTCCTATTTGTCAAGTTTAGTTTCAATATAGTATTTATGATTCTACCATTTTCAATTAAATATCCTTATGGTATAGCTAAGTCATCACAAACCGTCTCTATTGTTAAAAGTCGTTGTAGGTAATAAATACACGATATACTTTCTATTTACATGATGATGAATTAGTATTTCTATTTAGCTAATTGTGTTTGTATCAAAATATAAAAGAAATAGGTGAATTGTTAAGTCAGTAAAATCCATTTAGAGGCAACTTATGAAATTTAACCAAATCGTAAGATCAAATGAGTAATTTAGGCTCCGTTCGATAACCATTTGATTTTTGAAATTTAAGCTTAAAAACACTACTTCCACCTTTAAGTTTCTTGGATTTGTTATTTACCGCATTCTCATGTTTTTCAAAAACTGTTTTTGTTTTTGGAATTTGGCTAGGAGTTCAAATGTGTCATTAACAAAGATGCAAACCAATGTAAGAAAATTGAAAAAAAAAATTAATTTTAAAAAACTAAATGATTATCAAACGATATTTTAATTAATTTTTTTTTTTTAAGAACCAAGTGAGCAACAAAACTTGAAAAGAAGATGAAGAGTCACTCAATGATATGACATGTGAACAAAAGAAGACAAAAACAATCCAACCAAACATATATATAAAGTTTCTATTTCCCAATTCACATACTAACAAATATAACCTAATTTTGGAATTAACTTTAGAAAAAAGAGTAATTAATTGAGGGTTTAGTGTAGGTAGGGCCACAGAGAATCCCTTCCCAAAAAAGCTAAAGGCAAAAAGGAAAGGCAAAGAGGTTTTCATGTCATGTTTGAAAAACCCCACTTTCCGTGGTTAGGTTTTGAACCTGCCCTACATTTCCAAAAAAAAAAAGAAAAAAAAAGAAAATAAATAAATAATTCAATTATTTATTTATTTAATTATTGCCGTCAAGTTGAAGCCACGTGGCAGAGAGAGGAAGAAAATATATGCCACCTCAGCACTTTCCTTGTCAGATCTGACAATACAATAAATCATTGTGTTTCATTTCACTCAAGTGGCCAATGGATTTATATCATTTGCCGGTTGGCGGTTTTGAGAATCTAGGTATAATTTGTTTGTTCCCTCTAATAAAGATACTCCACGTGGCACCTTCTTGGTCCTGCCACGTGGAGTCTTCCACGTCTGCACAATCTTTTAGGGTTTGCTAGCCTATCTCTTATTCCTTTTTCGACTCGAAAAATTAATGGGTGTTATGAAAATTGAGGTCAAGATCGACTTTTTGCTTTCTTGTTGCAAATCATTTAGTTTGAAATTGTCGTTCGAGTTTATTGAAAATCGATTAAAACAACGTAAAAACAAAAACAAGTTTTTAAAAACTATTTTTTTTTTGTTTTCAAAATTTGACTTGGTTTTTAAAAACATGAGAATGATGTAGGTTCAAACCAAAGAAACGGATAGGTGGAAGAAGTGTTTATAAGCTTAATTTTAAAAAACAAAAAACGAAATAGTTATCAAACGGGGGCTAAACAATTTATTAGATGCTAATATCTCAACTAGGTACCAAAAAAAAATCGGTTTCAATTTTCTTTGTCAAAGGTATTAGGATAATAATAACCAAACAAGTTTATATGGTATAAAAAGTTTATTCCTTTACGTGGCTCAAAAAAAATTTAAAAAGAAGTTTATTCTCTACCCATTTAAATATGTGTAAACTTGTATATTTGAGTGCTTATCAGATATGACTCAATAATTCAATATGATACTGTAACGACCCGACTCCTTAAAAAGTCTTAAAGGGACCGTTACGACAATGCATGCTTTGGAGCCCTTTTGAAATGAAAATAATTTGAAACAGAAACACTAATTTAGAACAAAATCGTTAAAACAAAACTTTTATTCGGGATCCCTAATTTCAAAGGTTTTAAATAAGCTTAAACAAATCCTAAAACATAAATGTACAAGGTAGAAATTTTTCTTAAAACAAACTTACAATACGAATAAAGTAAACAGTGTTCTTAACGCGGAAGAGAAAAAAAATATGATCTCAAGTCCTCTCATGGCTATCTATCAGATTCTCATAAATCGCCTTCCATCTGCCCTTGCCTTTACCTGAAAAAAAATATTTTTGAAAAGAATGAGTATTTTAAATACTCAGCAAGTGACCCTACTATTGAGATTGGGTCACGTTTTAAAAACATTTTTAAATCAACAATAATTATAATTTTGGTGGCTCTAAACTTTATTTTAAACTTTAATTTAGAGAGAAGATATACATCAATTTCATGCATATCTTAGACACATCAATTTCATATGTCTCCTACAGAGGCCGTCAATTTCACGAAACCTCGAGGTCGTCAATTTCACAAACCTCGATTTAGGTACATCAATTTCATGCCCCTAAGCCCTGTGTAGGCATCTCCGAATGTACATCAATTTTATGTACACTAATTTAAAACTCATTCCTTTAATGGAATTAAAAAAAAAAAAAAAGATCACCAACTCAATTATTTTAAACATTAGCAAATACCAACAATAATAATAATTTTCATGCTTTCAATAACCTTTCATAAACTCATGTCTAATGAAAAATATAAATTTTTCATGCATAATTCTCATGCTTTTAAACAATAATAATAATTTCACGAATAACTCATAAACACGAGTATTTTAGAAAAGATCAAATACGCACACCCAATTAAAAGTTCAATAGTAAGTTCACTTACTCGGCTCAAATATTCTCGATCTAGAATCCCAACTATCTCTAGCAACGCCGCCCTCGATTACAACCAAACGATTGCAAAGAAATAAACTTCAAGCTTGTTGGTCCAATTTTAATTGCTCTAAGATTTCACGAGTTCGACTCCAATTGCTTGAGATAACAAAGTTCCAAGGACTAACATTAATGGGCATTCTTGATTAAAGGGTAAATTAACCAAAAACTCTCTAAAACTTACTTACCCAAAGTTAATCTAGCTCAAAACGCCAAAATAGAAAACTTACAGCCGTTGGAATTGTTGGAATTTGCCCCCAAATGCCGATGCCACGCCGGACGGAAGAGACGACTCCAAAACCAACCACAGAAATCACTTGCCGCCACGAACCGCGAACGCCCGCTGCTCTGTTGACAAACCGCCGCTGCGCCGATGCTGAATTACGCCGGAGACGCGTCGGAAACCACCGGTCTTCGCTGCACTCGTCGACGCGAGAGGGAGGAACACCACGCGACGGTTGAAGCACGCCGTCGCGGATCCCGCCTGCTGCAGCCGCACGCTGAAGCTTCGCCGGAGGGAGACGCCGCCTGCTGTCCGTCGTTGGTCGCAGCTACGCCGCCGTGAGGATCTCGCCGGAGAACTGAAGGACGCCGCTATTGATGGGGCTGTGCTGACCGCCGGCCGAGAAGAAGAAAAAAAAGTTGGTTGTGTTGTGTTGTGCGGCTGAAGCAAGGAAGAAGAAAGAGGAGATGAGGAGAAGATGAAGTCTTGGGCTGCGTGAGGCTAGGTTAAACAAATGCTAGGGTTTATATGGCTTAGCCCATATGTACACTTATTTACAAAATTGCCCTTCCAACTCAAATTTTAAATTCACCAAATTTTTCATTCTTTTAAAATCTCCCTCCAACTCCAATTTGACTCCCAAACTAAATAAATTAGAAAATTTCCTAAATTACGGGCGTTACAATCTTCCCTCCTTAAGAACTTTCGTCCTCGAAAGTTGTTGGTCCTAAAAGAGCTCTAGATACTTGATTCTTATCTCCTTTAAAAACAACGCCCATTTATTTGCAAAGTAAGCATGCATAACTAAAAGGAATATGCTACACTGGGTAAATGTAATGTCGCAAGTTCTATACCCAACTTAGCGACATTACTTAAACTTTTGTCTTAATATTAGTCAAATGCTCCGAAATTTTGGAAGCATAATGACATAAATCACAAGCTACTGCTAGAAGAAGAAAAGAGACATCAATTCAAACATACTTTAATCATCTCATTACTATTAATCAAATGCAACGAAGAGTAGGGAAAATATCCGCTATCTCCAGGTTCAAACTTAATACTTGAAACGACAAAATCCAAGCAAACTAAAAGAATGAAAATAAATGACTAGAGTCTCATCCTGACAAATAAAGCAAATAAAACAAAAGTAACTACTGAGGTCTTTCTTCCAAGGTCTTTCTTCACGAGCCTCCTGCTTTCTTCTGAGGGCAGTTATTAGCCATATGCCCTTCCTGGTGACATTTGAAACACACACCTTTCCTCGCCATGCACTGGCCCCAATGATGTCTTCCACAAGAATTGCACTTTGGTTTCTCACCTCCATTGCCCTCTTGTTTGTCATGCTGAGTTTTCTGTCTAGAACTTTCGGATGAGGGTTGAGATCTCTGGAGATTGGTAGTTGTCTGCTCGTGTTTCCTCTTCTGTCCTGCGTTGGGCTCCGACTCCTTGGCTACTGGAGTTGCGTTAACAGTTGGCATGCTCATAAAGGTGGCCGCCCGAAGGGCCGATGCGTAGTCCGCTGGGCCAAGGGCTCCAACAACCCTCTGGACGTCATCTCTGAGGCCCGCGATGAACCGCTTTGTATTCTTCGCCTCCGTATCCACCGCTTCAGGGGCGAACCGGGACAGTCGGGTGAATTTCAGCTCGTACTCTTCTACTGACTTTTCCCCTTGCGACAAGGTTAGGAATTCCCTCTCCTTTCTGTAACCGATGATGGCCGAGTAATATTTCTGAAAGAACGCCTCCTTGAACTGCAACCAAGTAACCGGACCAGAACTCACATCGATGGATCTCTCAGCCGATCTCCACCACAACAGGGCATCATCCCTTAGCACAAAAACCGCGCACGACACCTGTTGCGCCTCAGGGCATCCCATATAGCGAAAAATCTCTTCAATTTTGGCAGTCCAAGCTTCGGCCTCTGTGGGGTCCACAGTCTTGCCGCTAAACATCGGTGGGTCATACTTCTTAAAATCCTTAAGACACCGAGCTCCCGCAGTTGAGCCTACCTGACCCTGGTTCTCATTTTGATTCACCTGGGGCACCTGATTGGCAACAACATTATTTAGAAGCGCCTGGAGAGCCTCTAAAGTCAGAGTGACAGTCTGTGCCGGTGCTGGAGGTGCAGGAGCTTGCTCGTCAGGAAGATCTTCATCATACTGATCCATAGGGGGATCTACTTGCTCCGGGAGTGCCAGACCTCTGCCACCCCTACCACGACCACGCCCGCGTCCACGTCCTCGACCTTGTCCATGGGGAGGCATACTTTCAAGTTTCTACACCCATACTAAGCCTATTTAATCTCATATCCAAAAACTAAATGGCAAGAGAAAGATCATGCATGGAATAATAATCACACAAACTTAAAAAAAATTTAAAACTCAGTCTATCACAAGGGCATACCTGGCGATGATGAGAATCTCGTTATTTAGCCATGGGGACTCATAAGCTTACGATGTAAGCAGTCTACAGAACCATTAACTGGGCTCTGATACCAACTGTAACGACCCGACTTCTTAAAAAGCCTTAAAGGGACCGTTACGACAAAGCATGCATTGTCGTAACGGTCCCTTTAAGGCTTTTTAAGAAGTCGGGTCGTTACAGTTGGTATCAGAGCGGAACCTCTCCCAGTAGGATGTGGTTCGGGGACGAACCAAGCAGAAGCTGGTGGGCATGTGACGCCCGAAGTTAGGAGGGGTACATGAATGAACCGATACCACATTCGAATGAGAGGGGTCCTGAGGACATGAAAGTATGGTCAAGATAGGCTTAAAAGAATTGATAGATACTACCTATACCAACAAGGTGCACCTTCCTTTTCGGTGGCTCAATCATAGGAACTTTGAAGTTAAGCGTGCTTGGCTTGGAGAAGTTCTATGTTGGGTGACCTCTTGGGAATTTTCCTAGGAAGCATGTGAGTGAGGACAAACCATGCTAAAAGGACCTCGTGTTGGTTTGTGGGGATAGTCTTCACTCTTGGAAGCAGTTTAAGACGAGTTGGTAACGTGGCCAGGTCGCAGGGGAATATCGGGGCCTTAGGTGCCAAATCCGGATTCCGAATCCTGGGCCTGGGGCGTTACAGATACATTTAAAAAAGATGAATTGATTGACGATTAAATTTCTTTTAAGTGCTAAATGAAATTCTTATTGACATCAAGTCTTTAGAACCATTTGATATGTTGATGACAATAAGTTTATTTTTAGCTTTTTTCTTTATATAAAAAGCTTGTTCATTATTGACATCTTTTACTTTTTAAAAACTACATTTAAATTATTATTATTTTTAAAGAATTAGGTTTTGAATTTTTTCGCATTTTCTTAAATAAAAATATAAATATATATGTAAACATTAATGTTAAAACCAATCAAAAGAGACCTTTAATAACCCTATTTTCAGAATGATCTTAACAATTAATTAAGTGGTGATTGATAAAAAGGACCTTTTCTAAAAGGGGATGTTAAAACTTTTAATCCACCATGTGAATAAAAGAAAGAATATCAAGCTTTTCCAACATGAAGGTACAAATTCCACCTTTCCACATTTATAAATATATGCAAAAATCATAAGTTTTTGTCTCTCACAGCCATTTCCTCTCACATCACCTTTCTTAAATTCTCTCATTTCTTGAAAGTTGATAACTAATCTCCATTAAAGATCGATAACCAAAAAATAGTGATATTCCATTGGAAAATTGAGATGACACTACCTTATTATCTCTAAATGTATATCAAAATCGAGATCGAGTCGAACATGCTAGACTAAAACAGGGCATCGTTTATAATTTTTACTTTTATTTTTTTCAATTTATTCACATACGAGAAACACGTATTGAATTTGGTACACCCAAATGACCAAACAAAATAGACAGGCATATTTGGATTCTCTTTTATCTTAGTATATCACAATGTACTAATGATCTTTTGTTACCAAAATGAGAGACATTTGATCGTTATTACCTTTCATCTTGGTACGAACTAGAGTATCTTTGGTATAAATGGGAGGCATCTTGGTTTTGCTTTTCATCATCTATTTTATATATCCAATACTCTTTTGTAAATTAGGGGAAAATTGCAAAAATCCACTCAAAATTTAGCAATTATTCCTCCAAAGCACAAAAAACTTGAACAATATTTTTTTGATGAATGAGACAAAACACAATATGATCAAATAAAAGCATAAACAAAGAATATTGGAGGTGAAATAAAGGACCAAAATGGCTTGATTGGTGGAGGAGAGATTGAGACAAGGAATTGACTAGTAAATAAGAGTGGAGCCAGAAATTTTTTTGAAGGGATGACAAGATTTTATAGGTTAACTTTTTATATATAGTCTTTCAATACTAAAGATTTAAATTATAAAATCTTAAATAATATCTTTGAATTTAAGAGCTTGTTTGATAATGTTGCTGTTGTTGGTTTTTTTTTTTTTGTTTTATTATTATTTTTATTTATGAGTCTAGTTTTTGGTTTTCATTTTTTAAAAAAACCAAGAACAATACATAAAAGAGGGAACATATTTTGTAACTACTTTTAATTTTTTTTCCTTCTAGAAATTAGAGAGATGGATAAATAGGTTAGAAAAGAAAAAAATATGAAGAGGAAGATAAAAGGACAAATTTTAGAGAGCAAAAGATATATTGCAGAGAGAATATTAGTTGAGCTAGAAAAAGTAAGTAAAGCTGAAAAAAAAAAAAAGAAATGTTATAATTTAGAAAATTTAGAATGAGAAAAGTTAGGATATTTTTGTCATATAGAAAAATAAATTAGAGAGAGGGAGAGAAAAGTTGATAGACATGTTAAAGGGTGATTTAGGAGGAAGAAAGATCCAAAAAAAATTTGAGAGAGAAAAGTTGGGAGAAAATATCAAAATTTTAGATAAGTAAAAGTGGGAAATATGTTAGAAGAGAGAAATATATATTGTTGAGAGTGCGACCAAAGTTTCACATTGGCTAGATGTGTAGGGAAGATCATGGGTGTATAAGGGAGGACAAATATCTCCATTAGTATGAGATCTTTTGAAGTAAACCAAAAGCAAAGCCATGACGGCTATTAAAAATTTTAGAGAAATATATATACATATGTATGTATGTATATATGTATCTTGAGACAAAAGATTTTTTAGGGAGAAATCTTAGAGGTTATTAAAATTTTTCATAGAGATAATAAAGTAAATAAGATTATAAGGTGAAGAATGATATACTCATCCTTATCAAAAAGAAAAGTTTTTCTTAACTTTTTCATCTCCAATTGTTATTAGGGTTTATGTATATATACATCAAGGAAAACTTTGTTAACTTTTCGTCTCCAATTATTATCAGGTATATATATTTATTTATTTATTTATTGTTGATGGCAGAATCAGACCAAGCAACTCACCTAACCTTCACGTGATACCAACAGTGATTTTTTGAAGACGGGGAAGACGTGGCCTGCAAAACCAGTAAAAAACCACTGCACGCCAGTGTGGTGTAGGCCACTTTCACTTTGATGCTTAAGTCAGATCTACAGTAAAGTGTATGTGTAATTCTAGTTTTTTCGAACCCTTTTCCAAGTGTGAAGGATCGAATTTATACATGTGTCGCTTGTTAGGGTTTTTCCTGTTTTCGGAGCCGTTTGGGGTTGAAAGCGGATCAAATCGGGGCACGGGACGCTGGTAGAAGGAGAACCGACTTGGGCCACCTAAGTGGGCCGAGGGTCGGCCTCGGTGACGGGACTCAAGACTTGTCGAAGGTCCAGATCAAAACGAATTTATAGTCCACGAACACTAAACTACTTGTAGTAGTAGTGGCCGGGATCGATCACAGAGAGCAACTAGCTTACTTCTAACCTCTTTTGTGTTTGGGTAGCAGAAGGGGGTTGAAAAAAGGCCGATTAGGTTACAAGGGAAAATAAAAAGTAAGTAAAGCTAAGAAATGTTATAATTTAGAAAATTTAGAGAGAGAAAATTTAGAATGAGAAAAGTTAGGATATATTTGTCATATAGAAAAATAAATTAGAGAGAGGGAGAGAAAAGTTGATAGAAATGTTAAAGGGTGATTTAGGAGGAAGAAAGATCCAAAAATATTTGAGAGAGAAAAGTTTGGAGAAAATATCAAAATTTTAGATAAGTAAAAGTGGGAAATATGTTAGAAGAGAAACATATATTGTTGGGAGTGCGACCAAAATCTCACATATCTCACATTGACTAGATATGGGAAAGATTATGGGTATATAAGATAGGACAAATATCTTCATTGGTTTATTCCAAAAGGACAAATACCTTTTGGAATAAACCAAATGCAAAGTTATTGAGAGTTATTAAAATTTTAGAGAAATATATATATATGTATGTATGACAAAACATTTTAGAGAAAGAGAGATTTTCTAGAGAGAAATTTTAGAGGTTATTAAAATTTGTCATAGAGATAATAAAGTAAATAAGATTATAAGATGAAAAATGATATACTCATCCTTATCAAAAAGAAAAGTTTTAACTTTTCATCTCCACTTGTTATTAGGGTTTATGTATATATACATCAAATGTCTCTCCAATTATTATCAGGTATGTGTGTGTATGTATGCAGTGGTAGATCCAAGATTTCAAGTTAGAGAGACACAAATGTACATAACCATAATTTTAGTTGCATTAATATATAAAATTCAAATTAAGTAATAATAACGTTAAATTATAAAGTTCAATTTATGAAGTGTTTATTTAGCTCCTGATTTTGAAAAAGTGTGTACTCAAACAAAAAAAAGAAAAAAAAGAAAAAGTGTTTATTAGATTCTTGAAGTTTCAATTTTATGTTCAATAGGTCTCTTAATTTGTAAAAGTGTTTAATAGATTTTTTTTTAAAGGAAAATTCATTAATCAACTAAACTGCCACTGGGGCATACAAAGAGCGGTACGTCATTATCGATCAGAGAAACCATCCAACTTGGAAAATTACAATACCAAGCCTCACACATTTTCAAAACTCTAGCTTTCCTAGCTATAGAGTCAGCTACTGCATTAGAATTCCTAGAGATATGAACAAATTGAATACTTCTGAATGTGGGCAAAAAACTCCAGATTGAGTTCACCAAAGCTACTACATCTGTCCATGTAGGAAATACGCAGTATACATAAAAAAAAAACTGTTGCACACTAGCAAACAGATTACAATGCAACTGACTTCTCAAAAAAAAAAAAAAGATTACAATGCAACTGGTTACAAACAAATACAGAGTAAATATATCTACAAACACTGTACATAATAAAAATTGCAGAAATCATAATTAAACCATATCAGAAGATCAAAGCGCTCCGATGTTCGAAGATGATCAGATTGACAACAACAACCACATCAAGTGAAAGAACCTGTAAAATAGAAGAATGTGATAGTTGGTAGTTGAGGCACGCTTTCAAAGTGTTGTCCTGAAGACAATTATTTGCTCTGCACGGGTTGCTAGCAGACTACAACGATTGTCTCAGCAGTATACAACGACTAACTCCGGTAGAACAGCAACCTCGAACTACTCGGATTCTATTCCAAATGGACCAGAGTCCAAACCTCAAATTCTATTCCAAATGCAAGTTAAAATTGGGTAGAATTTTACCTCAAATCAAAATTTGGACATAAACCAAATTTTGTCCAAACTTAAGTTCAAATCAAAGTCTGCTGTCAAATAAGGAATCAAAATTTTGACCGAACTTCAAATTTTGATTAATTGGCGATAAAAGTGTGTCAAATAAAAAAAATCAAAATTTTGAACAAAATTCATATTTTGATTAAATTGACACATCAAATGGAGTCAAAATCAAGAACAAATACCTTGCATTTTGATTCCAAAATATCTTTTTTCGAGATTCACTCCCACATAACTTGTGCCTAAATCTCGAAAAGGGGGCATTTGTTGAAGGATAAATTTTGACCAATCACAAATTGCTACGTCGTTATTTAAAATTAATGACGAAATTACAAATAATTAAATTTGGGACCAATTATAAATTGACATGTGTCCCAAATTTAATTTGAAGACAAAGTTGACCAATTATAAATTTTTAGGGCCAAATGTCCATTTGATCAATTAATTAAAAATAAATTATTTTGATCAAGTTAATTAATTTGACCAGTTAATTAAAGAAAATAATTAATTGGATTAAATTTGAGTTTTTTAAATATTTGAGTCATATGGTTTTGGGTCAAATATAAACCAGACCCAAGACTAAATAGTTGAACCCAAGACCAATAAAGCCCAAGTCCAAGTTGTTAGGCCCAAAAGTCACTAGGACCCATCGAGGGAGAACTTTATAAATAGAGAGGTTCTCCTCCATTTCAAGGGTTAAAAAATTCTACACTCTCACAAAGACAAGAGTTCAGAGTTTCAAAGCTCTCAAGCAGAACTAGAGAATTCAGAGAGACTCCACCAAAACTGAAGACATAAGACTCTCTGAAATCCATAAGTTCTTGAAGACCAGACGCTCTTCAAGATTTCAACACTCCTTGAAGACCAAATACTCTTCAAGATCTAAACACTTCTTGAAGGCTAAAGACTCTTCAAGACTTCGAGACCCCAAGCTTTCTGGAAGACTAAAGACTCTTCAAGATCGGACGACTTCCACAATTCTTGAAGACTGAAGACCCTTCAAGACTGGATGACTTCAACAACCCTTGAAGACCAAAGACTCTTCAAGACTCCAAGCAATTGATTGAAGCTTCAAACTTGAGATCAAGCGTTCCAGCCCTCAAGTGAAACACACTCACACACGTAAGAGAGAGAATCAGAGGATTAAAGTTAGAGATTGTACACCCACACGCATATTACATCAATACAAATATATTGTTTGTTCTACGTGTCTCCATCTCCGAAGTTACGTGTGAACACTATGTTTTTATTCTTTTATTTCCTTTATAAAGTTGTTGAGAACTTCTTCGTTGAGGCCACGTAAAACCTTTAGTTTGGATTTATTTGAGAATATATTTTGTTCTTTAAAATTTGGGATCCCGAATAAGAATTGTTTTTACTAGAGGATTTTACTGAAATTATGAGTTTATGCTGTTTTAAATGTTTTATTTAAAAAGACCTCCATAGCATGCATGTGGTAGCGATCCCGGAAAGGTCCATATTAGAAATCGGGTCGGTACATAAAATTAATTCTCAAAGTTTAGAAATAAAAATAATATTCAAACTAATATTTATTAAATAGTATCAAAGGAATACCATTTGATATTATTCCAATAATAATGATTTCTTATATATATATTCTAATTCTTTGTCATTTTCAAGCAAACGTGGTAATAGTAGAGCAATTGGCAAGATTGGACACAAGGCCTTTTCTCAGCCATATGTTTGATTTTTATTTTTAATTGATGTTTTTAATCAGCCATATATTTGATTTACAACAAGCCTTTTAGTATTATTTCTTTTAACAATTGCTATGTCCTATTTGTGTCAAAAGTCTATGTATAAAATAAGTTTTTTTTAGGTAGGAAAAAACATTTTTCTTCTTTATTGGATTTTAAATACAAAAATATTTGTACGAGTAATTTAAAATATTAGGGTAGTCGACAAATCTAAGATAGTTTACCTAAAATATTATAAACATAACAACTAAATAATTGTAAATATAGATAAAGAAGTGATAAAAGTTAATCATCGCGGTTAATTAATATACAGGTAATCAATCAGTGATATATAACCATTTGTAACACCCGAGTTAGGAGGGGTACATGAATGAACCGAGGCCACATCCGGATGAGAGGAATCCTGAGCACATGAAAGTATAGTCAAGATAAGCTTAAAAAGAATTGATAGATACTACCTATACCAACAAGGTGCACCTTCCTTTTCAATGGCTTAATCATAGGAACTTTGAAGTTAAGTGTGCTTGGCTTGGAGAAGTTGTTATAGATGGTATCAGAGCAGAACCTCTCCCAGTAGGATGTGGTTCGGGGACGAACCAAGGCGGAAGCTGGTGGGCATGTAACACCCGAGTTAGGAGGGATACATGAATGAACCGATGCCACATCTGAATGAGAGGGATCCAGAGGACATGAAAGTATGGTCAAGATAAGCTTAAAAGAATTGATAGATACTACTTATACCGACAAGGTACACCTTCCTTTTCGGTGACTCAATTATAAGAACTTTGAAGTTAAGTGTCTAAAAGGACCCCGTGTTGGTTTGTGGGGATAATTTCACTCTTAGAAGCAGTTTTAGACAAGTATGGTGACGTCGCAGGGGATGTAGGGGAATGCTATCCTACACCATTAATGTATCTTTATCTTTATATACTTAAATGAAGAAAAACCCTATATTAATATATGTTTATTGTCAATGATTTTTATGATAATAGTTAATTTATATCTAAGTTAATTATTAGTTTACCCAATTTTTTTTTTAAACTTCATCTTTACAATCGTTTTTCTTTCAAATGATATAGGTGTAATTAATCACTTTTAAACAGACACATACTTGCATTTTTTTTTAATAAAAAAGTCACCTTTGAAAATTATAATTCACTGTAGCTGATAGTCCATTAATGTCAATTTGAACATAATTTAGTAAGTTAAAGTATATGCACTCGACGTTAAAATGAGCATAACTCAATGGTAATGGACTTGTATCCTCGATCAAAAGATCAAAGATTAGAACTCACCATCTCAAAATATTGTTGAAAATATATATATATATATATATATATATATATATATATATATATATATATATATACCCCAATTAGATTGATTATATTTAAATCACTTATGGATTATATCTAATCTCAATCAGTGATCTATGGGTACCATCCTAATTCCTATATCAAATAGTACTATTTGATATATATATATAAATTTCGTATTTTGAGATTTTTTTCTTTAATTTTATACTGTGATCATCTCCTCCCCTAGTCTTCAAAATAAAGTCAATAAAAGTGTTTTTTCCCTTTTTTTTTTTTTTTTTTTTTTTTTTTATTATTATAATTTAATTTTTTTTTTTAAAGACAACCCGTTTTCTTTTACCAAGATTTTATTTTTGATTTTCTATTCTTCAAATTATGCTTGTTTAATAAAGATATGATTTGTTTTTAAAATAATGGCGTTGCCCAGCTTGTTAACTATTTCCAAACAGAAATTATAGCCTATGAGTTGTTCTGAGTCAAATTTCATAAATCTCTCAAATTAATATAATTATCATTGGTAGGTTTTTATACATTAATTAGTATATTTGAAAATACTCAATCAAATTAAGTTTAATATTTTTTTGAGTACATCAACATTTGAGAGTAGAGGAATTCAAACCTCTGACCTCTTGGTCGAAGGTACATGCCAATTACCACTGAGCTAAGCTCGCTTTGACAAATTAAGTTTAATATTATATTTTATTATTTAAGATTTTTACATTTTTTTTTCAAATAAGGGAATTTGATAGCATATTTAATGTGACATTTTTGTTACTAAAATTATATCCTAGATTTATACTTTCATTGAATGTGCAATTTTTATTCTCCCTTAATTGACGGTTTCAATTTTCCATTTTGATTTTCAGTCTCCACTATTTCATTTTGCCAACCACTCTTCTCTCTTATTTCCTTCATCGTTGATCATATTATTTTTCAACTCATATCTTAACATATGTTTACTATCATTTTAATATTCACATAAGACCTTATATACCTTTTTCGAAAAAAAAAAAACCCTTATATACCTCATATATAATATATACATAGCTTATTTTGCTTATTGTAGCCACATATACTAGGTTCTTTTTTGCCATACATATTGGAGGGAAGGATTTGAACCTTTGACCTATTAGTCGAGATCACATATTTTATGTCAATTGAGCTATGTTCTTATTTGTACAAACACCACAATATAAGTGATAACATTAAACTAATCTAACATATATATACTACATTTATATATATTATTTCATTTTTATTGATATATAAATTCTCATATTATGAATTTTGTCGTATATATACACAATATATTTAGTTATTTGTAAATTTATACTTGTATATTTGTTCAAACCACCATCATATCTTTTTTTTTATTTTTTAGAACAATCAAACCACTATCCTATCATTTTCAAATATATTTTATACAAAATATATACTTCACATTATCAAATATACGCTTACATTTCGAAAATATATACATGACATGAAATAAATAATATAAACCACAAAGAACCCTATTGATGTTGCCACAACGTGTTTTTTTTTTTTACCCTAATGCCTTTGAAGTTGCTCAGGAGTGGCTAGACGCCGTCTGAAGGTCACTCTATTAAGAACTTCGATACTTCTCTCCTTTATCGACGGCGTTCGAACACAAGTAGATCCATATGTTATTCCCTTGCCTCTTCGATAGCAGTGTGACCTTGAGTGGCCCTCTTCTCCAGTGATTGTGCGACTACCCACAATATAAGCTCCTCGCTATTGTGTGTGGTGATTGGCTGTGGGACTACCCACGGTTCCATGAGCAACGACGACAATATGACCATCAACATCTTCTCAATCCAACCTGCAAACCATCAAAATTATGGAGGAAGGGTAAAAAAATTGGTGGAATAATCTTACCTTTTAGTTTTCTTCAATCATGGAATAGTCAAATAGCATATGGTTGGGGAGGATCACCAAAGATGTAACATGATTTCAAATATGAGAGAATAGTTTTTGGGAATAATATGAAAATGGAAAATGAGGAAGTCACGCTAGTGTGAAGATATTTTCTTTAATGTTTTTTTTTTTTTTTTTTTTTTAATTTTTTAAAAAAATATAATATATTTAGTTAAAGACATAACAGTAAAATGCAACTAGATTTGAGATTCCAACCAATTGTTATTAGACATTTATTATGAAAATTATTGTGAAAGTGGACAATAGTGAGATTGAGTCTATAAAATTGAGCTATGTGTAGTTGTCCCTTTCTAAAAAGAATTAAAACTGGCCAGTAAGGCAAGAATATTGTTTTTGGGTTTAGGGTTTAATTCAGTCAATGTTTTTTGTGGCTAGTTCTTCTTCTTAAGAATAACATAAACAAGGGATTTTTTTTGTACTGGTTTGAAAATAAATTTTCTAAACTTTAAGTTTTTGTTTAAAAGGTTCTTAAACTTCAAAAAAAAAAAAAAATGTTTAATAGGTTCTTAAACTTTTAATTTTGTGTCTAATAGATCTCTAACCTTAAAAAAATGTCTAATAGGTTTCTAGACTTTCAATTTTGTGTCTAATAGATTCTTGACACATGTTCAAAATTTTTAAAAATTAACTAATCTAAATATAAAATTGAATTTCATGTCTAATAGAATCATAAACTTTCAATTTTGTATCAAGTAGATCTATGAATTTAAAAGGATTTTGAATAGGTTAATGACTTATTAGACACAAAATTGAAAGTTTAAGGACTGTTAGACATTTTTTAAAATTTATGGATCAAATAGACACATATATACCTGAGAGTTTATGGACAACCCAAGCATGTTTAGATGTTATTTTGATTTTTAAAAAATATTTTTGTAAAAATTAGTTTTTCCTTATTCTTTTCTAGTTTATTGTCACCTACAATAATACAATCTACTTTTTAGAAAATGATTAAGAATATTTTTCCTTTTCAAAATTGTGAGGCTATGAATATTGATTCTAAGCAAAAAATAGTGTTCTATTTTTACAATCCACTAAAAATTGTTCTTAAAAATAGTTTTAGAGGAAAAAGACAAAAAAAAAGGAGTGTTTTTAGAGCAACTATCAAACAACCCTAAATTGCTATTTAAACGAAATTAGCTGAAGTTTCGGGTTTGCTTAAAAAAGAACACACAGCATGTAATTTAAAAAAAAAAAAAAAAGTCACATTTTTCTCCAAAACTTTCGAATTTATTATGTGGTTCGAATCTCCCACCCCCACATATTATAAAAAAAAAAAAAAAACTTTAGAATTTATTTTATCAAGAGAGCTCATTAAAGTCTTCAGTTTTTATCTTGTTTACAACTGATTTCTTGAGTGATTATTTTCTGTTGTATTATGTTGATTATTCTGTTTTCACAGTGCCCTATAAATAGGGATTACTGCTTTGATCATAAATAATTTAATAAAAGTCATCTTTATGATCATCTCCTGAATCCTCCTCCTCTGTCTCTCTTACTTTACTTTGTTGACATATTTCACTTTTATTTTTTAATCTTGAAACTATAAAAATATACATTTTAATCCTTGAATTTTTCAAAAATAATAATCTTGGTTGTTCCAACTGTTTATGTCCCGTTTGATACCATTTGATTTTTGGTTTCTAGTTTTCCAAAATTATACTTGTTTTATCCTAATTTCCATAGAATGATTTTCATTTTTGTCAAAGACACATTTGAATTCTTAGTCAATTTCAAAAAACAAAAACAAGTTCTGGATTTTTTTTTTATTTTTTTTATTTTTTTTTAGTTTTCAACACTTGATTTGATTTTTGAAAACATGAGAAAAAGATAGACAACAAAGGGACTTAGGTAGAAGTAGTATCTATCAGCTTAATTTTTTAAAACCAAAAACTAAAAACCAAAAATCAAGGCCCTGTTTGACAACCCTTTGGTTTTTGAAAATTAAGCTTGTTTTATCCTAATTTATTTACAATGATTTTCATCTTGGTTAAAATATATTTGAATTCCTAGCCAAATTCTAAAAACAAAAACAAGCCAGTGAAAACTATATATA
This sequence comes from Luffa aegyptiaca, assembly GCA_017139565.1. Classification (NCBI taxonomy): domain Eukaryota; kingdom Viridiplantae; phylum Streptophyta; class Magnoliopsida; order Cucurbitales; family Cucurbitaceae; genus Luffa; species Luffa aegyptiaca. The sequence goes on along the minus strand of CM029398.1, from coordinate 31,638,581 downwards.
TATATATATATATATATATATATATATTAGTTTTCAAAATTTGACTTGGTTTTTGAAAACTCGGGAAGAAAGTAGATAACAAAACAGAGAAACTTTATAGGTGGAAGTAATATTTATGAGCTTAATTTTCAAAAACCAAAAACAAAAAACAAAAAAACCAAATGGTTATCAAACAAGGTCTTCAAGTGAATAATGTGACTTTGAAAATATATCTTGGACCAAGAGGTTAGAAATTTGAATCTTTCCACATCCACATGTTGTTTAGAGTACATATTAAAGTTACAAAGATTGACTTATGTGAGCGAACAATGGGTGGAGTAAAACCTGAAGACAAAATAACGACAATGATCGTAGTTTTTAATAGAAATTAAAAAGAATCAAACCAAAATGAAATTTAAACCAATAAACGAAGATAGAATTCTAGTATGAGAATTGAAATCAAACCAAGAAGATAGAATTGTAGCATGAAAATTGTGGGTTCATGAATCAAACTCCCAAAAATTGTATCCTTTTGCATTATTAGAACCACAATCATTGTAAAAAGCCAAATTCCCACTTGGATGAGGGCCATGATATGATCTTGATCAAAAAATTGTGAAACATGATGATCTGATAGTGACCGTACGATCTTCCATCATTGGGCCTTTTTCACATCCTAAAAAGCAATGCCCAAACAACAGGAAGATTCACAAAACTCATATCCCTTTCCCTTTGCACATATAATGACACTTTAACATATTGTGTTTGGTTCTGCTGATAAAGCATATTCCTATCTTGGATTGGAGTAATGGAGCACACATCTTGATATCCCATCTCCTATTGGAAAATTTTGATAAAAAAATAAAAGAGTTTCGATCATATTCATCTCATCGAGGTGACCTCAACGATGAAAACGATATCGTGTCTTATTTTATGGAAGGAATCTATTTCCCTTTGTTCTTTTGCATCTAAATGGTTATTTGTTAAGGTTCCATTCGAAAGCAATTTTTTTTTGTTATATAAAAAAAGTTTAAGGTTTTTTTTTCCTCGACATTTTCTTTCTTTAGCTTGTTTAGTTGTTTTTGTTTTTCTTTTCTAATATTTATTGCAATCTGGGAGTAAATAAACTTGCATGGTCTTTATTATTGATCAAGGCCATATAAATAGCCATATGAATAACAGAAACAACGATAAGATGGTTAACTAATGTAACAGAATACATTTGAGAAAAGCTAATTAACTAACAGATAGTTATTTGAAGTGTAATACTCCCCCTCAAGATGGACATACAAGACTTAAAATGCCCATCTTGGACAGTAGTGAATCAAAAGCCGGACGAGGTAAAGCCTTGGTGAAAATGTCAGCAAGCTGCAGATGTGTCCAAATGGGAAGCAACTTAACACGCCCCTGGTTGACATGATCACGAACAAAGTGACAATCGAGTTCAATATGCTTCGTCCTCTCATGGAAAATGGGGTTAGAAGCAATGTGTATAGCAGCGGTATTATCACAAAAAACTAGAGAAGGTGCCAGCATAGAAACTTGTAAATCTCGTAGAAGTTGTCTCAACCAAATTAGTTCGCTAGTAACAGCAGCAAGTGCCCTGTATTCTGCTTCAGCACAGGACCTGGAGACAGTGCTTTGCTTCTTCGACTTCCAAGAGACAAGGGCATCTCCCAAGAACACGCAAAAACCAGAGGTAGACTTCCTTGAATCGGGGCATGATGCCCAGTCGGCATCTACAAAAGCACGCAACTGCAAAGTAGGAGATGAGGCGAGAAAAACGCCTTGGCCAGGTGATCCTTTCAAATATCGAAGAAGAGTGTAAGCTGCAGTGAGGTGAGGCTGTCGTGGGGCGGCAACAATCTGGCTTAGTTTGTGGACAGCGAACGTAATATCTGGCCTGGAAACAGTGAGGTAAAGAAGTCTTCCAATCAGCTTGCGATAGGCAGTGATGTCAGTCAACAAGGTTCCTTCAGAAGCACTAAGCTTTACATTTGGATCCATAGGGACAGAAGAAGGTTTGGAGGCCAGCAAACCGATATCTTCAAGTAGTTGAAGAACATAGTGTCTCTGTGACATCAAGATGCCCTTGGAGGATCGAGCTAACTCAAGGCCTAAAAAATAACGTAAGGAACCCAAGTCTTTCAGCTTAAAAGCAACATTCAAATGACTCTTTAACTCATGGATGACAGTAGGTGAAGCTCCGGTTATGATGATATCATCAACATAAACCAAGAGAGCTATAAAGGAGGAGCCGTGACCCTTTACAAACAAAGAGTAATCCGACTTGGACTGCCTAAAACCAAGAGTTAGAAGTGCTTGAGAGAATTTTTCAAACCACTACCGAGATGCCTGTTTGAGACCATAGATGGACTTATTTAACTTGCAGACTAGACGCTCCCCCTTAGGTGTGACAACATTGTGTTTATATCCTAGAGGAAGGTCCATTTACACATGTTCAACCAAATCACCATGTAGAAACGCATTATTTACGTCTAGCTGCAATAATGGCCAGTTAAATGAGACAGCAAGAGTTAAAAGAACCTTGACAGTGACTACTTTGGCAACCGGGGAAAAGGTTTCAATGTAGTCAACTCCTTCTTGTTGAGTGTATCCTTTTGCAACGAGTCTGGCCTTGTAGCGATCCACGGTTCCATTTGCTTTGTACTTTACTTTATAAATCCATTTGCAGCCGACCGTATGATGACCAACAGGAAGTGGCATGACTGTCCAGGTGTTATTTGCTTCCATGGCTTGTAATTCAGCATGCATAGCCTCTTGCCAATGTGGGAATGGAACAGCCTGGTGGTAGAACTGAGGCTCATAAACAGAGGACACAGTTAAAGCAAAATTCCGAAATGTTGTGGACAGTCAATCATAAGATAGAACTTTTTGTAATGGAAATTTGACGTTGGTCATAGGTAGGGGTTCAGCTTGAAGCATAGCACAGTGGTAATCTTGGAGGTAGAAGGGTTGTTTGACAACACGAGAGGACCTCCGCGGAGGGATGAATGTAGCTGGTTGAACAGAAAAGCCAACGGTGGTGCTTGGAGACGGTTGAGTATCAGGCGTAGCTGACATAGGCTGCATGGCAACATTAGTATTGGCACCAATGTTAGCAGCAACATCGGTACTGGAAGCAACATCAGCACTGGAAGCAACATCAGTATTGGAAGCAGCACCAATACTGAGGGTGTGAGCACCAGAAGTACTTATACTGTTTGTGACTGAAGGTAAGACTTCATTGTTTTCTGGTGACTGTGGAGTGTCAAGAGCATCAGAAATACCAGACAAATTGGGAGAAAGAGGCAGGACTATGTCTGGAAACGGGTCAGTGATGTCTCATTGCATAGTGATAGTATGAAAAGGGAAAACATTTTCATGAAAAACATCCCTTGATACGAAGAACTTCTTATTTTCAATGTCGTATAGCTTATAACCTTTCATGTTGGGGGGATAACCAACAAAGACTGAAGGTATAGCACGTGGATGGAACTTTGAGCGATGACCAGACAAGGTGGAGGCGAAAACAAGACAACCAAAGGCTCTTAGTGATTGATACTCAACATTTTCCTTGTAAAGTCTGAAAAATGGAGTCTGCCAATTGAGAATGCGAGACGAAGTTCTATTGGCAATGTATGCTGCCGTTAAGATGCAATCTCCCCAAAATTGGACAGGTACTCGGGACTTGAAGAGCAAGGCACGAGCTGTTGGGTTTTTTGCCCTAAAACTCGTAGATAGTAAATGAAACAAATTAATCGATCTCAATAAAGTGTTATTTGAGTAATTCAGTAATTTGGTTATTGAATAATCGAGTTTGCATTAATAAACCCTAAATCCAATAAACTAAGATCCAAGGTTGTTTAAATGAAACTTGGACTAGTATGTGGGGACATACGGGGATCAGTGTCCAAGTAACAACCTAAATGGTCTATAGTATAGGGATAAAGCTGGGTACCTTATCCTGGTGACACTATGTGTTACGGCCCACCTTGTATTCGATACAGATGCAATGATCCAAAGCATCCATGTAGGAGACATGCGGGTGGGGGTATCCTATGCAATGAGTTTGCATAAGACCGGACCGCGAAATAGTAACCACTAGATGTAACGCCGTTAACTAGTTTAGGTTTCTATTTCAATAGGATGACCTAGGTAACTCAATCTCAATCCTGAGTTTGTTATGAACCCCTTTCAGGAGGGACTGTCCTTAGATTTGTATGGGTGAGAGTGGCCAGTTCGCCGACTCAATAAGCCTACCATTTCAGGGGCAAGACCGAATGGGGGCTGGGAACATAACAGTACAAGATGGAATTCACTCCTTCCCCTATTGGGGTAAGTAGATGTGTGTTCCCTTAAGGGCTGATTCTAGGGCTTGAACAAAGGCGCGCCGTCCTCTCCTAGCCTGAGAGGAACTCCTGTTTAGTGGTTGGACCCTAAACAACTTGTTCATTAGAGGAATCAGTGGTACTTAAGGAACCAGAGGTAACCCAGGGGTAAAATGGTAATTTGACCCAGCTGGTGTTACGAACACACGTGAAGGATTGACTTACTGCTTGGTCGATATCCGTGGACACAAAAATATTCCATAGTGAGAAGAGTGCAGTTGTGGGTCTTTAGTGGAGTGACCCACAGTTAACGAATGTTGACTAAACTTGGTCAATGAGTTTGGCCAATTAGTCTCGTATCGTTGGAGCTCCTGATCTGTAGGTCCATTAGGTCCCACTGGTAGCTCGTAAAGAGACTTGAGGCAATTAAGTATAAATTGTAAATTGAAAGTGTTCAATTTATTTGGGGAATCGTATATTGTATATTGATGCATTATAATATAAAGTTTATGAAACTTTATAATATAATTTTTGAATTAATTAAAAAAAAAATTAATTCTTGAGAGAAAGTATTTGAAAGAGTTCAAATAAATTTAATATGAATTGGATTCATATTAATTTTAATTTTAATAAAATCCCTAAGATTAAATATATGATATTTAATTGGGTAAATTAATTAATTATGGAATTAATTAATTATTTATTAAAATTAGAGACCTTTTTCTATTAGGAAAGAAAATATTTGAAAGAGTTCAAATAAATTTAATATGAATTGGATTCATATTAATTTTAATTTTAATAAAATCCCTAAGATTAAATATATGATATTTAATTGGGAAATTAATTAATTATGGAATTAATTAATTATTTATTAAAATTAGAGGCTTTTTCCTATTAGGAAAAGGTCTCCCTTTTCCTATTAGGAAAAAGGTTTTGGCATTTACTATATATAGGACCCCTGGGGTGGGGTGAAAGGTATCCCATTCATTCTCCTACTCTCAGAGAATTCTCCCAAAGGCTCCCACAAGTCTCCTGCCTCTAGAAGTCTCAGAGTCATACCGGTGTAGCCATAGTGGTGGTGTTCACACTAGTTCGTGATTAATTCACAAGCAGTTGGTGAATTTAATCTGAGTCGTCAACGAGAGTAAGTAATTTGTTACTTTATAAATTAAATTTAGATCTAATATTTTTGTATGCTTAGCCTTAATATATATTTAGAATAGTTCTAATATTATTGCCAATGTATTGGTATTTTAGATTAAACAAAATTAATTACGAATCGGTCCCAATCACGCTTCCGCTTTACGGAATTGCGGAATTCCAATCCTTCAATTGGTATCAGAGCCGATCGTAGATCTAATTTTGTTTCTCTAAAATTTGCATTGGCTATTGGTGGGATTGATTAATACATAATGTATGTATGATTTGCATTGAACTGTTTAGGTTAATTTTATGGCCATAGATTTTACTGTTTTTATGTGATTTGATCATGTAAGGGCCCGGTGTTTCGGGTATTTTATGTAAAATCGAGTCCTATGTAAGTCCGGGTCTAGAATAGGTTTTTATGAGATAAAAATCGAAGAAATCGCGACGATTACAGCACGCGCTAGAAATTCGCAACAGGACGGTTCAAAGCTGTTGGGCGGTCCGATTCACGCGGTCTGGTTGGGCTGGGACCGATTTGGTCCGGTTCAGCTGGAATTTAGCTCGATTCGTGGTTTTCATAGCTGGTTCAAAGTGGTTCGGGTCGGTTCGGGCGGTCTAGACCAGTATTTGGAGCTGCAGAAGGATTTTTAGGATAGAATTTAGCTATAATTATTGTAATATATGCTTTATTTTATCCTAGGGGCCAAAATTAACCGATTCAATTGCTATTTATTTGCTTTATGGATGTCATATAGCTTAAATTCCCACCATAGGTTAAGCATGTTTCATGCATATTTATGTTATAAATGTTATAATATATGATAATTATGCATGAATTTAAATTTTATGAGTTATTTAGTATAATTGTTATATTAAATATATGAAATTGGAAAAGCATGATGCATGACATTAATTAGATAAATATAATTGTTATATTTTATTAATGTAGCATGCATGCTTAGCATTATTTTCATGAGAATTAATATAATTAGTTATATTATGAATGAAAATAATAAATATAAATCAATGTTTGTTTTCATGTATGATTTAATATAAAATGTTATATTAATTAAATGAAAATGGAATAGCATTGAGCATGACATTAATTAGATTAATATAAGAGTTATATTATATTAATGTCAAATTTCATGTAATTTAATTTCATGGATGTTTAATTAATATAATCAATATTAATTAAATGAAATTGAAATTGCATGAAGCATGACACCACTTTAGATTAATATAATCGTTATATTATCGTTATCGGCGTCATAATAATATGGTGTTGAATAATTAGAATATGATTGTTATTTTTCCAACATCATAGAAGCATGTTATAGGGCTAATCATTAAAATTTTATAATAAGTTATAAAATTGATTAGAAACCGTCAACCTATAACAAAGAGTTGCATGCAAACATAGGACCTTAGGTTAAAATGAATTAATTTTAAAATGTTTAAAATTAATTAGACCTAAGCTCATTATAATTCTAATAGTTTTCTTACTTAGAATTAAAAATAGTTTTAATTGACTAAGTAGGAAAAACATTACTATGATTATAAGGGAACTCCACCGGTTAAGTTCTGTCTAAGGCTGGGGGTACTTAAGATGACGGTTTACGGAACACCTCCTACCTGGGAACTAACCCGGAATACCGGAGTTGAATTAATCATAGTTAAATGTTAGCATGCAATATCACTAGGTTTATTAAAAGAGTTTAATTCACCTAGATCTTTAGAGTAAAAAGTTTACTTTACTATGGTTATAAGGGAACTCTCCCGATGAAGTTCTGTCTAAGGCTGGAGGTACTTAAGATGACGGTTTACGGAACACCTGCTACCTGGGAACTGACTCGGAACTTGAGTTGAATTAACCATAGTTATGTTAGCATGCAATATCACTAGGTCAATTAAAAGAGTTTAATTCACCTAGATCTTTAGAGTAAAGATTTATCATAACTATTGGTTATAAGGGAACTCTACTGGTAAAGTTCTGTCTAAGGCTGGAGGTACTTAAGATGACGGTTTACGAAACACCTGCTACTTGGGAATTGAGCCGGAACTTGAGTTGAATTAACCATAGTGGTAATTAAAAGTGTTTAATCCACCTAGACATTAGAGAAAAGACCTATATATATAAAAGTTATATACAGGCATAGACTTAGATAGATTCACTTAGCCGGAATTTACCTAAGTAATAGACCCTATAATTATAAAAATACTTAGTGGGAGGAAATATATCAAAACAAGATTTTCATAAATCAAGTTTTGCTCTCACGTCCTCAAAAGTTCACAACGTGAGGTTCATGCTTGGCCTCGAGTCACCCTGGGAGTGACCCCCTACGGATGGTGTTTGCATGGATCAATATCAAGGTGAATGAGGGAGTATTTTATAGCAAGTGGGAGCAGGAACGTGTCAACGTATCTTACGGTCTCCTCCATTAGGTTGCACCGTGAGATCCCAATGATCTGCCTGCGAGTCGCCCTGGGAGCGATCACCCTACGGAGGGCTTGATCATGGGAGTCGGAACAACGCAAACTCCAGAAATGGATAGGGTTTCTTAGGTCCATTTCCAACTTTGACTTTCCCTACGGTAGCATTGTTGGGGCCGACCTCTGAAATCTAAAAAATGGAGGGTCACACTTACGGGAAATTGTTAAGGTGTTAATAATTTCCTGACCGAAAAAAAAAACGGTAGCTAAGAACTATTGGAATATGAGTTATTCCGGGAATAGGGATTGACTGAGATTGTCTCAATTCAGAGGAGGAGTAGCTGACTACCCTACGGTAGCTGTTGTTCTAAACCTCTGAAGTATCGTTGCAAAATGAATGTTTATTCTATGGGTTGATCATTACTTTTGCTAAATTGATTGGATTAAAATAATAATATTATTTTGTGTAATGGGTTAATGTAACAATACTTATTAAGTTAGTTTGTTTGTTCTCAGCAATGAAACGTTCTTTATATGTCTCGAATAACGCCAACTACAAAACTGGTATTTCTAATACAACTAAGAAAATGAACCTAAACACTAAATGCGTGGAATTGGTCTTAACTGAGGACGGTCCTCAAGCCCATAAGTCTAAAATTGTTCATGATGAATATGACATAGACTGCTTAGCACATCTCAATGAAAATAAATTTGATTTATTGATCATTGAAACGTGTATAGTGGAAAATGATGACACAGCCTGGATCCTAGATTCAGGTGCCACTCATCACGTATGCTCTTCCTTTGAGGGAATGAGCTCCTGGCAACAGTTGGATGCTGGGGAAATGACTCTCAGAGTTGGGACTGGGGAGCTCATTTCAGCTAAAGCAGTGGGAGATATTAAAGTGTTCTTCTCCAGGGAACGCTATATGTTATTAGATAACGTATATATAGTTCCCAGAATAAAAAAAAAAATTTGATTTCTATTTCTTGTTTGCTAGAACAAGGGTATTCAGTGTCCTTTTCTGTGAATGAAGTTTTCATTACTAAAAGGGGTGCTGATATATGTTCTGCAAAAATGGAGAACAATTTGTATGTCTTAAGACCAATAGAGTCTAGGGCTATTTTGAACAATGAAATGTTTAAAACAGCTGAGACTCAACCAAAAAGGCAAAAAGTTTCTCAAAGTACCTATCTTTGGCACTTGAGACTTGGCCACATAAATCTCAATAGGATTGAGAGATTGGTTAAGAACGGACTTCTAAGCCAGTTAGAAGATGGTACTTTACCTCCATGTGAGTCATGTCTCGAAGGTAAGATGACCAAACGACCTTTTACTGGAAAAGGTTATCGTGCCAAGGAGCCCCTAGAACTCGTACATACGGATCTCTGTGGTCTAATGAATGTAAGAGCTCGAGGAGGGTATGAATATTTCATCTCTTTCATAGATGATTATTCAAGGTATGGTTATTTATACCTAATGAGTAATAAGTCTGAAGCCCTTGAAAAGTTCAAGGAGTACAGGACTGAAGTTGAGAACTTGTTAGGTAAGACCATTAAAACACTTCGATCTGATCGAGGTGGAGAGTATTTGGACTTAAAATTCCAAAACTATTTGATAGAACATGGAATATCGTCCCAACTCTCAGCACCAGGTACACCTCAACAGAATGGTGTATCTGAAAGGAGAAACAGAACCTTGTTAGACATGGTTCGATCTATTATGAGCTATGCTCAGTTGCCTAGTTCTTTTTGGGGTTATGCAGTAGAGACTGCAGTTTATATTTTGAATGTTGTTCCCTCAAAGAGTGTTTCTGAAACACCATTTGAGCTTTGGAAAGGGCGTAAAGCTAGTTTACATCATTTCAGAATTTGGGGCTGCCCTGCACATGTGTTAGTAGCAAACCCAAAGAAATTGGATTCACGTTCAAAATTATGCCTATTCGTAGGCTACCCAAAAGAAACAAGAGGTGGATACTTCTTTGATCCAAAAGAAAATAAAGTGTTTGTATCGACAAATGCTACTTTCTTGGAAGAAGACCACGTTAAAGAACACATACCACGCAGTAAAATTGTGTTAAGTGAACTTTCTGGTAAAGCTACAAATAAATCAACAAGAGTTGTTGATGAGGCTGGACCTTCAACAAGAGTTGTTGATGAGCCCAGTTCAGAGGCTGGACCTTCAACAAGAGTTATTGATGAGCCCAGTACATCTGGTCAAGTCCATCCTTCTCAAGAGTTGAGAATGCCTCGACGTAGTGGGAGGTTTGCTATTCAACCTGAACGCTATTTGGGTTTAGCAGAAACTCCAACTGTCATACCTGATGATGGGGTTGAGGATCCATTGACCTTTAGACAGGCAATGAATGATGTGGACCATGACCAGTGGGTCAAAGCTATGAACCTAGAGATTGAGTCTATGTACTTCAATCAAGTCTGGGATCTTGTAGACCTACCTGAAGGGGTTAAACCCATAGGGTGCAAATGGATCTACAAGAGAAAATGAGACGCAGCTGGGAAAGTACAGACTTTCAAAGCTCGACTTGTGGCAAAGGGTTATACCCAAAAGGAGGGGGTGGACTATGAGGAAACCTTCTCCCCAGTTGCCATGTTAAAGTCGATAAGAATTCTCTTGTCCATTGCCACCTTTTATGATTATGAGATTTGACAAATGGACGTCAAGACTGCCTTTCTGAATGGCAATCTTGATGAGAACATCTTTATGTCTCAACCAGAGGGGTTCGTTGCTCAAGGTCAAGAGCAAAAAGTTTGCAAGCTTAGACGATCCATTTATGGGTTGAAGCAAGCTTCCAGATCTTGGAATATAAAGTTTGACACTGCTGTCAAATCTTATGGCTTTGACCAGAACGTTGATGAGCCTTGTGTTTACAAAAGGATTATCAACAGTTCAGTAGCTTTTCTGGTGTTGTATGTAGATGATATTCTTCTCATTGGAAATGATGTAGAATATCTAGCTGACATTAAAAAATGGCTATCGACTGAGTTCCAAATGAAAGATTTGGGTGAAGCTCAGTATGTTCTAGGGATTCAAATTATCAGGAATCGTAAGAACAAAACGTTAGCCCTGTCTCAAGCATCATATATAGACAAGATGTTGTCTAGATATAAGTAGCAGAATTCCAAGAGGGGTTTACTACCCTTTAGGCATGGAGTTCATTTGTCTAAGGAACAGTGTCCTAAGACATCTCAAGAAATTGAGGATATGAGACACATCCCTTATGCTTCAGCTGTGGGCAGTCTTATGTACGCCATGTTGTGTACTAGGCCTGACATTTGCTATGCAGTTGGGATAGTCAGCAGGTACCAGTCCAATCCAGGGTTAGACCACTGGACTGCAGTTAAAAACATCCTCAAGTATCTTCGGAGAACGAGGGGCTATCAGCTTGTGTATGGCTTTAAGGATTTGATCCTTACAGGATACACAGACTCTGACTTTCAGACTGATAAGGATTCTAGGAAATCCACATCAGGGTCAGTATTTACCCTCAACGGGGGAGCTGTAGTCTGGTGTAGCATCAAGCAAGGATGCATTGCAGACTCCACCATGGAGGCCGAATATGTCGCTGCTTGTGAAGCAGCTAAGGAGGCTGTATGGCTACGGAAGTTCTTGATGGATTTGGAAGTTGTTCCAAATATGAACTTGCCAATCACCCTTTACTGTGATAATAATGGTGCAGTGGCAAATTCTTAAGAACCTCGCAATCATAAAAGAAGCAAGCACATAGAGCGCAAATATCATCTCATCAAAGAGATCGTGCAACGAGGGGACGTGATCGTCACGAAGGTAGCCTCTGAGCAAAATATTGCTGATCCATTTACGAAGGCTCTCACGGCTAAAGTGTTCGAGGGTCATCTAGAGGGTCTAGGTCTGCGAGATATGTACATAGAATAATCTAGGGCAAGTGGGAGAAGTGTAATGGGTATTGTGAATGCCCTAGTTTATTGTATTTATCTGTATTTGTACTTTTCATGTATTATACAGTATTAATACAAACTACTATTCCTACTTCAATGATTATTCATTCAATTTTGATTGTTGATGTACATTGCCCACTAGAGTTTTAGTTCAAGTGGGAGTTGTTGGGTTTTATGCTCTAAAACTCGTAGATAGTAAATGAAACAAATTAATCGATCTCAATAAAGTGTTATTTGAGTAATTCAGTAATTTGGTTATTGAATAATCGAGTTTGCATTAATAAACCCTAAATCCAATAAACTAAGATCCAAGGTTGTTTAAATGAAACTTGGACTAGTATGTGGGGACATACGGGGATCAGTTTCCAAGTAACAACCTAAATGGTCTATAGTATAGGGATAAAGCTGGGTACCTTATCCTGGTGACACTATGTGATACGGCCCACCTTGTATTCGATACAGATGCAATGATCCAAAGCATCCATGTAGGAGACATGCGGGTGGGGGTATCCTATGCAATGAGTTTGCATAAGACCGGACCGCGAAATAGTAACCACTAGATGTAACGCCGTTAACTAGTTTAGGTTTCTATTTCAATAGGATGACCTAGGTAACTCAATCTCAATCCTGAGTCTGTTATGAACCCCTTTCAGGAGGGACTGTCCTTAGATTTGTATGGGTGAGAGTGGCCAGTTCGCCGACTCAATAAGCCTACCATTTCAGGGACAAAACCGAATGGGGGTTGGGAACATAACAGTACAAGATGGAATTCACTCCTTCCCCTATTGGGGTAAGTAGATGTGTGTTCCCTTAAGGGCTGATTCTAGGGCTTGAACAAAGGCGCGCCGTCCTCTCCTAGCCTGAGAGGAACTCCTGTTTAGTGGTTGGACCCTAAACAACTTGTTCATTAGAGGAATCAGTGGTACTTAAGGAACCAGAGGTAACCCAGGGGTAAAACGGTTATTTGACCCAGCTGGTGTTACGAAGACACGTGAAGGATTGACTTACTACTTGGTCAATATCCGTGGACACAGAAATATTCTATAGTGAGAAGAGTGCAGCTGTGGGTCTTTAGTGGAGTGACCCACAGTTAACGAATGTTGACTAAACTTGGTCAATGAGTTTGGCCAATTAGTCTCGTATTGTTGGAGCTTCTGATCTGTAGGTCCATTAGGTCCCACTGGTAGCTCGTAAAGAGACTTGAGGCAATTAAGAATAAATTGTAAATTGAAAGTGTTCAATTTATTTGAGGAATCGTATAATGTATATTGATGCATTGTAATATAAAGTTTATGAAACTTTATAATATAATTTTTGAATTAATTTAAAAAAAAATTAATTCTTGAGAGAGTATTTGAAAGAGTTCAAATAAATTTAATATGAATTGGATTCATATTAATTTTAATTTTAATAAAATCCCTAAGATTAAATATATGATATTTAATTGGGTAAATTAATTAATTATGGAACTAATTAATTATTTATTAAAATTAGAGACCTTTTCCTATTAGGAAAGAAAATATTTGAAAGAGTTCAAATAAATTTAATATGAATTGGATTCATATTAATTTTAATTTTAATAAAATCCCTAAGATTAAATATATGATATTTAATTGGGAAATTAATTAATTATGGAATTAATTAATTATTTATTAAAATTAGAGACTTTTTCCTATTAGGAAAAAGTCTCCCTTTTCCTATTAGGAAAAAGGTCTTGGCCTTTACTATATATAGGACCCCTGGGGTGGGGTGAAAGGTATCCCATTCATTCTCCTACTCTCAGAGAATTCTCCCAAAGGCTCCCACAAGTCTCCTGCCTCTAGAAGTCTCAGAGTCATACCGGTGTAGCCATAGTGGTGGTGTTCACACTAGTTCGTGATTAATTCACAAGCAGTTGGTGAATTTAATCTGAGTCGTCAACGAGAGTAAGTAATTTGTTACTTTATAAATTAGATTTAGATCTAATATTTTTGTATGCTTAGCCTTAATATATATTTAGAATAGTTCTAATATTATTGCCAATGTATTGGTATTTTAGATTAAACAAAATTAATTACGAATCGGTCCCAATCACGCTTCCGCTTTACGGAATTACGGAATTCCAATCCTTCATGAGCAATGTTGAGCAAGTGTTGGTGCTTTATTTCTACAACTGAGTTCTGCTCAGGGCGCTCTACACAAGAGAACTGGTGAGTGACACCTTGAGAGAGAAAAAACTCAGTGAACCTTAACTCCGGGGCATTATCAGAACGAAAAGTCTTGATAGAAACCCCAAACTACGTTTTGACATACGAGAAGATATTAGGGACTATTGTTAAGGCATCAGATTTGCTCCTCATTAAGAATGTCCGTGTATACCGTGAGTGGTCATCAACAATTGTTAAAAAATACTTGTAACCAGCATGTGTGGGCATGTGATATGGGCCCCAAGTATCACAGTGTATAAGTTGAAAGATATGATCAGAAACATGATTATTTGATTGGAAAGACAAACGGCGTTGTTTAGCCAATGGACAAACCAAACAATGGGAACTACTGGACTTAATTTGGTGAACAGACAAAAAAGGTTTGAGAACATCTAGGTGTTTATCAGAGAGATGTCCTAGTCTATCATGCCAGATGGAAATGTCCTTACAAGTATGGTGTTGTTTAGTAACAGATACAGTGTTGCAGAGATTCTGTGAAGGAAACACACCATCAGTTTGAAGTAGATATAACCCCTGTCAGACTTTAGCAATGCCAATCGTCCTCAAATAGAACTTGTCCTGAAGGATACAAGAGTCAGCAACAAATTTAACAATGACAGGCAGTTTTGAGGTTAAAACACTGATGGAGACTAAGTTGAAGCGAAATGACGGGATGAACAGAACATCGTGGAGGACAATATCAGCATTAATACGTATATCACCCACTTGATTCACAGCAATTCGATCATGGTTCGGTAGAAAAACAGTCATTCTAGAAACACTCTTGAGCGAAATAAAAATTCTTTTGAACAGCAGATATGGGCAGAGGCACCCGAGTCTAATATCCAAACACTTCGCAAGAATTCAATAGGTAGATTAGAGAGAAATGAAGTACCTGTGACATGAGTTGTGTTGGTGTCAGTATAATCAGGCCCAACCTTTGCCTTATTCAGATGCAGCTGCAAGAGATTCACTACAAGAAAAACAGTCTCTCCCGACGCCCAAAACCGTTGGTAAAAGTCCCAGTTTGTGTCGTCGAGAATAGCGTCGGGAGATCCTAGTCGAGACTTCAACTCCCGATGCTAAAAAAGCTCACCGTCGGCAATTCGAGATACTCCTGACGCTACACCAGATGCGGAAACTCCCGACACTCATTTACATAGCTTTGGGAGAGGGTCTAAACGCCGACGCTACTTTAATAGCGTCGGGAGTCTTTTCTTGCCGACGGTTTGGTAATGGCGTCGGCAGTTGCTGTATATCCCGACGCCAATGAATTTCGCCGGCTGATATTCATTCAACGCACTAAGCGACGTGTTTTCTAATGGCGTCGGGAGTTAGGTTTACTCCCGACGCTTTGCCGAATGGTCGGGAGTTCCTTCTGAAATTTCGAAAATAATTTTTTTGCCTAAAAATGTTTACGTTATTGATGTTCCTATTTTCATTAAAATATTCATATTCTAATTCGAAATATTAAAATTATTTGATTCAAAATATTATAAATATTTGATTCAAAATATTATAAATATTTGTTCATACAACGTACAAAGTGCAATTGTTCATAAACATAAACTTCAGTCTTACATAAGTAAAGTTCATAAACATAATGTTCATAAATATGCGATTCTTGCAATTGTTCATAGGCTTCAGTCTTACATCGTCAACCAAAAACAAAAAAGCTTGATCTTTCAAAAGTGAAAAACATCATCTCTCGACCCTGCAATACAAAGAACGATATGATCAACAACTACACATTAATCAAATAAAATAAACAATTTTAGCTATATATCCCTCAACAACTTTTGATCAACAACTACTCTTTAACCAACTACATTTCAAATTTCTCCTACAATGGTTTTTATGAGGTGCTTGTGTAAAGTTTTTCATTTTGAAAACTTCCTTGTCCATTCAAAGTAGGTGCTTAGCAAAAGGAAACCAATCTATACAAAACAGAAATTTCATATGCATGGAAAAAACAAAACTAAAACACAACAAGCCAAGTGTGTCCCTAACCGAATGATACAAACTTAGGTACATGAATCCCTCACCCACCCATACTTTAACTCTCACCCCCCTTCACCACTAATCTCAAACTTAACATAGAATTGTGGACTTAGCATCAAACGATTGAGAAAGAAAACAAAGAAAATCAGTTGCTACCATAACTGCAGGATAGCCACATACAACGTTTCTCAACACTAATCCTTAAGCAACTAATTAAACAAACTTAGCTATATGTCTCTCACCCACTCCTCAACAACTTAACATGAATTCAAACGTGGAAAAAACTTAGAAACATATATAGAAATGATAAATGAACAATAGTCACTCACACCTCACACCAATGCTTGAACTTAACTAATGTGAAAACTAACTTTACATCAAATAAGTTAACATGAATTTCACCAACCCTTCAATTTCCTCCCCTACTTCAACTCTCACCCCCCCCCCCCCCACCACTAATCTCAAACTTAACATAGAATTGTGGACTTAGCATCAAATGATTGAGAAAGAAAACAAAGAAAATCAGTTGCTACCATAACTGCAGGATAGCCACATACAACGTTTCTCAACACTAATCCTTAAGCAACTAATTAAACAAACTTAGCTATATGTCTCTCACCCACTCCTCAACAACTTAACATGAATTCAAACGTGGAAAAAACTTAGAAACATATATAGAAATGATAAATGAACAATAGTCACTCACACCTCACACCAATGCTTGAACTTAACTAATGTGAAAACTAACTTTACATCAAATAAGTTAACATGAATTTCACCAACCCTTCAATTTCCTCCCCTACTTCAACTCTCACCCCCCCCCCCCACCACTAATCTCAAACTTAACATAGAATTGTGGACTTAGCATCAAATGATTGAGAAAGAAAACAAAGAAAATCAGTTGCTACCATAACGGCAGGATAGCCACATACTCACCGCTTCTCAACACTAATCCTTAAGCAACTAATTAAACAAACTTAGCTATATGTCTCTCACCAACTCCTCAACAACTTAACATGAATTCAAACGTGGAAAAAACTTAGAAATGTCAGGATTGTGTGGAGACAAAATCTCCCTTAACTTGCTGCACGAGAAAAGAGATTAATTAATGGGCTTGGCCCATTTTACATTAGGTTTGTGCAGCACATATATTTATATATATGTGTGTTTGTGGCGGCTGAGAGCAGTGACTGTGAGGGTGGTTTTTCGGCTGAAGCTCTCTTATGCGGCAGTGAGTGAAACTTGAGAGAAAAGATTTATTCTCCAGTGGGATTGAGGGTGTTTTTGTTTATTTGTTTATCCCAAGCTATCAGGTTGTGATACTTGGAAGTCAATAGCTTTTGTTGGGCTATTGAGGGTTGGTTTGTAGCATTATTGAAGGCTTCCTGTAATTTCCCAAATTCTAGTAGAACCTGCAGTTGCAGAAGACTGGACGTAGTCCCGAGCTTGGGGCGAACCAGTATATTTTGGTGTCGTTTTCTTTTTCCCTATCTTTTACTATTTTCGTGACTATTATTTTTGGCTTGTGTTGGCTTAACCTGTGGAAGGGGAGAGAGTTATAATATTATTGATTGCCGTCATAATATTATTTTTATTTGTATTCCGCATTTTCTCCCAACAAGAAACATATATAGAAATGATAAATGAACAATAGTCACTCACACCTCACACCAATGCTTGAACTTAACTAATGTGAAAACTAACTTTACATCAAATAAGTTAACATGAATTTCACCAACCCTTCAATTTCCTCCCATACTTCAACTCTCACCCCCCCCCCCCCCACCACTAATCTCAAACTTAACATAGAAAACAAACTCAGTTGCTACCATAACTGCAGGATAGCCAAATAGAACGTTTTTCATTTAATTAAGAATGATATAAATATATTTATGTTGCTACCATAACTGCAGGATAGCAACATATACCTTCCACTCATATGTTTATTACATAAAGGAGGAAGTTCATACCTATTTCGATGTCTCTCCTCCTTGCGACTGCATGAATTGTTGGGTCATTCCTCTCAAGTTCTCCAACTCAGCTTTCGTTTCGAGTCTTGCACTCCTCTCTTCCTCAACCATTGCTTCTACCTTGTGAATCTTCGCTTCTGATTCCTAAAGTTGGGCCTGCAAAGATTCTATTTGCGTTGCTTGCTCACGTTCTCTCTGTGAGGATGCTTCATCGGATGAGGTTTTCTTCCGTGATGTAGGCTTTGGTCCCCAACCAAGCCCTTTAACATGGCCTAGTCGTTTTCCCAACACTTTCTCCAATATCTCCTCTCCTGCGAGTGGTTCAGACCCTTCCGGAACAGGAGCATCTTGCAACACCAACATCTGATTCTGCATTTATAATTGTCATAACCAATTGTGTAATTGTGGAGAAACGTACGTTTGACTTAAACTTGAAAGTAAACTTACATGTGCATCATTAGCCTTCTGATTGACCCACTCGCCATTTCTAGAGTGTGTTCGCTCAAACAGGTCAATTGGTCCAATTTCGCGACCTTGTTCCAGTTTCTGTAACTCAAGACATAGAAATTTAGTCAAATTTATAGAAAAATGAAGTAACAAAGGACTTTTGTTGGACTATACCATGTCTTCTCGAATTTGAAGGAAAGACTTTGACCCAACCCTATGATTAAATGACAAAGCGGATCGATTATTCCGATTGGCCTCTGCAAGTTTCTATCAAAATGAAAGATGGGTTATTTTTCTTGCAATGTTTGTGCTAATCTAAAATGATGTTAAACGAGAACATACCTTCCACTCTGGGGTCTCGAACTTTGTACATAGAAAATGCCAATCTTCAATGTCTTCTTTCAACCGAGGTGGTGGGTTTGCACGTGCCTCTTCAGGACTTTCGTATTCTCTGTAGTGTCTATGTAAATCTGCCCGATACTCCTTAAATAAATTCTGCATTTGTCGTTGAAGGAACTTTTTCATTGCTGGTTTGGATAGGTCGAAGTCAAAATGCTCATACACATAGGTACAATTATTATGATACATAGCAAAATAAAAAGTATTTAGAAATAATGACGTGTTCCACTTACCAGCACTCGACTTATGACAAGTTCCTTACATTCTTTAGGTACGGCTCGGATTGAGGTGCATCGAACTGGAAATGATTCCCTCACAGCAATACCAATTTCATTGCTAAATTTCACAGCCCAATTGCAAACTGGCTTCTTCAATGCAGGGTCAACGACGAAAATCGTGTACAACCCGGGTACAATTGGTTATGCGCCTCAGTCATTAAATCCTCAAATGAATTGGAAGAATCGCTTTCATGGACATTAGTAGTGGGCATCTCATTTTCAACGTCTTCTTCATCTAAGTCCACATCCGCATCAAATATTGGGACTTGTAGATCATTTAGAAGATTCAACATTTCATTCTCTTGATCCCCTACATAATTAGAATCTACATTACCTAATCCATCATCTTGTATCGAATGAGTTGCGTGGCTCTCAAATCCTCTACATAAATTGATTGGTTCTCCATGATATACCCATTGACTATAAGTGGGAGATATTCCATATGTGAATAAATGTCGTTCCACCTCATCCAATGACTGCCACATTGCATTCATACAATGTTTGCATGGACATCTTGTTTTCCCCGAATCATTGACATGAGACTTCGCCATTTCAAGAAATCGAGCAACTCCTTCCATATACTCGGTTGAGAACTTATCTTTGAGTTTCATCCAATCTTTATTCATTCTTACCTATATACGTTAAACCAACTCGTGATTCAACACAAATTAGGACCTGTATGATTTAGACAATAAATTAGATTTAAACTTATGGTTTATTTTGGTCCCTCAAGTCCTTGAAACGATTATTGAAATTGAGAATGTAATCTATCCAATGATGGAAATTTATATAGAGAACTTCTATATAAATTAATCTTATAGAAGAGGCGCAAACCTCAAGGTAGCCAATACTTTAAAAGGCTATTGAAGGCTTGCCTCGGGCCAAAACTCTAACTTTTAGCCTCGAAACTTATGCCTTCTTTGGACCGTAAGAGGATTTAAGACTCTAACATGACTAAATAAATTTATAGGGTCCTTCTTTGGACCGTAAGAGGATTTAGTTATATAGAGAACTTCTATATAACTAAATAAATTTATAGGGTCCTTCTTTGTTGGGAGAAATTCAATTTCCCTTTTGAATTCCCGCCAAAGGTGCCCTCGGTTTGAGCCAAACCGTTTGATGTTCCTTTTCATTTGGTTTGATGAAAATTTCACTCTTAAAAAAAAAAAACAAAAACAAAAAAAAAAAAAAACAAAAACAAAAATCTCATAAATTCTATCAACAATACTGTGATAAAGAAAATGTTCAGCAAATTAAATCTTCTAATTTAGTGAACAAAATGAATTCCACCCAAAATAAGTTTTGAGCATATTTGCGCAAATAATTAAGTTCTTCAACAGTGGAACTTATTTGAAATTTGGTAAATGAAATTAAAAATGTTGATTCTAATAATTTGTTATGAATAAAATTTGATGAGAAATTAACATGGTTCAAAGCTAGAAATTTAAATAACATGAAAATCTAAATTGAAAGAAAAGACATCAACATAACAATATCATCACAACAACATACATAAGCATTGAATCACAATAGACAACAACACATCTCAGCATCAAATCATAACAGATCAGTAAAACAAGTTGGATTTCATCCTTACTCATCTTAGTTGTCACATTGCAACAACTTAACATCACTAAAAGATACCTCCAGCTAGCAGCAAATCAAAAACTCTCTTGATTCAATCGAAGGTAGCTTTTGGTAGGTAACTTTTGGACTACATCAAGGTAACTTTTGGAATACCATTTAACTCAAGTTCAAAGCCTTAAATGGTAGTTTTTTTTTTCTATTCATGTATTCAATCGAAGATTAAATGTCCTAGAAGAATTATTCCAGAGAATGAGGTACACACTTATGCATCCTGGACATTTATTTAGTCAAGAACATGCTTAAAGAACGTATAATTTCTTGAACCTGTTTGCATTTAAGTCTTTTCCCTTTGATAAAGCTTATACAATTCTTAAAAAATAGTTAACCAAATATAGTTTCTTTTATTTGATTGTTCTTCCTAATAAACTAAAACTTCTACCCTCTTATTTGTCCCTAGTGTAAGGGATTACGGGACACTACACATATCTCCACAATCGTATGATATTGTCCACTTTGGGCATAACCCTCATGACTTTGCTTTTGGCTCAATCCAAAAGGCCTCATACCAGTGGAGATAGTTGTCCTCTCTTATTAACCCATGGTCATCCCCTTATCTAGCCGATGTGGGACTTTGGTCGCACTCCCAACACCTAGTTCTATCCTTTTGAGCAAGAAACTAAAAGACTTGTTTAGCATCTTATTCATTATAGTTTAACCTTGAAAAATAGAACACACAAACTATCATAAACAAAACCAAAAATTAGATAATATATGATACGACCATACTACGAGGGAAAGTGACACACAACGGGTTAAAAGAAGTAAGAGAGGAGACACTCCATATCAAAAGAAGTCAGAGAGTGCTAGTATAAGGGACTTGAACGTATCTCTCCATACTCCAAAATGATATGATATTGTCTACTTTAAACTTAAGCTAATTGAAAAGAACCATATCAATCAAATATTCTTAAATAACTGTGATAAATGAGTGATGTGTACTTAAAATTTCTATCAACCAATCAATGACTTCACAAGAATAACCTTATCTTAAAAGAACAAAAAAGCTTAAAGAAAACAGAAAAAAAAACAACTGTTGGAAAACATTTAAAGAAAAAAAAAATCCATTTTTCAATTTCACAAGAGTGAACTCTAAACTTAGACAAATGCTACAAATTTATCCCACCACCCAAAAAAAGACAAGAACCTACAAAATATAGTCCGATCAGTATACAAATACAACCATTAAATAACTCTCAAAACTCATAATTTTAACAAAAATCCAACCTTAGTGTCAAAGGTCCATCACTTTCTTCAATATATATATCCTATAACTCACTGAACATACATGAGGATATTTTTCAAACAAATCCATAAAAAGAAAAAAAAATGCAACACTAAGAGTCAAGAGGACTAGCTTGATAAAACTGAAAGCTCCAAGAGTAAAACCCAATACCCCTCCCCCACCCAAAACAAACATTAATCAAACAACCACAGTTAAGAATATTAAACAACCAGCAAATCCCAAAACTCAAGAACTTATATAATAAGATACCAGATCAAGTGGACAGTCTAAAGAATGCTTAATCTCAGATTCTCAACATACAGATAGTTCTTACCTAGGAAATTCACATAAAATGACCCAAGCACTCTGTTGGACAACACTTAAATTGGCAAAACTTCTAGAATCCAAAGCCAAAATTGAGTGGGTAACGCTGAAATGGATGCAATTAACCATGGATCGAATACAAAACACCAATAAAAGCTAATGGAAGCTTAAACAAGAATGGAACTCACCCAAAACTTCAATACAGTGGCTGGATAGTACTTCAAAATAGTGAAATTTCGTGAGTTTAAGGCGAAACCAAGTGGGCAACACCAAAATCAACCTTATCTCATGTAGCTAACTTTTGGTGCTCAACCTCGACGACAACGTAGCTGTAGCAATGGAGGCGAGCTGATAACAATGTGAAGTGGCAGAGACTGGGCTCGTTTGCAACCACTAGAAGTAGCAGCAAGGTGAGAGAGACATGTGGTGCTGGTAGTGAATCGTGCGTGTCTGCTGTTTTCGGAGAGGCGACGCCGACGAGGGACAAGGAGGGAGAGGGAGGGAGACGGGAGACGGGAGACGGCGGCGACGGGAGACTGAGAATGGTCCGGCGGCAGGAGTTGAACGGCGGCGACGGGAGACGGGAGACCGCAAATTGAAGGCAAGAGACGGGAGATGGGAGACGGCGAATCGAAGGAGGGAGAGGGAGGGAGATACCACACACGAAAAGAAAGAGGGAAATCGAAACGGCAAAGTTTTAGGGTTTTAAAAAAATTTCTCCCGACGCTACTAATTATAGCGTCGGGACCACCCTCTTCCCAACGCGTTTTTTTCAAAGCGTCGGGAGTTTTTTCAAAAAAAATCTCCATCTCCCGACGGTATGAAGATGGCGTCGGCCAATACATTAACTCCCGACGCCTTAAATATACGCGTCGGGAGATCTTTTACTTTAATTTACAATTTTACATTTCTCATCCCGACGTCTCTTTATAGGCGTCGGGCATTAGCACTACTCCCGACGATGTGTAAACTGAGCGTCGGGAGTTCTCTTCAATTTCGACCCTATGTAATTGTAACTGCCGACGCTATGGAATTTCCGTCGGGAGATGGTTTCATGCCCGACTCTTGTTTTTGGCATCGGGAGTTCCCCTTTCCGCCGACGCAGTTTTCTACCGTCGGGAAATATATCGTCGGAAGAGACAAATTTTCTTGTAGTGATTAAGGAGTCCTTGGCATTGCTCTGCATTGAGATTGGCCAGAGGATCACTAATAGTGGCATTGACAGAGGAGGTGGAAATCTCAACTTTAGGCGGATTGGCCTTCTGGTTTTGATACCCAGGAGGTATCCGTGGATCTTGTAGCATCGATCGACAGTATGGTCTTGAAGATTGCAGTGAGTGCAAAAGGGCTGTTCCTTCTTTTTAGTGGAATTCGAAGAACTGCGAGTTGAATTCGAAGAACTGGATGACGCCTTAACGAGTAAGGCGGTTGCAGACGGAAGATTCGCAGAAGGAGGAGGAATTGTTGAGGCCCGTTTTCTACTTCTTGTGCTACTAGGGAGAAAGCACGTTGAATAGTTGGTTCTGGTTCCATGAGTAGTAGTTGAGTCCAGATTTGAGCAAAGGACTCGTTTAGGCCCATGCGAAACGCCATAACGTGCTCCGTCTGGAAATAGGTCGTCAATTCCTTTACTCCGCCGCAAGTGCATTGTCCACAGGAACAAGACGGTCGATAGGCAGTCAACTCGTTCCATAAGGTCTTCAATTTTGAGAAATAAGTGGTTATGGACTGTTGATCTTGAACAAGATTTGAAATCTCTCGCTTTAGTTGAAAAATACGCGGCCGATTCTTTCTCTGGTAACGCTGCTGGAGATCGAGCCAGATCTCTCGAGCGGACTCAGAGAAATTGACGCTAGCAGAGACTTCATTGGATAGGGAATTGAGGATCCAAGCGGTGACAACGCTGTCACAAATGATCCACGATCGTTTCAAAGCACCAGTCGGTTGCAACAGAGTGCCATCAACGAAGCCCATCTTGTTCTTCACCGTCAGTCCGATGATCATAGCCTGGCTCCAAGAAGCATAATTGGACTCAGTAAGCGGTTTTGATACCAAGACCAAATTCGTGCCATCAGAGTGATGAAGGTAGTAGTTGATGTAGAGGTCTACTACAGAGGAACTGGGGTTATGTGTTGTAGATGGGACGGGATTAGTTCCAGTTTCTTGGTCGAGTTCTTCGGCCATGATTTAGGGCAGGAAGAACAGGCGCGGAAGAGAACAACAATTACAGAGGATGCAAGAACGGGAACTCTCAAGAAAATGAATTATCATCTGATACCATATTGCAATCTGGGAGTAAATAAACTTGCATGGTCTTTTATTATTGATCAAGGCCATATAAATAGCCAATAACAGAAACAACGATAAGATGGTTAACTAATGTAACAGAATACATTTGGGAAAAGCTAATTAACTAACAGATAGTTATTTGAAGTGTAATAATATTATATTTAAGTAGAATGTGAAACAAAGAAAATTGGTAGTGAATAAATTTTATTTTTCTTAAAGACTAATGATAAAAAGTAAAATTGTTGTTTCTCATATAGGGTGGGAGGATTCGATTCTCTGACCTTGTGGTCAAGGGTATGTGCCTTAGACGATGAAGTTATGCACAATTTTTCTTCCTTCCCTATTCTTTTATACTATAACATTATTGATTTATCATAACTGATTTGATTTATGTTTGTTTTAAAAATATATTTTGAAAAAAAAAAATTAAAATTGTAGTTTTCATTAGCAAAATTTAGGCCAAATTGTGTGTGTGTTTTTAAATGGCTAAATTATAAAAAATACCCCTGAACTATGGGGTTTGTTTAAAAAATGCCTCTGAACTTTGAAAAGTTTCAAAAATATCCCTAAACTTTGAAAAATGTTTCAAAAATACCCTTGTCGTTAATTTTTGGATGGAAACCATTAGAATTTATGGTGTGAGGAGGAAAAAATTAGAAGAAGCATTTTTCAATAAAAGTAATTTTTAAATTTTTTTTGAAAGTTCAAGGGTATTTTTTAAACGGAAACTTTAACGGTTTACCTCCAAAAATGAACGGCAAGGGTATTTTTGAAATGTTTTTCAAAGTTCAGGGGTATTTTTGAAACTTTTCAAAGTTTAGGGGCATTTTTGAAACAAACCCCATAGTTCAGGGGCATTTTTTTTTTTTTTTTATAATTTAGCCTTTTTAAATCTATTTCATTCTTTGTTTTTATTTATTTCAAACCTTTTTTTAAATGATATTTATTTCAATTATTTTTTGAAAATATATTTATTTCAAATCTATTCCGTATATTCAATTTCATCTTCATAATTTAAAAGAACCTAGAGGAGATCGAGAAACAAATTCGGTACAAAGATTCTCAATGCAGTTCCAAAGAAACATGAAAAACATTTTAATTCTTAATCCTAAGTTTATATATATTTTTTCTTTCGTTTTTTTAGGGAAAAGAAGGAAAAAAAAAAAAAAAAGAAAGAAAGAAAACAACAAGACAGACAAGACAAGACAAAAAGAAAAAAAGAAATGAAAAGAAAAACACGATCTGAACACTTTTTTTTTTTTTTTTTTTTTTAAAAAAAAAAAAACGATGTGAACACACAATTGAAATTAATGCTCTCTTTATTTGTAATGTATTTTGTTATAAATCAGAAAAAAAAAGGGGAAAAATGTATTTACGAAAATAGAATATCTTTTTACTTAATTTCAAAGATGGATTGTTTCTTAAGAAGAAAAAAAAAAGAGAGAGAGAGAAAAAAAGACACGGTTTCTTAGAAGGACAAAATATTGTCTCTCGAAACAAATTTATGGGAAAGCTAGTTTCTTAACAATTTAATTTGCCATAAATATTTAATTAGGTTAACATGTCTTTTTTCTTAGGTTTGAATATGATTTGGTCAAATCTTAAAATATCGTTATTTTTTATTATTAAATATTATCAATAACGTTTGAGAATTTTTTAAAATGTATAGTCAACCTATTTTTTTTTGTGGAGAAAAGTGAACCATAGTACAATGACGGAATAAAAGAGGAAGGGAAAAAGAGAAAGACATAAAAAAAGAATACATTGGTTTGTCCTAAACTCGAGACTAAGTCTAGTCTTATACAACTAACAATTTATCTACTATAATGAAGATTGAAAAGGCACCTCACTCGGAGTACTACAAATCAACCTTGAGGTAGTCTAACAAAAACTACTTGATTTTCAAGCACCACAACCCGACAACTTAGGATAGAAAACCGAATATAAAACTCTAAATTCGACAAAAGAAAGATGGTCAATATACTCAAAATACTCAAAATCTTACACTGTTGTGGAGATGTAATCTCAAAAAGGCCACTACTAGTGGGTTTAAAACAAGTGGACCAAGCTTCAAGAGAATTTCCATGCGTGCTTGTCTTTTGGCTCGAGCTTCAATTTTGGTTTCCACACGAAAACCTAACATTTTTCCCTTCTGCATCTTCATCCTCACCTGAAACCACATGAATTTTTACGTACGCTTTCTTTACGTCCAAACCTAATCCTAATACAATCAAATAATTTAGACTTCGTCTAATAATTATTTGGGTCCTATTTGATAATCATTTAGGTCCCGTTTGATAACCATTTGGTTTTTGAAAATTAAGCTTATAAATCCTACTTCCACCTTCAAGCTTCTTTGTTTTTGTAATACCTTTCTTTCCATGTTTTTAAAAACCAAGCAAATTTTGAAAACTAAAAAAAAGTAGTTTTCAAAAACTTGTTTTTGTTTTTAGAATTTGACTAGAAATTCAAGTGTGTCATTGACAAAGATGAAAACCATGGTAGAGAAATTGGAAGAAAACAAGTCTAATTTTGAAAAAACCAAAAACAAAAAATCAAAATGTTATCAAACGGGGCCTTAATTTTTGAAAATTAAGGTTATAAACACTACCTTCACCTCTAAATTTCTTTGTTTTGTTATCTACCTTCTTTCTATGTTTTCAAAAATCAAGTCGAGTTTTGAAAAATAGATTTCTTATTTTTTATTTTTTTAATTTGACTAAGGAATTCAAGTGTGTCCTTAATAAATGTGGAAACCATTGTTAGAAAATTAGGAGAAAACAAGCATAATTTTCAAAAACAAAAAACCAAATGGTTATCCGACATGACCTTTGGTTTTTGGTTTTTTGAAAATTAAGATTGTTTTCTTCCAATTTCCTTACAATGGTTTGCATCTTTGTTAACGATACATTTGAATTACTAGCCAAATTTAAAAAACAAAAACAAGTTTTTGAAAACTAAATGAAAACATGGGAAGAAGGTAGATAACAAAACCAAGAAACTTAAAGGTGGAAGTTGTGTTTTTAAGCTTCAAAACCAAATGGTTATCAAATGGGGTCTTAATAATCTTCACACATACTTTATATTCAATTCGTCCTTTGTCACCTCTTTCTACCATGTTTAAATAAAATATGTCACATATGACATAAGAAAACTATTAATCAAACATCTATTATATATAACAAAGGCATCATGAGAAATTTAACTGCATAATGAGAATTGGAATTGAAAGTAAATCAAAACCAAACCTAAATCACATCGACTAAAAATGACAGGTTAACCTTAAAACTATTATTTGAAATAAATTTATCATCATCATCATCATTATTTTTGTAGAATTACAACAAAATTATTTTATTTTTCCAAAAATATTCCTTCGTATGCGTAAATAATCGAAATGGGAAGAGAAAACAGAAAGAAAGAAAGGTGTACGTGTAACTTATAATAGAGGATGATAGATAAGCCAAGTTCCTAGTAATATGGAAAATTTTGAAAGTTTTTCCATAAATTTGTTCACTAATTGATTTCAAAAAAAAAATTAATAAATAAAATAAAATAAAATTGTTGAGTAATTGAGAGACACGTGGGGCGACATATTTAAAATGTCGCCCCTCTTTGTCTTTCATTTGGATTGAGTATAGTACTGTCTTTTTTTGGTTTAATAATTAATTGGTTCTATTCTTTTTCTTCTGACAACTAATGTCTCTTCATCACGTGACCTAACACATGGCCAATCCCTTACCTCACTGCAATTATTGTATTATCTCAATAATTCGAACACCCAAGATATTTTTTCTGTTCATGGGATCTTCTACATTAGATTATCATAACAAAAAATTCAAACACAAAAAAAAAAAAATAATAATAATAATACTAATAAAATTATGGTTCAATGTCTTGGGGTTTTGGTTTTTGGATTTTCATTGATGATAGGTCTTTTTTTTTTCTTTAAAAAAAATAATAGAATGATGTAGATATACTGTGTTTATCACGAACCTATTTTAATAATTGCATGATTGATAAATTTTTTCATAATGTCAATTTACTTGATTTCGTGATGGAATGTTATTTGAGTTTTTAGTATTAAATGTGGATGAGTTTGAGTTCAATTTCAATCCTACAAGTTTATGTTAAATAGAAAATTCATTATTGATTAGATTATTTATTAATTTTTTTCTTAGACACAATTCATAAAAAAAAGCTAAGGTTATTGAATTCAAAATAATTTTAAATTTATTATATATATCATACAGTATTATGAATATTTTAAATAGATGTCCATAACTTTCCTAGGTTATATATTCATTTTGTATTTTTTTTTTTTTTAAAAAAAGTTATTCATTTGGATGATTCATCTAATTAGCCTTCTCAACTCTCTTACTTCCTATTTATTTTGTTCTTGAAAACCCTATAAATGAAGGTTCTATGAAGTGTTTGAAATGTATAAACACGACAATTTAGGTACGTTTCTTTTAATTACTTTTCAATTGTTTAATTTTGAAAAAAATTTTAGTGTTTAGCAAAACACTAAAAATGACTTATTAAAAAAATGAGATTTAGAAATAAACCATTTTGAGAGAAACAGTTGAAAACAATTTTTTTTTTAAAAGATCTTTTAAGTATATAATAACTTGTGTATAAAAACATTTACGAAGAGAAATGTAACTAAATATACGAGTGTTTAAGTTCTAAACAATTTTTGTACAAACTGTTTTAAAAAAATTAAATACATTCTTGAAAAACACTTAAATTGAAAGGTATTCAAACGGGTCCACCTTCCTTATTATATCAAGGGTAAGATAATGGGCTATTGTGGATGAATGCTGGTGTTGGTGACCTCATAAATGATTGAAATTTTTGATCGATTTAAACTATTAAAAGATGATAGATCATAGGTGAATAATTGAAAATTTGAAAGCGACCCTAGAAGGGACATTTTATATAATTTAGCCTAACAAAATATACAAATTACATCATTATTTTATGAATGATAAAAGTGATTACTTGCGTTGGATAAGCATATAGTAGATGATTGAATTTTGATAATATTTCAAAACTCTAGAAGATGTTATTCTCTCTCAATGATTAAGTCTTTCTTATTTGAATTTGTAAATTTCAAGAAAACTTTAGCTTAGTCAAGTCTAAACAATTGTCGAAAGGAAAGATTTCTTTAATTCGATGTCGTTATCTTTGATAAATCCTTTTGTTAGTAATAACTATCAAGGAATTGCTTAAATATTTAATTTTCATCATTGAATTTTATTTGTTTCTCAATCTAGCTATTAAATTTAAAGCATTTAAATAATATCCTAACCCCCCAAAAAAAACTTATAATTTTGAAACCATTTGAGAAATTATAGTGCAACCAAAAGATTTTCCTTTAGGATCAAAATGAGAACCTATAGTTAATTCTAAAATAAAAGTTATGGTATTTTCTCATGAAGAATCATCTACAAGTACCATTAATTACATTATGCAAACAATTAATTGGAGTGTGTGGTACATCCACCATGGTTGTTCTTTCACAAATCTTTCTCTACATAATTTTATTGTGTAATACGTAAGTTTTGACTTGATTATTGAGATTGGTTCGTTGATGAACTTTATAAATGATGATATTTATTAAACCGCTATTGATATGACTATATCTATACAAAACTACAAAAGTTGACAAACAGTGACTAGTATATTTGTTGGTGTTGAAGAGACAAAACGGTACATATGTACCTTATTATTTTTTTTTTTTTGACAATGTGTGGGGAGGGGGATTCGAACCACAGACCTTATGGTTATCAGTACAACTTTATGCCAGTTGAACTAAACTCTTGTTGTCATGTACCTTATTTCTTGTTAGATGTGCACAATGTCAGAGACATTATTGGTACTTAGTAAACTATATCATTGATATGACAACTTCAAACTTCAAAGAGAGGAATGAATCCCGTTAAAATTCATTCGATTTTTTTTTTTTGTAGAATTTAATTTTAAATTAATTAATTAATTAAACTCTTTACCCTCAAACAAATACCTTGGTTGTTTCAAGCTTTTCAAAAATGCAAAATAACCAAATTAGAATGTTTAAACTTAAAGTAAGAGATTAATTTCATAGCTAATTTTTTCATTAATTTCTAGGATTTTTTTTTTAAAAGTAAAAACATGGAATTCAAAAGCCAAAAAACTCCAAATGATAAAAATCATTAATTTAATTGGATCAACGAATCTGTAAAATAAGCAAAAAAAAAAAAAAAAAAAAAAAAAAGCTATATATAATTTTTTTTGGTTCTAACAATATTTGGGGTAGGGGGATTCGAACTCATGACTTCTTGGTCATAAACACACACTTTATGCCAGCTTTTTTTTTTTTTTTTTACAAAACTATATATCATTTAAACATGCACAACTATACCCTATGAATATATGTTCAACATATACCTTCAAATTTATGCACGTTTTTACACTATATTGAAAATGATTCTATTAATTATTAGTATTTTTTTTTTTGTTATTATATATTTTGAAGTTTTAAAGTTGTTGACTTAGTGTTTGACTCAAGTCATATTCCACAGGTTTTTAAATGTAAAAGTTGGGTTGGGCTTATTGTTTTGTTAACATTGTATGGCTGGGCTTGTGTCATGTGTGTTGTGCAAGCCCAACATTAATATTGCAACATTTTGGGAAATTGTGCTAAATGACTACAAATATAAAGCATTCTTGATTTTTGGCTACGGAAGTTCGGATTTTGTAGGCGTGGCTACCAAAATTTTAGGAACCGTTTCCTGGCTTTTTTTGGACGTTTTTACCCCTGGTATATACGACTATATACAAACGCCGTTAACAGTCTTTTTTGTTGCAAACGTCCCCTTTTTGCGTGGTGGATGGATCCCTACTTACATGGGATCGGTTGGTGGTTTGTTTTGATCCTGATTTACCTATTTTTCAGGCTTAGGCTTTCTAACGGTAAAAAATTATCTTTTTCAGCAGCATGAAGCAGTCAACAGATGGATTACCCAAAAAAAAAACATCAAACAATTCCATAGTTGTATGTAACAGTTCAATCTACACAGACAACAGACGTACAATATCATAGATGTATATACTAATACATACACGTTCACAGACAGACAATGGAGGGTATATAACTGTTCAAACACACGTACGTACGAGCATATATGTATATAGATGTACGAGATAGTAGTTGCACATATTAGTATATAAATGTATGAGATCATGGATGTATATACTAATACATACACGTTCACAGGCAGACAATGTACACAGGCTTGCCAATACATATATTGTAAGGTGCAGAGGGGTATATAACTCCTCTCACACACTTTCATATGACCACACCACAACATACTTTCCAGAGGAGTTTGCAACAATGATGAAATAGTATTTATCAGTACATACCGCTCTGGTGGGTTCGACCTCCTCACTTTCATCCCTTTTTGTCCGTCTGTCCTTCCCTTTGGGTCTCTTCGCATCCTAGATGTTAATTAGGGAGTTTAATTCTCTAATTTGTAATTCACAAGGGGGATGATGTGGGTGATCTTTTTTACCTTTTTGTCTACCGTTTTCTTTTTCTTGCTATCTCCTTCGTCTTCGCTATCGCTTGAGTAGTAATCATCTTCAATAGAATGGTTTTTCCCCGTATCGGCGCTTGCGTCAACTTCTTCCTGTTTTTTAACACAATTACACGAGTAATTACAGCATGTTTTACACAACCTAAAGAGTAAATACAGAGTCTTACCTCCACGGGCTTAGTCTTTTTTGGTCTCTGCTTACAATAGAGCGTAATATTCTCGGATTGCATGGAAGAAACAAAATCCCTAAAATCTCGGGGGAATGTATCAGTTTGTTGCTAATATAAGGGAATGGGAATGAAGTCGTTACCTTAGTTTGAATTTCTGAGAAATTGTACAGTCCTCGCACAGAAGGAGAATGGATGGAGGATGTGGGACGAGCAGGAGTCTCGACGGCGCGGCGGAAGAAGGTCGCCGGCACGACGGATGTGGGTCCTCGGCGCGATGCGAGAGGTAGGGATTGGTATGCACTCTGTGTTGGGGGTGGAAAATGGTGGGAAATGGAGGATTAAGTCTTTCAAGGTTTTTGAGGGGAGGGAGATGAAGATGGACCGACGGGGGGTGACGCAATGCATGGTGGCGTTCTGGTGGGAGGGTGGGCGGTGATTTGACAGGTCATAATGGCAACCTTTAAGGTCCTTTTTTTTGTTAGTTGTTTCATGGCCAATTTTGTACAACATTTACTAAGTTATTTTCTAAGGTTTTCTTATTTGCAGGTAGTATATCCTCTTATTGAGAGGACTGTGTTTTTCAATTAATGTAGTCCGAAGGTGTTTCTCTCTACTGGGGGAGGTTGAGCATTGTATTCCTTCCCCAATAAAGGTATCGACTCCTTTTTCCGGGAAACAATTTTTTTCCAGTAGTAACAATATGATACAACTTTTTCTAGATTTTGAAACTAGTTTTTGTTTCTTTAATTTTTGAATTTCAAGCTTCCTAAAATTTCTCCAACTTATTTTTAGGGGTGTATTTTATCTCTTATAAAATCTGATTTTATTTTTTAACGTTAGGAACACGTTAGGCAGTTTGTTGGGGGACATTTGTGTCTTTTACAAATAGGATTTTATTAATCAGTAAAATGTTTAGCCATCTATTTAATTTATAAACTTTTGTAGCCATTTTTCAAGCCACCTATTTATTTTTAGCCATTTTTCTTGTCGGGCAACGAGATATATGGCTAAAAAAAATAGGTGGGATTTGAAAAATAGCTAAAAAGGTTTCAAAACTAACTAAATGACTAACGTGATTTTAATTAATAATTTCCCAAATTAAGAGGACAGAATTGCCCCTAACAAAACGTCTAAGAACTTCCTATCGTTTAAATCAAATATTAGGAGAGAGAACTACAGGTAAAAAGTTGGAGATTTATTAGGAAGAGAGAGAAATATAAGATTGCAACACCCTAACAACCTATTTTGAATTTCCTACGGCAAAATCTACCATCTGGACAAAAAAATGAAACCATGTCCCCGTTTAAATAAACACATCGTTCACAAAAAAAACAAAAAATAAGACTGAGTAGACGATAAAATGGGATAACAGAATACACATAATGAAACACTCAATAACGTATTTACATGGAATTACCCCACGAAATTGAACTTTTAACTTAATTCTCATGTGTAGTATGAAAAAATGAATACTCAATGTAGGTATTTAAAAAAATGAATTTAAATCTCACCTCATTTATTGCATGTCAAATCAGCAAAACCCTCCATCTCCCACAAACGGCCATCATCCTCGACTTTCAGCCTTCTTCAAGACAAGCAAAACCCTCCATCTTCCCACAAACGCCAGTCCTTCTTCGTACAGACCGCTGACCCCCACCTCCCGCCGATCCAACCTCCCGCCATCGCCTTCGTGCAGACCTCCTCCCGCCGACCCAACCTTCATACAGACCTCCTCCCACACGCTGACCGTCCGTTGAAAACCACACTGCCGCTCGGTTTCACTTGCAGATTTCACCGCTCGTTTCAGATTTAGCCACTCGTTCAGATTTGTCGTTCGACGTTCACAATCGCAGTGGGGTTCTACATTGCATCCCGTCGTCCTCCGTTGCATTCGTCTTCTCCGTTGCAGCCCATCGTTCGCGGTGGGCTTCCCCGTTTCGTGCAGTCGTCTTCGCCACCCGATTTTTTCTCCGTTTCATGCAGTCTCCATTCGGGTCCTTTTGTTCGTTCGCAACACTTCCCCATACTTTTAAATTTGAAAACAACTCGTACAAAATCCCTTGATTTTCGGGATACAAAAATTTGTTTTGCCAAATATACGGTTTACATATTTACCACCATTTCCGCAGAGGTATGCCCAAGGATAAGAACCACCCAACTAGAGCAAGTGACCGTTTGAAGGCTGCAGGAGTAACCCCAGGAAGAAAACCCCGTAAACAAACATCCCCAATCACATTGGGGAGCGAACAGGATTCTGGAGACGCCATGAGTACATCAGTTTCAGTCGCTAAGGGATCTGGCGAGAAGATGAAAGGGGTAAAAAGGGACAGAGGCGACGGAGGTTCGGGCAAAAAAGTAACTCCAACAAAGAAAACAAAAGTTCACGAACGGACCAAGAAGACCAACGATGAGGTAAAGAAAGTTAAACGCCCCCCACTTTAGATAGAAAGTAAAAATGTTTATTCCCGTTTGTTCATAATTTGCAAGATTGAGAAGAAACCCACTGGGGCACGAAGCAATAAGAAGAAAACGCGAGCAAAACAGACAAATGACACAGATAAGGCGAGCCCTGTGACACCAGAGGTAATTCCCTTAACAATTAACAACCCCTGTATTTTACAACGCATTTTTGTTTATATACGTTGTCTAACTAACTATTTCGGACAGATTGCCCTTGAAACAAGCGAGGACACAGCTAAAAATGACACCGAAGACACCGAATCTAATAGTGTGACGAATGACAACTCCTCGAGTGATGACGTAGGGGAAGAACGAGAGAAAAAGAAGACAACAATTGCTAAAAAGGTATAAAGTCAAACCACGTCCAAACTTGATAACCAACAACTTTAGAAATTGTTATAAGTTGTTTCTTTTTTTGTGCATATCATTCAGGAACCTCCTAAAAAACAGAAGGGTGGAAAAAAAGGAAAAAAGCTGAAGACCATGGTTGAAGGTGACACTGTCCGAGTGGTATGTACTAGTATATACATATTAGTTGCGCTAGTGCTGTGAATCTTTGTAGTATGTCTGCCCCGGCACTGTAAATACCGTTTATATATATGATAATCCCTTTCTTATTCGTCTGTGGCACTGATACATGCATGTATGTACTGGTATACACGGGGTTTAGACTTGTTACCATTGTTCTAATACTCTGTTTAAAGTCTGTCCTAGCAATGTAAATACATGCTTGTCTGTACCGTACATACGTGTCTGTACTGGTTTTAGACTTATTTGTCTGCGGCACTGATACATGCATGACTGTACTAGTATACATGGGTTTTAGACTTGTTAACGATGTTCTAATATACTGTTCCGTGTCTGTCCTAACATTTATGTTGTACTAGTGCTATGAATTTCAGTTGTATGTTTGTCTCAGCAATGTAATTGCCGTTTATATGATAAATCCTTTCTTGTTTGTCTGTGGCACTGATACATGCATGTATTTAGTGATATATACTCTACTACGTGCCTGTTTCGTTATTGACTTGTATCGTGTATCTTAACGCAGGACGAAGATTACCTTATGTCGCCATAAAAAAGAAGTAAGGCCCTAAAGATTAACCTATGTTGCAGAACAGAAATAATGGACACCATCAACACCATCTTAGGAGATAGGTGTAGAGACGCTTTCAGAAACACGTGCTTTGGCCACCTGCTTGACTTCTCGTTCAAAAAGACGTCTTCCCAGTTACTATTGCACCTGATCCAGCATCAATGCAAACCCAAACGGACGTCGGAACTTTACTTCAAGATTGGGGGGAAAATCTTAAAGTTTGGTCTACGGGAGTTCGCACTAATTACGGGACTAAATTGTGGCCCATTGCCACAAATTGACACAGACAGGCTACAAGATTCATCCAGGTTCAAGGATGAGTATTTTGCCAACGACGAAGGTGTCAGAAGAAAGACACTTAATATAGTATTCAACGCAATGAAGCATGGTGTCGAGGTAGACCTCGTAAAGATGGCGCAGTTGTATTGTTTGGAGAGCTTTTTGTTACCTAGGCAAGAAAAGGTGCACATTGAAGAGGAACATGTCCTAATGGTTGAAGACCAAGAATTGTTCACCACCTACCCTTGGGGGCGCGCCGCCTTCACACTATTGACAAGCTACATGCATAAAGCATCCGTTAGTAGGGGCAGTGTTGGTATTGGAATGGGCGGATTAGTGTATGCCATCCTTGCATGGGCATACGAAGTGATACCTGCATTGAGCGCGCCATCGACCAACTACGCAAAACGGATCAGAAATACAGTCCCCCGCATCATAAATTGGGAGGTAGAAGCTCAACCCGAATGGAGAGAACTGCACGTCAAGATATTCCAATCCTCATCGGTTAGTATCCACCTATTTTGTTTGTTTTATATGCGCTAATGTAAATTGTAATAGTATATACACCTGTTTCTTCAGTTGGAGGTTGTACCATTGGACCCAACTGACACGGAAATGCAGATGTCGTACTTCCAACCTTTCTTGCAAGATGAGTTGGCTTCTCGGCGATTGGCCGGCGACGAACAACAAGTAGGCGACGATGTTCGAATCCCGCCGAACTTCTCAGTAGGGGCACCCTCAATGACCAGCCAGATGGATGTGATGGAAAAACGCCATCAAGAAATAATTGGAAAGCTTGACAGAGTTTACTCTATGCTAGGAGCCTTGGTGGACACTTTGAGGGAGATACACAAGCTTGACGACCCCCCAAACTCAAAATTCAAGATGCAAGGAGATGTTGGGACTGGTATTGACCCTACAACAAAAGACGGTGATGTGGAGGTATATATATGTAATTACTGCCAGTTTTTTTATCCTCATGTCCCTTCAATAATTAGATGCTTGTATTTACAACTTTTATTACTTAAAACTGAAGGAAAAAGAAGAAAATGATGAAAAAGATGATCAAGATGACCACGAATTAGAGAAAAATCCTTCTCATCGAAGGGAAGACGACGATGGAGGACCAACAGGTGGGAAACAGCAACAGGGCCCGACCACCCCCGGACCGACAACCCTTGTACAGACTGAAACTCGTGTAGATGGCGAAGGCACGGGAGATGGCGGGACAAAGAAAACAGGAGGTGGTGAAGGCACCAAGGTACGATCCCATCTAGATTCAATATGAAAAATTATGTGAAACTTGACCCAAAATATACAGGCCTGTGATGATGCCGACGAGACAATAAACAAGGCTATACTGTCAATAGATGAGGCCAAGGTGATTGAGAAGTTTAATAGGGACCGCAAGGGTAAAGCGGTTATGGTGGTAAGTAGCAATTGAGACTTTATTCCAACTGAAACTGTTCACATTCATATACTTCCTGACTTGCTACCCTAACAACAGGAAGGACCTCATACCATACCAAGAACCACAGTTCCACAACTTGGCCCCCGATGGTCTGCAAAGGTAAACAACCCTATATATTGGAACTCCCATAGTTGAATATTGTTAGAGAAAATAAAACGTTCACTATTATTTTTGTGTTTGTAGGCCAAGGGAATAAAAATTAAGGAACCTACCACTCTGCTAATTCAAAATAGGCAGCCCCTCCGTGAGGTGTATATATGCATGCTGAATATATTGAAACTGTTTGTTCATAGTATGTAATTCGCTTTATATACATACTATTAAAACGCGCAGGTTAACGGTACCATAACCCGGGGGGGAGCCAAGCGCTCAGATTGTGTGGAAGAAGTGGGGAGCCTGCAAGAAACAGGAATTTATGTGGACGCGATGAGGGGCACGTGGACAAAAGAATCGAGGGAATCCCTACCGCCAGAATTCTTCCAGCCGTCTTTTGATCTTCATCTCAGTCAGGGTTAAGACTGGTTTTGTTGCTACAAACGTTTTTTAGGCCTTGCTACTTAGTTTGTTATAATTACCTTCATCTGTTAGGGTTTCTTTTGTTAAAAACTGATTATGTTTGTTATGGACAACATATGGATGCTTGATTGGGTAGACTATGTTATGATTTCTTTGTTTGTTGCCTTGCGATGTAAAAATCACTTTGGAAACTGATTATGTTTGTTGGCTTGCGATATAAACTTGTTGACAAATGCATGAGTTGGGACGCTCATGTGTTGCTACTCTTTGGATGTGCAAATGTACTTTGAATGTTGAGATTGTTATATGGAAGTGTTTTTGTTGTTCTACAGGTTTAAAAAAAAATTGGTTTAGTCATATGTATGCCGTTATGCTGCCGAAAATTTCGGTGCATCCGGTTGGTATAATGTAGATCATATGTATGCTATTGTTTAAAGAATTGTATACTGTAAACAACCCACCATCTGGTGGATACCCCAATATACCCCCTATGCAGCACTCGTATTTCTTTTATAATACAGCGAACAAATTTCAACCAATAGGTCTTCTCACCCCATTTCGTTGCATTCAGTCAGTACGATGATGTCATCTATGTATGAATGCTAACTTTTGAACAATTGTATACTGTGAACTCATCACACCCGGTGGATACCCAAATATACCCCCCTGTCGCACTAATATTCCTTGAACCATATAAGGAATAAACTTTCAAACAAAATGTCTCATCCTCCAAAAAAAAACTTGTGTAAAGAAAAAATTAATGATAGTTGCGGAAACCAGTACATAGATGGAAATGTGTGTATAAATAAACAATTATTCATAGCTTCATTGAATTATTTTAACACTGCACAAAACTTAAACCACACAAAATTCGGAAAGATGGAAAAGGAAGGCACAACTCATCGAGCGATGGGGTTTTTGCATCCCCTACGATTATGGCCTACCTGCCCGCACCGTCCACACCTTTGAGACTGCACCCTTTCACTATGATGCTTAATCCTCCTCTTTTTCGGCCTCCCAGCACCACGTTTTGAATTGGGGGGGTGAACTACGTTAACCTCGGCTGTTGCTGAAACTGAATCATTCCTCATCAATCCAATAGGGTGAACGTTTGCACTGTACATCTTTTGGAGGTTTGAGTTGTGGTAAAACTCATGGACAAATGAATCGATGCCTAACCCCTTGTGGCGAATAGCCATGCATGCATGGGCACATGGGATAAGATCTAAATCCCACCTCCTGCACGTGCAACTCCGGTTGCTGATATTTACTTCGAACTGCTTGTATTTATCATGGACTTGGAACTGCACTCTATCAACAGGGTATATCTGCATGTTTACGTGAAACATTACAACGATCAAATTTGAGTTGTGCACATGAAAATAAGTAAGCGACTTTAAACCAGAATATAGACAACTTACATCCATCGAACGACTTGCTTTTAATGCCTCACGTACTTCTTCAGTTGCATATGTTGTCATGGTACACCTCTGAACGCTTGCATGGTTCCTCCTCTCGTAGAACCATCGTTGTAAAAAATCTCTTGTAAACTCCAACAATGGGATGATAGGTAATTCACGAGCCTCTCTCAGATAAGCATTTAGACTCTCTGAAATATTGGTAGTCATCAACACGTACCGCTTGCTCGTGGAAAATGCACGAGTCCACCGCGCATACCCCACCTCCTCAAGCTCACCCCTAATAGAAGGAATGATTTGTTCCATCTGCCTCATGTAGTATTCGAAATCCCCGATAGTATACGATTTAGCACACTTATAAAACAAATCATCAATGCCCTTTGCTTTGTGATTTTCTTTAATGTTCCTTAACAGGTGATAAATACATACACCATGATGTGCTGCTGTATATACCTTCTTAACACCTTTACCAATACTCTTATGCCTGTCAGACACTATCACTAAATCATTCGGTTCTCCAAATGCTGCTTTCAAGTTTTGGAAAAACCACTCCCATGACGCATCATTTTCAGAATCTACAATAGAAAAAGCCAGCGGAAATATCTTTG
Organism: Luffa aegyptiaca; assembly: GCA_017139565.1. Classification (NCBI taxonomy): domain Eukaryota; kingdom Viridiplantae; phylum Streptophyta; class Magnoliopsida; order Cucurbitales; family Cucurbitaceae; genus Luffa; species Luffa aegyptiaca. The sequence goes on along the minus strand of CM029398.1, from coordinate 31,598,392 downwards.
AGCTCCCATCAAATGTGCAGGCCGTCAAAAAGGTGCCACTGAATTTATTCTTTAAAGATGTACCATCTACCGAAATAACTGGGAGACAGTGTTTCCACCCGTTTATGGATGCTGCAATACTCATGAAGAAGAACTTGAACCTGTCATTTGAATCAACTTCCTGGGCGGTGTACGTACCTGTAATTTTAGGCAGTAAATATAATTATATACTGTGACAGAATGTTATAAAATGAAAGTACAGATGGTAAATACCTGGATTCCTTTCGATCAACTTGGCAGCAAACGACGGAATTTGAGCATAAGACTCTTCAGGAGATCCTCTCAACTCATTTAATGCCTTTTCTCTACCCCTCCATGCTTTGTCATAACTGATATTGATCCCGTGCGTTTTCCTAGCATACTCTATTATGTCCCGAGGTGTACAGTGCATCCTGTTAGTTATCCTCATTATAGTCTTCGCATACTCACATGCAACACTCGCTGTCGCTTGCCTGTGATCATTCTGAACGACATCGAAAGAACAAGTGTGGTCGTTGATAAACTTCCTCACAATCCACAACTGCCCCGTGCAATAGGTAGATGCGCGCATATACCATTGGCATGAGTCATCTATGCATGCCACTGTATACTGTTTGCTATTGGATTTAATTGTCTTGAATTGGAAACTCCCTTTCAGAGCCAGTGAAGAGACTACCTTCTTGAGATGTTCTTTGCATGAAAATACGCACCCCTCCGTTACGGATACTATGTCGGTCAATGCATCAATCCCATCTGAGTTGACAAACTCAAAATTTTTCTCCCCCCGGGATGAACTTGCAACTGCCCTTCCGTTGTGTATATTAGTATCTACCCCCTGCACGTCGACAACTACACAACAGTCCCTATACGTGCCATTCTGAAACCCGTTTACCATCCAAAAGACATCCCTGTCTTCTGAGAGGACTATATTTATCGGGTTGTTTGACCAATTCCTAAAGAGTGTCAACCTGCAGATACTACTACTGTCCGCCAAATTGAGGTAGTTCGCAGCACATACCTTTAGTTGGGAGAGGTTAGCATCACAGGGACATGTCACAATGCCGGACTTGAACCCACTGTAGACTCCCGCCACATCCCAAACACCCCCGAACAAAATCGTAATTTGATGTCCAGCCATTTTGTGTTAATGGCATTGAGAGAGGGCTTGGAGATTTTTGTTTCTTAACTTAATAGAATAAGCTATATATTTGAATTAATTGAGAGAGGGCTTGGAGATTTTTGTACAAATTGAACATACCAACAAAACCACGATTTTTGCTGTTAGATGGAGCAGAAAACGGGATCTGGTGAAATCAGTTATATGAAATGAGCGGATCCCATAAAATGTGGAACAAAAAAGACGTTATACATTTAACGGTGCAGTAAACGCCGTCTGTATATGCACGGATATACCCAGGGGTAAAAATGGAAAAAACCTCCTGTTTGCAGGTCCCTTGATTTACGGCAGCCACAAATGAAAATATGGAAGTTATTTAGCCAAAAAACTTAATGGCTTATTTTTTTCTAGCCATCTAGCACAATTTCCCATCTAAAAACCATTGAGGAAATTGATGGGCCCAAATTTCACTAACAGACTCATTACTAGCTATTTGGGTCAAATTGTGGACCAAACCATTGTGCTTTCTTGCCACATGTCTAGCTATGTTGTCATGGGTATATATGTTTGATATTGTTATTTGATATTAAATATTTTGTTATTAATTAAAATAATTTCCTACAAAATTATAAGGGCATACCAGTAAAATGTTATACTTTCTTTTCATTTGTCATGGGCATCCAAACATGAGATTTTAATTTTAGTGATTTCAAAATCATTTTGGTTCCAAATACAAATAGAAATTAAAATCATTTCTATCTTTTAAAATCCTGAAATTTGAAATCATTTCTTACAAAATTTATTTGTCAAACAGAGCATTAATGATGTATTATTTATTAAATTTATCAAATTTATGCAAATTATGGTCAAGTACATGTTTTAGTCAAGATTTATGAATTATACATGATTAGGTATACAAAGAACCATTTTTGGTAAAAATTGATAGGGAAAAATACACTTTTGGTCCCTGAGGTTTGGTTTAGGTTTCATTTTGGTCCCTGAATTTTCAAACTCAACAATTTAACCCCTGAGGTTTGGTTTTCGTTACGTTTTTAGTCCCTCCATCAAATTTTCGGTCAAATACTAACAGATGGTTGACGTGGCATTAGTTTTTATTAAAAAAATATATTTTTTTATTAATTTTTAAAATAAAATAATATTTTAAATATTTTTTATATTTTATTATTTTTCTTTTCATTTTTTTTTATTCATCTTCTTCTTCATTCATCTTCTTCCCATCTTCTTCTTCATTCATCTTCTTCCCATCTTCTTCTTCCCCACACATCAAACCCTAAACAAACCTTGCAACCATCACCGCTGCCGCCCGCCACTCGCCAAAAAAATTTTTTTCTTTTTTTTTCCCTTTTTTATTTCTATTTTTTTTTAAAATCAGTGAAAAGAGGAGAAGAAGAAGAAAGGAAAGAAAGAAGGGGAAGGAGAAAGAAGAAGAAAGAAAGAGGAAAAAAAAGAAAAAAAAATCCCGGCGAGCGGTTGCCGACAACGGTGATGGTTGCAAGGTTTGTTTAGGGTTTGATGTGTGGGGAAGAAGAAGATGGGAAGAGGATGGATGAAGAAGAAGATGAAGAAAATAAAATAAAAATAATAAAATATAAAAAATATATTTAATATATTATTTTATTTAAAAATTTAAAAAATATATATATTTTTTTTAATAAAAACTAATGTCACGTCAGCCATCTGTTAGTATTTGACAGAAAATTTGACGAAGGGACTAAAAACGTAACGAAAACCAAATCTCAGGGGCTAAATTGTTGAGTTTGAAAACTCAGTGACCAAAATGAAATCTAATCCAAACCTCAGGGACCAAAAGTGTATTTTTCCCAAATTGATATAATTTTCTGATTTTGTGCAGATTTTGGATTTTCCCCATATTGCGGCTACATACCATAACCTTGTAAGCGCATGGTGCCAGCAGACAGATTGAACGTGATTTGAAGGAGTTGATTTATTCTGCAATTTGATTCCTTGATTTGCAACGTTGATGGACGATCTGGATTCTTACACTGATTTCAACAGTCAACCTTGCCCTAGGTGCTTATAAAAGGCAACCTTTACTTCAAGAATGAGAAAGTCGATTTGGAGATTGAATTTGGATGCTACTTTGGAGATTTTCGGCCTCTCTTGCCACCAATCTGGGTTCCAACAATGAAGTCTTGCATGCTTAATTATCTAAGTTCGAATTAGCCATAGCAATATAGGTTTAATCACTTAGACTCTTAAAGGCACTTCATAGAAGGTTGAATAAGAGATAAATTTAGTTCACAATGCATGATGTTGTGAGACAACCTTGCGAGTGCATAGTAAGCTGCATAGTAGACTTTAGGATAGAAATAGATTTGAATCCCTCATTTTTACTGCTTATTTCTTTTTACTTATATATCACATCATTCCAAATTGTTTTAAATTGGTTACCATTGTCTCAAACCTTTGTTTTAAATATTTATTTATTAAATTTTGTGCAAATTGTTCCTGTGAGTTTGATGCTTGGAATTCTTCCATTTTAATACTTGAAAAAGACAGTGTATACTAAGGAGCATCGAGGCCTTGAGTACAATGGTCAAGGGTCAGTGTGTTAAAGTCTGGAAGGGCCAATACGTTGCAAGTCATCGGTGCACCTTGGGTATAAATGGCCAAAGAGCGATAATGCATAGTTCGAGGGCTTGGGTACAAATGGTGAAAGGTCGAATGTCGAGATCCGTAGAGAGCATTGATGTTTTGGGTACAAATGGTCAAGGGTTAGTGCAACTCGAAAAGTTAGTCTTGAAGAGCTTTGGTGAGAGCTAAACATGAGTATGTTGAGTGTGCTCGTGGAGCTTGAGTGTGCATGGCATAATGCGTGAATTCATGTGTTGGGGTCTTATGTTTTAAATTTTTATGCATGTTGATCATGATACTTTTGCTATTAGCTTTAGAAAGCATGTTAATTACATGCATATATATATTTGCACTGAATCCTCCCCCAACCAACAAATTATGCAGGTTATAAGGATTGTTACGAGTCTAAAGATGTCAAGGAGGAGAGGCTTCGGAGGAAGGACCATAGCTAGTCCTTAGTATTTTATTCTTTCTTTTTTTTTCATTGTGTTTAGGATAGTCAATTAACATGTTTTATGTCATTGGGTGGTTTTAATAATTAGCTGCTCCTCCCATCATGTTTTTTTAGATTGGACTGTGCATGGGTTCTATTAATGCATTGAGGCTAGACTTGGAGTTTGTTTATTCTTTCCTTGGGATTTTGTTTTTCAAGTTAATAAAGTCATGTTTTGTTAAGTGTGAAGTTGTTCTGCTGTTTAATTTTGAAATGTAATGAGCTTGTTGTGGTTGGATTCAAAGTGTAGTTTTCTATTTATTAAGTAGTTAACATTTTGGGAAATTTGTGTTTACGTTGTTATGCTGTCAAATTTTTTCGGATATTTACAATTGAAGTATAAGGGATTTGTGTGGATAAGTCTGACAAAGATTTAAACTATTTTTAGTACAAGGTATTTTGCATGGTTAAGTCTGGCAATGATTTTAGTTGCTAGTTTTAGTATAAGGTATTTGTGTGATAAAATTTGATGAAGATTTTAGCTATTTTTTAGTACAAGGTACTTTGTATGAATGCAAGGGGTTTTCAAGGTTACGGAAGTGTATCTGGGAGAGTGAATAGCTCTCAGTTTTTGAAGAGAAAGTTAAAAGGATATGGTGCAATTGTCACATTGGAGTTTTAAAATGCTATGGTGGAAGGTTGAGAAAGGAAGGGGAGGATATGAAAGGGACAATTTCTAACAAAATTTTTTAATACTATGTATTTATGCAGATAAAACTCGGCCCCGTTTGATAACCATTTCGGTCCCGTTTGCTAACCATTCCGTTTTTTGTTTTTGGTTTTTGAAAATTAAGCCTATAAACATTGTTTTTACCCACAAGTTTCTTTGTGTTTTTATCTACATCATTTCCCATGTTTTCAAAAACCAAGCAAAATTTGAAAACAAAAAGAAAAACAGTTTTCAAGAACTTGTTTTTGTTTTTGGAATTTGGCTAGGAATTCAAATGTCTCCTAAAGAGAAATGACAATTTTCAAAAATAAAAAACGAAATAGTTATCAAACGGGCCTAAAATTTTGAGTTTATATCATCACAATCTTCTTGATTTTGCATTCTCAAATTTTGAAAATATCAAATTGAAGTATTTTCAATTTTGAAGTATGGGATATACCCCATTTTGAATGAGTTTTAATTAGTATGTTTTACTAGCTTAGATTTCATAATGTATTTTGAACTGAAATTGATTTTTCGATATTTGATTTTGTGTTTTTATTTATTTTAAATTATCCCAAAATTTAGTGGTGAGATTTAGTTGTTTCAATTTTGCGTTTTTTTATTTATTTTTAATTACTCCATAATTTTAAGAGTTAGTTTATGTGATCCAGGGTATTTTAGTCCATTTTATTATCTCAACTAAAATGCCAATTTATCATTTAGCCATTTTTACAATAAAAAAATCATTGGGCCTTTTTTTCAAAACAGCTATTTAAATTTGGGAAATTGTGGTAGATGGCTAGAAAAAATACCCCCTCTTGTTTTTTGGCTAAGGAAGTTCAATAATTGCATGCATGATTAACACCTTTTTAGGAACTGCTTTCCAGATTTTTTTCCCAATTTTACCCCTGGTATATACGTTTATACACAAACGCCGTTAACAGCTGCATACAAAATTTCCCCCATTTTTCGGGTGGATGCACCCTGATTTACAGGGATTTCAGGTTTTGATATCTCTCCCACGGTCAAACAAGATTTTCCTATATTTTAGGCTTATTCTATCTCTCCAACCGTAAAAAAATATTTCATTTTTTAAGTTCCATTAATCTTCCGATATTTTCCCCTCATTTAAATATCATAGCTTAATTTATTCATTTTTTTGCATATCACGATCAAAATAGTGGTTGTAAGTTTGTAATTAAAAACTTTTCTCACTCACACATGACGTCGATTCTCTCCCAATATCTAGTGGATGTTTTCCATGATCTTTGTCTTGCAGTAGAGGTTAATTTTGAGCACTTGGCTCCGTTTTGATAGTGGCATGAAGTAATCATTGTCCTGTATCAAGATTCACGTTACAAAAGAACAACACTAAGACACGTATGTAGTAGTACAGACAGCCAAGCAATAGAGCCTCATTCAAAAAAAAAAAAAAAACCAAAAAGACGCTATCACATGTATATACACTGCAGTGCACACAAAACTCATAAGCAGGCATGCAATAAGCATCGTTTTTATATATAAACATTCAAGATAGACGTCTGTATATACATTGTGAGGGGTGGGGGGGGGGGGGAGCACAACTTATATACTGGCATGACTAATATGCATGCATATAATAGTTTAGACAAACAACAGAGTGTCATTCAATAGGCGTCTATCTTGGACACGCTATCACATGTATATACACTATAGTGCACACAGAATTCATAAGTAGACATGTAATAAACATCGTTCTTATATATAAACATTCAAGATAAACGTCTATATATACATTGTGGTGGTGTGGTGTGGGGTGGGAGGGGGGGTGGGGCACACAGCTTATATACTGGCATGGCTAATATGCATGTATATAATAGTACAGACAGACAACAGATTGTCATTCAATAGGAATTCCAGCACACTTTCACCCTTCAATACATAGGACAAAGTTATATCCAGATACATACATCTCAATTTTAGGCTCCAATACACACAAGCAGGTCATAAACGGTGTAAATAATATATGTATATATATCAGTACATACCGCTCTGACGAGGTCAACTTCTTCAACTACATCTTTCTTAACCCGTTTGTTCTTTTTTTTGTTTTTCCTTGCAGGGTCCTTCTTAACAGCGTCCTGAGGGATTTTCACAATAAAAAACAATCATATTATAATAACATGTCACAAGGAGGTGGATGTAGTTGACCTTTTTCACATAAATCACGAAATATTGCCAAAAAAATCCCTAAAATCTAGGGATTGTCTATAAAGTAGGGGAGAGACACAACTTATATACTGGCATGGCTAATATGCATGTATATAATAGTACAGACAAACAACAGAGTGTCATTCAATAGGCATTCCAACACACTTTCACCCTTCAATACACAGGACAAAGTTATATCCATATACATATATCTCAATTTTAGGCTCCAGTATACACAAGCAGGTCATAAACGGTGTAAATAATATATGTATATATCAGTACATACCGCTCTGACGGGGTCAACTTCTTCAACTACATCTTTCTTAATCCGTTTGTTCTTTTTTTTTTCCTTGCACGGTCCTAAGGGATGTAGCTGGCCTTTTTCACATAAATCACGAAATATTGCCCAAAAAAAAAAAAAAAAAACAGATCCCTAAAATCAAGGGATTGTCTATAAAGTAGTTTCAAATAAAAGCAAAATCCAGCCGTTATTTATATACCTTCGATCTCTCATCTTCAAAAAATCTTTGCTGGCAGTCGTCGTCGAGAAGAAGCTTCAATGAGTGAGCGGTTTTCAAGCGGGAGGAGGAGAAGATTTTTCGGCCGATTGTTGGAGGGAGGCTCGTCGTCGATAGGGTGTAGGTAATGTGATACAACAGAGTGTGAAAGAATGCATTAAAGTACAATTCTCATTTCTTCTTCCATTTTTCAGTTCCTCTTTGCAAGAATAGGAGATATTTTCTTTCTCAATCTTTTAATTTTGCAGTTTTTGTGCTCTTAGTGTAGCTAAAAATGTATTACTTCTTGCGTTCTTCCATTTAATGCGCTGAAATTTTTCTCCTGGAGGGGGTTCATTTTTTGCATTTTTTCTCCTAATAAAGGTATGAATTTTTGTGTTTGTCGCCTTGTGCCTTTTTTCCAGAAAACAGTTCTAAGTAAGAAGATGGTAAATCTAGAGTTTCAAATTTTTGGTTGGCTTCTTGGATTTTTGAATTTCAAACTTCCTAGAATCTCTCTAACTTTGTTAGGGGTATTTTCTCTCTCATAAATTCTGATTTTAGTTTTTAACGTTAGGAAGTTTTTAACGTTAGGAACACCTTAGACAATTGGTTAGGGGCATTTCTCATAAAATCGTTTAGCCATCCATTTAATTTATAAACTTGTGTAGCCATTTTTCAAGTCTACTAATTATTTTTAGTCACGTTTCTTGTTGTCCCTTTTTAGATCTAAATAAGGTTGATATTAACGCTGATTATCATTCTAGCGGGGGATCCTGTCCCATAGGTGATATCCCAATGTATTTTGTTTTCTGATAAATGAAGTTTTTTATTCTAAAAAAAACCATGAAAACACATCATCAATTGAAACGAATCAACTTATTAAATTAAAATTTACAAATGTCATCGTTATTGTAAAAAAGAAATAAAAAAAGTTACAAATTTCTTAATTCAAATGAAAAATAAATTGAACTTAGACTTTTATTAGTTATTATTATTCATATAAATTCTTTATAGGAAACACACATTAATTTATGGATGAATTAACTTTTTTTTAAGACATATGAACTGAATTTATTATTTTTTTTTTTTTTGGAAAACATGAACTTTATTTTTTATTTTTTTAGTTCAACAACATTTGGGGGTAGGGGGTTCGAACTCGTGATCTCTTGATCATAAGCGCATGAACTGAATACTTGATTGCATTTTTTTTTTTTTTTTTGAGTTCAACAACATTTGAGATGAGGAGATTCGAACCTCTGACCTCTTGGTCAAAAGTACATGCCAATTACCCCTGAGCTAAGCTCGCTTTGGCCTTGATTGTATGTGTTTATGGATGAAACATTGTAACACCATATTTGGGGTATTTTAACAGGTTAAAATTATACATTTGTCCAGGGTCATATATTTTTTTCTATTAAAGTGAATTTTTTTTATAACTTGTAGAAAAATCAATCTGTATTGGTCGTGGATATAATTTTACAGTATAGTATTTTTTATTACCGCAAGGGTGGATGTATGAAGGGGCCAGGAGTGACACGTGTCTCCTAGAATTATAAAATGTATATATGTAGAGGGTTTTCTAGTTAATATAAAAAGTTTGCCTTTGGTTTGTTGGTCATAGGGGCATGAGAAATCTTATTCAGCATGTTGATCGGGTGTTTGAAATCCACCAAATGTTAGTTTTTTTTTTTTTTTTTTTTTTTTTTTTTTTTTTTTTTTTTTAGTTTTGTTAAATTAGAAAAAAAAAATTTCAATTTCATTTATTCTTTTCATAATTTTGAATTTTCAAAATTTAGAACATATTTATATATTATTTTAACTTTCAGTAAATTGGAACTAGTTGTTTTTTTTTTTAAACAAGGTTGGAACTAGTTAGAGTTATTTTATTTCTTAATTTTACACACATATATACAAATATATATTAATCTTTAGCAAATTATTTTAGAAAAAACTAATAGTATAAAAAAACTTAATTCTATTTTAGAAAATATTAAATATTTAAAGTTTAATTCTTTGCTTGTATATTTAGGTGTGCATAATTCTACAATGGTTAACTTTGTAATTAATATTACCTAATCTAAGTATTAAATATCAACATATTTAAAATTATATTTATATGAAAGTTAAATGACAAGTTAGTCTCAAATTTTATAATTTGTGTTTAATAGGTCTTAAACTTTCAATTTTATGCTAATAAGTTCTTAAACTTTAAAAATGTCTAGAAGATTTATGAACTTTCAATTTTGTAACTAACAAGTCTTAAACATATTTAAAAGAAATAAAATTAATTGCTCATAAAATTTAATTTTGTATCTATTTGAACGTTAATTTTCAATTTAATATATACAATAATTTTTGTTGATGGTCAAATTTGGACAGGGAGAACACATCTGACCTTCACGTGCCACCAACGGTAAATTTGTTTGAAGGGGGGAAGACGTGGCCTGCAAGACAAGGAAACCTGCACACCGATGTGGTGCTTGCCACACCGCCTCCGATGCTTAAGTTAGAAGACAGAAGGAAGAGAGCAAGAGAGCCAAGGAAAGAGTAGGGTTCAGAGAAGAAGTTTCCGGATCCCTTCTTCAGTGATGAAGAATGGTTTAAATACCTGCTTTTGCTCTAGGGTTTTCAAGCGTTCGGAGGCGATCCAGGACTGACGAATCCAGTGGAATTGGGGCACCAAGGACCAAACGAAGGTGGAAGACCTCGGCCAGCGTAGCGGGCCGAGCAGGGGTTGGGCCAAGGCCCGGTCCCTCCGACCTTGGCCCGACCCTCTGGCCCGTTTCGCCTCCGGAGTCCATTTTCTGGTCCTATTTTTGAGCTCGTGTCAGGTTGTCCTCGTCAGCTCCTTGCATATCGAAGTGGTCCAAAATTACCTATAACAATTTTAAAAAATGTCGCATAAATTGAGAACTTATTAGATACAAAATTAAACTTTATATCTAATAAAACATTTAATTTATAAACATTTTGAATATGTCAAAGACCTACTAGATATATAATTGAAACTTTAGATATCAATATTAGATTTTTTTTTTTTAAATTCAAGGACCTATTAGACACGAATCTAAAATTTCACGGACTAAACTTATAATACCATCAAGTTCTGGATTTGCCACGGGGTGTTGGTAACTACCAATACCATAAGGAGTTTTTTTTTTTTAATTATTTTTTAAATTTTAAATTGTATTCTTTTATGAGTTCAACAATATTTGGGGTTGAGAGATTCAAACCTCTAACCTCTTTGGTCGTGGATACATGTCAATTACCGCTGAGCTATACTCGCTTTGACTAGAAACTTAAGTATTAATACTTAGCTTCATAGGTTTGGTGGTAAATTTTTCACAATTAATTTTTAGTGTCATATGAATTTATTCAGATTAATTTAACGTATCTGGAGTCCAGAATATAAAAGAGGTTAAATTTGGATTTTAAACTGCTAAATTAATTAAACAAACACTTATTCCTATCTTAATCTAATATAAAATAATTGTCAATGTGACGCCCCGTGCATTTTGGTGTAAATAATTCCATGTAATTAGTCGAAAGAAATGTAATTTTTATTTTAGCTTGTGCTTATGGAATTATTAAGTTTATACCAAGGCACTTGGGGATTAATTCTTGAAATATAAGCGTGGTATTAAGTTACATTCCTCCTTTAAGCTCGATTAAAAATTGGTTAGCGTTGGTTGTCAGAGTGGTTAAAGCGTTGAAAGCTTCACGCTGATTGAAGGGTGTTGGTTTGAAAAAATACCTATTCTTGGAATTTTATTTTTGGGCATTAGTTATTATTGGATTAAAAGGGTTTAATGAAAAGGAAATAAAGAAAAAGAAGAGAAATAAGGAAAAGAAGGACCCCCAAACCCTTGCTCTCTCTTTCTCCCTCTCTTCATCTCTTTTGTGTAGCCCGCACCCATGTGTGTAGCCGCTGGGAAACCTAGCTCGCTGTCGCCGTGAGTGTCGTCACTCGCCTCCCGTCGCCGTTGTGCAGCAACAGCCGTCAGCACCGCCATCTTTTCTTTTTCTCTCTCCCTCTCGGCTGCGTGTTCTCTTCTCTCTCTCCATGGGTTTTCGGCTCGAATTTCCCCTGATCAGGATGTCGGAGGGTGCCGAATTCTCCAACGTCTGTGCCAAATAAATTTATATTCCACAACCCCTAAAGCTAGCTTGTAGCAGTAGTGGCCGGGGTTGAACACAGGGAGCACGATTGTTAATTCGTCTAAATCAGTTTTATTGCGACGATGGGACTAAAAAGGGGGGTTGGAATTGGATAGAATAAACCGAGGAAAAATAGAATACTGAAAATTAAATGGCAGGAAAGTAAAGACGGGAAAATAAAAGGCGGGTAGTCTAATCGTACCTTGGCGATCACTGCAATCGGAATTACTCGGTGTTAGTTTATTTAAATTCAATCATTGATTATCTAAAGATTAATTTTACTGAATTATTATGAGCCCGGAGTGCTTCTTTGCTTTTCAAATAACCCACCTACTCAGCCTGTGCTTAATTAATTAGACTCTCCGATACCCCACGAACAACCTAATTAATTAATTATTTTAATTGCGCCCGCTGCCTCTCATACTTAGACCGATAAATCCTCAATCTAAATCTAATTAGTTAAATTAGCAATCCGATAAACCCTCAAAATTACTAATTAACTAACCGCATTAACACGCAAGGCCCGGAATTAACCAATTGAACTAGGAATAAAAATTCTCTAATTAAATTAGTTTAATTTCTATGCTAGGCTACCGTCAAACTAGCGATGGATACGCCTCAACCTAATGGCTATCTAAAAATAACAGGTAAATTGCAATTCTATGAGTCCTAAGAGTCATCAATTCAAAGGAGAATCATAAACCACAATTGCTTAAGCAAGAGAACTAGGATGCATCACAAAAACATTCAGAAAATCTCAAAACATTCCAGAAATCTCATGAAAAGTAAACAAACTTACAGACCGAGGTTCCGATTACAACAATCCAAGCTTAGATGGCCATAGAGGAGCCAAATCTAAGCCCCAAGGCTTGATTAACCATCCTTAACTAAGCCTAAACTAAGAGAAAGTAAGAAAGCAGAAAAGAATCGGAGAGAAAAAGAGAAAAACGGCTGGAGACGAACATAAGAATGACCTAAAATTCGGAAAACGCACTTAAATACTAATCGCAGTGTCTCGACGCTGGGTCTTCTATCCGTGGGCTTAGATCGTGGCAGCGTCAAGTTGCTACTATTTCAGCGTCTCGACGCTAGCTCTCGGGTGGACAATTTTCAGCAGCGCTATTTTGATCATTTTTGCTCCAATCTCGAGGCTCGAACGCTCTAGTCACATCCATAAGCTCCCTCGTCATCTTGGGAACTCTAAATTAGCTCGAAAACGTCCTTTAAACTCCCGAATTAGTGTCAATTTGGTAAATTGGCCTAATGATCCTCTTATGCTCGAATTCCTATAAAACAAACAATAAACTCATTAAATATAAACTAACAAGACTAAATTAAAGGTAATTAAATAGTACATTTCAGGTGCTATCAGTCCCTCTCCACGCCGTCGCCATGAAGCTCGAGCTGTCGCTGTTCCTTGTCGGAAATCGAAGACCCAAGTGTTGTTGCCCCATTTTGTGCTGCCGCCGAGAGCCCAATCGCCGTGAGTGTCGTCGCCGGTCTCTCTCCCTTGTGTGATCTATCTTCTCCGTGCCGTCTTTGTGGGTTTTTTCACCGAGAAATGAAAACCCGTGGGTAAGCTCTCTCTTTTCCTTCGTTCTTAGTCGTTTTAGGCCCGATCTAAAGTTTCCTTGGTTCGGTTTTGGTTAGATCTCGCATGGCCAGCAGTTCGGAGCCCTTCTCCTTGAAGTTTCACCTCTGTCCAGCGACATTCTTGGGTGTTTTTGGCGTCGTTTAACGATCTCAGTAAGTTTAAGCACTTACCCCTGCTTTGTTGGAGTTTAAATTAAAATACCCATTCGTTTGAGTGTTAGAAATTAAGTCTTGTGATTAAATTTCTGTTTTGCAGCGCCGTCTAAGTGATCGATTGGGTTCGAATCGCTGTAAGCTTGAATACCCACTGTTGGGTTTTATGCCCTAAAACTCGTAGATAGTGAATGTAAACAAATTTTATACTTGTGTTTAATAAAGTGTTATTTAGTTTCTGCAATAAAATGTTATTGTTAAATATTGCACTATTTGACCCAAATCCAATAAACTAAGATCCAAGGTTGTTTGTATGTAACTTGAACTAGTATGTGGGGACATATGGAGATCGATGTTCAAAGTAACAACCTAAAAGGTCTATAGTACAAGGATAAGGCTGGGTACCTTATCCTGGTAACACTATGTGATACGACCCGCTTTGTATTTGATACAGACGTATTGATCCAAAGCGTCCATGTAGTAGACATGCGAGTGGAGGTATCCTATGCAATGAGTTTGCATAAGACCGGACCGCGAAATAGTAACCGCTAGCTATAACACCGTTAACTAGTTAGGTTTCTATTTCACTAGGATGACCTAGGCAACTTAGTCTGAATCTTGAGTGGATTATGGACTCCAGTTCACGAGGGATTGTCCTTCGATTTGTATGGGTGAGAGTGGCCAGTACGCAGACTCAATAAGCCTACCATTTTGGGGACAAGACCGAGTGGGGAGCTGGGAACATAATCACACAAGATGGAATTCACTCTTTCCCGACTTTTGAGGAAGTAGATGAGTGTTCCCTTTAAGTGGTGTCTCCAGGTCTTGAACAAAGGGCCCTACCCTCTCACTGGCCCGAGAGGGGTTTCTGTTTGATGGTTGGACCACAAACAGGTTGTTCATTAGAGGAGCACTGGTACTTAAAGAGGTAGATGTAACTAACGGTAATTTGACCCTGTTGGAGTTACGAACACTCGTGAAGGACTAACTGCCGTTATTGGTCGATATCCGTGGACACAGAAATATTCTGCAGTGAGAAGAGTGCAGCTGTGGGTCTTTAGTGGAGTGACCCACAGTTAACGAATGGAGACTAACTTGGTTAATGAGTTTAAGCCGATTAGTCTCGTATCGTTGGAGCTTTTGATCTGTAGGTCCATTAGGTCCCACTGGTAGCTCGTAAAAAGACTTGAAGCAATTAAATATAAATTATAAATTGAAAATGTTCAATTTATTTGGGGAATCGTATAATGTATGTTGATACATTATAATATAAAGTTTATGAAACTTTATAATATAATTTTTGAATTAATTTCATAAATTAATTCTTGAGAGAAAATATTTGAAAGAGTTCAAATAAATTTAATATGAATTGGATTCATATTAATTTTAATTTTAATAAATCCCTAAGATTAAATATATGATATTTAATTGGGTAATTAATTAATTATGGAATTAATTAATTATTTATTAAAATTGGATATTGTTCAGATAGTAGATTTGAACTTATTAATAGACCTTTTCCTATTGGGAAAAGGAGACCTTTTCCTATTAGGAAAAGGTCTTGGCCTTTACCTATATATAAGACCCCTAGGGTGGGGTGAAAGGCATCCCATTGTCTCTCCTTCTCTCAGAGATCTCTCCCAAAAGACTCCCACAAGTCTCCTGCTTCAAGAAGTCTTAGAGATATACCGGTGTAGCCGATTGGTGGTGTTCGCACAAGAGGGTTGCTGCGTTTTCAATCTTATTGGCAAGAAAAGGGGAATTGACCAAGGCTTTCTACAAAAGTAAGTTTTCTATGAAATCCTTGATCACTAGGATCAATCTAGTTGATCTTTTAGCATGTTTATAGCCTATGTACAACCCATTAAATATAGATTTATTGCTGTAATATTTTGCAAATTGTATTGGTATTTCAATTAGAATCAAAGACTCTGAGTAGGTTCGGTAATACTTTCCGCTGCGTGGGCCTTTTATCCCTTCACCCACTGCCTAAGGGGTCTTTGGTGTGCTGTCCTAGATTAGCAAGACCCGTTACAGCTTGGTTTCGGGTCCATTGGGTGAGGAACCTTGCTGTTGATGGTCTATTTCTTGCTGTTTTTAGTCTAAAAGCATGCTAGGTCATTACTCATTAACTGTTTAAGCCCTATTAGTTTTTCCTAGCCCCTGTAGGTTCTTAAAAAGTGAAAATGTGTCTTATCCACTTGCTGTCCAGTGGCTGAAAAGCCTTAGTTAGGGTCGTTCAACGTATACGCATGGCTCGTAGTGGCTTAGACATGATTGCCCATGGTCTAAAGCTTTTGGGTTTTCATTTTCCGAAATGTTTGAAAGCTGTCTAGCAAGGAAATAGACTTAGTAAAGTGGAATTTGGCTTTTCTAGCATATCTTAAAGATCTCTAGGTTGGTTCTAACCTTTTAGCTACCTTTGTGATTTAGGAGCTTATCTTGGTTGCTTTAGGCTTGTTGAGATTGTGTAGGAGCGTCCTGAATTAGGTAAGTAGTTTCTACTTGCTTGGGTTATGATTGATTGCCTGTAGCATGTTGTGTGTTTACTTACTTTATCTATATACTTGTGCGAAGCATGATCTGCTGTGTTGTTAACTATGTATTGCTTGAAATGAGCATGTCCTGTAGTGTTTAAGCATGATTAGATGTTGTGTTTAAGCATGATAAGTTTGGTTAGCATGTTGCATGAGAGTGTGTAGCATGAGTCTAGTGAGAGGCGCAACACATGGCGCGTAATTCATGTGTAGTTTGCGGAGCGTGATGTGTAAATACGTGAGGGTGTGAGGGCGGAGCGTGACGCGTAAATCATGTGTGTGGCGCTACCCATGGCGTGTAATTCATGTGGGGTAAGTGCGCAGCATGGCGCGGAATTCACGTGTTGGATTTGCGGAGCATGACGCGTAAATCATGTAGTTGCAGAGCATGATGCGTAAATCATGTGGTGTATTGCGGAGCATGACAGTAAATCATGTGGTGCTTTAGTAGAGTGTGTTGCATAGTGTGGGAAGCATATGCATAGTGGTTTGACTGCTTTCTAAGCACATTGAGTGTTATGGCTTTTAAAGCATGCTGTTTGCATGTGCCTAACATGTTGATCGTACTTGGTTGTTGTTTGTGACTTAACAAGTGTGAGCTGCTTACCAGTACTGTGGATTGTACTGATACCCCCTCCCTATCTCCCCCCAACATTTTAGATGTTACAGGTATGGAAGATGAACCGAACCATGGTGGTGAGGAGGAGAACTACGAGGAGGAATCCTAGGATGTTTGTGTTTTCTTTTGCTGTGCTTTGAATAGGCTAGTTTTGGTTTAGTTAATTATTGACCCTGATGTGGTGAGAGTATCATTCAGTTGTTTTTTTTTTAAGTTTAACGGTGAACTTGGGGTTTAGCCTTGATGTTAGTCTTAATGAAATAATAAAGGTTGAATTAGTAGTATATTCTACTGCATGTTTTAGTTTAACGCTTATTGCTACGAGACCTGACTCGTATAGTGAAGTTAAGTTGTGAACTCTGAATTGTAGTTTGGTGGAGTTTGGTTTGGGAGCATTTAGAAGCGGTTGTTTTTCTTATCAGGTTAAAAGAAAATTTTGGGTTAGCCAGTTTTACGCCGTTATGATGTCGAAATTTTCGATACATTCGGTTTAAAATGGTTCAGAGTCGTGGTTAATGGTTTAGAGATGAAGTAGCATTGCTAGGCTAATGGTTTAAAGAACCTGGGGCGTTACAGTCAACTAAGAATTTAGGGGTATAATGACGATGTCAAAGTACAGTGTTGGTGGAGTAATAGTAATATTGTAATAAGTTTTGGGGGCAACAAGAAAAATGGCTAGAATTTAATACTAGACTTGAAAAATGGCTAACTATGTTTAGAAATTAAGTAATGGCTAAGTGTAATTTTTATTATGATATTAATAATTAGAATGGACAAAAATGCCCCTAATGTACAGTTTAGACTTTTTGGAAAGAGAAATACAATCTATAATAGTGGAGTATAATAAGGAAGAAAGAAAATCTAATTTAAAAAAAAAACAAACCAACTAAATCAAAACAAAAAAGTAGCGGAAGATTGAAACCGAATTTGACATCTTAACAACCTTGAATTAAATCTATAATCGTAATTAACATCATTTAAACAAACATTCTAAATTCTTAAATATTGAAAAAACTTATGTTGAACTATGAATATACACTTTTTCGTGCAAAACCACTCAATACATATGTGTATATAATAACACATACATGGAAGCACAGAAGTAATTGTATACAAACATGCAATAAGTATGACAATATATATCTATATACGCGTATATACAAACAAGCATCATATACTCAACGATTCTATCAATCGCTTGCATATGGATAAGGGTATTTATCTTTGGCATCTCTATGTACATACGAGTATATATATACGTTTAGTTAATACAGTAACTCAACATTACCTGGTTCTCGTCATCTCGAAACTGATGAACTTCTCCATCAATGCATCAATTCCTTCTGAATTAAGAAACACAAACATCATCCTTCCTCGAGTTGCATTCCTTAGTGGATTTGCTCTAACACTGCCTTTGTGTATATTGGTATCTACAGGCTCAACATCCACAACAAAAACTTCTCTGTCAATGTGTTGATTCCATCTGAGTTAATGAACCCAAAATCTTTCTCTCTTGGGGTTGAACTTGCTCCTAAACCGCCATTGTGTATATGAATATATGCATTCTGAGAGTTTCAGGTGGTTTACCACACATTCCTTGAGCTGATCGAGGTTGGAATCCCACCAAGCAGACACGGTTCCAGACTTAAAATCGTTGTAGAAGTTCTTCGTGTTTCAGAAATACAATCATAATCTGTTATATGACCATTTTCTGGAATTTGGGAATATTTAAATCAAGTTATAATAATCATTTAAATGAATAACAAAAATCATTAATGATAAATCCACGTAGATCTAGAAATGACTTGATTTTCAGTTGGAGATCAGGATACCGATTACTCTTTTTAAAATTTGAAATCAAATTTGAAAAGAGAATCTATGTGAATAACGACAATTTGCAAAATGGTAACTGACTGTAGATGTGCGTATATACTAGAGGTAAAATGTGAATACAAAATACCGGTTGGTTGTTCCTAAATTTTCGGTAAATAGAATCTTGGATAACGACAGTTTGCAAACGGTGGCTTTAGCGACTGTGTATGGACGTATATACTAGCGTTAAAATGGGAATACAAAATACCGGTTGGTTGTTCCTGAATTTGCGGTAGCCATTCTCCAATTTCAAAACTAATTTAGCCAAAAATCAAAACGACAGTTTGGGCTTTGAATTTTGTTTTAGCATTACAATTTAGAAATGAGAAATTTTGGTGGATGGACTCTTTGAGATGTATATTTTCATATATGTCAATAGTTTTGAAGATTTTCAAGATTAGATTTCCAGCCGTTTTTGTTACCATTATACCCTTTTTGTCATAATTTCTCTTCAATTAAAATTGTAGGACCAATTATTATATAAAATATTATCTAAACAAATTTCTTAATTTTAGGAAAATATTATTGTATCGATTTTATTTCATGTCATAATGAATCCCGTTGATTTTCCTTCCATTTTATTCAATTACTGACAGATTTTCCTTCCATTTTCGTGCTCTGGTTTGGTCTATACGATTTTTTTTTAAGATTTTTTCATTTTACAAAAAAAAAAAAAAAAAAACGTCGATATTCGTTTATAATTTCATATATACCTTATATAATTTCATATATACTTTATATATATCATGTATGTTTGTGTGTGTGTGTATATATATATATATATATACACACACACAATACGTTTTTCTTAAATATCTCACAATCTTAGCATTGATTTTGTATCATATACTTTTTTTTTTCCAGATTTTTTTTTGCGGAAAAACATTTATATTCATATATACTAGTTTATATATAATATGTACTAAGTTTTTATTTTTTTTAATCATTATTGTAGCCACATATACCTGAGTTTTTTTTTTTTTTTTTTTGTCACAACTATAGTGTTAAATATACACTTGTTATATTCAGTTACTTACTAATATATATACCCCTATATTTTTTTTAAAAGAAAATATACCTCCTACATTAATATTGGAAAAATCAATATACAACCATAAAAACTATACTGTTTTAAATAATAATAATAAAAAAAATTCCCTATTTTGGATTTCATCAAATACACTCGGTATATTCCGTTATTTGCAAATATATACTCCATATATTTGTTCGTCACCACTTATTTGCATAAATATATGCACAGATATATATCTTTTCCAAAAAAAAGTTATATACAATATCTCTCATATTATTAAATATACTACTACATTAGGAAATATATTCATGATATGAAACAAATATACAACTATATATATAAACAAATCATGGTATGAAACAAATATACAACGGTTCCAAACAAATATCGATTGTTTGGGACGTAACTAGCTTGAACAACAACGACGATTGCGAAATCTGGCGACATCCACGGTGTGATAGCGACAGGAGGAAGGCGGTTGACGAGCTTGCAACGTCCATTAATATGAAAGTGCTGGTTCGAGTTTATGATGACGGTGGCACCTCCGATGGTGGTTGGTCGTCAACGGAAAGCGACAAAGAAAAGGAGAGGAGATCATAGATGAAAGAGAGGAGATCGTAGATGAAGAGGGAGAGGAAAGCCGAGAGAAAGAGGGAGAGACCGTGAGGGAAGGAGGGAGAGACTGTGAGCCATGTGAGAGATGGGGAGTAGTTTTAGGGAATTTGTTTTAAAGATGGTGAGTGATTTTATGGATCCTTCCAAAACTGGAAAGTGAATTAATGGGTTGAATTTTTTTAATAGGAAAGAATAAAATATGATTTTTCCTTTTATAATTTTTGTTGTATTTTAAAAACAAAAAATATGAAAGAGGGCATAAATGTAATTGAATAACAACTTATATGTAAAAACTCTAGGCTCATAGGCTATTTGCGTAAAAAATGGTAAGTTTGAACAAAAACGAAATATAGGATCCGTTTATAGGCTAATCATGTACTTATCCCTTTAGAAATAGAGAATGGTAAGGATTCAAACTTATAATCTTTAAATAAAGTTACTAATGTTTTACTAGTTAATCTACACATGAACAACTTTGAATATTTTAATACTATAGTGTCTTTCATATCCATCCATTTACAAGTTAATCAGTGTATATTAAACTAAGGTTTGTATTATGTCTTAAAACTGACATTTCAACTCGATTTCAATGTTATAATTTAGCCCAGTCAAATTTATGAATAAATGGAATTGGCTCTCATATAATCACAAAGTGTAATCTCATATTATTGAAGAGGTGATCAAAAGCAGTAGCCTTTATATAGGCTTACTGTGAATACAAATTGTCGCAACGTCATCGCAATGCGGAACGGCCGACGTCCTTCTCTAAGGGTCTCTCCCGAGAGGAGAGGTTTGGAGTCGCCACCAATCATCTTGGGGTGTGATTGGTCACCCATTTTAAAGAAAACCCGGTCTTAGAAAACCAAATATTAGGCTCGGGAGTCGATTGAGTGTAGGGAAGGTGTTAGCACCCCTACAACACCCGTGTAAGAAATGGTTACCACATTTTATTTTAAAATTATCCTTTTATTTTTTGGTCCAAAGAAAAATGTTGTTTTGTGTTTTATTTTAAATGTCCCAAATTTATTAATCCACGTTTAATAATAAAACATGAATAAATAATTATGAGTGGCTCAAGGCCATTAGGAAAATCTTGGAATTTATGTTGATATTTAATAATAAATTCCTCACTCAAGAATATTAGAAAAAGAATAATTTCTAATAATCCATCATTAAAATTTTGGGGAGATTTCATGCATTTCTAAGGTTAAAACCTTAAAAAGAGAACACTACTAATTCCCGAAAATAATTAATTTTTATTTTAAAAAATAATTCGTTTTAGGATATTTTTCGTGTATTTTTGGAATTCAAGAATTCCAAAAAGAGAACACTACTTTTTCTCCAAATGACTTAGAAATTCTTTTTTAAAAATGAAAAATAGGAAAACAAAGTTAAAAAAAAAAAACTTGATTAAAAAATTAATTGAAAATCAAATCTTAAAATTGAAGGCTTTTATTTTTTCTTATAAAAAAAAAAATCCTCTTTATTAGAAATGTATTTTTTGAAAAACAATCTTTGACAAAATATTTCTCACCTAAATGAAAGGAAAAAGAAAAAAACCAATTGAAAATACCAAACAAATTAAGGGCAATCTAGAAACTTGAAAGAATATACAAGGGTAATTTAGGAAACCTATCACTCACCTAACTCACCTTAGTGAAGATGGAGGAAGAAGATGACTATGGCCACCGTTTGGGAAGTATGTTGGGGTTGTGAGCTTGAACGGTGGCCGCGTGGTGGAAAAGTCATAAAATGTGGGAGTTTGATGGTGGTTGGATGATGGGTTTCTCAGAGAAGGAAGGAAGAAAAGGACTATTCAAGTGGGAGAGGGGAGAGAAAAGAGAATATGGGAGAGAGGAGAGAGAAAGTGGGTTCTTGTTAGTCAAAGAGGGCCTTTGACCAAGAAAGAAATTCTTCTATCTTCCAAACTCCAAGTTTCCTCTTGGTTGATACTCTCTATGATTTCCCAGGATGCCTTCCCTTATAATTTAGGCTACTATTTATAGGACTCAAATGAATCTTGGTGGTTATCATAAACCTTTTTGAAATAGGAATCTTGAAAATTTAAAATAATTGATTTAAATCTTAGCTTTTCAAATTTAACTTCAAAACTTGATTTGATTTAACTGAAAATCTAAGATCAGTTATCTTTTATTTTTGAAAAATCAAAACAATTGATCTAAATTTAGATTTCATACAATTTAATTTTAAAATTCCAATTAATTCTAACCAAAAATATAAAATAAATTATCTTTTATTTTTGGAAAATCAAAACAATTGATTTAAATTTAGATTTAATAAAATTTCCAATTAATTCTAACCAAAAATCTAAAATCAATTATCTTGTTATTTATCAATTAAAATCAATTAATCTCTGGATCAAATCTTAATTTTGACTTTTTCAAATTCTAATTTTAAAAATTTGGAAATTAAATCTTAGATTTCTTATCTCAAACTGATCTTTTTTTTTAATCAACTTTAAAAACCAATATCAAATCAATTAATTAAAATTTACAAAAATTCCTATCAAAGATTAATTTTCCATTTTTTATGTTTTTATTTTGATTTTTGATTTAAACAAATTAAGTCGGACCAAATACGGTGTCTACACAAATAAACAAATTTTACAACTGAAAATGATAATAGAAGAAACTGATACAGTTGTACAAATGAGTAACTAAATAACAAACAATTGCATTCTTTCTAATGAACCTTCTTAACACCCTCGTCAAGCCAATGGTTGTTGATGAAAAGACATTGAGCTTGGACCATAAAGGCAGTGGCGAATCTAAGAATTTCATATAGGGGGTACAATATACATAAAAATGTAATAAAAAAAAATTTTATAATGAAATTTTAAAAATTATGCATATCTTCATAAATGAATTAATTCAATACATAATACATTATAATTGGCCTCTACGAGTTTTCATGTTCTGAAATCGATTCATGATAATTTCATTATCTAACTTGGCAAGCAAATCTTTCTCAATATATGCTACAAGACAATCATTCATCCATTGATCTCCCATTCGATTACGCAATTGAGTCTTCACAATATTCATGGCAGAAAATGTTCTCTCCACAGTAGCTGTTGCAACAGGTAAAATGAATGCCCAGGTCAGCAATCGATAAACTAATGGATAAACCTTATCTCTATTCGTCATGACCATTTTTACTGCAAGATCACTGATGCTTTTTAGTCCAACAAACTCAACATTTGAGTGGACATCAACAATGTAATTTTGAAGTTGATCCTCAAGTACAGAGAGCTCAATAGCTGAAAAGTCTCTTGGATAAAATTGAGCAAGCCGACTAAGCTTTTGTCTATCAAAAGCAGCAAATGAGTTACTTAGGTTCAAAGATGTCAAACAGAGAAGTAACTCAGTACTTGTTTCAGTAAAACGATTATTCAACTCTTGAAGTTGCATATCAATAACGACATAAAAAACTTCAACAAGATAATAATGCAAATTTGTAACTGGTTGAGATTTTCGTCTTTGTCGTCCTCGAATCAAAAATATATTATCCATCTTAAGAACTTGAATGTCATGGCTATTGCAGAAATTAGAAACTACATCCAACAATGAATCCCAACTAGACTCCCTCAGTTTGCAATCTTTCTTTACAAATTTTGACTAAATTCATTGCATTCACAATATCCTGATCTTTTCTTTGTAATGCTTAAGACAACTCATTTGTGATTCCCAAGATAATTTTCATAAAATGTATATGAAAAACAAAGTCAAATGATTAGATCGAACTTATTAGAGTCTCTGCTTCATATTTTTGTTCTGAACTTGATCCACCCTGTACAATTGTCTCAAGTACATCAACTACTGACAAAAACATTGTAATAAAGCTCGTTAAGGTGTTGTAATGTGATCCCCATCGTGTGTCTCCTTGTCGTTTAATCATTGTCTCTTGATTTAATCCTTGACCACTTGATAATTCACCATTATCTAAAGCTTCAAAAATTTTCGAGCTATGTTTCTCTCGTAGAATATCTCGATGTTTTGCTGAGGCCCCAATAACATTAACCACATTTGTAACGCCCCAGGTTTTCCAACCTCTAGCCTAGAGATGCTACTACAACCCTTAAACCATTAACCACGGAACTGAACCACTTTAAACCGAATGTACCGAAAATTTCGGCAGCATAATGACGTAAAATGACCTGAACCAAAATTTTACAACACTTGATAAGCAATAAAACACTTCTAGACATTCAACCCAACTCCACCAAACTACAAATAAGATTCACAACCTACTTCACTATACGAGCCAGACCTCGTAACAACATTCATTAAGCCAATCATGCAACAGAACACATTATTCACTCAACATTTATTGAACACCAGCAACTCATCCAAAAAGAATGCTAGCTAAACAACTTTATTTCTTGGGGAAAATACACTTTTAGTCCCTGAGGTTTGGGTCATGTTTCATTTTGGTCCCTGAGTTTTCAAGCTCAACAATTTAGTCCCTGAGGTTTGGTTTTAGTTTCATTTTGGTCCTTCCATCCATTTTTCCGTTAGTATTTAACGGATTGCTGACTTGGCATTGATTTTTTTATTAAAAAAATCATTTTTTTATTTTTCAAAATATAAATATATTAAAATAATAAAAAAATAATTATTTTATTTTTATTATTTATTTTCTTCTTTCTTCTTCCTTTTCCCCATAACCCTAATTTTGGTCCCTCCATCCATTTTTCGACGATTTTTTTTCTTCTTCTTCTCCTCCTTTCTTCTTTCCCTAAAATTTCTGTTTTTCTTCTTTTCAAAAAAAAAAAAACCAAAGAGGGAGGGAACCACGCCGTCGACAGCTGCAAGACCCACGCCGGCGACTGCTGCAATACCCACATCGGTGACTGCTGCAATACCCACGCTTGCGACTCTAACAGACCCCGAACTGAGACTCGCGAGTCTCTAAATGGAAAACCCACAGCCGCTACCCACGCAGCGCACGTATGTCCCACAGCGAGATCTGGAACGGAAAACCCACAGCCGCTACATTTCGAGACCCACGCAGCGCGCGTCTATACCCACTGCGAGATCTGGAACGCGAGATCTGGACTGAATCGCCGCTCGTTCACCTCTCTCTCCCTTACGCTGCTCGTTCTCTCTCCCTCGCGTCTCCTCTTCACCGGCAAGTAGAACCCACAATCGCTACATTTCGAGATCTCGCCGCGACAGTCCACGCCCGTCAGTGAACCCACACCCAGATCTCGCCGGAAAGAGGTTTTCGAAAGGCGGTGAGAGAGAGAGGGACGGTGAGAGAGAAGGAGACGGTGAGGGAGAGAGAAAGAAGAGGAAAAAAAAAGTTACCGGTCGCCGACGAGCGGCCGCCGGTGCGATTGAAGAAGAAGCCCGAGCGAGCGGTCGCCGCTGGTCTGAATGAAGTAGAAGACGACTTGGGTGATTGAAGAAGAAAGGGAAGAAATAAAAATTAAAAATATAATATATTTTTTATATTTTTTATTATTTTAATATATTTATATTTTAGAAAATAAAAAAATAATTTTTTAATTAAAAAATCAATGCCACGTTAGCAATCCGTTAAATACTAACGGAAAAATGGATGGAGGGACCAAAATGAAACTAAAACCAAACCTTAGGACTAAATTGTTGAGTTTGAAAACTCAGGGACCAAAATGAAACCTAACCCAAACCTCAGGGACTAAAAGTGTATTTTTCCCTTATTTCTTTTAATCAGACAACAACAAGCTAAACAACAGATTAATAAAAGCTAAACATGTCAGGTGATCTCTCACCCTAACAGAATCATCAAATAACAAAACCAAAGCTAGCATACTCAAAGCATAGCAAAATGAAACTAAAACCAACTAAATCCACTCTAGCTTATTCCACCACAACAAAGGAAAGAAAGCCCAAACGCCCTAGGGTTCCTCCTCGACGTTCTCCTCTTCCTCACCAAGGTCTAGCTCGTCATCCAAACCTGCAACATCTAAAATGTTGGGGGAAGATGGGGAAGGGGGTATCAGTACAACCGTGGTACTGGTAAGCAGCTCACACTTAGCAAGCTACAGACAACAACAAATACAATCAACATGCTTAGCACACGCATCCAACAGGTTTACACAACCACAAACAAGCAACATGCTTTTAAGCTATAAACTAACCACATGCTTAAAAACATTACACAACTATGCTCACAAGCATCAATTAACCATCATGCAAATGCATCACACGCTATGCAACGCACGCACTAGACTCCACATGATTTCCGCGTCATGCTCCGCAACTACATGATTTTCGCGTCATGCTCCGCTAATACATGATTTCAGCGTCATGCTCCGCTAATACATGATTTCCGCGTCATGCTCCGCTAATTACATGATTTTCACGTCATGCTCCGCACCTACCCCACATGAATTTCGCGCCATGTGTTGCGCCACTCTTACGTGATTTCCGCGTCACGCTCTGCTACACATGAATTACGCGCCATGTGCTGCGCCTCTCACCCGACTCATGCTACACACCCCCATGCAACATGCAAGCCAAACTCAAACGTGCTCAACACGACATCTCATCATGCTTAACACCCAAACACTCATCATGCTTAAGACAAACACTTATCATGTTTAAACTTCTTAAGCGTACACAACTCAAGCAACACAGAAGGTACAATTCATGTTTTATACAAAGCACTTTAATGATCACAACACAATAGTTCACATATAACATTTCATACATAGCACAATACGAGTAAAGCAGGTAACAAATAATCATACTTCATACAATCAAACAAGCTTAGTAAGTAGAAACTACTTACCTACAACGCTTCCAAGGCAACCTTAGTAATCCAAGGCAGTCCAATAAAGCCCTAAACAACAAGGATAAAACCTACTGAATTAGAACCAACTCAAAGCTACCCTAAACATGCTTAAAAGGTCTAATTCAACTAAGAAAAGACCTATTTCCTTGCTGGACAGCCACTCAAAATTCCCCAAATTAAAAACCCAACACCTTTAGACCATGGGCAACCATGTCTAAGGCACGACGAGCGATGGGTATTCGCTGAATGACCATATTTAAGGCTTTTTAGCCACTAGACAACAAGCAAATATAACTTAAATGGCATACTGATAACACCTAAGAGATCGACAACACAACTAAGGCCTAGATAACTAATAGGAACCTATTAGGCATGCTTTTTAAACCACGAACAGCAAACAGAAACCACTAAACTCATGATTTAGGAGCCTATAAGGGTTGGGCAAAACTACAAAGGCGACGAGACTAAATGTGCGTTGCTAAACTACATGCTTTTTACCCAACACAGTCACGATGAACCATTTAAATGCATAAACCAGGACCTACAAAGATTAGGCAATACCTTAAGAGTCTAAATAACTAATGGGTAACAAACTTGAGACTAACAAGCTAGGGACAACAATAAAACTTACCCAAACGGACCCGCTTTCACGCTAGACGGGTTATCCTAACCTCTAACAACGTGCTAGAATGATCCTTGGGCAGTGGGTATTCGAGTTGAAGTGTTTCGAACTCAATCGAACACTTAGACAGCGCTGCAGAACAGAAAATTCAACACCACATTAAAATTCCAGCACCTACACGACATGGGTATTTTAATCTAAACACCAACCCAGCATGGGTAAATGCTTAGACTTACCGGAATTTCTTAAACACACCGAGACACCCACGATTTGAGCAACGACGGCGCTGCAAAACAGAATTTTCATCACAAAACTCAATTTCCAGCACATAAAGCATTGGGCATTTTGATTCTAACACCAACCGAACATGGGTAAGCGTTTAAACTTACCGGGGTTGTTAAGTGATGCCGAAAACACCCAGTAACGCTGCTGGACAGAGGTAAAAGCGGGTAAGACGGGGCCCCGAACTGCTGCCTGCACGAGATCTAACCAAAACAACGCAAGGGACTCTTAGATCGGGCCTTAATCAACCTATAACGAGAGGAAAAGAGACTTACCCACGAGTTAAGGTTAAAAAAGGTGGAGAAATAGAGGTTTGAACCACGAAACCCACCTGAACCGAGAGGGGGACGCACGAGAGAGAGGGCGGCGGGGCTCAGGCTGCGCGACGGGAAGGGGCGGTGCCACTCTGATCTACGACAACACTTTGAGCTCCTCGCGACAGCTGGCTTCACGGTAAGAAGAAGAAACAAAGAGAGGGGACACACGCTGCCGAGAGGGAGAGAGGAAGAAACTTGCGGCGGTGGTTGGGGCGCTGCTCGACGACGACGGCACGACTACATGGCAGACGGCGGCGGCGCCTGGGTCGAGAGTGGCTGGGCGGTTGAACACCAATGGGGGAGGGGATGCACGGAAAGAGAAGAAGAGAGAGGGAGATGATTTAGAGATTCTAGGGCTTTCTTTCTTTCTTTTGAATTACTTTACTTTTCTTTTGTTCAAAATATCAAAGACCCAAAAATAGGAGCCCAAGAATAGGACTTCCCCACCACTCAGCATGAATATTTCAACGCTTAAAGAGACCTGATAATTAACGCTAGCCAAAATTAATTGAGCTTAAGGGAGAGAAATAATTACTAACATAACGCTCATATCCCAAAATAATTTCCCAATGCCTTGGTATTAAAATTTAAATCCCTAAGTACAAGCCAAAATAAAAATTATATTCCTTTCGACTATATTCATGGAATTTAAATACACCGAAAGACACGGGGCGTCACAACATTCGTAACAATAAAAAAAAGACCAGCAATTTCCATATGATTTTTTGCAGTAGCTATAAGAGCTAATTGAAGCTGATGGGAAAAACAATAAATGTAAAAAGCACATTCATTTCCTTTCAAAATAAGTGCTTTCAGTCCATTGAATTCACCTTGCATATTACTTGCTCCATCATACCCTTGTCCTCGTAAACTAGCAATGCTTAATCCATGTTGAGAAAAAAAATTCATCAATAGCCTCCTTAAGTGATAGAGCACATGTATTAGCAATATATATAATTCCTACAAATCGTTCAATCACATGACCTTCATCCACATATCGCAATACAATTGACATTTGCTCCTTTGCAGATATATCTTTGGATTCATCAATCAAGATGGAAAATAACTTATCACCTATATCTCTCATAATTGTATTAACAATTTCGACTGCAATGGAATTCACAATATCTTTTTGAATATCAGGTGTCGCAACATCATCGCGACGCGGAGCGGCCGACGTCCTTTCCTAAGGATCTCTTTCGAGGTTAAAGGTTGGGAGTCGCCTGCAATCATCTTGGGGTGTGATTGGTCACCCGTTTTAAAAACAGAACCGGTCTTAGAAACAAAAATTAAGTTCGGGGGTCAGCTGTGTGTAGGGAAGGTATTAGCACCCTATAACACCCGTTTGAAAAACATTTTATTTATTACTCAAATTCATTAATCAAAGGTCCATGTCTTAATATAAATAAATAAATAAAATTTGAAAAAAATGAAAATTAAATGTCTCACTAATTTCACCTTATCTTTAAATAAAGTAAGGATTTAATTTTGTGAATGGGGTTGACCCATAACTTTATTATCATGTAGAATTTTCCTAATTAAGAGAAAGTATTCACCTCAAGAATTTGAAAATTATTTCAACTCTGTCATAGATTCTACGTGAATTATTTTGTCTCATATTTATTAATTTACACTTCAACGACAAAATGTAAATTAACAATTAGGAGTTGTAAAACCATTCAAGAAGAAAAAAAACATGATTTAATATTTTGAAGGTTTTTTTTTTTAATTTAACCAAATTTTTAACAGAATTGACATCCAAATCAAATTTCCAAATTAAACTCAATCTCGCTTTATGAAGTGAAATTCAATTTTGAAAGGAAATTGAATAAGAACTCCCAAAGAAAAGTAAATTGAAATTAATTTCACAACAAAATTTTAGGCTAATTTCAAAACTTTAGGCTAAAAGTTTCCATAATCAATGTTCTTTCTTTTCTCTTTTGCCATTTTGTCTAAAAAACGAATTTGAAATTAGTTTGGAAAGTGAAGGGAAATTTAATTTGAAACTCCAAATTAAATTCAATTTGACATTAGTTTGAGCATACAAATCAGAATCTAATATGAAAATCATATGAACCTTCCAAATTAAAATCCAATTTAAGATTTGTTTAGGCAATGTCAAATTGAAAAATAATTTGAAATAGATAATTGAAATTCATGAAAAGAAAGGAAAAGAAAAATAAATTGAAATTAACTTAAGATTTTGAATTTAAATCTAACATGAATTTCAAAATTCAAGCCAATTAATCAGGATGAAAATTCTAATTGGAAATTTCAAAATCAAAATTAAAGAAAGGAGTAAAAGGGAAAAAAAAAAACAAAAAGAACAAAAAACAAAAAAAGTCAAATTTGTTATAAAACGTGAAGAACAATAAGAACACTAAGAGAGAAATTGAGAGAGCAAAGTAGGGAGAAAAGAGAGCAAATGTCTTTTCATTCAAGTGTGTGTTTTCAATACTTCATACAACCCCTTTTTATACTAATGCAATGAGGTAGGTTACAACTTCAAAATACTTAAAATAGAAGGGAGGGAGAGTCTCATGGCTATTCCTAAGGGAGAGAGAGAGTCATGGGGAAGAATAACTATAATTATGGGTTGACTAAAGCTAATGGAGGAATATGGATATCTAATATATACCAGGTATATTTACAACACTCCCCCTTAGATATCCATTGTATATAAAATATATGTCTCATTAAAACCTTACTAGAAAAAACTCAATGGGAAAAACCCTAGTGAAGGAAAAAGAGTACATTATACTTATACACATTAACAACTGCCTCATTAAAAACCTTACTAGGAAAACCCAGTGGGAAAAACCATAGTCAAGGGAAAAAGAGTGCAGTATATTTACTCCCCCTCATGGAAATATCATTTGAGATCTTTGAATTGTCGCATTCCAATGTTGTGCACCAACTTCTCAAAGGTTGCAGTAGGTAATGCCTTCGTAAATAAGTTTGTCAAGTTGTCTTTTGAAGAAATATGTTGAACAGTGATATCACCATTTTCTTCAAGATCGTGAGTGTAGAAGAGCTTTGGTCAGAGATGTGTTTCGTTCTATCTCCTTTAATGTATCCTCCTTTAATTTGGGCTATACATGTCGTATTGTCTTCATATAACGTTGTTGGAGAATCTTTGTTAGAGGAAAATCCGCATGTTTCACAAATGTGTTGAGTCATTGATCTTAGCCATACACATTATCGACTAGCCTCATGAATTTCCAAGATCTCAGCAAGGTTTGAGGAAGTAGCCGTTATTGTCTGCTTCATAGATCGCCATGATATAGCAGTTTCTCCATATGTAAATAAATGACCTGTTTGAAATCTAGCTTTATGTGGGTCAGATAAATAACATGCATCTGCATAACCAACTAGATCAAAGTTTGATTTATTAAAATAAAATAAACCCATATCAATTGTCCCTTGAAGATAACGGAGGATATGCTTAACTCCATTTCAATGTCTTTTTGTTGGAGAAGAACTATACCTAGCTAATAAATTTACTGAAAATGTTATATCAGGTCGTGTATTATCAGCAAGATACATAAGTGCACCAATTGCACTAAGATATGGTACTTTTGGACCAAGAAGCTCTTCATTATCTTCTCGAGGTCGGAAGATGTCTTTCTTTACATCGAGTGAACGAACTACCATTGGAATGTTCAATGGATGTGCTTTGTCCATGTAAAATCTCTTTAAGTTATTTTATGTATAAGTTGATTGATGAATAAATATTCCATTTGCTAGATGCTCAATTTGTAAGCCAAGGCAAAACTTTGTTTTTCCGAGATCTTTCATCTCAAATTCTTTCTTAAGATATTCTATTGCCTTTGGAAGCTCTTCAGGAGTTCCAATTATATTCAAATCATCAACATATACAGTAATGATAACAAATCCTGACTGTGATTTTTTTTATAAAAACACATGGATAAATTGGGTTATTTTGATACCATTCTTTTAATAAATATTCACTCAGGCGATTATACCACATTCGTCCTAATTGTTTTAATCCATATAAAGATCTCTGTCATTTGATCGAATATAATTCTCTAGGATTTGAATTATATGACTCTGGTATTTTTAATCCTTCAGGGATTTTCATATAAATATCATTATCAAGAGATCCATATAAATATGCTGTAACTATAGGGATTAAAACCCTTACACAACGGAAACATATCAGAGACCTAACTCAAATTAAACAACGATCGGAATATCGATACGCTTGGCAATAAAATACAGCAAGATTATTAATATAAAACATGTTGTAAACAGTGTATAAAACATGCTATTTGGTGATATTAAGCCCTAGATCTAATCTAGGTTTAAACCCTAACAACCTAAAGGTATGAGGTACTTACTTTCGCAGATGATCTTGACCGAATTTCGCCAAATTCTTCTCTTTTGTTCTGGAAAAACAGCAGCGTGAAGAACCTCATTCGCTGGAAAATACACCTCGAAACACCATCACATGACAACACCGATATTCTCACAAGGCAATGAAAGAGGTTTGTTGTGGGAGCAATCTTTTCTCTAAGGGAATGGAAGAGTGAAAAGAATAACTTCTCTGGAATGTTGCAGAGCACCAAAAAAAAAAAAAAAAAAAGAGAGAGAGAGTAAGAGTACGTCCGTTTTCTGAGATTCCAAAAAAAAAAATTAAATCCCAAAAAACTCTAACTGACCCTTCAATCGTGCACTACTCTCACGGTTAGGGGAAGTGGAAAGTAACGTGTTTCCCTCATCAGTTAACCGATGAAAAAAAATCCTTAATTTTATATTAAAATAAAACAATTAATATAAAATTAAATAATTAATTAATTAACCAACATTTGATTAGATTAATTAACTTAATCATATAAATCATATTTACATGATTATTCCCCACAAAACCTAAAGTTTTAATACAATTTAATTAAACCAATATTTAATTAAATTAAATTAAAACAAATAATTAATTAATATTCAAAATAATTAATTATTAAACAGAATATCATATATTCAAATATATTTCTCTCGTTTAACCTATAGTTTTAATGTGCATCTAATGCACATTAATTTTAACCTATAGTTTTAATATGAATCTAATTCATATTTTAATCTTAATATTCGAACTCCTTCGAATATTCAATTCTCCCTTAGAAATTTACCTCGACGCCCTAAATGAGCTACCGGTGGGACCTAATTGAACTACAGATCAGAAGTTCCAACGATATGAGATTAATTAGCTAAACTCATTAACCAAGTTAATCAGTATTCGTTAACTGTGGTTTACTCCACTATAGAACCACAACTGCACTCTTCTCACTGCAGATATATTTCTGTGTCCACGGATATCGACCAATAACAGCAAGTCAGCCCTTCACGTGTGTTCGTAACCCCAGTTAGATCAAATTACCGTTTTACCCCTAGGTTACCTCTACATCTTGAAGTCCCAATGCTCCTCTAATGAACAACCTGTTTGAGGTCCAACCAACAAACAGAAGTTCTTCTCGTGCCATAGAGAGGGCAGGGTCTTTTGTTCAAGACCCGGAGACACCATTTAAGAGAACACACCTCTATTTACCCTAAAGTTGGGAAGGAGTGAATTCCATCTTGTGTGATTATGTTGCCAGCTCCCCACTCGGTCTTATCCCCAAAATGGTAGGCTTATTGAGTCGGCGTACAGGCCACTCTCACCCATACAAATCAAAGGACAATCCCTCGTGAACAGGAGTCCATAACCCACTCAGGATTGAGACTAAGTTGCCAAGGTCATCCTAGTGAAATAGAAACCTAACTAGTCAACGGTGTTACAACTAGTGGTTAACTATTTCGCGATCCAGTCTTATGCAAACTCATTGCACAGGATACCCCCACTCGCATGTCCCCTACACGAATGCGTTAGATCATTGCGTTTGTATCATAATACAAAGCGGACCGTATCCATAGTGTCACTAGGATAAGGTACCCAACCTTATCCCTATACTATAGACCCTTTAGGTTGTAACTTGAACAGTGATCCCCGTATGTCCCCACATACTAGTTCAAGTCTCATACTAACAGCCTAGGATGTTTAGTTTATTGGATTATGATTATTTAGGCAAGATTACACAATACAAACAAAGTAAATGAATAATACATCATTTTATTTAATGTTCGGTCAAATGTTACATTTATTATCTACGAGTTTTAGGGCATAAAACCCAATAGTAACTACATCCATAAGATGCATGTCAAGCTTTTTATACACAGTCTGGCCAATTAAATATATCAATGTTATTGCACCCACCATAGGAGAATATGTCTCCTCATAATCAAAATCCAGGCCTTTACGAGAATCCTTGTGCAACAAGTCTCGCTTTATACCTTGTGACCTCATTCTTTTCATTTTTTTTTCTTACAAATACCCATTTGTATCCCACAGGCTTGACATCTTCTGGTGTCTGGACTACAGGTCCAAAAACCTCACGTTTTGAGAGGGAGTTTAATTCTGTTTGGATTGCTTCTTTCCACTTAAGCCAATCCTTTCTATGTCGACATTCTTCGACAGATTTTGGTTCGTAATCATCATTCTCAGAAATGATGTCATAAGCAACATTATAAGCAAAAATGTTATCAACAACTACATTGTTTCGATTCCATCTTTTTCCAGTCATTACATAGTTTATCGAAATTTCATTATTATCCTCAGGTATTTGACCTTCTTCGATATTCTTATGAGTAGTCACATTCGAGATTTCTTCTGGAATATCCACATTATCAATTGAGTCATTTTGATTATTGACTACTTTTTTTTTCGAGGATTTTTATCTTTGGAACCCATTGGTCTACCACGCTTCTGGCGTGTCGCAGATTCATTAGTTATGATAACTTGTTGCGTTGGGATATCAATTTTAGATGGTGTATTTGCAGTTGATATATGTGACTTGGTCACTTTCTTAGCATGTGTAAATGCATCTAGCATTTGATTTGCAATATTTTGCAAATGAATTATTTTTTGAACTTCTAGTTCACATTGATCTGTACAGGGATCTAAATGAGACAATGACGATGCATTCCATGTAATTTTATTTTCCAACTTCTTAATCTCTCCCCCTAATGTTGGAAAATTTGTCTCATTAAAATGGCAATCAGCAAATCGTGCAGTAAATACATCACCCGTCAGGGGTACAAAATATCTAATAATTGATGGGGAATCAAATCCAACATATATTCCTAGCCTCCTTTGAGGACCCATCTTAGTACGTTTTGGTGGAGCAATTGGAACATATACTACACTTCCAAAAGTTCGTAAGTGAGATATATTTGGTTGTTGGCCATAAGCTAATTGTATTGGAGAGTATTTATGATAGGCTGCTGGCCTAATGCGTATAAGCGATGCAACATGTAAAATTGCATGACCCCATACAGATATTGGAAGCCTTGCTCATAAGCAATATTCTAGCAATTAATTGCAGACGTTTTATAAATGATTCAACTAGACCATTTTGTGTATGAACATGAGCTACAAGATGTTCAACACTTATCCCAATTGACATACAATAATTATAAAATGATTGGGATGTAAACTCACCAGCATTATCAAGACGAATTTTCTTAATTACATAATCAGGAAATTGTGCTCTTAACTTAATTATTTGAGCAAGTAATCTTGCAAATGCAAGGTTTTGACTTGTTGGGTTTTATGTCCTAAAACTCGTAGATAGTGAATGTTAATGAATTATACACTTGTATCAATAAAGTGTTATTGAGGTTTATGCAATAAAGTGTTATTGTCATATGAAGTCTAAAATTGCAAAATATGACCCAAATCCAATAAACTAAGATCCAAGGTTGTTTACATGTAACTTGAACTAGTATGTGGGGACATACGGGGATCAATGTTCAAGTAACAACCTAAAAGGTCTACAGTACAAGGATAAGGCAGGGTACCTTATCCTGGTAACGCTATGTGATACGGCCCGCTTTGTATTCGATACAGATGTATTGATCCAAGGCGTCCATGTAGGAGACATGCGAGTGGGGTATCCTATGCAATGAGTTTGCATAAGACCGGACCATGAAATAGTAAACCACTAGATGTAACACCGTTAACTAGTTAGGTTACTGTTTCAATAGGATGACCTAGGTAACTCAGTCTTAATCCTGAGTGTGTCATGAACTCCTTCTCACGAGGGATTGTCCTTTGATTATTATAGGTGAGAGTGGCCTGCACGCCGACTCAATAAGCCTACCTTCTTAGGGACGAGACCGAGTGGGGGGCTGGGGACATGACAACATCAAGATGAAATTCACTCATTCCCACTTCTAGGAGAAGTAGATGAGTGTTCCCTTAAGTGGTGACTCCGGTTCTTGAACAAAGGGATCCCGTTCTCTCAATGGCCCGAGAGGGACTTTTTGTTTACTGGTTGGACCATAAATAGGTTGTTCATTAGAAAATCACTGGTACATAAGGAGCCAGGGTAACTCAGGGGTAAAATGGTAATTTGACCCAACTAAAGTTACGAACATTCGTGAACGATTGACTTACCGTTATTGGTTAATATCCGTGGACACAGAAATATTCTACAGTGAGAATAGTGCAACTGTGGGTCTTTAGTGGAGTGACCCACAATTAATGAATATTGGTTAACTCGATTAATGAGTTTAGTCAGTTAACCTCATATCATTGGAGCTTCTGATCTATAGGTCCATTAGGTCCCCCTGCTAGCTCGTAAAGAGTAATTGGGGGCAATTAATCTTGAAAGAATTTGAATAGTTCAAATTCATCTTGGAAATCAAGTTAATTGTATGAGATACAATTAATATAATGTATAATGATACATTATAATATAAAGTTTAATTGAGATTAAACTTTATTAATTGAGAGAATAATATATTTGAAGGAGTTCAAATATATGACTAATTAAATATGTGATATTTAATTAGTAAATTAATTAATTAATTATGAATTAATTAATTATTTAATTTAGTTTGAATTAAATGTGATTTAATTGAACTATAACATATGAGAGATATATTAGAATATGATTCTAATATGTAATTAATTAAATATGGTTGATATTTAATTAATTATAAAATTAATTAATTGTTCAATTTAATTTAGTTAAATGTGATTTAATTAAATTAAAACTATAGATTAATTTTAATGTGAATTTTGATTTATATTAGAACTATAGGTTATAAGAGAGACGCATATTTGAATAGGATTCAAATGTTAGATTAATTTAATATGTGATATTTAATTAATCTAAGAATGAATTAATTGTGTAGTTTAATTAATCTAATCAAATGTGATTTAATTGTGTTTAATTAAAACTATAGCTTAAGAGAGGGATATGCATTTAGATGTGATTTAAATGCATAAGTTATTAAATATAAGATATTTAATAAGCCTAATTAATTAATTTATTTAATTAAATAAATTATAATTTTAATTATGTTTATTTAATTAATTAAGATTCATAACCAATTGTTGGTTAAAATCTTTTATCTCTCTCACTTAAACTGACGTTGCAGGGGTCATAATAGAGATCTCTCATTCTGCAAAAATAAGACACTCACTCTCTCTAATTCTCTCCCAAGCAAAATTCACAGAGAGATTTTTTCTCTCTTGTAGAAACTTCCCAAATTCAAGACGAAGTCCCACCACTCTATTCCCGATCTCAGAGGATAGCGGGGAAGGCTTTATGGTGGTGTTCGCCATTGAAGAACAATCAAGAAGGTGTTCTTGAATTCAGAGTCGTCAACGGAGGTATGCTTCTCATCCTTAACTTTTTGCCAATGTATCGGTATTTTGTAGAATGAAATTAAATGCGAATCGGTCCAATTGCTTCCGCTGTAACGGAATTTGGAATTCCAATCCTTCACTACTGGATGCATCAATTAGAACCATAAAATATCTAAATGGTCCACTTGGTGGATTTATAGGTCTGCATATATCACCATGAATTCGTTCTAAAAATTTGTGGGATTCAATCCCAATTTTAGTTGGTGAGGGTCTAATAATTAATTTTCCTTAAGAGCAAGCATCACATGACAATTCATTAGATTGAATAATCTTCTAGTTCTTCAATGGATGTCCATGTGAGTTTTCAATAATTTTTCTCATCATTATGGATCCAGGATGGCCCAATCGATCATGCCAAATATAAAATATATTTGGATCATTGAACTTTAGGTTCATTGTTGCGTATATTCCAATAACATGAATATGTGTGTAATATAATCCAGAAGAAAAAGCAGGCAAGTTTTCTAATATATATTTTTCATGTGAGACAGTAGATATAATATAAAGATACTCTATATTATTCTTCTTATCAGTCTCTTTATGATAACCATTAGCACGTATATCTTTAAAACTCAGTAGGTTTCTTTTTTATTTACTAAAGAACAAAACATTATCAATTGTAAATTTTGTTCCTCTAGGAAAAATAATATTTGCTTTTCCAAAACCTTCAATCAAGTCTGCAGGACCTGATATTGCATTGACTTTTGCTTCTAGCATTGTCAATTCTGAAAAATATTTTCTACTTTTAAGGATAGTGTGTGTTGTTGCGCTATCTGCCAAGCATAAATATTCATTGTTCATCTTGGAGTCAACCAAAATATGTGAAATATTCATGTTTCTTCAGGAAAATAAAATAACACATAGTGAGCCCCAGAAAAAGAAATTGAATATAAAATCGAACTTAATAAATAAACATAAATTAAACATTAAATAAAACAATATTCACATAATCTAATATAATATTTGTTGCTCATTTAATAATGTTCATTTTCTCTTCAGGAGATTTAATAAGATTTGCAACATCTATTTCATATTTCTAAGATTAATTATTTCTTCGGGAGATTTCCAAAGTTTGCTTTCACACATGGTTTCAATTTTCGTAAAACAGGTACAAAATTAATGCTCTAAAATATGAAACATTTCTTTTAGTAACCATATATGTGTGGTTTTCCAAATGGTTCACGGTGACCACTGGATGAGTAATTGCTTCTCCTTTATTATTGATTATTGATCATGATCTCGACATTGACCATAATTATTCGATATTACAATATTCACTTCAGGGAATGATATTGAAACGATTGGTTGAGATTCATGATTTTTCATCAAATGCTCATTTGATTGTTTTAATCTCAAGAAGACATGGTGTTTGCTCATCACAATATTTAAAACTTTCTTTCTCAATACTGCTACTACAGGAGCATATTCTATAATTGAAAAGAAAGATAAACAACACTATTCTTAATATATGTTCACTTGTTTAAAATCACTTATTGATTAAAATTATGCAACTACAAGTGCATTTAATTAAATTGAGCTTTACTTAATTTAAACTTCTGCAACTACAGGTGCATTTAATAATGAGCAATTCTTGATTTGAAATTATGCAACTACAGGTGCATTTAATCACGACTACTTCTTGATTTGAAATGATGCAACTTCAGGTGCATTAAATCAAAATGGGTATTTTTATGCAATTTCGTGTGTATAACATCAAAATTAACTTTAGAAAGAGCAATTATACTATATAAGTCTTGCAAACTTCGTCATAGGAGAATTTAAACTAATGCATGTGTCTACCATGAATTTCAAAAGTTAATCAACATAAACAAAAATATTCAAATGTATATATGATACCCAAATAGATTTTAACATTGAATATTCGTGGAAAATCATATATTGACTTTGATATTAAGAGACTTGACTCTAATCATCACACAAAGAAATATCTCATATATGCATTCTAAAAAAACTGTAGGTAAACAACATATTGCAATATTTATATAAGATATATTACAATATATATAACATGTTTTGTACATAAAGGATATATGATAGTATATCAAATATGTAAACTGTATATTATATATATGTATATATATTAAATACACATGATATAAAGTATACAAATGATCATGTGAAAATTATACTGAACAAAGAATACATAAACTAACGAGATCAATATACATTAGCTGATTAGCAAAATGAGCAATTTTAGAAGATGTATATGATTAAAAAATGAGATATATACAGGGGTATATATGTGCATCATGTTCATTGAATATGCATCATACATTCTAGATTATTACAAAAATAATTAGGATATAACATACTCTCAATACCTCAATTATTTGGACAATATAAATATCATAAATATCATTGACAAATAAAGAATCACGATGTTAATATCATCATAAACAAACATGATACTTACTAATCTCATATAGTATGCACAATAATGAAGAATATGCTAATCTTGCATAAAATATATGTTGTCAACGTTCAATACATAGTGTATATATGAGGTATATATAACATATACACTGTATATGTGAAACGTACCGAAGACAATTGCAACTAATAAAAACGAACCCTACCTTCAATTGAACAAAAATGGCAGAGACTCGTGTTGATAACGTGTTATAAAACGTGAAGAATAATAAGAACACTAAGAGAGAAATTGAGAGAGCAAAGTAGGGAGAAAATAGAGCAAATGCCTTTTCATTCAAGTGTGTGTTTTCAATACTTCATACAACCCCTTTTTATACTAATGCAATGGGATAGGTTACAACTTCAAAATAGTTAAAATAGAAGGGAGTGAGAGTCTCATGGCTATTCCTAAAGGAGAGGGAGAGTCATGGGGAAGAATAGCTATAATTATGGGTTGACTAAAGCTAATGGAGTAATATGAATATCTAATATATACCAGGTATATTTACAACAAAATTCCGAGATTTTTTAAAAAAGTAAACAAAAAGGATAAAATAAAGTAAAAGAAAAAAAATTCAACTTTTTAGGAAAATTAAATAAGTAAAAAAAAAAAGAATAAAATAAAGTAAGAGCAAAAAACAAAAGATAAAAAAACATGTGGGACCCACCACTTTTTCTCTCTCCCCCAACCTCTTCTTTTTCCTCACATTTTCCAACCTCAACTTCTTTTTTTTTTTGTTTTTTTCTTTTGTTGCAGAGAAGCTTTTCATGGTTGCTGTGTGTGGACTGTCGGATGTGTGGGTCCTTGAGCAGCGATGACAACGGAATGAAGCGGTGGTGTGGGTCTTCTGCGACGACTTCAACGTGGTGCAGTGGGGGTCTTCGGCGCGACTGTGAAGGCGGCTTCGACGGCGAAGCAGTGGCGGTGACGGTGTGGAACAGTGATGGCGGCGGAGGAATTTCCAGATCTCTCTACTTTTCTCTCTCAAACTCACTCCCTCTCTACAATTTCTTCAATTTCTCTCTGAAAGTTCCCTCTCAAATTTCTTCACTCTTTCTAGTTTCCTTCACCCTTCCTTTCTCACCTCTTTTTTCTCTCAAACTTCTTGTTTCTTCTCTTCCTTTTCTTTGTTGTCTTTCATCGTCCATCTCCTCCCCTTTTATACTTGAGAGGGATGCCAAAATTGGGGAGATGGTGGAGAGACTTTTAAGCCTCTTCTCATGAAGGTGGCCCTAGAATAGAGAAAAAGAGAAAAATGAGGGAGAAGAAACGTGGGGAAGGAAGAAGAAGGAATGGAAAATAATAAATAAATAAAATAAGAAATAAAAATAAATAAAACAAAATAAACATAAATAAAATAAAAAACAGAATAAAGAATAAAAATAAAAATAAATAGATAGATAAAATAAAATAATAAATAAAAAACAACAATAATAAATACGTTTAAAAACATAAATAAATAGATAACTTAAAATAAAAATAAATAAATGAAGCAAAAAAACTATTAAATAAATTTAAAAAAAAAATAAATTGAACAATTTAAAAATAACAATAATAAAATAAAATAAAACTATACAAAAACCTAACAAAATGAAATTAGTACATTCATCGGCCTAGCTAAAAACCAAATTCGACATTAAATTTCTCCAAATTCAATTTAAAGAGATTATAAACCTATTAAAAATCGAGCTGGACAAAATACAATGTCTACATCAGGTGCAATCAACTTCAAATTATTTGGAGCATTTTCCAAAGTCACAGCTTCAATATCCTTGTTGTGGTTGCTTAGCCATCGTAAAAGTTCAAGAAAATTACCTTGATTTGCTGAATCCTCAGTCTCGTCATGCCCACGGAATGGAAGCCCTTGGCATAATAAAAATCGAATACAATCAATTGATGCACCTAATCGAGTCTGATACTCAACTCGTGCTTGATCCGACATCCT
The DNA here is from genome assembly GCA_017139565.1 of Luffa aegyptiaca. NCBI lineage: Eukaryota > Viridiplantae > Streptophyta > Magnoliopsida > Cucurbitales > Cucurbitaceae > Luffa > Luffa aegyptiaca. The sequence goes on along the minus strand of CM029398.1, from coordinate 31,556,059 downwards.
ATTAAAAAATGTCTTAATATGTTGCTCTTGTCTCAAAAGAGCCTCACATTTACCCCAAGCTTGATTATGTGCACTATTGGGACCACCAACATGAATTTCCAATTTCTCTTTTTTCATCCAATTAGAAAACCCTTCACTTACAAAAACATTCACCTCCTGATTGTTCACTAACTTCCGGTTTGAGCAAATAGCAACATAAACAAAATGTAGCATCCTTTGAAATACGGTATTCTAACCAATTAGAATATTCATTAAACCAAATTAGATTAAATCGTCTTGACTTTGCTCCAAATTTCTTGAATGGAAAATTATGATTTCGAGGCTGTCAAGGACCTTTTCGTAAATATGCTCATTGCTCTACGAACTTGATCTTGAATATTAAAACTATAATAAAAAAATTTTAGTTCTTAAACCAGGATCTGCAGGTAGCTCTCCTAAATTGGCTTCTGTATAAGATCTATCACTATCAGAACTAGTATTACTTTTCTTTCTTGGAGATGATGACTCTGTTGTTGTTATTCTTTTATAATATCTCTCCATTTTGATTTCGAATTAAGTCCACACAAATATTAATAAAAAAACATTAATTACAATTTTCTAGATTAAAAAGTATAACAACTAGAACTAAAAGGCTCATAAGAATTAGAATCTTACTTGTCGTGTCAAATGATGGTATGATTGTTGACGACGAGTGACGATGAATTATATCTTCTAGTATTAACTCTGAAAATAATAAAAAAAAACATAATATCAAATTATGTAAATAGTAAATGATAATTACATACAAATAAAAAAACAAACCATACCTTTTTGGCTTTTCGATAAAGCCGAAAATTCAATCCAAACTAAAAGTTCCAATTTTCTTTAACAAGAAAAACGACTGCTGTTGGATTTGGTTACAAGAGAAACATGGTTGTAGGCTTATTTGGTTATAATTTTTAACCTAATTTCTGGGGGTTTGGTACTGGGCCTTTAATTAAGCCCATTTAATGTGTAGGTTTGATGGAAATTTCGGAAAGCTGGCCCACGACCTCACGCGTACATAGTGCCCCCCAACCAATGATCCAAGCCTTTGTTTTGATATATATTACGATTTTTATATATTAATATTATAAAAGTTGCTTTATATTATATTAAAAATATAAAGATGGGATAATTTGAGGGGGGCACGTGCCCCCCTAGCCCCTTCATAGATCTGCCCCTGGCTGGGTACCTTATCTTAGTAACACTATGGATACGACCCACTTTGTATTTGATACAAACACAATGATCCAACACGTTCGTGTAGCTGACATGTGAGTGGGGGTATCCTATGCAATGAGTTTGCATAAGATCGGATCGCGAAATAGTAACTGCTAGATGTAACTCCGTTGACTAGTTAGGTTTCTATTTCACTAGGATGACCTAGGCAACTTAGTCTCAATCTTGAGTGTATGATGAACTCCTGTTCACGAGGGATTGTCCTTTGATTTGTATGGGTGAGAGTGGCCAGATCGCCGACTCAATAAGCCTACCATTTTGGACAAGACCGAGTGGGTGGCTGGGAACATAATCACACAAGATGGAATTCACTCCTTTCCAACTTCAAGGTAAGTAGATGAATGTTTCCTTAAGTGGTGTCTCTAGGTCTTGAACAAAGGGCCCTACCCTCTCACTTGCACGAGAGGGGTTTTTGTTTATTGGTTGGACCATAAACATGTTGTTCATTAGAGGAGCACTGATACTTAAGGATATAGAGGTAACCTAGGGGTAAAACGGTAATTTGACCCATATGGTGTTACGAACACTCATGAAGGACTAACTTGTTGTTATTGGTCTATATCCATGGACACAGAAATATTTTGCAGTGAGAAGAGTGCAGCTGTGGGTCTATGGTGGAGTGTACCCACAGTTAACGAATATTGATTAATTTGGTTAATGAGTTTAGCCAATTAATCTCATATCGTTGGAGCTTCTGATCTGTAGGTCCATTAGGTCCCACTGGTTGCTCGTAAAGGGTAATTGAGGAAATTTAAGTCTTGATTGTAAATTGAAGTGTTCAAATTTAATAAGGGAAATAATATAATGTATAGTGATACATTTAATTTTGGATGTGATTCAAAATTAATTAAAATTTTTAAGAAGTTCAAATATTAATTTTAATATGAATTGGATTCATGTTAAAACTATAGGTTATGTGGGAAATGTTCATTTAAATTGTTGGGGTTTATGTCCTAAAACTCATGTTTTGTTATCCTTTATATAAATAAAGATGTTATTCAGTGAAAAATATTTATTAATATCTTAATAATCCAATAGAAACATCCATGGTTATAACATGAGATACTCGAACTATATCATGAATATGGACAGGGATCAAGATCGAGTATATAACCTAAATGGTCTATAGTAAATGAATAAGGTTGGGTACCTTGTTCTGGTAACACTATGGATGCGGCCTGCTTTGCTAAATAAAGCAAACGACGTGATCCTGGTTCGTTCGTGTAATGACATGTGAGTAGGGGCATCCTGTGTAAAAGATGTTTACACAATACTAGACCGAGAAATAAGTCACTCTTACTTTATAACGTTGTTTACTGTTAAGACTGATTATTTCATGCGATGACCTAGGTAACTCGATCTTAATCCTCAGCTTACTATGAACTCCTGTTTGTTTAAGGTTATCCTTTGATATGCATGGGTGAGAGTGGTCATAAAAGTATCATTCAATACTCCTACCATTTTGGGGATAACATTAGATGGATGGTTGGGGACGTAGTAAAGCAAAACGGAATTCACTCCTACCCGATACAGGAATAGTAGAAAGGTTGTTCCCTTAAGTGCTGAGTTCGAGGCTTGAACAGGGGGCCCCACCCTCTCATTGGCTTGAGAGGGATCTTGTTTTATGGTTGGACCATAAACAAACTATTCAATAGAGGACCAGTGGACTTAAGGAACTAAAATGTACTATAGGGGTAAAACGGACATTTGACCTATCTATAGTAACGATCGACCTATGAAGGATTGACTTACTAATCATGGTTATATCGAGTGGACGGAAATATATCTACAGTGAGGGGAGTTCAACTACTAGGCTATAGTGGAGTGTCCCGGTAGTTAACGGATGTTGGTAAGCTAGCTTAAAAGAGTTTGACTAGTTTAACCTCGTACCGTTGGAGCCCATGATCTGTAGGTCCATTAGGTCCCCTTGCTAGCTTGGGACTAACCTTTGGAACAATATGATGGATTAAATATGAATTACTTTTAAGTTCATGTTGAGAAAAAAAAATAAAGGTGATAGGTGTTGACGGTACGTCGGGTTTTGTGAAAACCGAGTGTGTATGGATTTTAATATTTAAATATGATTTACATACCGAGAACATGAATAGGGATTCATGATAGGGAAAATAACATTTCGGAAATGTTCGAGTAAAGTGGCAAAATATTAATTTAATATTAAGATATTAAATTAATAATTAATTTTAAATTAATTTTGAATTAATTTAAAATTAAGAAATTGAAAATGATTTTTCAAATTTCAGATTAATTAAAATAAATAAGTTAGTGGATTAATTCAAGATAATATTGGATTAATTAAAATCAAAATGAAATTTGATTTTTTTGGAGGTGGAGTGCATGGTGACTAAACCCAGGCACTCCCCTCTCTTAAGCCACTTAATACTCCATTAATTTGGAGTTGTTTTGGTGGCAAACCCTGGGCTTTTTCTTCTTGCTTAATCCCTCTATATAACTGAAGAAGAAGGTTGAAAGAAAGGGAGGAGAAAAGTACTGAAATTCTGCCAAAATCCATACTCACACCACCCACTTTTATAAGCTTGTATTTCAAGCTTTCTCTCTAAAATTCCATCACTTGAGGATCCCACAATCTGTTCCAAAGGCTTGAGGGTAGCAACGAAGATCCTTTGGTGGTTCGTGACTCATTGGTGAAGAAAAACAAGAAGTTAATCCAACCAATTTCTCCATTGAAACAAGGTAGGCAAGCTGTCTCTATTTTTCTTCATATGAACAACATGTCTTTGGTGATCAAATTGAGCTTCTTATGTGCCTAAGATCCAAAATTGCTACCGGTTTTTAGATATTAACACTTTCATAAATATGATTTAAATGAAATAATTAAATTTTATTTAATTAATTAAATAAACCCCTATCCTATTACAATTGGGAAAAGTAATTAATTATTATTAATTAATTAAATATATCCTTGACCTATTATGAATAGGAAAAGGATCCCTAACCTATTATGAATAGGAAAAGGATCCCTAACCTATTATGAATAGGAAAAGGGACATGAAATTCTATATAAACCATAGAATGCCTCCCAGTTGAAACACTCATTTCATTGAATTCTCCCTAAATTCAAGAAGAAGGTTCCCACTACCTTTGCCTCAAATTCTCCAGAGAATACCAGTGTTTCCCTGTGATAGTGTTCCAAGTTGTTCGTGATTTTTTCTCAAGCAGTTGGTGAAATTAATCTGAGTCGTCAACGAGAGTAAGTAACTTGTTACTCTATGTAAATTAGTCATAGATTCTATAGTTTTTCAGCATGCTTAATCTAGATATACAATAGATTATGAACGTATGTATGTTGCAAGTGTATTGGTATTTCATGATTCTAAATTAATTGCGAATTGTTCCTGAAACCACTTCCACTGCACGAGGACCTCCGTCCCTACACCCTGCACACATGGGAGACCCGCTGGAGTCACGCACAATCCACCCAATCCCTCATTGGTTCTTCTCTTTGTTCCAGGCCGCGTCTGTGTTGATCTTCCAAGAGTTAAGCGAGGGGGGCTTCCATTCATCGTTGAGAGACTCTTCCTTCTTAAAACGGGAGGTTGAGTCAGGTTATAATCTTTTCCATCGAATGCTCGCTGATTGATTTGGAAATTTCTCCGAAAATTTGCTCTTTTGATAGGAATGAGTTGTTGATGCGTGCTTTGTTCCTAATCTGCCAAATCTTCCAAAGAATAATCACAGCAAGTTCCAAATCTTTGGTGTTTGCTTGTTTAGAGAACCATTCCAGTAATCCGTACTAGTCCAATTTGCCCTGCATAAATTATAAAGATTACATGAGATTGGGATAAGCTTTAACCAGGTCTCTTCAGACGCTTTGCACTCCCACATGAGATAAGTAGTTGATTCCTTTACTTTCCTGCATAGACAACAAACCAATTAAATAGCAACACCTTTCCTTTGAATATTCACATTATTGTGAATTATATCATTAATAATCTTTCGGACTATTATCTTAGTTCTAGGGGCCACTCCAAAGCTTCCAAAGCTTCCTCCACATATTATCTTTACGGCTCAGAGCAAAAGAGGAGGCTTCCTTAGCTTGATTGAGGGACATAGCTAGGTGATAGGCACTCTTCATAGAAAAAATCCTTTTTTTTATTTTTTTTAATTTTTTTTATCAAGCTTCGAGATGATTTCATCTTTGGACTCTGCATCACCAAGGGGAGTGTTAAGGATGTCTTCCACATCACTCAGAATGAAGTTCTCCTTTATCATCGATTCCATCCATCTATTCCTATTATCAATGATGTTTTTTTACCTTAAAGCCTTTTAGATCCTCAGATACGAATAGAGGCAAACTTCTCCCCTTGCGATTGATCCACGGATCATTTTCTATGCCTATATACCTGTCATTTCCCACCTTCCATCTATACCCCTTTAAGAACAACTCTCTACCCCATATTATGCACCTCCAAGTAAGGGATGGATTTGCCCCAATCTTAGCCTTTGAAATACTTTCCTCTCAATGTCTTTGCCAAAATTTCCATCTTTGAAATACTTTCCTCTCAATGTCTTTGCCAAAAGGCTTTTGAGATCTCTAACAATTCTCCAGCCATGCTTAGCAAGCATGGCCTGGTTGAACGCATTGAGCTCCCTAGCGAAAGGTTATTAAATTGTAGATCTATGAAGTGAACAATAAAAGTCATAATCCATAGTATATGCTAGTTTTGAGAAAAACTATTTAAAAATGGCAACTGTTATACTTTGAAAGATTTTTGAAATAGTTCCCTTTCCTTCAAATGGTTAAATCATCAATCAACCCAAAAAAAAAAAACTTAAACTATAGGTTAGGGTAAATTTAATCACATCAACACTTTTAACACTCCCCTTCACTTGTGGACTTGAAAATTTGTAGAAGGTCCAACAAGTAGAAATTTGATCAATATTACTTAGGAAGAAAATGACGTTACAGGGATTTGAACGCATGATCTCTGGTTCTAATACCATATTAAATCACAACTTCATTAAGAAGTTTTTTAATCGAGGAGCCTGTGGTACAAGATATTTAAATTTAAAGAAGTTTTTTCTCGTTTGACAAGATGTGAAGTGGGAGGATTCGACCCATAGACCTTTTAGTCATTAGTACTACCTCAATATTCTATGTAAATAGTAATTCTCATCTTAATTAACAGTATTAACAATAATCTAATTAGCCTCCAATGCTTCAATTTAGAATTATCACCTGATAAGTAAATTTGCACTAGTGATCCTTTTTACATTGAATTTTAAATAGTTGGCCAAATTACGACAAATTTTAGTTGATAAATTGATTAACTAATCAATTAGATTTACTATATTCAAATGATGACTTGCGGCACCGTTCTGAGTAAACAAAAGTTGAAGTTGGTATTCTTCCTCAATCTTTGATTCAACAGCCTTTGGTGTCGAGAATTGAGGAATGTCAAAGTACTCTGTACATACTAGTATCTTTGTTAATAATCCAAATATTTGTTAGACAATTTTTTAAGTTTCACTGTTGAATCTACTGTGTCATTCATTATTGTTTTACATTTTAATAAAGTTATTATTGCCATCAACCATATTTTATACCATGGTTCCTATTATTAGTTTTAGGTACTTTCATCGGTAATATACATAGCCAACTACATAGAAAAAAACTTAAATGTGTGCAAAAATGCTTACACACAAGTATACACGTGTCAAGTTTTAATATAGTGAATTAGTGTGAGAGTGTTGTTCTCTCGATGGTTTTTCTAGTTTCACTTAAGTACCATGGGTACTAACGCTCAAATTTTATTTAAAGAGGTGAATACCGAAGTGCGAGATTGAAGTTAAAACTAACGACAAGAAATGTGAATGAAAAACTCTATGGAAAAAGTGTTGATTTCACCAATTGGATTTATAACTCAATAAAACGGTATATCACAAAGAGAGAAGATTGTATAATCTAGTGAAAACCAATATTGTTCAGTATCTAAGAGATAACACAACAGAATATATAAAGCAAACAAACAAACCACATGTAACCACATTAGAGGGCACATTGTAACAGAAATACATAACAAATAATCCAGAAAATTAAACCACAATACAATATTGAAGAATAACACTCTATTATCCCCTCGCAAACGAAGCTGGGTGACTAAGAACTGTGAGCTTGGAGCGAAGATTTTGAAAACGAGCTGTAACTTTGAAAACGAGCTGTAGACAACGACTTAGTCATAACATCAGCAAGCTGATCTTCATAAGGAACAAAACAAACTAAAAGTTGTTTTCTCAATACTCACTCTCGAATGAAATGATGATCAATTTCAATATGTTTAGACTGATTGTGAAAGACCGGATTGGCTGCCAAGTATGCAACGCTTATATTGTCACATAAAAGCAAAGGAACAACGGAAGAAGAAAAACCAACCTCAGATAAGACAGATTGAATCCATATTAGTTCCACTGCATTCGACATTCATCTATACTCGGATTCAACGCTGGAGTGAGAAACAACTTTTTGTTTAGCTGATGACCATGAAATCAAATTATTTCCAAGAAACACACAATATCCACTAGTGCTCCGTTGATCATTCGGACAGTTTGCCCAGTTAGCATCAATATAACACAATAGAGAGGTATTCCCAGATTGAGTAAACGAAAGCCCAAGATTGATGGTGGTCTTCAAATAGCGAAGAATGAGTTTGACAACATTCCAATAAGCTGAAGTAAGAGCATGAAGAAACTGACATACCTTATTAACAACAAAGCTCAAGTCAGGACGGTGAGAGTGCAATATTGAAGAGCACCAACTAAGTTGCGGTATAGCTTGGGATCGGGTAATAACTCTCCATCGTTCAAAGATAACACAGTGCCACTGGCCATAAGAGTAGCTATGGACTTACAATCCTGCATACCTGCTCGCTGAAGAAGATCAAGAAAGTATTTACCTTGAAAAAATGTAAAGAGTCAGAGTCTCGTTGTAATTCAATGCCCAAAAAATATGAAATTTCACCAAGATCCTTAAGAGCAAAGAGAGTATTAAGTGACCGAATAAAATTCTGAATAAAAAGGAAGTTGTTCCCAATTACCAAAATATCATCAACATACACCAAAACGATAACCAAAACTGAATCTTTAAGCAAAATGAACATAGACGTAACGGATTTGGATGTCGTAAATGTGACGCCCCGTGTCTTTCGGTGTATTTAAATTCCATGTTTCGAGTTGAAAGAAATATAATTTCTATTTTGGCTTGAACTTAAGGGTTTAATTTTAAAACCAAGGTGTTTGGGTAATTATTCTTGGAATTAATCGTTATATTGAAGTGATTAATTTTTCCCTAAAATCTCATTGAAACTTTATGTTAGCGTTGAATTGTTACGATGAATTAAGGGAGTAGGTTGTTGGTTATAAGCTATTCTTGGAATCCTATTTTTGGGCTTTTTGTTACTAAAGAGAATAAAGAAAAGCAAAAGAATAAGAAAATGAATTAAAGAAAAAAAACCCTAGCCTCTCCATCTCTTTTCTCTTAACGCAAGAACCCCACCCCCTGCCGTGTGTGTAGCCGCCGACCACCCCAGCCGTCGCCGGAGTTTCGGCTGCCGCGTGAGTCCCGTTCTGCCAGCCTCATTGTAGCGCCGCCGCCGCCGTTAGAGAAGCTCGAACCGCCGCCGTCGCGCGTCTTTCTCCTTCTCCCTCGCGCGACTTTCTTTCTTTATCTCTCTACGTTTTTGGCCGAGCCAAGTCCGCGTCATCTCTCCCTCTCGTGTTGTCGTGACCTGTTCAGCCAGTCGCCGCGAGGAGCTTGAAGAGCCGCTGAAGATCAGTGTGGCGCCGCCCCTTTCCGTCGCCGGCCCTGTTCTGTCGCAACTCAAGCAGCCGTCGCCCTCACCCTCGTGCAATCTCTCTCCCTAGTTTTGGGTGGGTTTCGTGGCTCAAATCTCCCTTTCGGGTGTTGTTCAGCGAGGTAATTTACATGGGTAAGCCTCTTTTCTCTTGTTCTCAATTGTTGAAGGCTGATCTAACTCCCTTCACTCCTTTCAGTGAGATTCGTGCGCGTTCAGCAACCTGAGCCTCGTCTTCTCGCGTTTTCATCTCTGTCCAGCGGGTAGTTTGGCCTTAGATCGCTTCGTTCGGTAAGTTTAAGCCTTACCCATTCTTGGTTTAAGCTTAAATTTAAATACCCATTGCTCTATGTGCTGGAAAATCTAAGTTAGCCTCGAATTTCTGTTCTGCAACGCCGTCTTTGCTCAAATTGTGGGTGCCTCGACGTTGTTTAAGCGATTTCGGTGAGTCTAGGCATTTACCCATGCTTAGGGGTGTTTAGATTAATTTACCTATTCGTTTAGGTGCTAGAATTTTAATCTTGTGTTGATTTTTTGTTCTGCAGCACCGCCTAAGTGTTCGATTGAGTTCGATACACTTCAACTCGAATACCCATTGCCCAAGGAGTGTTCTAACACGTTGTTAGAGGTTAGAATAACCCGCCTATTGTGAAAGCGGGTCCGTTTGGTAAGTTTCCTCGCTGCCCCTTGCTTGTTAGTCTCAAGTTTGTTGCCTACTAGATGATCTAGCCTTAGAAGCATAATTTAGGTCGTTACCCATTTGTTACCTAGGCCCTTAAGTGTTGCCCAGCCGTTATAGGTCCTAGTTTATGTTTTAAATGGGTCATCCTTGTTGTTTTGGTTAAAAGCATGTAGGATATCAATGCCCATTTAGTCTCATTGCCTTTGTAGCTTTGCCCAACCCTTGTAGGTTCTTAAAGCATGAGTTTAATGGGTTTTGCTTGTTGTTCATAGTTAAGAAGCATGCCAAATAGGTTCCTGTTAATTATCTAAGCCTTTGTCGCATTGCCCAATCTCTAGGAGCCCTTAGAATCCCAAAATGTATCTTTTCACTTGTTGTCCAGCGGCTAAAAAGCCTTAGTTATGGTCGTTCAACGTATACCCATGGCCCGTTGTGCCTTAGACATGGTTGCCCATGGACTAAAGCTTTTGGGTTTTCATTTTGGGGAATGTTTGAAGACTGTTTAACAAGGAAATAGGCCTAGTAAGTGGGATTTGGCTTTTCAAGCATATCTTAAGATCTTTAGGTTAATTCTAACCCTTTTAGCTGCCTTTGTGATTTAGGAGCTTATCTTGGCTGCTTTAGGCTTGTTGGAGTTGCTTAGGAGCGCTATAGGTAAGTAGTTTCTACTTACTAAGCTTGTTTGACTGCATGAAGTATATTTGTTTGTTACTTGCTTCACTCGTAATTGTGCTATGTATGAAATGTTATACATGAACTGTTGTGCTGTGATCTTTTAAGTGCTTTGTATGAAGCATGAAATGTATCTTCTGTATTGCTTGAGTTGTATTCGCTTAAGATGTTTAAACATGATGATTGTTTGTCTTAAGCATGTTGAGTGTTTGGGTGTTAAGCATGATGAGATGTTGAGTTAAGCATTTGAGTCTGGCTTGCATGTTGCATGGGAAATGTGTAGCATGAGTCGGGTGTGAGGTACAGCACATGGTGCGTAATTCATGTGTAGCGAAGCGTGACGCAAAAATCGCGTGGGTGTGAGTGCGAAGCGTGACGCGGAAATCACGTATGAGTGGCGCAACACATGGCGCGGAATTCATGTGGGGTAGGTGCGGAGCATGACGTGGAAATCATGTAATTAGCACAACACATGGCACGAAATTCATGTGTAGCAGAGCATGACGCGGAATTCATGTGTAGCGGAGCATGACGCGAAAATCATGTAATTAGCGGAGCATGACGCGAAAATCATGTAGTTGCGGAGCATGACGCGGAAATCATGTGGAGTCTAGTGCGTGCGTTGCATAGTGTGTGATGCATTTGCATGAGTGTGTCTTTTTTAAGCATGTGGTTAGTTTATATCGCTTAAAAGCATGTTGATTGTTGTGGTTGTATAACCTGTTGGATGCGTGTGCTGAACATGTTGGTTGTATTGATTGATTGTTTGTGACTTGGTAAGTGTGAGCTGCTTAGCAGTACCACGGTTGTACTGATACCCCCTTCCCCATCTCCCCCCAACATTTTAAGTGTTGCAGGTTTGGATGACGAGCTGGATCCTGGTGAGGAAGAGGAGAACTACGAGGAGGAACCTTAGGGGGTTCGAGCTGGCTTTTCTTTGATATGGTGGATTAGGCTGTAGATGATTAAGTTTTATTTTGTGATGCTCCGAGTGGGCTAGCTTTGATTTTGTGATTTGTCATTTCTGTTAGGGTGAGAGTTTCACCTGAGATGTTAGTTTCCATTAACTGAAAGTTTAGTTCCATTGTTTTAACATTTCTGAAATAAAGTTGTTAGTTAGCATTCGTTTGGGATAAGTTGCTAGAAGCTGTTAAATAGCTTATTCTATTGCATGAAATGATTTAATGCATGTTGCTTCGAGGCCTGACTCGAATAGAGAAGTAGGTTGTGTATTTGATATGAAGCTTGGTGGAGTTGGGTGGATTGTTTTGAAGTGTTTTACTGTTTAATCAGGTGTCGTAAAATTTTGGTTCAGGTCATTTTACGTCGTTATGCTGTCGAAATTTTCTGTACACCCGGTTTAAAAGTGGTCTAGATCCGTACTTAGGGGTTTAGAGTTGTAGTAGCGTCTCTAGGTTGGAGGTTGGAAAACCTGGGCCGTTACAGTAAAACCTTATTCCAATAAACAAGTACTTAGCTTCATGAACCATTCTCGAGGACTTTGTTTTAAGCCATACAATGCCTTTTGCAATTTACACACATAATCGGGTTTAGCCTTATCAATAAAACCTAGAGGCTGATGCATATATACATTCTCATGAAGATCTCCATTTACAAAAGCATTACGCACATCTAATTGCTTAATAACCCAATTAAACTGAACAACAAGAGATAAAAGGATTCTGATAGTAGCAAGTTTTATAACTAGGTTAAAAATCTCAAAGTAATCAATGCCATAAGCTTGATCAAAGCCACGAGCTACAAGGTGAGCCTTATAATAACGCTCAATATCACCATTCAGTTTAAGTTTAACCTTATATACCCACTTGCAACTAATTGTTGGATATTTTTACAAATAAATGTGAAAGAAAGTTTAAATTTAATTTTTCATGAGTTTCATGATGGATTGAAACATCAAATTCAATTTGATGTTTCAAGTACAAATTTAACATATGGAAGTTAAATTTGGTGTTATAACTCAATTGAGTTATATTTTTCTTATGTTTCAATTTTATTTAATTTTGTTCTTTGGAGTTACTAAGTTGCTAACCTATAAATAGCAACTTGTTTCTTCATTTGAATCATCTCATTCCTTCTTTCTTTGTTTCTTTTGATTTTGAGTCGAGTTGAGAGCAAGTATCCAAGAGTTCTGCCAGATCCGAGTAGTTCGAGGTTGCTGTTCTACCGGAGTTAGTCGTTGTATCTTGCTGAGACAATCGCTGTAGTCTGCTAGCAACCTATGCAGGGCGAATAATTGTCTTCAGGACAGCGCTTTGAAAGCGTGCCTCGACTACCAATAATCACATTCTTCTGTTTTACAGGTTCTATTCACTTGATGTGGTTGTTGTCAATCGGATCATCTTCGAACATCGGAGCACTTTTGATCTTCTGATACGGTTTAGTTATGATTTCTGAAAATTTTGTTATGTATAGTGTTTGTAGATATATTTACTTTGTATTTGTTTGTAGCCAGTTTGCATTTGATGTGGAATTTTCCTACCGCAAGCGCACGGGTCAAGTAATAGTAAAGTGATTTTTGAAATCGAGTGTCGTCCTCTGGATTGGATTTTTTTAATCAAATTTAATTACCGAAAATAATCTTGTCCAATTTTATTTAGGGAACCAAACAAAGTGAGAAATAATGGAAATCTAATACAAAACAATAAAATAGTGACAAACAATTAATGACAACGGTCTTAGAGAATTGATTTCACCAATTGGGATTATGGATTAATTCATGGTTTAATGACATGCTATGATTCATAAATCTTGGGAAACTAAAATCACACATATCTCTCCCGAGCATACATGATTCTCTCACATGCAATGAACCCGATATCCCTATCTAAATTCATTAAACATGCAAGGCATTAAGGTTAACCTTTTTAACGATTTCTAGAATTAACTATTATCTCCCGATTTCTAGCTAAATCCTAGTTATGCCTAATGATTTCTAAGCTAAATCCTCTCTCCCGAGTAAGATTCAAGCGCAAAAAACAATCAATTTATGGCCGGTAAATTAAAAGCATTAAGAATACAATTATGCATAAATGACATCAATAGCAATAAAACCATAAAATCAATCCATAAAGTGCCCAACGGCTACATCAATCCCTAAGAATTAAACTTAGCTACACATAATCCAAATTACAATATAAACTAAGTCTAAACAAGCCATAAAAACTACTAAAGAAAAGGGAAAAGAGAAGTGAACGCTAAGTAGGCCGAGACCGAACGTCCCCGTCACGATCTCCACGAACAAAGCCTTGAAATCCACTTTTCTCCCCTTGCTTCAGCCTTCACAGCAACCTTTTCTCTCTGTTTTACGGCTCCAAAGTCACCAAAAAAGTCCTCCCTAAAAGCCCTAATCGCAATCTTTAAATAAGGCAAAAATTGGTCGTAGCATCGCGACGCTGGTCCTAGCGTCGCGACGCTATGATTTTTTTTTTTTACGAATCTCGAACTCATTTGACTCCAATTTCTCAATTAAGCTTCAAACACATACTTCCTACAAAAAAAACATATAAATGCATAAATTTAGCCAAATAATTGTAAAAGACTAGCTTAATTAATTAGAGAAAAATAGCTAGCTATGCTCGCTATCAAACACCCCCAAACTTAGGTTTTTGCTAGTCCTCGAGCAAACTAAAAATCAAGCATACAATGGAAGAATGGATGCAACAAACATGACTCAATCCTGAAGGCTCAAAAGTCAATAATCAAGCAATCAAGAGACATGCACATAAGGACCAATGAGGGAGACAAATCAAAAGTTTTCCAAAATTAACTTGCACAAGCGAGATCTAACTTAACGAGATCAGACTCTACTAGCCCGGGATTGGATTACTAAACTCTCAACTCATCTTCCCTCTACACTGGCACTAAGGATTCACTAATGAGTCAATGGAACAAATTAGTTTGTTTTTCTCCATACTTAGGTGCTTATAATTGAAAATTACAACATGCATTTATATGTGGCACTAGCTTTCACACACCTATTGCAGGGACCCTTAACCCGAGTTTTACTCTTTGGTTGGCCTGACTGATCACAATAGGGGTAGCTCTTTTTGCCAAAACTTTATTAAGCATTGCATTGCGCGCATAAGTCATGACTTTTTTTTTTTTTTTTTTTTTTTTTTTTTCAAATTGTAACAACAAGAATGATTTTTCTTTATGAGCATGATAAGCATATATTCTTTTCTTTCCTCCTAAGCAAGATCAAACATGCTAATTTGCAAAAAAAATTAACTCTTTAGCTCTTCCCTACACCTATCGAGGTGACAACAAGCATATGAACCTAATAATTCGCTCCTAAGCATTCAAATCCAAATCTAGCCAAGACAAATACTCTACTCATGCAAGACATCTCCTAGAAAAAGTTTAAAAAGTCTCCCTTTTTGGGCACTCATGCTTACAACTCATCGAAAGCTTGAAAATTGACAAGAAAGCCTATCCTAGGAAATCATAGTCATGCAAAAATAGCATCCAGAAAACAACCATATGCTCAATTCAAAGAAAGCTCAAAACTATAGCCCGAACTCAGATGCTCAAGGGCTCCACAAACATGTTATTCCACCCCCAAACTTAAAGCATGCATTGTCCTCAATGTATGAAGAAAATAAAGCATAATCAAACATGAGAACAATAAAAAAGTGGAAGGAGTGAACAATACTGCCCTGGAATGATGATGGCCTTCTCATGGAAGCTTGCAAGCAAGGGAGAAACTGGAACCAAGACCTACAAAACAAAAACAAACAATAAATAAAAAACGCAAAGAAAAACATAAGCGCTTGTTTAACGTCAATAGCTCGACGTGTTGACCGAATAGGCATCAAGGTGGTCTAATGTCAGGTGTTCCATCAACAGTGCTCTTCCTAGCACCTTTCCTATACCCCACCAACATAGCCTTTGATGTGTTCTGAGGGTCCTCAAAAGCCTTTAGGATTTCCTTTTCCTTTTGGACTCTAATGATTAGCTCCTTGCGTTCAATATCAATTATAACCCTCCCTGTAGCAAGGAATGGTCTCCCTAATATAATAGGCATGGCAGGATTTTCTTTAATATCTAAAACAAAGAAATCAACAGGAAGGAAAAATCTACCTACTTTGATCAGAACATTCTCCACAATTCCATAAGGACTAACCACATACTGGTCAGCCAACTGGAGTCTAACAGAAGTAGATTTTATTTCTCCTATGTTAAGCTTTTTGCACAATGATAGAGGAATTATATTTATGCTAGCCCCTAGATCACATAGTGCTCTACAAGAATAAGTACCAAAATTACAAGGAATAGTAAAACTCCCTGGATCAGACAATTTTTCTGGTACGTTCTGTTGGACACGAGCACTGCATGTCGATGCGAGGTATACAGTCTCCATCTGCTTTTCCTTCTTCTTTTTGTTCAGCCATTCCTTCATGAACTTCTTATAATGAGGCATCTGCTCTAGTGCATCTGCAAAAGGAATATTAACATTCAATCCTGTAAAAGCATCAAGAAACTTATTAAACTGAGCCTTAGAATTTTTCTTTTTCCTATTCTTTGACTTAGGAACTAAAGTAGTAGGAGAAGAGATAGACGACTCAAGTATAAGCTTTTCAGCTTCGTTTGAGGTGGTGCCCTCCTCAACTTCTCCAGTGAGTTCCTCAGTTTCAGTAGTCTCATCCTCCTCAGCTACTTGAGTTTCCTCCTCGTGATGCACAGAGACGACCTTGCAGTATTCCAATGAAGATTTCTCCTGTTCAGCTGGGGCTTTACCTTTGTTCATAGTGTTGACAACACTTACCAGTTGTCCCAGCTGAGTCTCTATGTTTTTGATAGTTGCAGAATGACCATTGACAGTAGTGTTTATGGCAATCACGACCTCCTCGAGCTTATTTGACCTGTTACTTGATTCTGCAATAAAAGCTCCAACTAGATCCTCTAAAGACTGTTTACTTTCTTGCTTAGGAGTGAAGCCAGGAGGATTCAGAACATTCTTATTATTTGGATACAAAAAATTCTCATGATTTCTATTACTAGGGTGATAATGTGTATGTGCAGAATTATTATTGTACCCCTAGAATTAAAATTAGAGACATACTGAACCTACTCGAGATTTTCCTCCTGAGTCTGGGATGCAAGGGCAGCTGCAGACTCAATCGATTGAGCACTCCCTGTACGTGAAAACTTTAAAAATGCATTAGCAAGGGAAGACATCTGGGCCTGAAGTGCACTTACGTTGTCAATCTCGAAGACTCCAGCAGCAATCTTTTTCGGTCCCAACCGCTCAGATGGCCACTGATAGCTATTGGTGGCCATTTCCTCTAGCAAAGTCCTAGCATTCTCAACAGTTTTGGACAACAGAGTCCCACCTACAGCTGCATCAACGATAGTTTTTGTACTAGGAGTTAAGCCATTATAAAATAATTGAACCTGAAGCCAGTCAGGATAACCATGCTGAGGGCACTTCCTCAGCAACTCTTTGAATCGCTCCCAAGCCTCGAACAGCTGCTCATCAAACTGCTGCTGGAACGTCCCAATCTCAGTCCTCAGCTTGACTGTCTTGGCATGAGGGAAGAATTTCTTTAAAAATGCCTGGACCAAAGCATCCCAGGTGGTAATGCTCCCAGGTGGAATCGATTGCAACCAATCACGAGCTTTATCCTGCAAGGAAAAAGGAAATAAACGTAAGCGAATGGCATCTTCAGAAACACCATTTAATTTTACCGTCCCACAAATGTCCAAGAAAGATTTCAGGTGAGAATTGGGATCCTCTGTGGGCGATCCTCTGTAGGCGCAGTCTCGAGCCATCTGAATGAGACCCGTTTTCAGCTTGAAATTATTAGCATTGATCGGGGCATAGACAATCCCCGACTGTTGCTCCTGAAAGACCGGCTGAAAGTAGTCTCTAATAGGCTTAGGCTCCTCGGGGTTAGGATTGGCCATTTGGATACAATTAACTTTACTTTCCCTTCGAAGTTTATTAAAAAGTCTCTCAATCTCCGGGTCAAAGGGAACTAAGGCCAACTCTCTAACCTTTCGCATACACCAACAAAACTAACCTAAAAAGGAAAATAAAAAAAACAAACAAGGAAAGAAAACAAATTAGGAAAAAAAAACTAGAAAATTAAATAACTAAATATAAATAAGGAAAATATAATCTACAAAAGGAAAAGATAAACAAATATGGAATGCAAAAACAAATATGGCAAAAACAAATAAGGAAACTAGCAAATAAGGAAAAACTAATCTAAAAAGGAAAAGACTAAAAAGTAAAAGTCTATCTATGGAAAATTCAAACAAATATGGAAAAATCTAAATATGGAAAAGAAAAACAACAAAGAAAAAAAAATGCAATCTACCTAAAAACAAAAATAACAAAAATAACAAAAAATAAAATACACCCTAAACTAAGACCGGACAATTTTTCTTCGATATTAAAAATGACTAAATTTTCCAATCCCCGGCAACGGCGCCAAAAACTTGATGTTGAATTTTCCTACCGCAAGCGCACGGGTCAAGTAATAGTAAAGTGATTTTTGAAATCGAGTGTCGTCCTCTGGATTGGATTTTTTTAATCAAATTTAATTACCGAAAATAATCTTGTCCAATTTTATTTAGGGAACCAAACAAAGTGAGAAATAATGGAAATCTAACACAAAACAATAAAATAGTGACAAACAATTAATGACAACGGTCTTAGGGAATTGATTTCACCAATTGGGATTATGGATTAATTCATGGTTTAATGACATGCTATGATTCATAAATCTTGGGAAACTAAAATCCCACAAATCTCTCCCGAGCATACATGATTCTCTCACATGCAATGAACCCGATATCCCTATCTAAATTCATTAAACATGCAAGGCATTAAGGTTAACCTTTTTAACGATTTCTAGAATTAACTATTATCTCTCGATTTCTAGCTAAATCCTAGTTATGCGTAATGATTTCTAAGCTAAATCCTCTCTCCCGAGTAAGATTCAAGCGCAAACAACAATCAATTTATGGCCGGTAAATTAAAAGCATTAAGAACACAATTATGCATAAATGACATCAATAGCAATAAAACCATAAAATCAATCCATAAAGTGCCCAACGGCTACATCAATCCCTAAGAATTAAACTTAGCTACACATAATCCAAATTACAATATAAACTAAGTCTAAACAAGCCATAAAAACTACTAAAGAAAAGGGAAAAGAGAAGTAAACGCTAAGTAGGCCGAGACCGAACGTCCCCGTCACGATCTCCACGAACAAAGCCTTGAAATCCACTTTTCTCCCCTTGCTTCAGCCTTCACAGCAACCTTTTCTCTCTGTTTTACGGCTCCAAAGTCACCAAAAAAGTCCTCCCTAAAAGCCCTAATCGCAATCTTTAAATAAGGCAAAAATTGGTCGTAGCGTCGCGACGCTGATCCTAGCGTCGCGACGCTATGATTTTTTTTTTTCTTTTACGAATCTCGAACTCATTTGACTCCAATTTCTCAATTAAGCTTCAAACACATACTTCCTACAAAAAAAACATATAAATGCATAAATTTGGCCAAATAATTGTAAAAGACTAGCTTAATTAATTAGAGAAAAATAGCTAGCTATGCTCGCTATCAGCATTGTAATTTGTTTGCTAGTGTGCAACAGTTGTTATATACAGCGTATTCCCAACACTAATAACCTTATAAGCCGAGGATGGAGGAACCAAAATCCATGTTTTATTACTGACCAAGGCAACATATTCCTTCTCCATCGCCTCACACCATTCAAAATGTTTAACCGCCACCCTAAAGGAAGAAGGCTCAGAGGGAACAACAATGGTAGGGGGAAGAAGATAAATTAGAAATCCAACACTTTGGTTTCGAGATTCCAACCTTAGCATGAGTTACCATTTGATGAATATTAGTGGTTGGAATAGGAAGGGAAATAGTAGGTGTAGCTTCTAACGGAGGGTAGGGGAAGAAGAAGTAGGTGGAGTTGCAACCAAAGGAACAGAGGAAGAAACAACAGGGGAATTCGAATATAAATAAGGGGAAGTGGAAGCCGAAAAATCTACTGATAAAGGGGATGGGGGAAGAGGTAAAGGTGAATTTACCAAAGAAGGATCAACAACCGACAAAGATGAAGGAGCAATATAGTGATGAGCATTGCCGGTTGGAGATGACGCAAAACCCGACGGACAAGATAAAGGAGGAAAAGAAGAAATTGAAGAGAAGGAATTAAGATGAGAAAAATCAGAAGAAATAGAAGGAAGAATCGGAAAAGGAGCAGAAGAAAAGAAAAATTGATCTGGGGGGCTAGACTTGACTGAACCAAAGGAAAAATTAGTTCTAGAACAAGGAAAAACATTCTCATTAAAAACCACATGACGAGACACGTAAAGACGACCATTCAAAGGATCAAGACACAAATAACCCTTGTGAATAGAACTGTAACCAACAAAGATACATTCAGTGGAACAAAAAAGAAGTTTGTGAGAATTATAAGGACGAAGAAATGGAAAACATGCACACCCAAAACTTCGAAGCAAAGAATAATCAGGGGGTGATAGTACAAAATTTGATAAGGAGTTTTGGACTTAAGAACAGGGGTAGGTAAACGATTTATAAGATAAATGGTTGTTTTAAAGGCATAGCTCCAAAAAGATAAAGGCAAATTTGAATGAGCAAGTAAAGACAAACCTATCTCAACAACAAGTCGATTTTTCCTCTCTACCCTCTCATTTTGTTGAGGAGTATAAGGACAAGCCACACGATGAACAATCCCTTGAGAGGACAAAAAAATGAAACATGACAAAACTCGCCTCCCCAATCAGATTGGAGACTTTTGGTGCTACTATTGAATTGAGTCTCAATAAGCTTTTTAAAATGAAGAAAGCAAGAAAAAGTCTCATCCTTAGTCTTTAACAAATAAAGACAAGAAAAGCGAGTAAAGTCATCGACAAAGAGTAAGAAATAACGAGCTCCATTAATAGAAACATGTGGAGATGGTCCCCATACATCAGAATGAACTACAGAAAAAGGAGCACTAGATTTAGTTTCAGACAAAGTAAAAGGAAAACGACGACTCTTAGCTAACTGACACAAGTTACAAAAATCATTAACACTAGAGCAAGAAACACGACAAGAAGAAAAAATTTACCGCAACGTAGAAGCAGCTGGTTGCCCTAGTCTAATGTGCCAATTTGGAGCAGAAACTGAAGACATAAAAGCAGCAGCCGAAGACACTGGAGTTGAACCTTTGGACGACAGAATGGTTAGATAGAGAGCTAGAAAAGGGGTTGGACTTGTGCAAGGTAGAGGAAAGTTTGTATAAACCATCTTCAAGAGTGCCCCAGACGAGAACTTGCTTGGATTGAAGATCCTTGACAAGAAAAAATTTAGAGTAAAATTCAACAAAAGGCTTTATTATCCTTGCACAAACAAGCAACACTAATAAGTCTTTTCGAAATGGCGGGAGTGTAAAGAATAATATGAAGAAAAATAGGTTGATTAAAAGAAGCAACATAAGAAGAACCAACATGAGATATTGGGATTTGCTTACCATTTCCAACCGTTACTTGCTCACCACCTCATAAGGAAATAAGTGACCAATCAGTTGCATCAATTACTATGGTGAAAAGTTGTATCCTTTCAAAGCTTGGAAAGGCACCTATTAAACCAAAAGACATGATGAATCTAAAAATCCAGATTCATCCATCATATTTAAAGCATTATGTACCTATTAAATTCATGTATTTGTATTTTTTATGGTTCATGTATGGATTTGAAAGGTTGGGGTTGAATCTAGACTACATAGATGAAAGGTTGTATCCTTTCATGGTGTCTTTTCAATTAGTATAAATATGGATGTAATTTGTCATTTGAACACAAGTTGAATGTGAATGAAATTTCAGATTGAGTTTAGCCTCTCTCAAGCTTTTATGCTTTCTTTATATTCTTGTGTTTAGAATGCATGCCTAGGACTTTCAATCTAGTCTGATCAATTAGATTGTGAAGAGTTCGAAATCTTGAAGTTAGGAACGAGTTCTCCTTTCTTCTTGATCTTTGATTATCCTTCCAAGCCAAATCTGTTTAACTTTCTTGGGGTTGTCTTATCATTTTTTTAATGGGGTTATCCTTATCATTTTTTTTAATGGGGGTTCACCTAAAATAAGGGGAGTTCTCAAACATAATTGAGGTAGTTCTTTTATCACCACCAGTATAAGGGACAGAGTTGCAAAGATTTGAAGCATCGGGAGTCATATGATGGGTGGATTCGGAATCAAGATACCAGTTATCATCAAGATGATATGGGTCAGGGGAAAAAGAGGACATGGAATCAGGTAAAGTGGAAACAGGAGGCTGAGTGGTAGTTAATAAGGCTTGAAGTGGAGGAGTTTGGTAGGCTAAATTTATTCGGTGATGGCATATAAGGGCTGTATGGCCAAATTTGCCACAAATTTGACATTGAGGCTTGTTTGAGTTCGGTCTGGAGGGCCATTTTTTAGAGGTTTGAGGCTGTGGTTTCCCAAGTATACTTGGAGACATGTTAGGATTGGGAGAAAAAACAGAGTGTGGATTGAAGGGAGGTCTAGTAAAGGAGGTAGATGAAGGTCGTGAGGGAGGGCGACGATTAACAGACTGAAGGTGAAGACTACTGAGATTTGCTTGAGCTAAATTCAACTGTTCAACAACATTTTGTTTCTCCAGACGAGCTTCATAGGCTAAAAGCAAACTTCTAACATCTTCCAAAGTAGGATTATCATAACAATTTTATATAGTAGTTACAAATGCATTATACTCACTACCAAGACCATCCAATATATGAGCTAAATGATCTCTATAAGAAATCGGTTCTCCTATAGCAGAAAATTTATTAGCAACTTCTTTTATTTGGGACAGGTATTGACTGACCAAGAGACCATCTTTCTTTATCCTTTGTAAATGATTTTTAAGACCCATTATCCTAGCAGTGGTTTTCGAATCATAAGCACACTTAAGAGAATTCCATATTTCAAAGGCTATTTCTAGACTAACAATTTCACCCATCTTTTCCTCAGACAAAGAAGAATACATTCAACACATTACGAAACGATTGTACCTTTCCCTGACAAGAAAATCAGGATTCGGTTGCATTTGTTGTTCATCAAGAAATTTTGGAGGAGCTGAGACTGATCCGTCGAGAAATCCTTGAAGTCCATTCACAAGAACAACATTCAGAAGTTGATTCTTCCATAAAAGGAAGTTGTTGTCATTCAGCTTGACTGCTAGAGGTTGTGAAAGCGTAGGATGTGGATTTGGGGGAAAAGGGGTTTGTATGGGTTTGGGTTTGTGGGTTGCAAAAACGGTTGAGAAGCTGGAAAATTTGGATAAATTGGTTGAGCAGTGGGCTGAGTGTGATACTGAGGAGAATTTTGGTATGGGTATTGCTGCAAAGAAAAGAAGGGAAAAATGGGGTTGGGGCTCGAGGCTGAATCAGTGATTGAAATACAGATTTTTTTTTTTTTCTGAGCAATGGGGTAATAACAGGGGTAGTAATCGGAGTTGAGAGGTTGACTATTGGAGTGACTGTAGGTCTGGAGGATGACGAAGAAGAAGCTTCCCCTGACGCCATGGCTAAGAAAAATAAGCCCTATGGCTCTGATACCATAAAACAGTATATCACAAAGAGAGAAGATTGTATAATCTGGTGAAAATCAATATTGTTCAGTATCTAAGAGATAGCACAGTAGAATATATAAAGCAAACAAACAAACCACGTGTGACCACATTAGAGGGCACTTTGTAATAAAAATACATAACAAATAATCCGGAAAATTAAACCACAATCAGGGTGTAAAATTTCGGTCGACATACCGAAATTTCGGTTGACATTTCGGTATGTCGACCGTGTCGACATTTCGAGGGGGGGAAGTATCGTTCTTCCCCCCATGTCGACGAAATTTCGTCGAAATCTCGACATTTCGGTGATTTCGCCGAAATGTCGAGATGTGTCGGCTTTTTTTTTTTTTTGTTTTTTAATACCTTTAATAGTTTAAGGTTTAACTTTGAGCTCTAAGTTAAAAATTCTTTACTTGTCTCAGTGGACGTGCGCGGGCCTGTTAATCACGTGAGCTAGAGTTCAATCCCTGCTACACGTAGTTTACTGTTTTATTTTTTTTGTATTTTTTTTAAATACGGTTTTTTAAAACTTTTATATATATTTCTTTTTATTTTAGAACCTCCGTTTATTTTTTTGTATTTTTTTTTAAATACGGTTATTTAAAACTTTTATATATATTTCTTTTTATTTTTGAACCTCCGTTTATTTAAACTTTTTATACTTTCTTCTTTTCCTTTTCATTTATTAAATTTCACATCAAAACACTACAAATTTTCAAATTTTTTTTTTAGTTTTTACTACAAAAATAATTTTTAATTTATTATTTAATTTTAAATTTCTATTATTTTATTATTTTTAGCATCTATAATACTCTTATTCCATTTCAATTTCTTCACGCCACAATTCTAAAATTCTCAATTATAATTTTACATTTCTATTATTTTATTATTTTTACCATATTATATAAATACTCTCATTTCATTTCAATTTCTTCACACCTCAATTCTCTTAAATTCTCCAAAAATATTCTCCAATTACTTTCTTAAATTAGGAGCTCTAACCTTCTAGCTCTAGTTATCTATTTTCACTTGTTAAGTTAAGTTTAAAGGTTTTCATGTTTCTTTACCTTATTAGTTAATTTTTGTTTTATTAATTATATAGTTATCAATTATCCTTAGTTAATTATATATATTTCCTATATACTTCTTATTTGTAAATAAAGTCTCATTTTATAATTCAAATAATTTATATCAATTGGCATAATTTTAATTAACAACGACATCTTATCGACATGTTAATATAAATATTATAAATAATTTTCTTCAACTTTCCATATTTATTTAATATAATTAAGTCACAATTAAATTTTCATTTAACAATTCAAACAATTTTCATCAATTTTCAAAATCCCTGCACATATCTACATTTGAATCGACAATTCCATCTAAATATTATCTTACTTTTTAGATATGATGATAAAAAATGGTCCATTATAGTCTAATTAAGCTACGATTAAAGTTTCATTGACTAATTCAAACAATTTCCATCAATTTCCACGATTTCCGTAAATTTTTCTGGAATGTCTCTCGACATTTCCATCGACATCGACATTTCCATAAAATCTGGACCTCAACATTTCTATCGACATCGACATTTTAAACCTTGACCACAATACAATATTGAAGAATAACACTCTATTACTCAATTAATTTAAATGTCAAGACAAACATGAAATAATTCCATAAGGCAAGGAGTCATAAATTAAAACAGTCTACAATTAAATCTCTTACTATGTTAAGAAACCAAAATCCCTGGTAGTGTGTTTTTGCATTTAAACCAATATTGACTATTTTATAAGATTTCTAAATTAAAAAGAATCTATTTATATAATATGAGAGAGAAAAACGTGTTGCACGACATTTGTACTTAAAGTTTTATGTTATGTTTGGAATCTCGTGATTTTTTTAGATTTCAAAGCATAATAGATTTGAAATGACTTCTGTTGTTTGTTATCTTAAGAATGAGAATGATTTAAAATGTAGTGTTTTTAAGTAAAATATTTTCCCAACTAAAACTATGGATTTTGTAGGATTTCATAGAATTGAGAGCTAAATTACTTATTTAACCTTATCATATTTTAATTTTCTATTAATAACTCAAAATCAACCGCCTATATTAATAATTTTAAAAAATTTTATTCTCTAGTTATCATCCAAATACAAAATTTTAAATATATTCATTTTACAATCGTCCTCATTCTAAACAAGACAACGAGTTTAAAACATTTCTCAAATTTCAAATCACATGATTTAAAATAATTTCTTGAACTTTCTTGGTTCTAAACAGAGGGTTCGAGAGTGTTGATGACCTTTGTGTTTGCTGTTTTTAGTTTTTTAAAACAGAATGGTTAGATAACCAATTAAGTTTTATATTTTTTTGTATTTAAAAATGTTTTTGAAATTATAAAATAAATTTTAAAAGTCAAAATAAGTAATTTTTAAAAAAATGATTTTTGATTTTCAAAAACTTATTTTGTCTCCTCACGTTCATTTTGTTTTGTTATCCTTGACATGTCTCTCTCAAGCAAAATTTTCTCTCTAACATTTCTGTATCTAAAATCTATTCCTTTCTAAAAAAATTTCATATCTACACAACTTAAAATTTTCTTTTTCTCTCTTAAAATTTTCATTTCTATACATTTACACAAAAGGCATAACCAAAAGCCTGCTTGTAAACGCCAAATTTGGTGCTTTGTTAAAACCAGTGTATCAAATTTCCGTCGACATACCGACATTTCCATGGAAATGTCGGTATGTCGACAGTGTCGACATTTCCGTGGGGGGGAAGTTTCCATCTTCCCCCCATGTCGACGACATGTCGACATTTCCACCCAAATTCCTTTTTTTTTTTTTTTTTTTTTTAATTTTTATTTAAAGCCAGCCCGTGATCACTTTTTGGACTTTGGATGGATTCTTCTGAAAAGTTGATATTATGACCTTCTTTTTATTTTTTTTTTATGTTTTTATAGTCTATTTCTTTCTTTTATTATTATTTTTATTTGAATTCATGTTTTTTTACCTTTTTTTTATCATTTTCATTTATCAATTCTCAAATCAATCCCATCAGAATATTACAAATTCCAAAATTCATTTTTTACCACAAAAATTATTTTTAATTATTTATTTTAATTTTACATTTTTATTATTTTATTATTTTTACCACCTATAAATACCCCAACTTCATCTCAATTTCTTCACACCTCAATTTTTCAAACTCTCTCCCAAACTCTCTCAATTCTCTCAAATTCTCTCAATTTTTCCAAATTCTCTTAAATCTCCTAATTCTCCCAAATTATCTCACTTGTCTCAATTACTAATTTCTTTCTTTAAGTTAAGAAGTTTGATCATGTCACTCAAGACGAAGACCATGGATCTAGAGAGGGTGGCGAGGGGATTGCTGCTATTGGCAAACCATTCTATAGACAACGAGATGCAAATTATTTTTATTCGACGCAGTCAGATGAAAATTCTTTGATTTCAAGTATGGAAACAATGAGCATAAGCAACAACAACACACAACAAGGATATGGTCAAGGAATGTATTCTTACTCCAATTACGAAGACTCTTCAAGCCTTGGCTATAGCAACATCGAGCCTAGATTCTCACAACCCACTCATGAAATGTATCCACCAATAGGATCTATATGTTGGCCATACGAGTCATATCGCTATCATTTAGACAATTTTCTTCAGAATTATCAGTATAGGATGACTTGGGAGCAATATTGTAACTTCTACCAGAATTACCAAAATTCTGGATTAGATGCTCCACGATCATCTTTTTGGTATTAGTCATTGTAAAATTTTATATTCATAAGTCCAAAGTTATTTTTCATCTATCAATATTTCATATCTATTTTAATTTTCAAATTAAAGTCTCATTTAATAATTTACAAATCTTTCTGCACGTATCGACATTTTAATCAACATTTTCATCCAAATATTGTTCTACTTTTTAGATATGATGATAAAAAATTGTCAATTATATCCTAATTAAGCCACAAACAAAGTTTCATGGACTAATTCAAACAATTTCCATCAATTTCCATGATTTCCGTAAATCTTCCCGGAATTTCCATCGACATTTCCATCGACATCGATATTTCCATAAAATCAGGACCTCGACATTTCCATCGACATCGACATTTTAAACCTTGGTTAAAACCTCTTCCACTTAAAATTTTCATATCTTCTTAACTTAAAAGTTTCTTTTTCTCTCTAAAATTTTCACTTCTATTCATAAGCCAAAACCAAAAGCTAGCTTGTAAACACCAAAATTAGTGTTTTGTTAAAACCCCTTCCATTGGAAAATGCCTATATCATAAGCATTCTTCCCAATCTCTCCATCAACAGAAGAAGGGCAAAATCCAATATAAGGGTCCACTTTCAACCAACTTCAAATTCAAATCCGAATCCCCATTCCCCACCATTACCTCCCCCAGAAGAGGGAAAAGGAAAACCAAACATTTTTCTTTGATGCAGATCCGACATTGAAATCGTTAAATGGTCCATTCATTTGCAGCATTTCAACCTACATTTCTTCCCCATTTCTTAGTTTCCAAGACTAGTTTGAAGTTACATAGTTAGATCTTTTATCATTTGAGGAAGTTTTTGGAAATGGGGTTTCGTGTTTGGCTTGTGGGGTTTTGTTTGTGCGTCTGTTTCTTCTTTTGCTGTTCTGATTCTGTGGGCATGAAGGGTTTGGAAGAAGATGGGTTTGAGAGAGGAAGGGTTTTGATCGATGGAAAATCAGCCATTGGTTTTACTGATGAAGATTTTGTTTGTGCTACACTCGATTGGTGGCCTCCTGAGAAGTGTGATTATGGAACTTGCAGTTGGGGCCAAGCTTCTTTGCTGAATCTGGACCTGGGCAACAACATTCTATTAAATGCAGTCAAAGAATTTCAACCCCTGAAGCTTAGATTGGGTGGTAGTTTACAAGATAAGCTAATATATGATATACAGAAGATCATCAGCAGCCATGCAATTTTTCTTTTTCAAGAAACACCTCAGAGTTATTTGGTTTCAGTCAAGGTTGCTTACCCATTGACAGATGGGATCAACTAAATGACTTCTTTAAGAAAGGAGGAGCTAAGATTATTTTCGGATTGAACGCTCTCAATGGGCGACAAATTACATCAGATGGGTCTGCTTTAGGAGCTTGGAATTACTCGAATGCTGAATCGTTCATACGCTATACTGTAAAAAGGAACTACACAATCCATGGTTGGGAGTTTGGAAATGAATTGAGTGGGAATGGAATTGGAGCAAGAATTACAGTAGATCAGTATGCTTCTGATACAACTGCTCTTCAGAACATGGTCAAAAGTATCTACGAGGGAGTGGGACCGAAGCCATTAATCATAGCACCTGGAGGATTCTTCGATGAAAATTGGTTCAAACAATTTGTAGATAAAACAACTCAATCACTAGATGTTGTGTCACACCATATATACAATCTAGGACCAGGAGTTGATGAGCATCTCATTGAAAAGATTCTTGATCCATCCTATCTCGATGGCATGGTCGATACATTTTACAAGCTCCATGAGATCCTTAAAAACTCTCCAACTTCAGCTAAAGCATGGGTTGGGGAAGCGGGAGGGGCTTACAATAGTGGCCATAATTTGGTCACAAATGCATTTGTCTTTAGTTTTTGGTACCTCGACCAACTCGGTATGTCAGCCGTTTTTGATACAAAAACCTACTGCAGGCAAACATTGATTGGTGGAAACTATGGTTTGCTGAACACGACAACCTTTGAACCGAATCCAGACTACTACAGTGCACTCCTATGGCATCGCTTGATGGGAAGAAACGTTCTATCCACGAGCTTTAATGGAACGAAGAAAATACGAGCCTATGCACATTGTTCTAAGCAATCTAAAGGAATCACATTACTATTGCTCAACCTAGATGGAAACACCACAATTCATGCTGAAATTGCATTCAACGGAACCAGACGATTGCACCATAAAAACAAGTCCTACAACTATAAACCAAAGATTGGAAGCAAAGCCTTTAGAGAGGAATATCATATAACAGCCAAGGATGGAGACCTCCATAGTCAAACAGTGCTGCTAAATGGAAAGATTTTGTCTGTAAATTCATCGGGGAACATACCTTCTTTGGAACCTCAGTATGTAAAAGCATCTAAACCAATAATAGTGGCTCCCTTTTCAATTGTATTCATTCACATACCAAATATTGTTCTCTCTGCTTGTAGGTAGAATAAGTGGAAATGTATGGAACTGAAAATCATTTCCAAATTGGTGATTTTCTAATAATTGTAATATTGGGTGATTTTCTAATAAGAGAAATCAATGGTAATATTTGGTTCCAAAAAAAAAAAAAACTTTCATTTCTCTCTCTCCTAACCCATCTTTCAATTTTCTCTCTCAAATTTTTATATTTCTCTTTTTCTCTTAAACTTATTTTTCTCTCTCATATAGCCTCTAAAATTTTCCCCTTGATTGCGTTAGGATTGAACTGTGCAAATAATGTGTTTTAAATATTAGAACCTCGAGTTTACCTAGTTTATGTTTAGTTGATGTCTTTTAAATTTTTAAACATATTATAACTTGATTTTTTCTTAATTAATGGGATTCATAGTGAGTGCAGGATGCGTGGGATGCCAAGATTGAAAGGTCAAAGCTTTTTTCTCTTTCTCTCTCGAGAAAATGACTATTCTTTCATCTAGTTGCATATTTAGGATTTGTTTAGAATGTTTTATAAGTGTTTAAAAAAGTGTTTTTAAGCGTGAAAAAGATGTTTTTAAATACTTTAAAAAGTTATACCAAATAGGTAAAGACGTTGTTTATTGACTTTCTTTTTTTAGGATGAAAAGTATTTCGACTTCAAGTAAACCCTAATCACATTTCTATATTGTTTTCTTTTCTGCCCTACTAAACAAATCAACTTTTAATTCTGCAGGCCCATGGATTTTTTTATCAAAAGAAATCCATTCAACTTCTTTCTAGGAAACATGCATTTCATTCATTTTTAAAATAATTCAATTTAATTTGATCGTCAAACTTATTATGAGTTGTATAATTTTATATACTTAATTTAACATACACGCATATGTTTATGTCTAACTATTATTTAGACCTTGTTGGATTTGGATAATGATCAGGGAGGATTTACGTTGGGGCATGCCCCTTGAAATTATAAAAATTACATATATGTATTAAATATTTCGTTTTACATCATATAATTGTTGCCTGGATTTTTGGTAGGGGGCACGATGGTCGCTAGGCCCTTGCAAGGGTTTGAGTTCAAACCATCCAAAATATGTGCTGACACCAACAGTGAATTTATTGAAAACGGGGAAGACGTGACCTGCAAATACGGAGCAAACACTGCACACCGGTGTGGTGCTTGCCACACACACTCCAATGCTTAAGTCAGTGATCGGAGGGAATGCTGCAAAACAGTTAAAGCAATAGTAAAACAATGGAGTTTCTGTATCAGATTTTCGATCCCCTTACCTGGGTTTCAAGAAGATCTTTTATACCTTCCCTTAGATTAAGGTTTTCCCTCCTTCCTTTCGTCGTCGATGGACCTCCGCTCCATGAATGAAGCTTTCCCGGACATAGGCGGATCATGCCCGGTGGTCCGAGCAAGAGTCAGGTTTGAAGCCTGGTCGGCCTCGGTCGAGGAGGGTGATGGGCCAGACTTCTTGAGTTTGGCCTTCCTCTTTCTTCGTGGGCCAGCTTGGGTGGGCCCAAAGTCGTTTCTTCAGGAATTTCGGTTATATCAAAATTACCCATAACATTAAGCCCCCACTCTCTGATTAGAGTACGGTGCCATGTTAATTGCTCCAGTTAGGTCAACCGCAAACCCAATTAGAGAGTATGATGCCTACTTTTAGTGATTTAGTCTCTTTCAATCTTTTCCTTTCATTAAAGGTTGTAGGCTTTAGTTTACATTTTGTCAAGTTTTCCTTATTACTTCATATGTTTTATAATTTTTATTATTAACCTTGTAGTGTGTAGGAATTGGAGAAACATTCCCGGTTGGATTTAAACTAGACAGGTTGGAGAGTTGTTGGGGGAATTAATTGAGGAGAAAAGGACAAACAGGAAAAAGACAAGAAAGGGAAGAGGCCAAGGCGTACCAGCCTCGGCCTGGCGTGTCAGGCAGTGTGCTTGACACGCCTGGCGCGCCTGCTACGCAGCAGGCGCGCCTCGGCCTCGGCAAAAATACGAGGTCGAGCAGCCTTGCCAGACTTTTTCTTCCCCCCTCCCTTTTTATTTTGAACGAATTTGAATCCAAATTTTGAATTATCCCGCCAATTTCTTCCAAATTTTGCTATAAATACCCCTTTCTACCCTCATTTTTCTCCACTACACTTCTTGCTCCCTTGCTAGTTCTATCACTGGTTTTTACTTTCAAAAGGTAGATTTTGATCATAAAAAGTTTTCTCTTTCTCTTTTTATTTTCACCTCGTTGCTAGTGATGATTCAGTTACTTCTCCGGACGTGGGGGAGTCTTATTCCGACGACGGACCTTCCGGTTCTAGTCGTTTTGTAGACCCCGAGCTCTCCGACAGTAGCGATAGGGAGCCTCCTGCACACTCTTCAGATTTATCATCATTGTTGTCTGCATCTCAACTAGAGTCCCCTGCGGTGCAAGTATGATATTCCTGACGATGTGCATCTCTGACTTCCTAATGCCGACGAAAGCTTTCATAATCCTCCCGACGGAGAAGTTACATTCTATCACGCCATGTTTAGATTCGGTGTTCGTCTCCCTCTTCCACTATTTCTGCAACATTGTTTAGTTTTTACAGGTTTGGCCCCTGCCCAAATTGTCCCAAATGGGTGGTGCCATCTTATTCCCTGCTTCACCCTTTGGGCAATGCATGTTGGGGGATCTTTGATGATTGTTGAGGATTTTTTATCTTTACATCTTATTAGTCATAATCATATTTTAGATCACATTTTTTATTAGATTAGTGCTAAAAAAAGGGTTTTAATAAGCGGGCCCACTTCAGTAAAGAAATGGAAAAACGGTTGGTTCTATGTAAGTGGGAATTGGTTAGAAAGGAACTCGGATAACTGTTTTTTGGGGGTTCCAATGAGGTTCGGAGAATACGGTAAGCATTTTCTACATTCTCCCTTCCCGTTGGGATCCATTTCTTAACATTATAAACTTTTTAACTTCCTCCTTTGTTTTCTAAGTTCCTTGCAACATCCGGCGCTCTTTGTTGCCAATACCGCAAGTGCACGGGTCGCAAGTAATATCAAACGGAAATATTCCGAGTATCGAATCCACAGGGAGGTGAAGCGAAAATTTAGCAAGCAAATAATTTCTTTGAACACTAAAAATACTTGGGGGAAATAATATTTAGGGACCAAACCATGAAATAAAAGGAATTTTAAAATTAAAGCAATTAAAGATTAAAAATTGATCAATCAAGGAAAAATAAAATATGGAGAAAGAGTTTTTAGTGAGAAGCGGGGTCTTGAAAATCAATTAATAGCTAAATAATTATTACAATTAACCTATCTCATTGCCCAACTAATTATACTCCTAGAATCTCCGCTAATCACATAGGATCTCTTGTCGGTTTCCCCTAATTCTAATCAATCCATTTTAACAACCTAAGTGTCATTGGCGCCATTAAAACTCGTTAATTATTACGCTCTGATTCATTTTAGGAATCTAAGTTTAATCAACTAATCTCGTTGTCACGACGGGCAATTAAACTAGTTGCATGGATTATGATCTATCCTAATTTCTCTCCGTCGAGTTTCCATTAAGAATCGGATCAATATACAACTGGTCAGATTGCATACAGCATTACGAGCATCCATACAAATAATTAGTAAAAGAGAGCAAGAGAGAGGCAATTATAATAACATTTAACTATTTATTTTCATTTCAAGACCCCAAATTGGGGTTTAGCTATACATGGCTAAAATATCTACAAAATATACAATGGAAAGCATTAATATGAGCAAAATAAAAGGAAAGGAAATGATCGTCGAAGACCCCGTCGCCAGCGCTTGGAGTCCCTCCGAGCACGTCTTGAGCCTTCTAGAGTGCTCCCCAAAGCTCCCAAATTTTTCCCACTAAGAACTCTCAAAAATACTAAAAAGCCTTGAGAGAAGGCTCAAAAAGAGCCAAGGAATGGAAGGAAGGAAAGGTTATGAAATGATTGATGGTAAAAATGGGTACCAAGGGAGGTCTTATATAGGCCCGGAAATAGGACAGTCGCGACGTTATCGGCACAGCGTCGCGACGCTGTGACGTCACCCAACTTGCTGGCCAAGAAATGGGACAGCGTCGCGACGCTATCCCCACAGCGTCTCGACGCTATGCAGATTCCAGAACAGGCTAGCGCGGATTTGGGCTTGGATTTGGGTCTTTCTTCATTTCTTTTTGGATCTTCTTTGAATAGTTGACTTCTTAGGCTCCCCCTTTGACCCATGGATGGAAATTTGGGTTGGATAGCTCATTTTAGGGCATTTTTCCACCAAAAATCCACAAAGTGCTCCTTAGGACAAAATAATAAATTAATTTAGAATTTCTCAATAAAAATACAATTAAAGCACTAAAAAGCTTAATATTTTAGGACTAAAGTAGCGACATTTCTGCCCGCTATCACACCCTCAAACTTAAGCTTTTGCTAGTCCCGAGCAAAATAAATTTGAAAGATGCATGAAATAGAATCACTCAAGTCTCAATGATTTTGGAACTTTTAAGCTAAAATAGAAAACATGCAAGTGGAATATACAAGCACCGCATACTCATGAAGAAATCTTAAAAGAGATTGAACTTAAGATTAATGAATAGCATGCTCAAGACTTTTCTAATGATTCTTTTACTAACCTAGATTAGTCAAGGCTTTCTCCATTTGTTTTCTCCCTACAATGGCTAAGAGTCCCTAATAAGTCGGAGTTCTACTATCATGCAAAAAAAAAAAAAACTAGAGCTCCTGACTTTTTTCTTTTTCATGGGGGAGCTAAACTCATAAATATTTTTTTTCACTTTTTCTTTTGCTACTCCCCCAAACTTGCATTTTGATATCTAATGGTACTAGCTTTCACACTACGATGCAGGGACCCTTAACCCGAATTTTATTCTCTGGTTGGCCTAACTGATCACACCGCAGGTAGCTCTTTTTACCCCTAGGCTTTTTTCTTTTGTGCAAGCAAAAATTTTCTTTTTCAACGGATTTTTCTTTTCTCTCTTTTCTTTCTTTTGTTGCTTTTTCTCTCAGCAGGCATAACATTTTTTTTCTACCTAGTTC
Organism: Luffa aegyptiaca; assembly: GCA_017139565.1. Taxonomy (NCBI): domain Eukaryota; kingdom Viridiplantae; phylum Streptophyta; class Magnoliopsida; order Cucurbitales; family Cucurbitaceae; genus Luffa; species Luffa aegyptiaca. The sequence continues at coordinate 31,521,737 of CM029398.1, read as the reverse complement.
TTCAGAACAATCAAGCATGAACTCCTAGTGTTAGAAACTAAGCCTATCGGGGTGAGAACAAACTTTAAAAATCATAATAAAAATCTAGATTTTCAAAGACGTCATCAGATAAGTCTATCCCATGCATGCTTTAGACATTAAAACTAAGTATCAAAAAATTTTAAAATTTTACAATTTCTGCTATGCTCCTAGATTCCACAACATATAAACCATTTTCTCCCAAAACTTCTAAAATCACATCCTCGGCTATCATGACTATCTATTCATGCATCCAACAGAATTTAAATATGCTCAACATAGCGAAAAGCTTCCCCCGCAAACTTAAACTAAACATTGTCCCTAATGTTTATAAACAATAAAGCATAAAGAGGGATACTGAGACTTCCCTGAGTTAGGAGCAATTCATCCTCTTCCTTTGGATCAGAAAATGGGATTCTTGGAGCTTTGGGATTTGCTAAGGTGATCCTGCAAAACAAAATTGGGTCACGAAGCAAGGAAAATTATTTACCGCAAAAACAACTACCTAAACTTTAATCCTTGGGTTGCCTCCCAAGCAGCGCTTTCTTTAACGTCTTTAGCTAGACGAGGCTCGGCACGATCATAGAGGCTCGAAATAAAAATTTTCCTCATCCTCCGGGCCTTGCAAAAAATCTCGCACCGAATTGGACACTGCAAACAGGGGAGAAAAAAAACTTTCCCCTAGCCCATCATCACTAAAGAGATTGTTATAATAACATTTCAAAAAATATATAGCAGCATCAAATCTCTTTTCTAAGTCTCTATTCTCAAAACAGTTATTAACAGAGTCATCCAACGTCATGATATCTACTGGTCTAGGATCTAAGGATGGCCTATCAACTATTCCTATCCATTCATCAGATTCAATATCTACATGCTCAGAAGATTCCTTAGACTCAGTATTAAAAAATGACTTAACCAAGCTATCATATGACTCACTATCAGAAGAATTAAATAATTCAAGCTCCTCTGGGTCAGATTCTATACTATTATCCACATCATCAGGACCCGAATCAAAATTATTAACACTTTCAGGGTCCGACTCTATATACTCATCTAGATCAGACTCAATAGATTCAGTATTATCATGATCAGACTCCAAATTATCATCTATCAAGTAATCATCTCCATTCAAATCATTATCTAACATAGGCATTTCAAGCTCATTCTCTAAATCAGACAAATCATCCATTTCAGGCATTTCTATTTCATTTTCGAAATCAGGCAAATCATCAATTGCAGACATTTCATTCTCAAAAGCAGGCAAATCTAATTCATTTTGAAAATCAGGCAAATCTATATCAATCAGCTCATTTTCAAACAGAGGATCATAAAAAAATGCATTAGGATTGAAATTCTCATCATCCATAGGCGCTTCTTCTAATCCTAGGCCAAGATTATACTCTACCTCTTCATCATCGTCAGTCAAATATTCTGGACCTATAGAAAAACATGTATGCAAACTACATACAGACTCAACTTGTCCAAAAATATTAAAAACGACCTTTTCATCATCCACATTTAAGGTAAGCTTACCAGTATGCACGCTAATTTCAGCCTTACTTGTGGCTAAGAAAGGTCTGCCTAAGATGATAGGTACCTCTTTGTCTTCTATCATGTCAAGCACCACAAATTCTACAGGGAAGATGAATTTGTTGACCTTTACCAACACGTCCTCCACAATACCCATCAGTTGGGTAATCGATCTATCAGCAAGCTAGAGGGTGATGTCGGTGTCTTTCAAAGCTGTCAAACTAATCTTCCTGTACAATGCATAGGGCATCAGATTTATACTAGCACCTAGATCACATAAGGCCCTATCGAAAGATAATTCTCCTATGATACAGGGAACAGTAAAACTCCCTGGGTCCTTTTGTTTAGAAGGCATCTTTCCTGACACTATGGTGCTACTGTTTTCAGACAACCTAAAAACCTCTTTTTTCAAACTTTTCTTCCTAGATAGCATCTCTTTCATGAACTTCCCATAATTAGGCATATTATACAGAGCATCTACTAAGGGAATGTTCACAGATAATTTTCTAAACATCTCTAGGAATTTCTGAAACTGTTCATCTAATTTAACTTTTTTAAAACGCTCAGGAAAAGGTAACTCCTTGTAGTCAAAGGTAGGACATTCACTCCTCCTCTTGGGCGGGCTAATGTGCGATCCTTTATCATGGTGGTTGCATGGGACCATTTCTTCCTCATTCAGCTTCTCTTCATGCCTTTTATTCTGCTTTGATCCTGCAAAAGAGTTAGAAAAATCACAATTAATAGAGTTAGGAGGATGTTGGGACCTTTCAGAGGAGGCTTTTTGTGCCTCAGCCCTTCCATCTTCATCCTTGCTCTTCACCTCTTCTTTCTTCAATTTCTTCTCTAAACTGACCTCCAACTGTCTACCACTTCTCAGTGTCACCATCTTGCACTGCTTTCTAGGATTGGTTTCAGTGTCGCTAGGAAACTTCCCTTTCTGAAGGGCATTCACCGCTGAAGCGATCTGAACTATCTGAACTTCCATATTCTTAAGAGTTGTGTCGTGGTTATTTACCGTTGTCTGGAGATTCACATTTAAAACCTTCTGTTCCTTGATAAACATGGCCACCATCTCCTCCAGGTTACTTTTCTTTTCTGGCGTACTGGTTGAAGCAAATCCTGGCAATGGCTGCAATACGTTCTTGGTGTTCGAGTAGGAAAAGTTCTCATGATTGCGCAGACTGGAATGGTAGAAGTTCGATACTCCTTGAGTGAATGCTCTGTTTCCCACATACTGAACTTCTTCAACATCTCGACTCTCTTTCTTTGAGTATCATTCAGCTAAGGTGGAGATGGATTTGACCACCTCAGATGAAGTCAGCTTATTTAGCGCATTTGTCAAAGATGTCATCTGTGCCTTCAACGAACTTGATTCATTTATTTCATAAATACCAGCCTTCTTGGAAACTATCCCCCTTTTAGTCGGCCACTGGTAACTGGTCGCTGCCATTTCCTCTAAAAGATTCTTGGCTTCCGTCACTATTTTGGAAAGAAAACTCCCACCTGTTGATGTGTCTAGAACCGTCTTGGTGGAAGGATTCAGTCCATTGTAAAATAACTGCACTTGAAGCCAATCTGGATAGCCATGCTGCGGGCACCGCCTAAGCATCTATTTATATCTCTCCCTTGCCTCATACAGTTGCTCCTCATCCAACTGTCTGAAAGTTCCGATCTCTGTACGGAGCTTCATAGTCTTGGCAGGCGGGAAAAATTTTGTCAGCAATGCCTGGGCAAGCTCGTCCCATGTGCTGATACTGCCCGTCTCGACTGATTCGAGCCAATCTTTGGCCTTATCTTGAAGAGAAAATGGGAATAACCTCAACATTATCGCGTCGGCCGGAACTCCATTCATCTTTACAGTCCCGCATATCTCCAAGAATGATCGCAGATGTGAATGTGGGTCCTCCGAAGGATGTCCCTTAAATGAATTGTCTTGCGCCATCTGGATCAGTCCCGTCTTTAACTCGAATTTATTAGTTTGGATCGGGGCGTAAACGATGCCTGAATTCTCGATTGGGAGGACTGGCTGCAAAAAGTCTCTGATTGCCTTGGGAGCTTCATCTTGATGGGCCATTGCTTCCGTTAGTCTTTTCTCTCTACGAATAGATCTGAGTGTCCCGGTAATTTCAAGATCTAAAGGAAACAATTCAACCACCTTATGTCTTCGCATGCAACACTCCCAAACAATCAAAAGAACCAAACAAAAACAAAAATAAAATAATATTCACAAGAGAAAATATTTACAACCTAAATTACTATTTATCCCTTTCTTTTTAATGTCAAGAAAAAATTATTTTGCTTAAAAATCACACCTCCCCGGCAACGACGCCAAAAACTTGTTGCCTATACCGCAAGTGCACGGGTCGCAAGTAATATAAAACGGAAATATTCCAAGTATCGAATCCAAAGGGAGGTGAAGCGAAAATTAAGCAAGCAAATAATTTCTTTGAACACTAAAAATACTTCGGAGAAATAATATTTAGGGACCAAACCATGAAATAAAAGGAATTTTAAAATTAAAGCAATTAAAGATTAAAAATTGATCAATCAAGGAAAAATAAAATATGGAGAAAGAGTTTTTAGTGAGAAGCGAGGTCTTGAAAATCAATTGATAGCTAAATAATTATTATAATTAACCTATCTCATTGCCCAACTAATTATACTCCTAGAATCTCCGTTAATCACATAGGATCTCCTGTCGGTTTCTCCTAATTCTAATTAATCCATTTTAACAACCTAAGTGTCCTTAGCGCCATTAAAACTCGTTAATTATTACGCTTTGATTCATTTTAGGAATCTAAGTTTAATCAACTAATCTCGTTGTCACGACGGGCAATTAAACTAGTTTCATAGATTATGATCTATCCTAATTTCTCTTCGTCGAGTTTCCATTAAGAATCAGATCAATATACAACTGGCCAGATTGCATACAGCATTACGAGCATCCATACAAATAATTAGTAAAAGAGGGCAAGAGAGAGGCAATTATAATAACATTTAACTATATATTTTTATTTCAAGACCCCAAATTGGGGTTTAGCTATACATGGCTAAAATATCCAAAAAATATACAATGGAAAGCATAAATATGAGCAAAATAAAAGGAAAGGAAATGACCGTCGAAGACCCCGTCGCTAGCGCTTGGAGTCCCTCCGAGCACGCCTTGAGCCTCCTAGAGTGTTCCCCAAAGCTCCCAAAATTTTCCCACTAAGAACTCTAAAAAAGGCTAAAAAGCCTTGAGAGAAGGCTCAAAAAGAGCCAAGGAAGGGAAGGAAGGAAAGGTTATGAAATGATTGATGGTAAAAATGGGCACCAAGGGAGGCCTTATATAGGCTCGGAAATAAGATAGCGTCGCGACGCTATCGGCACAGCGTCGCGACGCTGTGACATCACCCAACTTGCTGGCCAAGAAATGGGACAGCGTCGCGACGCTGTCCCCACAGCGTCTCGACGCTATGCATATTCCAGAACAGGCTAGCGTAGATTTGGGTCTTTCTTCATTTCTTTTTGGATCTACTTTGAATAGTTGACTTCTTGGACTCCCCCTTTAACCCATGGGATGAAATTTGGGTTGGATAGCTCATTTTAGGGCCTTTTTCCACCAAAAATCCACAAAGTGTTCCTTAGGACAAAATAATGAATTATTTTTTAATTTCTCAATAAAAATACAATTAAAGCACTAAAAAACTTAATATTTTAGGACTAAAATAGCGACATTTCTGCCCGTTATCACTCTTCTTCGACTAAGAAGTTCACGAGGCACGTTCTGACACTTGCAGCTTCTCAACATCACGACCCCTTCTTAGTCGACCAGAGAGTTCTCGAATCGGTCGGATTATCACGCCAACGCACCATTAGCACTGAAGGTAAGCCCCTAGGAGGTGGTCGGCCTCGGCGGCCTGTGGTTGGACTGTGTGTGAGTACAAGCATACACTATCAAGTCATAAAGTGGAAAGTATTTCCAATATCGTACCCAAGGGAGACAGTGACTAGTTAAGTTAACACATAATTCTGTAAAATGTGAACCTCCTCTAAATTTTCGGCCATAGATGGTAACCAAATAAAAGTAGATAATTGGGGTTTTGGTTTTTTAATACAAAAGCAAAAATATAATAATGATAGATGAAAAATCAATGGGATAAGCAGGGAAATTCAAACAGTTTCAACCTTGAGCATTAGATCACCTCCACCTATGTGCCCGCAATTTGCTCAGGTCTTGCAGATGGCTGAGCCACACTATCTATGTTGCCCACATAGACATAGTGCAGATACCATAACTCAGTTGCGCCTGCAATCCCCTGACAACCAAACTGTGAGTTAAGTCCAACTCCTATTCAGCTCCGTTATAGGTGCCTTTAGGAGACTAAGCCAGCTAGAGATCTATTTCTACAGCTAGTTGAAACTTAGATTGTCAGAACTCACGACTCTTAAAACCCTAGTGGTTCCAGTTCTATTTCTAGGATGCAAGAAGTCAAAGTCCTATTTCTAGGATCTTTTCCACTATTGCTTTGTGAACCCACGCCTTTAACTCCAACCTTTCGGCCATCAGTTAAATGCAAACTATGCTAACCTAAGTGATCAGTTTAAGCTAACATTTAAACCCTAATTTCAACAAAGACAAACAATGCTAGAGGGAGCAAGATTGTTTTTGCATAGGCGGGGCTTACTTCTATTCAAGGAATCCACATATTTGAACCCCTAAATAGAAGCTTAGCTCATGATAGTAAATAAATTGCAAAACATAAAGAAAGATAAACTTGACATGGAGAAAATCAATGAAGTATTATTAAAGAATAACTCAAGTAAAAAAAGTTAACTCACAATCAAAAGTAAATGACAAATGAAAACAACTTGCTGGAAACTAAAAACAATAAATAAAGACACGACTTAACTAAGGATCTCTCTCTCTATCTAGCTAGCTCTTGTCCTTTTTCAAGGAGAGACAATCCTTTCTCTTCTTCTTCTTTCAAATGGAAGAGCCGATAGAGTCTGAGGGATCCGAAACTCCAAGTGGTTACAAGGTGAGAAGAGAGAAACTGAAAATAAAATCCTAAGGACAAAAACTCCCAAGCACCGAGCTCTTCTTGCTTCTTGCACCTTGGTCCCCTTTTATAGACCATGGAAGGTAAGGTTGGCTACCGAGATCATTGTGAGAAAGCCTTGGAAGGTAAGAATCCACGATCCTTGGAGATTTGATGCCGGATTGGGGGATATTCAGATGATTCTGTGCAAATCCCACGAATCTCAGAATTCTGTCGGAAAGCCCAGTTGCGGCCGCATCTCGGGCACAATTTACTCTGTGTTCTGCTTTGACAGTTCTGTCTTCAGCATGGGGCTTCTTTCCTTATATGGCTTTGCAGGTGCAACTTGATCGCATTCACCACATCTTCAGGTCCAGATGCAGGCTCAATCTTGCAGCTTGTAATTCCTTTTGTTCCGCTAACATGTATCTCCTCTTGCGGACGCATTCTCCTTTCAAAGACTCCTGTACAAGAACATTACTTGGATAAATTCTTTACAAAATAATCTCTTTCTTGTACAAAATATGCTTAAATTCTATAATTCTAAGATTTCCTTCATGCTTCTACCATTTTTGCTAAAAGGACTTAAAATGATAAGATTTTAGGTATAAAGTCCTTGTTTTCCAAACAATTACTTGAGCTTTTGGAGCTAAATAACACATATAAATGAGCGTTGTCAGTGGTCGACCCTGACCTTTTTTCTTTTTTTTTTTTGTTTTTGTTTTACACACACATGTGTTCGCTGACCTTCTAACTTCCTGCTCATTTCTTACAGAAATGGCCTTCCGCAGGATGTATGACTCTCAGAAGAGAAGGCGAGAATCTTGCAACACGGTTGGAACCTCGCGAGTCGCTTCCTTGGACCTTACTTAGGATGAGACCCCACAGGCCCCCGCCGAACCGTCTCGCCGACCAACCCCTTCAACCCGTAGGACTCGCTACCAAACGTGCTCCTCGTTCACTGACTTTGACCTCCAGACTGGCATTTCAGTGTTTGCCTTGCCTGAGGGTTATAATGGCGGGGTAGCGAGATGGGGATAATGACGCACAACTTCATGTGCTGGCAAGAATTGCAGTCCTGAAGACCCGAGGGAGAGCTGGGGGTCGAGGATCCTGCCCAAGGCATTAGGGACGTTCAGCAATACCTTCGTGACGTGAGTTCTTAAAACATCTCTCTTCTCACGCCTTTTACTATCCCTTTCTTTGCTAACTTAACTTTGCTCCCCTTGGTATAGGCTTTCACGAAGGTCACTGCCTCCTCTGTTAGTCTGGCCAAGGATGAAAAAATTGCGATAAATCGGTGAAATATCGCAGATATATCCAATTTCTCGAGGGTCCGATATGGATTTGGGGCGGTAAGATCGTTTTTATCAATTTATCGTGGATATATCGAAAATATCACCGATATCAGCGATATATCGTCGATTTTTTATGAATATTGGCAATATGTTTATTTATTTATATATGTTTTTGGTTATCCTGTAACATAAATGTGTGTGGTTGGATTGTTTAAGTGTGCATACTACAATGTAGTCTCTATCAAGGGTTCAATTCTAAGATTGTTTAATCTTTATAACTTTTTTTTTCACTTTATCTCTCCTCCATTCCACAATCCCACCTCTTTCTCTCACTTCCTTTTTAAATTCACCTTTTTTTTTTCCTCTCTTTGAGTTTTTATTTCTATTTAAAATGTACTCACTTTTTTCTTTCTTTTTAGTTCTTATTTTATGTTTTATACTTTTACAATATTTTAGATTATCTATTTGGTATATACAATATACATTTTTGTAAAATGTTCTATAACATGATTAATTTCCTATCAAATACACACTTTTTTAATATAATAATATAATCTCTAGTTTATTAACTATAGTATAAAAGTCATTGTTGAAGGAGAAATTTTGACCAATCACAAATTGTCACGTCATTATTTAAAATTAATGACGAAATTACAAATAATTAAATTTGGAACCAATTATAAATTGACATGTGTCCCAAATTTAATTTGAAGACAAAATTGGCCAATTATAAATTTATAGAGCCAAATTTCTATTTGATCAATTAATTAAAATTAAATTATTTTGATCAAATTATTTAATTTGACCAATTAATTAAAAAAAATTATTTGGATCAAATTTGGGTCTTTGAAATATTTTGGTCATATGGTTTTGGGTCAAATATGAACTAGACCCAAGACTAAAGAGTTGAGCCCAAGACCAATAAAGCCCAAGCCCAAGTTGTTGGCCCAAAAGTCACCAGGGCCCATCCAGCGAGAACTCTATAAATAGAGGGGTTCTCTTCCATTTTATGGAGGAGAAGTTGGAAACTCTCAGCCAGAGTTAGAGAATTCAGAGAAGCTCCACCAAGAATTCTTGAAGACTGAAGACCCTTCAAGACTAGAAGACTTCAACAATCCTTGAAGATCAAAGACCCTTCAAGACTAGAAGACTTCAACAATCCTTGAAGACCAAAGACTCTTCAAGACTTCAAGACCCCAAGACTTCTCGAAGATTGAAGACCCTTCAAGACTAGAAGACTTCAACAATCCTTGAAGACCAAAGACTCTTCAAGACTTCAAGACTAGAAGACTTCAACAATCCTTAAAGACTAAAGACTCTTCAAGATTTCAAGACTCCAAGGCTTCAAGACTTCAAGACTCCAAGACTTGTTGAAGACCAAAGACTCTTCAAGACTTCAAGATCCCAAGACTTCTTGAAGACCAAAGACTCTTCAAGACTCCAAGACTTCAAAAGCTCCAAGAATCAATTGAAGCTTCAGACTCGAGAACAAGTGCTACAGCCCTCGAGTGAAACACATTCACACACAAGAGAGAGAATAAGAGGATTAAAGTTAGAGATTGTACACCCACACGCATATTATATCAATACAAATATATTGTTTATTCCACGTGTCTCCATCTTCGAAGTTACGTGTGAACAATCATCTCTCTCTTTTTTAAAAAAAAATAATTAATAGCATATCTTTGATAATTTTGATTTTTGTGTCTTGATAAATTTGTATTACTTATTTTCTTTATTATTTTTATATTAAAAGAACATAAAGTTGTAAAACAAAATCTTTGAAGATATATAGAATGAGTTGGAAAGAATATTATCATTACCAAATGAATTATATTAATGTTGGTTTCATAGCTAAAACACATCATGTTATTTTTGAATTATAAATCATGTATTTGTTGACTAAATTTTAAAATTATTGAAGTTTATACTTATTTACAATCTTTAATACTATTTATTATTGTATTAATGCATATATTAGTCTTATAATTATTGATATATGGTTAAAGTAATAGTTTGTTACATAGTTAAACTTATTATAAAGTTTCACAAAAAAAAATTACAATATTTTTACAAGTTTCCGTGATATCCATGATTTTTCCCGGAATATCCATCGATATATCCGTAAATCTTAATTATCGATATTGCTACCGATATCGATATTTTCATCCTTGAGTCTGGCCAACAAGACCAACGAGATCCAGTTGAACAGTGTCCCTAGAAGCGAGCTCACTCAGGTCCAAGAGAGGCTTTACCAAGCCAACCGCCTGTTGGACGAGGTTCGAACAAAACTAAACTCCAGGGAAGCCGAGCTGGAAAAAAAAAGCTCAGCTAAAGGAGGCAAAGGCCCACCTGGCCAATGCCAACTACCTTGCTGAGGAGTTTAGGAAGACCAACGAGTTCTACGCCATGCAAGACAAAATCTGGAACGATGGCATCAAGTGGGTTGTCAAGAGATTTGGCAAACGCCATTCTACTGTTGATGGCTCGTTCATTCAAGAAGACCTCGTCACCCTCTCAACCAACCCTGATGCCTTTGTGTAACGACCCGACTTCTTACAAGAGTCTTTTCGGGACCGTTACGACAATGCATGCTTTTGAGGCATTTTTAAAACATTTTAAAACGTAAACACTAATTTAAGTAAAAACCTCAAAACAAAACTTTTATTCCGGATCCCTAATTTTAAAGGTTTTAAATATTCTTAAATAAATTTCTAAACTATAAACATACATGGCCTCTAAGAAATTTCTCAAACAAGTTTACAAATCAAATAAAGTAAACCAGAGTTCTTAAGCGGAAGAAAATAAAATATGAAGTCAAAATCCTCCCATGGCTGCCTAACAGATTCTCATCAATCGCGTTGCACCTGCCCTTGCCTTTACCTGAAAGAAAACATTTTTGAAAAGAATGAGTATTTAAAATACTCAGTAAGTGACCCTACTATTGAGGTTGGGTCACGCTTAAACACGTTTTAAAAATCAACAACAAATATCTTTTTGGTGGCTCTAAACTTTATTTTAAACTTATTAATTAGAGGATATACATCAATTTCATGCATATCCTAGACACATCAATTTCATGTCTCTCCTACAGAGGTCGTCAATTTCACGAACCTCGACTTAGGTACATCAATTCCATGTCTCTAAGTCATATGTAGGCATCTCTTTAAGTACATCAATATCATGTACACTTTTGAAATTTAAGAAAAACTCATAAATCATTTAAACTCATACATATAATGGAATTTTGAGAGACCACCAACTCAAATGATTTCAAAACATCAACAATGGCAAACATTAATAATAAATTTCATGCTTTCAACAATTTTCATAAACGAAAACATAATCAAACCACTCATAGAAGCACAAGAATTTTGGAGAATCAAACACGCACTCCCAAATAAAAAGTTCAACAGTAACGTCACTTACCTTGGCTTAAGTATTCTTGAACAGAACTAAATTTATTCTTTAACTCTAAGACTTTTAACCACATTACACAAGAAGAAATTCTTCAAGTCAATCGAGGCTTTACATAAAATAACCAACACCCAACCATGAGCCATGGAATTTTTTAAAAAATTAACTCCCAAGCTTACCAAAACAGAAAAACGCTTGCTGGTCGGGGTCTCGAATCCACTCCAATCCTCCAATTGAATCACCAACACGCTATTGGCCTTGAAACCAAAAAGCAAAATCAATGGGTATTTAATTTCACTCAATAAACAACCTCAAAACTGAAGGATTGGAATTCCCTAATTCCGTTAAAGCGGAAGCATAATTGGGACCGATTCGTAGTTAATTTTATTTAATCTAAAATACCATTACATTGGCAATAAACTTAGAACTATTCTAGATTTACATTAAGGCTAAGCATACAAAAATTATTAGATCTAAATCTAATAGAGAGAAACATACATACCGTCGTTGTCGTCTCTAAAATATAAAGAACGTCTTTCTTGATTTCATAGGGACCAAGCGTCAACAATTGGGACACCACCAATTGATCTTCCCTGCTATGACTCTAAGATTAGGAACATAGTTGTGGGACTACCTAATCTTGAATGGGAAAAACTGTAGAGAGAAAATTCTCCCTAGAGTTCTTGGGTTGAGAGAATATGAGAGGGAGCCTAGAGAGAATGCGAGAGTGCATTCTTGTGGTCTTGTGTTGTGTTCCCTAAACCCTAGGTTTAGTGTTCTATTTATAGGAGAAATGTCATAAATAAAATATTCATTTAAAATCAATTATTTCCATGACTGATTTAATCTTTTCCACAATTAAACAATTCCATATTTGATTAATTTTTTTCCATAAATTATTGATCATTTCCATAAGTGATTAAATCATTTCCATAAATGATTAATTACTTTCATAAGGGATTAATCATTTCCATAATTGATTAATTTCTAATTAATTAATTCTTTAATTAATTAAATTAAATATCATATATTTAATTTCAGACCTTCTATTAGTTAATTAATTAACTACCCAATTAAATATCATATATTTAATTTCAGACCTTCAATTAATTAAATTCTATAATATGAATCAAATTCATATTAAATTTTGAACTCCTTCATATTCTCTTATATCCTATAAATTTAATATGAATCAAATTCATATTAGTATTTGAACTTCTTCGAATATTTATTTCTCTCATAATAATAAAGTTTAATTTCAAATTAGACTTTATATTTTACTGTATCACCATACATTATATTAATTTGTATCTCATACAATTAACTTAATTCCCAATATGAATTTGAACTATTCAAATTCTCTCAAGATATAATTGTTCCTAATTACTCTTTACGAGCTAGTAGGGGGACCTAATGGACCTACAGATCAGAAGCTCCAATGATATGAGGTCAATTGATTAAACTCATTAATCAGGTTAACCAATATTCATTAACTGTGGGTCATTCCACTAAAGACTCACATCTGAACTCTTCTCACTGTAGAACATTTCTGTGTCCACGGATTTAGACCTATACCGGTAAGTCAATCCTTCACGAGTGTCCATAATCATAGCTGGGTCAAATTACCGTTTTACCCCTGTGTTACATCTGTCTCCTTAAGTACCAGTGCTCCTCTAATGAACAACTTGTTTATGGTCCAACCAATAAACAGAAAGTCCCTCTTGGGCCAGTGAGAGGGCGGGATCCCTTTGTTCAAGTCCTGGAGTCACCACTTAAGGGAACACTCATCTACTTCTCCTAGAAGTGGGAAGGAGTGAATTTCTTCTTGTGTTGTCTTGTTCCCAGCCTCTCACTCGGTCTTGTCCCAAAAAAGGAAGGCATATTGAGTCGGCGTATTGGCCACTCTCACCCATGCTAATCAAAGGACAATCCCTCATGAGAAGAAGTTCATGACACACTCAGGATTAAGACTGAGTTACCTAGGTCATCCTATTGAAACAGTAACCTAACTAGTTAACGGTGTTATATCTAGTGGTTTACTATTTCATGGTTCGGTCTTATGCAAACTCATTGCATAGGATACTCCCACTTGCATCTCTACTACATGGACGCTTTGGATCAATACGTCTGTATCAAATACAAAGCGGGTCGTATCTCACAGTGTTACCAGGATAAGGTACCCAACATTATCCTTGTATTATAGACCTTTTAGGTTGTTACTTGAACATCGATCCCCGTATGTCCCCACATACTAGTTCAAGTTCATACAAGCAACCTTGGATCTTAGTTTATTAGATTTGGGTCAAATTGTGCAATATTTAACAATAACACTATATTGTAGAAACTCAATAACACTTTATTGAAACAAGTATACAATCTGTTTACATTCACTATCTACAAGTTTTAGGGCATAAACCCAACAAAAACAACCATAGAACTCTTACCCACTGCTAGGATTAGCTGAAACCCAAGGAAACAAGTTGAAATTTGGAGAAAATTGCGACTACAACACTGCCTCGTCAGAAAATGCGAACACAAGTTGTCGCCGCCCCTGAACTCGCCTAAAAACGCCCCAAAAACGACACCCACACTGCGAAGACCGCCTGCACGCCGCCACTGCCCTGCCGACGTACCGTTGTTGCTGGTTCGACGTTGCACCACCGAGAGGACGCCGAAAACACACGAGCCACCACAGGAAGGAAGCTGCTGCCGACCGGATTCTCAAACCACTGCCGCACTGCCGCCGTGACGTCGCTGCACCGTCGGAAGAGGAGATGTCGCCGCCGCCCTTCCTGCTAGAGACCGACGTCGGAGACAGGGCTTGCTTCAGCCAACAGGTGCAAGGGAAGGAAAAAAATTTGCTTGTCGTGGGAGGGAACTTGGAGAAGAAGGGAAAGACTAAGAAGAAGGCTCACCTAGGGCTCCGTGCACAACTTAAAAGAAAAAGTCTTGGGCTTGGGCTTGGCTCAAAAATCTCAATATTTACAAAATTGTCATTCAAAATTTGAATAATAAAATTTCCACCAATTTCCCTCCGTTTATTTTTTTTAAAAAATTTCCCTCTTAACTCCAACTAAGAAAATTTGAAATTTACCTTAAATTACGGACGTTACAATCTTCCCCCCTTAAGAACTTTCATCCTCGAAAGTTGTTGGTCCTTCCTAGAAGAGCTCTAGACACTTGATTTTCATCTCCTTTAAAACACTACCATGCCCACTTATTCGCAAAGTAAGCATGCATAACTAAGAGGAATGTGCTTACTTGGTAAGCGTAACGCCCTAAGTTCTATACCTAACTTAGCGACACTACTTCTATCTTAATATTAATCGAATGCTCCGAAAAATTTTGGCAGCATAACGACATAAGGATGGTTAACCCAAAAATTTTCTTAACCTGATAAACAAGAGAAACACACTTCTATAAGCAAAACCATCCAACTACTACTCACAACGCCTCAGATCAACAAACAGACTCCAACATCCAGAAGTAAAACGAGTCAGATCTCGTACCATTCACAAGCTATAGCTAAACAAAAGAAGAAGAAGAACATCAAATCAAACAAACTTTATTTACCTCATGAAGTCTAACTATTTCCTCCATGCACAACTTAGCCCAACATCTGACAATCGATAGATAGCCGCTTGGATCCATCATTTTTCTTAACGAATAAAGCTGGCGCATCTCATGGCAAAGACACAAGGATGCTAGAACATTTAACTCTTGCTTTTATGACTTGGGCTTTGCCAACATTGAGATGGTCAGTCTATAAATCCTTGGGAATGAGGGAGGTCCTCGACTCAAACTCCGTGTTGAAATCTATGCCCCGGTTGAGTAGTAACCTTGAAAGGTCCGACTTGCGGTACCTAAATTTAGCACAATCTCTTCGTTTACTTCAAGCTAGCCTTATTTTCCCCTTTCAACCAAGATAATGCCTTCATTAGTTTTTCGTACTAATCTGATCCCAAAATCAAATTCTCACAAACTTGCTAACGAGACCATCAATCTAACACTTCACTAATAAAGCCTCCAAGTTTTAATTCCATTGTTCTTTGAAAATTATTGAAAATAATCAACTTCATTTAAAAACTTTTTCCCTCTAGCTCCTGGTAAATTTAAGGCAAAAGCTTCTCCAAACACTATTTCACTATTTTGCTTGTTCTTGCCTAATTTGCTTTTGAGAGGAACTTCTCATACTAAACTTGAATTTCATAACCAAAGCCGCATACAATTCCTTACAACCAAAATACTCACCAAGGTTCTCAACTCCCACTAGTCACATACTCACAAAATTTCTTCAACAATCCTAAAGACTCTTGAACATCAGTCAAGTCCATAAGGGTCAAGCTATACACATGCACTTGGAGTCTCAACTATCGATTGCTCTTGTCTTGCGAAGATATCAAAGCTTCCCAGTAACACAACTTACTTTTCTCTCTAAGTCTCTCCCAAACTGGGCCTATTTAATAATCTAGCCGAAAATTAAAAGGGATGGGTAGAAACACATCTCATGAGAAATAATTACATAAACATATAATCATGTAAAACATAGTCTTTTAATTTATAAGGGCATGCCTGGCGATGACGAGAATCTTGTTATTTAGTCATTGGGACAATCAAGCTTACGATGTAAGTAGTCTACAGAATCCTTAGCTGGGCTCTCATACCAACTGTAACAACCCGACTTCTTACAAGAGTTTTTTTGGGACCGTTACGACAATGCATGCTTTTGAGGCCTTTTTAAATAAAAACATTTTAAAACATAAACACTAATTTAAGTAAAAACCTCAAAACAAAACTTTTATTTGCGATCCCTAATTTTAAAGGTTTTAAATATTCTTAAATAAATTTCTAAACTATAAACATACATGGCCTCTAAGAAATTTCTCAAACAAATTTACAAATCAAATAAAGTAAACCAGAGTTCTTAAGCAGAAGAAAATAAAATATGAAGTCAAAATCCTCCCATGGCTGCCTAACGGATTCTCATCAATCGTCTTGCACCTGCCCTTGCCTTTACCTGAAAGAAAACATTTTTGAAAAGAATGAGTATTTAAAATACTCAGTAAGTGACCCTACTGTTGAGGTTGGGTCACGCTTAAACACGTTTTAAAAATCAACAACAAATATCTTTTTGGTGGCTCTAAACTTTATTTTAAACTCATTAATTAGAGGATATACATCAATTTCATGCATATCCTAGACACATCAATTTCATGTGTCTCCTACGGAGGTCGTCAATCTCACGAACCTCGACTTAGGTACATCAATTTCATGTCTCTAAGTCCTGTGTAGGCATCTCTTTAAGTACATCAATATCATGTACACTTTTGAAATTTAAGAAAAACTCATAAATGATTTAAACTCATACATATAATGGAATTTTGAGAGAGACCATCAACTCAAATGATTTCAAAACATCAACAATTGCAAACATTAATAATAAAGTTCATGCTTTCAACAATTTTCATAAACGAAAACATAATCAAACCACTCATAGAAGCACAAGAATTTTGGAGAATCAAACACGCGCTCCCAAATAAAAAGTTCAACAGTAACGTCACTTACCTTGGCTTAAGTATTCTTGAACAGAACTAAATTAATTCTTTAACTCCAAGACTTCTAACCACACTACACAAGAAGAAATTCTTCAAGTCAATCGAGGCTTTACATAAAATAACCAACACCCAACCATGAGCCATGGAATTTTTGAACAAATTAACTCCCAAGCTTACCAAAACAGAAAAACGCTTACTGGTCGGGGTCTCAAATTCGCTCCAATCCTCCAATTGAATCACCAACACGCTATTGGCCTAGAAACCACAAAGCAAAATCAATGGGTATTTAATTTCACTCAATAAACAACCTCAAAAACACCATAGAACTCTTACCCACTGCTAGGATTAGCTGAAATCCAACGAAACAAGTTGAAATTTGGAGAAAATCGCTCCTACAACACTCCCTCGTCGGAAAACGCGAACAAAAGCTGCTGCCACCCCCGAACTCGCCAAAAAATGCCCCAAAAACGACACCCACACCGCGAAGACCGCCTGCATGCCGCCGCTGCTCCGCCACTTCCCTGCCGACGTGTCATTGTTGCTGGTTCGATGTTGCACCACCGAGAGGATGCCAGAAACACCCGAGTCGCCGCTGGAAGGAAGCTGCTACCGACCGGATTCTCGAACTGCCGTCGTGACGTCGCTGCACCGTCGGAAGAGGAGATGTCGCCGCCGCCCTTCCTGTTGGAGACCGATGTCGGAGATGGGGCTTGCTTCAGCCGACGGGTGCAAGGGAAGGAAAAAAAATATGCTTGTCGTGGGAGGGAACTTGGAGAAGAAGGGAAAGATGAAGAAGAAGGCTCACCTAGGGTTCCGTGCACAACTTAAAAGAAAAAGTCTTGGGCTTGGGCTTGGCTCAAAAATCTCAATATTTACAAAAATGCCATTCAAACTTTGAATAATAAAATTTCCACCAGTTTCCCTCCTTTTAATTTTTTTTTGAAAATTTCCCTCTTAACTCCAATTTAACTCCAACTACGGAAATTTGAAATTTACCTTAAATTATGGACTTTACACTTTGCATCCTCTGATGAGTCTTCTAACGGTAGTGATCATATGGACCTCTGAAGACCTGGGACCCCAAGCCTCCAAAATTGTTATTGTCATCTTCATCCTTTTTTTCTTTGATGTATTTATGCCTTATTTATCCTTGGTGTTGCCTCGCTTTCGTTTCCAAAATCAATGAAATCAGTGATACTAGATTTTTCCAATGATTTTGACTTTTATCGCCTAACAACAAGAAAGACATTTAAACAAAATTGAACTCAATCACAAGCACAAGCCTGGTCGGCCACAGCCTCGGCCTCAATCCCCTGTATGGATAAGTTAAGTAAAACATTTAACTTAAATCGACCTGGTTGACCTCGGTCCTGCATTTCATTTGAGCATTATCTTTCCTGCAAAAGACACATAGGACACTTAACACGCGCTTGGCCTAGTCGGCCTTGGGCTCGTGCCTTAACAAAACAGTAACATCTTTGCAAAAGAATAGCATAGGCATGTCTCGGTCGATCTCGACCTTTTGCCACAATAAAACACCCAATAATTTTGCAAAGAAATGGTATAAGAATGGCCCGGTCGGCCTCGGCCTCATGCCATATTAAAACATTTTCCTACCCGCAAAATCATACAATAAATGAGTGAGACCAACTAGATCTGCACCGAGTCAGGAAAACATAATGGTCGGTCCCTGATCGGGTGTGTATCATTCACCCTTCTTAGCCCCCTACTCAAGTACAATTTTCTTGGAGCAAAAATTATGCTTGAGTAAAAGAAATTTGCAGAGTGTATTGTAATACCTTAGAGTCTTCATTGCCCATGCACCTTCTCTATTGGCATGAATTGGTCTAAGCCTCGGTCTTGGCTCTTTGCTTGCCCCAAACCGAGTGAATTGGGGTGATGGAGAACATTGGTAACTCCATTCCGCTAAGGATACTTTGACTGTCGATTGCCTTGGAGAGTATTGGGGTTTCCACTCTACCAAGGACATTTTGTCTGTCGATTGCCTTGGAGAGTATCGGGGTTTCCACTCTACCAAGGACATTTTGCATGTCGATTGCCTTGGAGAGTATCGTAGTTTCCACTCTACCAAGGACATTTTGCCTATCGATTGCCTTGGGGAGTATCGGGGTTTCCACTCCACCAAGTTAAGAGTTAACGGAAAAATGGATGGAGGGACTAAAATGAAATAAAATCCAAACCTCAGGGGCTAATTGTCGAGTTTGAAAACTCAAGGACCAAAATGAAACCCACCCCAAACCTCAGGGACCAAAAGTGTATTTTTCCCTAAATTTTAAAAATAATCTAATTTATATTTTTTTTGTTTTTTTGAAAAGTAATTTATATTTTTTCAAACTTTATTATAGTTTTTCCCTATATTTATTATATATTAAAAATAAACTTTATCAACAAAATCTTTTTTTAGTTCAACAACATTTGGAGGTGAGGGAATTCGAACATCTGACCTCTTGGTAGAGGGTACACTAAGTTATGCTCGCGTTGGCACTTTATCAACAAATCTACAAGAGCCTACTTTGAATTTTATTTTATATAAAAAAATAGATTATATTATATTTTCTCTATATATTTTTCTATATATTTCACTCCTCCCTACGCAATTTGAGAATTTTTTGTTTCTCAATCACCTCCTCCGTCCTATCTGCCACTTTCGCTAGTTGCTTTGGATACATTCATTACGCAATTCAAGATTTTTTTTTTTTTTGTTTCTCACCTCCTTTCTACTGTTTTCGCTTGTTGCTTAGGATGTCGTCTCTAACGCTGTAATCTCAGCCTCCCAAACTTGCTACCACTAATTTTTTGTGCTCCCAGGTTTTTGTTTTTTTATTTTATTATTATTATTTTTTTGTTTTATCTTGTTTCGTTTATTTTATGTTGATATTTCCTAACCACAAAGAAGAAAATCAAAAGAAACTCTTTTTTGGTTGATTTCTTCTTCAACCATGTATGAAAACATATAAAAGAAAAAAATGTATACCTATAGATAGTGTAAAAAAAATTGAATCAATATATAAAAAGAGAAAGAAAAAAACATATTAGGCGTTGAGTTAACTATCGTAGGAGTCATATATTAAAAAAAGATCCTTATGGGTATAATTGGAAACATAATTTTTTAAGTTTGAAATCCTGCAAAATTCGACCATTTTGGAACAGAAATTTCTTTCAAAGAAAACACGATTCGAAATCACAACTAATTCCAAATCTTACTTTTTTGCTCATCCAAACACATGAACTGATTTGAAATCCTCTCAAATCCAAAGGTTCCAAACAAGGGGTAAATACTAGATTTCACACAATAAACTTAGGTTTTAAATGTTAAATAACACTCATAAATGAGCGTTATCACATAAGTTGGTTTAACTTAGGGCTGAAACTAAATTGAAGTTTCCTGGTTTTTTTCCCTCCAATTACAAGAAAATTCTCAATTGATATCATAAATAGAATTTTTTCTCTTAACTTTCTTCCTTATTTTGCCCAATTTTTAAAGCTCCAAATTAAACCTCAAAGATTTTCATCAAATCTGAACAAACTCAATTAACCCAATTAAATCAAATTTCTTTGAATCCAAACAATTTTGTCCAAAAAAATACCAACCAAAAGTTGAAAATAATTGAACCAGAAACGTGGGGCATCACTTGAACAACTAAAATCCTCGTCAAATTGGGTCATGCAAATACATTGTACTAAAAAATTACAAAGAAATTCTCTCACGAGTGAACATTAAAAATCACGAGATTTTAAATCTTTCTACCAGTAACTTTTTTCTTGTTACTTACTAAGTTCAATAGGCCACCTCCAATTGTTGAAGAAGTTGATTGTATCTTATGTGATTGAAATTCAACGAGCTGCCATGACTTAATAGAATATATATATTAGAATTGATTTTTGTCAACTGCAAGTGCACACTGTCACATGTAATAATAAAACTTGAAAGTATTCCAAGTATCGGTCCCACGTGAATTATTGTAAGATTCAATATTAAGAAGAAATTGCTTGCAAGTACGAAAAAGCTGGTAACCAAATAAGTTGAAAATGACTGGTTGATAAGATTTAAGGAAATTAACAATTAATTAATGAAAACGAGATCCAATTTAGTTTCAGCCCTAAGTTAAGCCAACTTGGCAAATTGCACCTACATGGCAACCGCATTTCTACCTTGTATGTTGAATCATTTCACTCCTATTAAGTCTTGTATCAAGAACCATTAGAAGACTAAGCAATTAGACTCATATGTCTATGGCTAATTTGGACTTAGATAATTAAGCCTACAACCCTTTTAGATCCTATCGTTGTTGTTTTAGCAATATCAAAGTCTTATGTCTAGGCCTTTCATCCTATATCTCCTTTATGAAAACCGATATTGTCTAACCCTTTTAGTATTGACTCACATTGCATGCTAATGTAAATGACCATTTTGAACCAACAATATATAACTTTAAATTCAGTAAAAGATGAAACACATAAAGAGAATTGGGCACAAGTGAGACAAATTGCCAAAGCTAACTCATCCTTAAGGGCATTCACCAAATTGAATCTCTCAAAGGAATTTAACTACACGTCATAATAAAAGAAATAACAAATGAAAATGTTATGGGTGAATTTGGACCTAGCTCTAAGAAAGTTAGAATGACGAAAGCCCAGAGAAGAAACAAGCCCACGAAGGCCCATTGGGACCGAATCAATCTCTAGGGCTATTCTCTCTCCTAAAAGGAAGGGGAAAACCCTAATTTCAACTATAAATTGAAGAGACTAACCCCAAAGTAGGGGGACTCAACTTGGTATCTATTTTCTTCCTCTATATTATTAATTTACTTGTTTCACTTATGATCTCCCAACTGACTTAAGCATCGGAGTCGGTGTGGCAAGCACCACACTGGTGCACAGTTTTCTCTTGTTTTGCAAGTCACGTCTTTCCCCTTAAAATAAATTCACCGTTGATGTCACGTGAAGGTCAGGTGAGTTGCTTGGCCAAATTTTGTCATCAACAGTTGGCGCCGTCTGTGGGGAAGGAAGCTTGCTGGTAAAAATTGCACATCTGGTTTTTGTTTGCATCCAACATGACTCAATATATTAGGAATCATTGTCTCCAACACATCTTGGTATGCTACTGTTTCTTCTTTCATAGATTTAACCTCGGGATAATTGTAATGGGTGGCAACATGAGGGTAAATAATGGCAAATATAGCAATTTTAAAAAATATTTGTAAATATGGCAAAATTTTTTAATTAATTTTTTATATTCCTAAATTGCCCCTGCCCCTGATTGGCGAGTGCATCTTCTTCTCCCTCGTCAGTTTTTTTTTTTTTCTTATTGATAGAAATCTTCTATCACTGATAGAAAGTCTTTCTATCACTGATAGATTCTATCAGTGGTAGAAAAATTTTCTATCAGTGATAGAAAGTTTCTATCACTGATAGAATAAAGTTTCTATCACTGATAGAATAAAGTTTCTATCACTGATAGAAAAGCTTTCTATCAGTGATAGAAGATTTCTATCACTGATAGAAACTTTTTCTATCACTGATAGAATCTATCAGTGATAGAAAAACTGATTGGCGCGCTCATCTTCTTCTTCTTCGTCAATTTTATACATATATATATATTGATAGAAATCTTCTATGATAAAAAGTCTTTCTATCTTCTATCAGTGGTAGAAAAATGATAGAAATCTTCTATGATAGAAAGTCTTTCTATCACTGATAGATTCTATCAATGGTAGAAAATTTTTTTATCAGTGATAGAAAGTTTCTATCACTGATAGAATAAAGTTTCTATCACTGATAGATTATATCAGTGGTAGAAACATTTTCTAACAGTGATAGAAAATAAAGTTTTTATCACTGATATTTCTATTATATCAGTGGTAGAAACATTTTCTATCAGTGATAGAAAGTTTCTATCAGTGATAGAAAGTTTCTATCACTAATAGAATAGAGTTTCTATCAGTGATAGGAGATTTCTATCACTGATAGAAACTTTTTCTATCACTGATAGAATCTATCAGTGATAGAAAAACTGATTGGCGCGCACATCTTCTTCTTCCTCGTCAATTTTTATATATATATCGATAGAAATCTTCTATGATAGAAAGTCTTTCTATCACTGATAGATTCTATCAGTGGTAGAAAAATTTTCTATCAGTGATAGAAAGCTTCTATCACTGATAGAAAAAGTAATTTTACTTTTGTGATGGTGAGATTTTGCCATTTTTGCAAATATTTCTGCGGGCTGCTACTTGCAATTAGTTTGGGCCATTTTGCTACTTTTGCAACCGGCCCTTTAACCTCGTGTAGGCTAATTGCTTCCGCTCTGTATGTACACGTTGAAAGAAAAGGCGTAAAGGTGAAAGGGAGGGCGATGAATTATGTTGCTTCTTGGCAGCATGGTTTTGCCTTACTTTCTATCTCTCACATATTTTATTTCCACAACCAACAAAGCAAGAAAATCTGATGCTTGGTATGTGGATTTGCGCAAACCCACACTTTATTTGTTGATTATTTTTATAAAAAAAAAGGCTGAATTGCTGTTGATTATGGTATGCTGGGTTTTGTTGAATGATCCAATTGTGTGAATTATTGATTGTGCGCTAATGCCACTAAATAACTACTGCTACTGAAATTAAAAAACATGGACTACATAATGAGTAATTACTAATGAAATTTTATTACAATAACCTAAATCTAAAAGACAGAAACTTCTTATATTAGTCTAATTTTTAGACAATTCAATGGAGCATGAAATTCGCATCCCCTGCCAACACCTATCTTGCAAGCTTTTAGCAGGATCATAATTAGATGGATGCTAAAACAGTAACCTGTTGTTGTGGTAAAAAAAAAAAAAAGGAAGTAATGCCTTATTTTGATTATTATATTCTTCCATGAATGCACATGTGATCCATCATTAATGCTCTCTATTAGATGTGATTTTTGTATTAAAATTGACCTGGACTATATTGATTATCTGAGTTGCCTATATCACTGGTTAGCATTTGTTTAATGATGGGAGAAATTTATATGATCCATATGCAACTTTAGAGGATTCTTCATAAGAGTCAACTATCTGGAGTAATTTGAAATTAATGACATAAATAAGGCAGTTTACTTGGAAATCATACTTAGTACATATGATTGACAAATATTTGTCTACATAGTCAAGTTACAGAGTTGTAAATTGTGTTTAAGAAGCATGTTTTTGGGCCTAGTTTCCAGAACTTCTGACTCCAAGGCGAAGCTGGAAAATGGAATCATCAAGCTGGAGTTTTTATTTTCAGGAAAATCAAATGAAACATTACTAGAAAACGCCTATAAGAGCACAACATTATTTCACGAGGAGACAAAATGGAGCTCTTGAAAGCCTGAGTAGCTGAGCCAACAAAATGTCCTTGGAAGAGTGAAAAAAATCTATACTCTCCAAGGCACTTGACTTATGAAATGATCTTAGTTGAGTCAACAAATGCTCAAGAATGATGATGTTGAAGGTCTCAGTGACAATTTCAGAGCCGACATGCAAGGAGCTAAGGCTGACCTGTAGGAGGCCGACGCCCACAAATGCCAATAAGGGAGAGTTATGCGACATGAAAACGCTAAGGTATGTCAACATCGATTACTCAAGCATAACTTTTACTTCGAGAAAAACCTTGCTTGAGTAGGGGGCTGCACAGGGAATATGTTTCCCTAATTAAGTAAAAAACAGTCAGAAAAGCAGCAAATTTGGCCTCGTGACTTTACGGTCATTTATTAATGCGTAAAAAACTCATACTATTCTCAGTTCCATAAAGAACTTGATCCAGGTATTTATGTCATCTACATCTTCAAAGATTTAGTATTTACGTTCCTAAGCTACTTGACTTTGTTCCTATGTCTAGAATATTCTTGAGCAAGGGTAGTACTTTTTTTCCTATTAATATGTGCTCTTATTCTAGTTTGATTGGCTAGAAGCTTAATGATACACTCGATTATGAAAAGTCTATGTGTAAACTGATCCTTGCAGAGGTTGGGTCCCCCATATTTTCAACTTCTCCAAGCCCTCGACCGAGTGTACGCACCGTCGAGATGAGATTCCAAGACCTCGACTGAGTGTACGCACCCTCGAAATGAGATTCCAAGACCTCAATTGAGTGTATGCACCCTCGAGATGAGATTCCAAGACCTCGATTAAGTGTACGCACCCTCGAGATGAGATTCCAAGACCTGGACGGAGTGTACGCACCCTCGAGATGAGATTCAAAGACCTCGACTGAGTGTACGCACCCTCGAGATGAGATTCCAAGACCTCGACTGAGTGTACGCACCGTCGAGATGAGATTCCAAGTCCTCGACTGAGTGTATGCACCGTCGAGATGAGATTCCAAGTCCTCGACTGAGTGTACGCACTGTCGAGATGAAGCTCCAAGTCCTCGGTCGAGTGTACACATTGTCGAGATGAGATTGATATCCTTGCAGAGGTTGATCCACCTTTCCAAGTCCTCGACCGAGTGGAGCCACCGTCGAGATGAGATTGATTCTTGCGGAGGTTGAGCCACCCATATTCTCAACCTTCCCAAGTCCTTGATCGAGTGGAGCCACCCATATTCTCCACTTGATTGAGATGACATCGATTCTTGCGGAAGTTGAGCCACACATATTCTCAACTACCTCAAGCCCTCACCTAAGTGGAGTCACCCATATTCTCCACTTAGTTGAGCCTATGAAGACAAAGTCTTATGATCTGAAGAAGGCAGTGCTAGGGCTGACTTTTAAGGAGCCAAGACTGATCAATACACTAAAGAACTCAAATTTTTCAATAGCATGAAAAGCACCCGAGGACGACCCTATAGTCTGACCGTGTTAATCACATACATGACTAATGGAAAAGAAGCACCTACACAAGGGGCTTCAAAATAGTAAACTACACTTGTAGTTAAGGTTAAGACCTAAGTCATTTCACACAAGCAAAGCGAATGGCAAAAACCAGAACAATCTCTTTTGCAGATATTTTAGTTACAAACAAGAAGTCAGATACCGACTGGTGATAAAAAAAAGACTCATCTTGTAATCGACTTTCATCCATCTAGAGGAGATCCTCACGATAAAGCATCTAGGGCTAGCCTTGGAATATTTGAACTCAGAAGAGCTTATGTAACTGCCCAATGAAGTGAAGAGGAAATCAGCACACAAATCGACACGAGTGAGAATTATACTCTTAAATTGGCTTAGGGCGTTTGACCTATAGCAACAGGTCGTCCTTTAATCCCAATTCAAGAGTGGGAGCTTAATGTTATGGGTGAATTTGGACCTAGCTCTAAGAAAGTCAGAATGACAAAAGCCCATAGAAGAAACAAGCCCACGAAGGCCCATTGGGCCCGAATCAATCTCTAGGACTATTCCCTCTCCTAAAAGGAAGGGGAAAACCCTAATTTCAACTATAAATAGAAGAGACTAACCCCAAAGTAGGGGGACTCAACTTGGTATCTATTTTCTTCCTCTATATTATTAATTTACTTGTTTCACTTATGATCTCCCAACTGACTTAAGCATCGGAATCGATGTGGCAAGTAGGAGTGCAAGCGAAAACCGAAAAACTCACGAACCAAACCAAACCAAACCGATCCATTAGTTTGGTTCGGTTATTTAGCAAAAATCTGGACATCTCGATTCATTTTTTGAGAAAACTGATTTGAGCGACTTGAGGGAGCAAAATCTGTGAGTTATTTAGGCCAGATCATCCTTCACCCTACCGTCTGCTGATAACTCTCCAAAAGGGAGTTATTTAGGCCTTATTTCTATATTGTTTTGTGTGTCATTTGTGTTAAATAGAGTTGCTTTTAGATGAATATTATATGTTTTAACCCATTTGGAAGAACTGATGCTCTGGAAGTTATTTTGTGTAGAATATAATGTTGAGCGACTTGAGGGAGCAAAATCTGTGATCCAGTAAAGCAAGGAGCAAAACTGCCACGTAAGCTGTGCGTAATCCATTTTATGAAGTGGCGTTAGCTGAATTATTTTCGGATCTAGGAAGCTTGGAGAGCCTTCCACATGTACAATTTGACCTAATTAGGGCTTGCCTCCACTCTATAAAAGGAAAGAGTCGTCTCAAGTCAAAGACATTCCAATTTTCATCTTTGGAAGCCGAATAGAGGAGGAAAGATTGGAGACTTCAAGAAGACCATCAAGTACGAATCTAATCAAGGGAATTAATCTTTTCTTGTAATTTCATGTAGTTATGGATGCACACACTCAGATTGTAGCGTGTGTTGTGATGAACCTTATGAACTAAATTTACTTAGGTGTTGGTTAGGGATCATGTAATTGTTTGCTTCATTCTCTATGCAATATATGTTGCTTTGTGCATCTTGACTAATTGTTGTGCCTATTTCCATTTTGTTCCCGCCTGGCCAACCGGTATGAATATCACTTCTTAGTTTCAGGGATGATTTGAGAAGTGTGTGGCATTTAATCACACTAGACCATTATGTGTTGGTGGACACCAGTGACTGAGTTAGGAATAACCAGTTGCCTAATGCTTGATCGGTAGCACGTCATTGGAGTTGAAACACATTCCAAAAAATCCAGAGTTCTGGGAGGATCCTGCTGATAAGACTGCAAGAGAATTGCCTAATCAATAATATTGCTAAAGCATCTTTTAAAACAATTACTAAAATCCTTACCAACGCCTGTTTCCAATCTGTCTGCTTATTCGTTTACTTTCTATTCTGTCATTTCTTTTACTTCAGCATTTTATCAAAATCAATCATTTTAACAAACCTTGAAACCATTAAAAAGTTATACAAGATAGGTAAAGTGAGAGCTATTTAGCCCCGTGGATACGATAAATTACTTATCACTTGTTGCGGATTGTGTATGCTTTGCACAGGATTTTAGAGCTTATTTTCGCTATATTTTGACCCCACTCTAGAAGGCAACAAGTTTTTGGCGCCGTTGCTGGGGACTTGAATAAGTTTTTATCTGCTCTGTTTTGTGTATGTGTTTTAGTGGTTTGATGCTAGAACTTTTTGATTGTTTCTTTTGTTTTTGCAGGTGTGAGTTTGGTGCATGAGCGATCCGCCTGGGGTGAGATTCGAGCTTGATCCAGAAATTGAAAGGACATTCAGGAGAAGAAGGAGAGAGCAACGAAGAAATTAGAATCCAATGGATAACGTGTGGCGTCTCCCGGAAGTTCCAGAAGACCCAATTAATCTCCAGCAGAATCGTGTGTTGCAGCCTAATCCACCACTGGAGCAAAATGGACAGCAAAATAATCAGGCTGAGAACCCTATCTTGGTAGCGAATGATAGGGCCAGAGCCATTCGAGCGTATGCTTTTTCGATGTTTGATGAGTTGAATCCAGGAATTACACGTCCTCAAATTGAGGCAGCAAATTTTGAAATGAAACCGGTAATGTTTCAGATGTTGCAAACCGTGGGTCAATTCCATGGTTAGTTAACGCTCTTAAAAATGTAACAGTGGTTAGTCATCAGCAGCCGCCAGTAGTGGAGCCACCATTAGGGTTGATATTGCAATGTTAGCTAACGCTCTTAAAAATGTAACAGTGGTTAGTCATCAGCAGCCGCCAGTAGTGGAGCCTGCTGCAGTGGTGAATCAAGTTACAGAAGAATCATGTGTCTATTGTGGTGAAGAGCACAACTACGAGTTTTGCCCCAGCAATCCAGCTTCTGTGTTTTTTGTAGGCAATCAAAGGAATAACCCTTATTCTAACTTTTATAATCCAGGTTGGCGTAACCACCCCAACTTTGCATGGGGAGGGCAAGGAAGCAATTCGCAAGCGCAGCAAAAGGTGAACCAGTCAGGATCTGCTAAATCGCAGGCATTGCCCCAGCAAAATAAGCAGGCTTTGCCCCAACAAAATTCGGAGAGTTCTCTTGAGGCAATGATGAAAGAATATATGGCTCGTACAGATGCCGCAATTCAAAGTAATCAAGCTTCAATGAGAGCCCTGGAATTGAAAATGGGTCAGCTAGCTAATGAGTTGAAGGCAAGACCTCAAGGGAAACTTCCTGCAGATACTAAACACCCTAGAAGGGAAGGTAAGGAGCAGGTAAAGGCAGTGACTCTAAGGAGTGGTAAGCCACTAGAAGAGAGAAAAGAGCCTAGTAAAATCCAAGATGTAGAGAAGAATAGTGATAAAAATGTTGTTGTTGAAAAAGAGTTGGAGTCTGGTAACAGTGATGGAGGTAGCAATAATAATGCTGGAGCATCTGGTTCTGTTCCAAATGTGGAACCACCTTATGTGCCGCCCCCTCCTTATGTACCACCTCTACCTTTTCCACAAAGGCAAAGGTTTAAGAATCAAGATGGTCAATTTAAGAAATTTTTAGAGATTCTTAAGCAATTGCGTATAAATATCCCTTTAGTAGAAGCTATAGAGCAAATGTCAAATTATGCTAAATTTCTAAAGGATATTTTAACTAAAAAGAAGAGGTTAGGTGAATTTGAAATTGTATCTCTTACTGAGGAGTGTAGTGCTATTCTTAAGAATGGGCTACCAACCAAGGCTAAGGATCCAGGATCATTTACTATTCCTGTTTCAATAGGTGGAAAAGAGTTAGGTAGAGCACTATGTGATTTAGGCGCGAGCATTAACCTTATGCCTCTTTCGGTCAATCGAAAGCTAGGTATTGGTGAAGCTAGGCCTACCACAGTCACACTCCAACTAGCTGATAGGTCTATCACGTATCCAGAGGGTAAAATTGAGGATGTCTTAGTGAAAGTAGATAAATTCATATTTCCTGTCGATTTTATTATCTTAGATTATGAGGCAGATAAAGATGTCTCAATTATTCTTGGTCGTCCATTTTTGGCTACTGGTAGGGCATTGATAGATGTTCAAAAAGGGGAATTAACAATGAGGGTTTATAATGAGGAAGTAAAGTTTAATGTTTTCAAGGCCATGAAGTATCCAGACGAAGTGGAAGATTGTTCTTTCATTAGGATTCTGGAGAACACAATTGTTGAGACAAGAATGGAGGATTTGACAAATAAGCATTTGGATGATCATGGAGAGATTAGTGTAGAGGATTTAGAAGTTTGTTCTTTAGAAAGAAAAAGTGAAAAAGAAGTTTCTAGGTGTGAGGATGTTTTTGAGTCTTTAGATTTGGATGAAAGAAAGGCTCCTCCTATTAAACCATCCCTGATTGAGGCACCCACTTTAGATTTGAAGCCTTTGTCGAATCATCTAAAGTATCTGTATCTTGGAGAGGGTGAGACGTTGCACATTATTGTTGCATCAGATTTAATGCCGGAGGATGGAGAGGCCTTAATAAAGTTGCTGCAGCAATATTGTAGACACCATATTTGGTCCGGCTTGATTTTGTTGATTTATATTATGCTTTTGCCTTATCTCTTTTATTATTATTATTATTATTATTATTATTATTATTATTATTATTATTATTATTATTATTATTATTATTATTATTATTATTATTATTATTATTATTATTATTATTATGATCATTATTATATTTGTTTAAAAAGTAAAAAAAAAATTAAAACTAAATAAAAAATATCTCCCAACCACCTTCACTTAGTCTCCCTCTTTTTTCTCTCCACTAACACGTCTTTCTCCCTCAAAATCTCAACCCTCCCACATTTCATCGTTCTTTCATTATTTTTTTTCTCTCTCTCTTTACTATTTTAATGTGTACTCATGGCTTATAAAAGGGAAGACCATTGATTGACAATAAGGAGGACAATAAGAGAAAGTGAAGAAAGAATGAGTGATGAAAACCTAAGAAAGAAAGGGAGAGAAAGAGGTGAAGTTTGAGAGAGAAATGCTCACTGCTTCGCCGCCACCGCTCACCACATCGTCGCCGCCGTTAAAGACCTATGCCGCCGCCACTCCGACGAACTCTGCCACTAACCCAATCCCGATCCGATGTCCGCCACCACCGCGAACTCCAACCATCTGAAGAACCAGGAGTAACTCTGACCCACATTCCAGTGAATTTCCATGGAAGAGAAAGGTAAAGAAGGAGCTTGGGGAAGAAGATGAGAAGAAAGAAAGAAAATTGGTGGGACCCACTTCTTTTCCTTTATATTTTTTTCTTTCTTCCAATTTATCTATTCTTTTCTTTATTTGCTTAAAGAGCATTTTTTTTAATTTAAAGTTTTAAGTGTTTTTCTTTTATTTCCTCTTCGATTTTATAAAAAATCCTGAGTTTGAATTGGGAAATTACTTCCAAATTAACTTCAATTGAAATTTTCCCAAATCAACTTCAATTATGTTTTAACTTCCATTTTCTAATTAGAAATTTAAATTGATTTATTTTAGATTTCTAAAGAACTTTTAATTGGATATTAGTTGAAAGTTTTTTTAAATCTAATTTCAATTAGAGTTTAACTGGGAGTTTCCAAACTAATTTTAATTGGCTTTAAATTGAATTGCTATTACCAATTTCAATTGGATTTTAATATGGCATTTTCAACTTTAATTGTCTTTCTTATTAATTTCAGTTGGATTCTAACATAAAATTTCTCATATTCATTTGAATTTGTATTTTCCTAATAAATTTTCACTGGTTTGTAATTAGAAATTTCAATTTTCTTTAAATATGAAATTTTAATGTTTTCAAATTTATTTTAATTTGAATTGTTCAAATGAATTTCAAAGGGTTTGAAATGCTCAAATGAATTTCAAACAAATGACATTTGATCTAAGATTTTCAATTTGATTTTCACTTGATTTTTTTTAAAGATGATTTTAAACTTTCCTTCCATTGGTTTCAATAATTAATTTGGAATTTTATAATAAATTTCTAGTTGGATTTAATTTGGGATTTCAACTTTTGTTTGTTTTTAATTTGATTTCATTTTGACATTTACAAATGAATTTCAATTTGGAATTGCCCAAATGAATTTCAATTGGAACTTTATTTGAATTTTCACTTTCCCCTCAATTGGTTTTAATCTCGAATTCAATGAGTTTCAAAGTGATTTGGAATTTTTCAATAAATGTCAAATTGGTTCTAAATTAAAGTTTCCAAGTCAATGTCTTTTGGTTTTATATTGAAAATCAATTTCAATTTTAAACTAAATTGGAAATCAATTTCAATTTTGGAAAGGTTAAATCAAATTTCAAAAACACTATTTAATATTTTGAATGGTTAAAATAGATTGATTATGAAAACTTTAATGTTAATTTTGTCTAAGAACGGGTATTTAAGCTGACCGAAAGGGAACACCCTGCCTGGAAATTAGCCTAAAGTTTAACTAGTAAATTGTTTTGGCAATCAAAATTTCAATTGCATCTTAATTTAGAAAATTTTGAAATCAACTTCAATTTGATTCTAAATTGGATTTTCCAAATGAATTTCAAAATAGTTTTACTTTAGTAATTCCAAATGAATTTCTAATTGAATTTGATTTAAAAATGAAAAAATATTTTTCCATTGAATGGTGTCATACCACTCATGATTATTACTTCACATTTTATTTTTGAAATGTGAAATAATAGATGTGAGACAAATTAGCTCATGTACAACCTATGACGGAGTTGAGACAATTTCTCAAATTCTTGAGGTGATAAATTTTCTTTTAATTGAAAGAAAATTCTAACATGACAAGTAATTATGGGATATAACCCCACTCACTACGTCACATCCTTACTTTATGTTTTAAAGCTAAGGTAAGATCAAGTGGGACATTTGTTATTTGATTTTTTTTTCTTCAAAATAAAGGACTGTTTCATGTTATAAAAGGATAATTTTAAAATAAAATGTGGTAACCGTTTTTTAAACGGGTGTTGTAGGGGTGCTAACACCTTCCCTACACTCAATCGACTCCCGAGCCTAATTTTTGGTTTTCAAAGACCGGTTTTTCTTTAAAATGGGTGACCAATCACACCCCAAGATGATTGGTGGCGACTCCAAACCTCTAACCTCGAAAGAGACCCTTAGGAAAGGACGTCGGCCGCTCTGCGTCGCGATGACGTTTCGAAAAATATCACAGAGAAATAGGTTGGACATTGGCTGACATTCAGGGAATTAGCCCATCTTTCTGTATACATAAAATAACTCTAGAGGAGGGATCCTTTAGGAGTATTGAGCAACAGAGAAGGCTTAACCCTGCAATGAAAGAGGTTGTTAAGAAGGAGGTGATTAAATGGTTGGATGCTGGGATTATCTATCCGATTGCAGATAGCAATTGGGTAAGCCCTGTCCAGTGTGTTCCTAAGAAAGGAGGTGTTACGGTAGTGACTAATAAAGACAATGAGTTGATCCCCACCAGGACAGTAACTGGCTGGAGGGTTTGCATGGATTACAGAAGGCTTAACAAGGCCACCCGTAAGGACCACTTCCCTCTACCATTTATTGACCAGATGTTGGATAGATTGGCTGGTCAGGCCTACTACTATTTCTTGGATGGTTATTCTGGGTATAACCAGATCACCATTGCTCTTGAGGATCAGGAAAAAGCCACTTTCACCTGCCCTTATGGGACGTTTGCCTTTAGGGGAATGCCTTTTGGCCTTTGCAATGCTCCAACAACATTTCAGCGGTGTATGTTAGCAATCTTTTCTGATATGATTGAGTCCACTGTTGAGGTATTTATGGATGATTTTTTCAGTTTTTGGAGGGTCTTTTCAGCATTGTTTAAATAATTTAGGTAAGGTGTTAAAGAGATGTGAGGATACCCATCTAGTTCTTAATTGGGAGAAAGGCCACTTCATGGTGAAGGAGGGCATAGTGTTAGGTCATAAGATTTCAAAGAAAGGTCTAGAAGTTGATCGAGCAAAAATAGAGGTTATTGAGAGATTAGAACCACCGAATTCAGTTAAAGGGATTCGGAGTTTTTTAGGTCATGCTGGATTTTATAGAAGATTCATAAAGGATTTTTCCAAAATTAGTAAACCTCTTTGTAACTTATTGTGTGCTGATAGTGTTTTTGACTTTGATGCAGATTGTAGGAAGGCTTTTGAGACTTTAAAGGCTGCTTTAATCTCAGCCCCCATTCTTTGTGCACCTAACTGGAGTTTACCATTTGAGGTAATGTGTGATGCGAGTGATGTTGCAGTAGGTGCAATGCTGGGGCAAAAGCAGGGCAAATTTATCCATCATATATATTATGCAAGCAGGGTTTTGAATGAAGCACAAATCAACTACACAACTACTGAAAAGGAGTTGTTAGCAGTTGTGTTTGCCTTTGAGAAATTCCGCCCATATTTGGTTGGAACCAAAGTCACGGTTTTCACAAATCATGCAGCAATAAGGTATTTAATGTCTAAAAAAGATGCAAAGCCTAGATTGATTCATTGGGTTTTATTATTGCAGGAATTCGACTTGGAGATAAAGGATAAGAAGGGATGAGAGAATGTTATTGCAGATCATTTGCCTCATCTTGATCCAACATCATCTTTGCTGGAGCAATCTGCCATTTCAGACTCATTTTCAGATGAGCAACTCTTTGCTGTTAATGTAAGTAGTAAAGGATAATCCTTGGTATGCTGATATTGCCAACTTTTTGGTGAAAGGAGTAACTCCTATTGATATGGATTGGAGACAGGTGAAAAGGTTTAAGCATGATGCAAAATTCTTTTATTGGGATGAGCCATTTATGTATAAGCAATGCTCTTATGGTATTATTCGAAGATGTGTTTCAGGTGATGAGGCAAAGGAAATCCTAGAGCAATGTCACTCTTCACCGTATGGAGGTCATTTCAACGCTCAGAGGACAGCTATGAGGATTTTGCAATGCAGATTCTTCTGGCCTTCCTTATTTAAGGATGCCCACTGGTTCTACAAGCTTACAGAACAGCCTATAAGACTCCTCTAGGTATGTCTCTCTATAGGTTAGTGTATGGAAAGACTTGCCATTTACCGTTAGAGCTTGAGCATAAAACGTTTTGGGCTTTAAAGAAATTGAATTTTGATCTGAGTTGTGCAGGGGCAATAAGAATGCTACAGCTTAATGAGTTAGAGGAGTTTCGTCAGTTTTCTTATGAAAATGCGAAAATGTATAAAGAGAAGACCAAGCGGTGGCATGATAAAAAGATAAAACCTAAAGAATTTGTTAAGGGTCAAAGAGTTTTGCTGTACAATTCTAGATTAAAATATTTTCCTGGAAAATTAAAATCTAAATGGTCTGGGCCATTTGTTGTGATTGAAGTTTTTCCTCATGGAGCAATTACTTTGAGAGATGAAAAAGATGGGGGAGTGTTCAAGGTTAATGGACAGCGAGTGAAGCATTATTGGGGAGAGGAATTTCGTTCGAAATATCCTTCCCTAAAATTGGTTGATGAATGAGCGAGCGAGAGTTTTACGGGAGCAGTTCATATAGCAATATTTTTAGCTCCCAGTGTTTGTTGCGATTTTATTTTTCGCTGATTTGATTTGATTTTAATTTGAATTATTTTGAATTAGATTCAGTTTATTTAGATCTTATCTGATTTGTTTTAATTCGTTGGTATTTTTTAATTTTCGTGGACTTTTCGGTTTATATATTTTTGATTTTGTCGATTTAATTTATTTATTTTAATCGTATTAGGGTTAGTTTAGATTTAATTTTAATTTGTATTTTTGTTATTTAAATTTCTATTTAGATTAGGTTAATAATATATATTTCCTAATTTATTCGGCTGAAGATAAAAGGAGAGATTTGATTTTGGCAGTTTAAATTTGAATTGGAGTTTTTCGTATCAAAGATTCTTCTAGAAGAAAATCTTTTGATGCTCAATTTGTTTTTGCAATCTGTTGGAAGGATCAAATATTTCATCCGATAGTAAAGGGAATTGGTTGTGAATTAAATAATTTTACCATTTGGAATTTAATTTTTCCGTGGGCAGGTAAACCGCGTGAAGCATCTGGTGCTTCCACGTGTCACGCAGTGTTGATCTAATGATCTATCCGTTAGCCAGCGCAAGGAAGATTTACCACGGGGCAAAATTTTACCATTTTGAAATCTAATCCTCCATGATTACATGCAAATTAAAACGGTAATATTTATTTAATTAGGGGCAGAATCTTTCGGTTAGGATTTAATATGCTGAAGCCCTATTTATTCAAGACCCCTGGTAAGTTTCGTTTCACTTCATCTTCTTGCCTTCATTCTTTGCTGTTTTTATTTTTCCCTTGTTTCCGATTACTGTGAAATTTTCCAAGTCTGAAATGGCTAAAACAAGAGGGAGGAAAGAAAGAGATACTGAGGAAGAAGACGTGTCCATTACCCCTGAGGCACCGAAGACAAAAGTAAAGAGAAGGAAGACGTCGAAAGAGAGAGAGGCTAAGAGACGAAGAATACAACAGAGAGCTGAGGTTACGGAAGGAGTGAGAAAGGTGATTGAGGACATTGCTGATGAAGCGGTTGAAAAAGAACAACCAAAGGAACCTGAGGAAGAGAAAGATGTTGAACAGGGTGAACCGATAGTTGAAAATCCGCAAGAAGTGCAAGAGAAGAAAGCTGAAGAAGTGCAAGAGCAAGGAAACGGTCAGGAAACCGAAGAGTGGCAGGTTCAGACTGCAGAAGTTGTGCCGGAAATTCCACGTCATCACCGTCGGAAGCAGAAGGCAGGCCGAATCAAAGTGATCAGGACAGACACTCCATCGCCGTCGACGACAGAATCTGAGAAAGAAAACTCAGAAAAAGAAGAACAAGAGAAAAAAAGGGGGCAGAGGACCAGAAAAGAGAAGAAGCAGAAAAGAAGGCAGAGGAAGAAACTTTGACGAAACATCAAGAAGACAAGGGCAAGGAAGGAGCAAGAATGCCGTTTATTCGCTTTGTCAATCAACTTGCCAGAGCAAAATACAGAGAGATGCTGAAACGAGATTTCTTGTTTGAAAGAGGTTTTGGTGAAGATTTACCGCATTTCTTGAGGGCTGGAATAGCAAATCACGGGTGGAGTCAATTCTGTGCAAAACCAGATCCATTAAATTCAAACATTGTTCGTGAATTTTACGCGAACATAGATGATCAAGAAGGATTCCAAGTCATGGTCCGAGGGGTGGCTGTCGATTGTAGCCCAAGAGCAATAAATTATCTCTTCAACCTCCAGGATTTTCCGCATGCTGGATTTAATGAGATGGTGGTGGCACCATCTAACGATCAATTGAACGCGGTTGTTAGGGAGGTTGTGAAGGATTTAGAATTCCCTAATTCCGATAAAGAGGAAGCATAATTGGGACTGATTCGTAGTTAATTTTGTTTATCCAAAAATACTATTACATTGGCAAAAAACATAGAACAAATTTTATAGAAACTTAAGGCTAAGCATACAAAATTTAGATCTAAATCTATAATAAAGAAAATAGAAGCAAACCTCCGTTGACGTCTCTGAAAATCAAGAATGATTCTTGATTGCTCTGCAACAACGAAGAACACCATCATTTGATCTTCCCCGCTATAACTCTGAGATTAGGAACGTAGTTGTGGGACTACCTAATCTTAAATGGGAAAAACTCTTAGAGAGAAAAAATCTCTCTAGAGTTCTTTAGTTGAGAGAATGAGAGGGAGGCTAGAATGAGACCTTAGGGCTAGGGTTCTCATAACCTTTCCTTTTATAAGAGAGGAAACCCTAATGTGAGGTTAGGAAACAATCTTGACCGTTAGATCAAGATCAATTAATTAATTGATTAAACCAATTAATTAATTAATCTCATGCACATTTAAATAAGATTTAAATGTAGTTTCCTCACATAATATATTTTAATTAAACTTAATTAAATCACATTTAATTAATTCAATTAAACTAATCAATAAATTAATTTCAATAATTAATTAATTTTACAATTAATTAAATATCTCTCATATTCAATTAATTACATATTAGAATCATATTCTAATAATTCCCTCATAGACTATAGTTTAATTAAATCTTATTTAATTTAAACTAAATTGAATAATTAATTAATTCATCTTCTAATTAAATACCATATATTTAATTAGACATATATTTGAACTCTTTCAAATATATCAACCTCTCAATATAATAAAGTTTAATCTCAAATTAGACTTTATATTGTAATGCATCACTATACATTATATTAATTTGTATCTCATACAATTAACTTAATTCCCAATATGAATTTGAACTATTCAAATTCTCTCAAGATATATTTGTTCCTAATTTCTCTTTACGAGCTAGCAGGGGGACCTAATGGACCTACAGATTAGAAGCTCCAATGATATGAGGTTAACCGATTAAACTCATTAATCAAGTTAACCAATATTCATTAACTGTGGGTCATTCCAATAAAGACCCACAGCTGAACTCTTCTCACTGTAGAACATTTCTGTGTCCATGGATATAGACCTATACCGGTAAGTCAATCCTTCACGAGTGTCCGTAATCACAGCTGGGTCAAATTACAGTTTTACCCCTGTGTTACATCTGTCTCCTTAAGTACCAGTGTTCCTCTAATGAACAACCTGCTTATGGTCCAACCAATAAACAGAAAGTCCCTCTCGGGCCAGTGAGAGGGTGGGATCCCTTTGTTCAAGTCCCGGAGTCACCACTTAAGGGAACACTCATCTACTTCTCCTAGAAGTGGGAAGGAGTGAATTCCTTCTTGTGTTGTCATGTCCCCAGCCTCCCACTTGGTTTTGTCCCCAAAAAGGAAGGCATATTGAGTCGGTGTATTGGCTACTCTCACCCATGCTAATCAAAGGACAATCCCTCATGAGAAGGAGTTCATGATTCACTCAGGATTAAGACTGAGTTACCTAGGTCATCCTATTGAAACAGTAACCTAACTAGTTAACGGTGTTACAACTAATGGTTGACTATTTCATGGTCTGGTCTTATGCAAACTCATTGCATAGGATACCCCCGCTTGCATGTCTACTACATGGACGCTTTGGATCAATACGCCTGTATCAATTACCAAGCAGGTCGTATCTCATAGTGTTACCAAGATAAGGTACCCAACCTTATCCTTGTACTATAGACCTATTAGGTTGTTACTTGAACATCAATCCATGTATGTCCCGACATACTAGTTCAAGTTACATACAAACAACCTTGGATCTTAGTTTATTGGATTTGGGTCAAATTGTGCAATATTTAACAATAACACTTTATTGTAGAAACTCAATAACAAGTATACAATTTGTTTACATTCACTATCTACGAGTTTTAGGGCATAAAACCCAACAGGTTGGCATTAAAAGGGCCCAATGGAGGTTGTCGAAGACGGAGAAGAGCACATTCCAAGCGGCTTACTTGAAGAGTGAGGCTAACACATGGTTGGGCTTCATCAAACTGCGTTTGCTTCCGACAACCCACGACTCGACAGTATCCAGGGACAGAGTGCTTTTGGTTTTTGCTATTCTACGTTCTTTGAGTATAGATGTGGGAAAAATTATTTCAAGTGAAATTTACAATTGCTGGCGTAAAAAGGTGGGAAAGTTGTTTTTCCCAAATATGATTATCATGTTATGCAGCAGGGCAGGAGTGCCCACAAGTCCAGAGGATGTTCTTCTACTTGAAAAAGGGATAATAGACACGTCCAATTTGGCTCGGCTTCAGCGCACGCAGGAGGCACGCCAAGGTGGGCTAGTGTGCGGCATCCACCAGATTTTAGAGTAACTGGCACTTTCAGCCAATAGGCAAGAGTATGCTGAAAGGCAAGCTTAAACCTACTAGACTTATGCTAAAAGGAGGGATGCCACACTTATGAGGGCTTTGCAATCGAATTTCTCAAAACCTTATCAAGTCTTTCCTGTTTTCCCCGATGACCTATTTAATCCTTGGATTCCGCTGCCGCCAGTAGAAAGAAAAGAAGAGGAGGAAGATGAGCAGGGCCAGGAGAATTAATGGATATGATGACTTTGGGCGAGCATTATTTTTGTTCTTATATTTTTATTTGCTCGCGTATTCTAACCCCAGTTTCTTTTGATGTTTCTATTTTCTGTTTTCTTGTTTTTACTTTCCTGCTTCTAGGTGAAAAAATTTATCTGCTGATGTAAATCTTTTTAGTTGTTTTTAATGAAATTTTCGAAGTTGTTTCTATTCTAAGCACTGAGCATTCCTAACTTAACTAATTTTCTTCTGAATTTTTGAAGCTTGGGCTAGTTAGCTTAAATTAGATCAATGTGTTCTGATCTCCATAAACCTTTTGCTTGAGCATTTCTTCTAGCCTGGTCATCGCTGCGGCAAGAAGATTCTGAGGTAGTGTTGACTTATTTTGATCCACCTTAAGCTTAATCTTAGTCCCACGCTTAGTTTAAAATTTAGATAGAAAAATTTAAGTTTGGAGGTATAATTTATCATGTTAATAATTCATTGAGGACAATGAATAATTCGAGTTTGGGGGACTTTTTGCTACACCACTTGTTTTGCTCGAGCATTCCTCTCCTTCATAATTATTTTTTCTAGGTTATTGAGTAACGAGGGACATTTGTGACGCCCACAGTTTGGCTTTGCGTCAAAAGATGGCCTAGGAAATATTGAAAAAATGAGAAAAATTATTTGCTGAAAAAAATTGTGGAAAATTTTGCTGAAAAAATTCATGGAGCAAAAGTTTTTATGGATGAATGATAATCTAGCAGTTTTTCTGTCTTCCAGGGCTTAGGTGAGCTTCATCATAAAATGTCGTCATTCTGAGAAGCAAGGGATAGAATAACTAAGGATTTTTTGAGCTAGCAATGAGTATTTAGCTTAGTTGGTAATAAGTTTGAGGCAAGGGTATACTGCACCATAAAGTGGGTCATCCCATGCTTAAGAGCTTATGATTGTAGGGTTGCTTTAAGTCTGAAGAACAGAAAAATAAAACCCCTTAAAAATGTGTTTAAATATGTCTGATAATAGAGCTAGGCTGTGGCAAGTTCTTAGGATTGAGTTAAAGGTGGTGATCATTTGTCCATGCTGGAAGAATTATTTTGCTGCAGCAGTGCTTGGTTTTGCAAAATGCTCAGGTAAAGGTTGAAGGTAGTGTTGGATTATCTGTTTTGATTGAGTTATGCTATGTCTAATGTTTTGAATTCGTAAGGGAAGGTTGGTTAGTATTGCTCGGGACGCGCAATAGTTCAAGTTTGGGGGTATGATAACTCTCCAAAAGGGAGTTATTTAGGCCTTATTTCTATAGTGTTTTGTTTGTCATTTGTGTTAAATAGGGTTTCTTTTAGATGAATATTATATGTTTTAACCCATTTGGAAGAATGGATGCTTTGGAATTTATTTTGTACAAAATATAATGCTGGGCGACTTGAGGGAGCAAAATCTGTGATCCAGTAAAGCAAGGAGCAAAACTGCCACGTAAGCTGTGCGTAATCCATTTTATGAAGTGGCGTTGGCTGAATTATTTTCGGATCTAGGAAGCTTGGAGAGCCTTCCACATGTACAATTTGACCTAATTAGGGCTTGCCTCCACTCTATAAAAGGAAAGAGCCGTCTCAAGTCAAAGCATTCCAATTTCCATCTTTGGAAGCCGAATAGAGGAAGAAAGATTGGAGACTTCAAGAAGACCATCAACTACGGATCTAATCAAGGGAATTAATCTTTTCTTGTAATTTCATGTAGTTATGGATGCACACACTCAGATTGTAGCGTGTCCAACCAGTATTGTAACGCCCCATGCCCAAGATTCAAAATCTGGATTCGGCACCTCACAGCCCCGACATTCCCCTACATCCCCTCTGACCTGGTGACGTCATCATACTTATCTGTACTGCTTCCAAGAGTGAAGACTGTCCCCACAAACCAACACGGGATCCTTTTAGCATGCTTTGTCCTCACTCACATGCTTCCTAGGAAAATTCCAAGGAGGTCACCCAACATAGAACTTCTCCAAGCCAAGCACGCTTAACTTCAAAGTTCCTATGATTGAGTCACCGAAAAGGTAGGTGCACCTTGTTGGTATAGGTAGTATCTATCAATTCTTTTAAGCTTATATTGACCATACTTTCATGTCCTCAGGATCCCTCTCATTCGGTTGTGATCTCGGTTCATTCATGTACCCCTTCTAACCTCGAGCGTCACAGGTATGAATATCACTTCTTAGTTTCAGGGATGATTTGAGAAGTGTGTGGCATTTAATCACACTAGACCATTATGTGTTGGTGGACGCCAGTGACTGAGTTAGGGATAACCAGTTGCCTAGCGCTTGATCGGTAGCACATCATTGGAGTTGAAACACATTCCAAAAAATCCAGAGTTCCGGGAGGATCCTGCTGCTAAGAATGCAAGAGAATTGCCTAATCAATAATATTGCTAGCGCATCTTTTAAAACAATTACTAAAATCCTGACCAACGCCTGTTTCCAATCAGTCTACTTATTCGTTCACTTTCTGTTCTGTCATTTCTTTTGCTTCAGCATTTTATCAAAATCAATCATTTTAACAAACCTTGAAACCATTAAAAAGTTACACAAGATAGGTAAAGTGAGAGCTATTCAGCCCCGTGGATACGATAAATTACTTATCACTTGTTGCGGATTGTGTATGCTTGCACAGTATTCTAGAGCTTATTTTCGCTATATTTTTACCCCACTCTAGAAGGCAACATCTGTCGTTCATCACTTCACCGTCCAACGTTTGATGCCTTGTTGTTGCATTGTCTGCCTTAGTTCGATGCAGTCTGTTGCCTCCTCTGCTTCACTTTAATTTCAGAGTGTCTTATTGTCGCCTCGCCTCAATTCATCAACGATTGTCCATCAGCCGATTTCCGTCGAACAGATCGATTTGTTGCCGCCGTCGAACTCCCATAGCTTTAGGGTTTTTAGATTAATGGCTGGGCTGAGAAGAAAGGATGAATATTTTTTTTTTAAGATAAACTGTTTTCTGGACCCAAAACCGAGATCCAAACTGATCCAAACCCGAACCGACGCTTTTTTCCCTTATTGGACATTGGTTCGGTTCACTATTTCATCAAATCGAGAATGTCGGTTCGGTTCTCGGTTGAGCCCAAAACCGAGAAAACCGAACCGACTATCACCCATATTGGCAAGCACCACACCGGTGCACAGTTTTCTCTTGTTTTGCAGGCCACGTCTTTCCCCTTCAAATAAATTCACCGTTGATGTCACGTGAAGGTCAGGTGAGTTGCTTGGCCAAATTTTGCCATCAACAGAAAACATCATTGAAAATCAATTCATTATTACAAAATGAATGAAAGAAATAGAAATGTGGAAAATGAGTAAAGTGCATAATCTTAAGGCTAAATCTAGGGTTTTCTCTCTCAAGCAGCTCTCTCTACACTTAATTTCAGATTTCTCAAGGGAAATTAAGTGTGTACAGGCTAAACTCATGGGTTTAGGTCTAATCACTGTGAAGTACACAAGTTTTTGAGTGGAGAGGCTGATTCATAGCTTCTAAGATTGAATTAGGGATTGTCACACACCCCATTTATCCTCTTGGATTTGATTGCTTGAACTAATGCTTATAGGCCCTTTTATACCTTGAAATTGGTTGGGTTTTTGTAAAAAATATGCCCCCAAGTGAACTAGGAAGAATCGGAGTCAAAATAGGTGGTTAGGTGAAAAAATGGCTTGTTGATTGCTGATTCGCGAAAATCTAGAGAAAACAGTTTCCAGAGGAATTGCGGCTACAATTGATTTATGTCTTTGGAAGATTGTGGCTACAATCTGGGTTCCAAGTTGATTTCCTGCAAAACATTAAAAATTGATTATTTCTCAACTAAAATGACTCTTTTGACCTCAAATATGCTTAAATTACATACTTTGACTTTTAGCACTTAACTTTCACACTCTTGCATCTTTAGGCTCAAGAATTTACATATATGATTAAAATATACTCCACACAAATAGATTCTCGGTGAGAAGATTTCAGATCTCATGAAGCCTAAATTTAGCATGGAGATGGCTGAGACAAAGAAGCTAAAGACTATTACACGCAAGATAGCAAAGGGAGCCTCAGAGTTAAATCTTGACAATTAGGGGTCGTTTGATAACCAATTCATTTTTTGTTTTTAGTTTTCTGTTTCTTGTTCTTAAGAAACAAATTCGTTTGGTAAGGCCCCGTTTGATAACCAATTCGTTTTTGGTTTTTGGTTTTTGAAAATTAAGCCTATAAACACTATTTTTACCCACAAGCTTCTTTGTTTTTTATCTACATCATTTCTCATGTGTTTCAAAAACCAAGCCAAATTTTGAAAAAAAAAAAAAAAAAAAAAAAAGTAGTTTTCAAAACTTGTTTTTGTTTTTGGAATTTGGCTAGGAACTCAAATGTCTTTTTAACAAAAATGAAAACCATTGTAAGAAGATTGAGAGAAAACAAGCACAATTTTCAAAAACCAAAAACCAAAAATGAAATGGTTATCAAATGGGACCTGAATAATTCGTTTTCTTGTTTTTCAAAATCTAAAAACGTTTTTAAAATCATGAATGTTGAAGGAGAAATTTCGGTCGATCACAAGTTGTCACGTCGTTATCCAAAATTAATAACGAAATTACAAATAATTAAAATTATGACCAATTATAAGTTGACATGTGTCCCAAATTTAATTGGAAGACAAAGTTAGCAAATCCAAATGACTAGGCCTAAAGTCAGTAAAGCCCAAGTTCAGATGACTTGGCCCAAGATCAATGAGCCCAAGTCCAATGGGCTAGCTAGGCCCGAGTCCAATGGACCAAGTCCAAAGTCAATTAAGTCCAAGCTCATGTCCATGGAGAACTCTATAAATAGGGAGTCTTCTTCATTTTGGGATCAAAAGTTGGAAATCTCAAAGAAGAACTCAGAGAGAATTCAGAACTCAGAGCACTCGACGACTTTCAAAAGATCAAAAAGACTCATTGAAGCTCACGAAGCCCTCGAGACAACTTCAATCTCAAGAACAAGCTGCAAAACCCTTGAGACGACTTCAAATTCAAGAACAAGCATTCCAACCCTCAAGTGAAATACACACAAGAGAGAGAATCAGGGGATTATGTATTAGAGATTGTACTACTCCACCCACAACATCAATACAAATACAAAGTCCATTCCATGTGTCTCATCTTCAGAGTTACGTGTGAACAATGAAGGAATTAAAAAAACGAAAAAAAA
Organism: Luffa aegyptiaca; assembly: GCA_017139565.1. Taxonomy (NCBI): domain Eukaryota; kingdom Viridiplantae; phylum Streptophyta; class Magnoliopsida; order Cucurbitales; family Cucurbitaceae; genus Luffa; species Luffa aegyptiaca. Next base: position 31,476,944 of record CM029398.1, on the reverse strand, counting down.
AAAAGTTTCCAAAATACAGTTACCGTTTTTTATTTCTCTCACTTATCCTTCCACCTATTCCACCTATTTGTCATGTTTAGGTGCCTCCCTGGTCTTTTTTACTATTTCTTTTCTTTTCTTTTTTCTTAAATAAGAAACTTTTAAATATTGTTTTAATTATATTTAGATTAGAACACATATATAGATAGAAAAAGTAATTGAAAATATCCAATATATAATCTAACAATTTCTGATATTGTAATTAAACTACAGGGTTTTTTTTCTTTCTTCTTTTGATAATAACTACAAGTCTTTTAAACTTTAAGGTAATTTTATTAACTAATTATTATATTGAAAAGAGTACTATTTAATCTTTCAAAAAAAAAAAAGATTAATATTTAAATTATGTTTAAACTTGAATGTTGTTATTCACTCTAGATCTCAAAAATAATTTTAATTCAGGTAAATTGAACTAACAATTTTTTTTAATGTCATTTAATTTAATTTGGTGAGACACATGTTAATTTTTAATTTGTCTCAAATTAAATAAATATTTTCTTCATTAATTTAAAACAATAATGTGCAGATTTGTGATTGACAAAAATTTTTCTTTCAAGAATTATTGTTTAAGAAATTTATTTTAAAATTTTACATTATTTTATATAAATGTTAACATGGTGTTTGTTAGTTTGGAAGTTTTAGACAAATTTATTTATATTGTTTTCTCAACTTGCAAGTTTTAAAAAATTTAAAATAAAAATATAATTTGATGATTATGGTATATTTGATGGGAAAATATTGTAAAAGTAGTTTGATTTCCTTTTTATTAAAAAAAATTAAAATAAAAAATAGTCATCAAATATTGGTTTGATTTTTCAAAAACAGAAAATAAAAACAGTTAACGAACATGTTTAGTTATCTATTTTTTAAAAAAACAAAGAAACTAAAAACTGTTACCAAACATGTATGGTTTTTGTTTTTTTCAAAACAGAAAAACAAAAATCAACACCCGTTTGATAACCATTTCATTTTTTGTTTTTAGTTTCTGAAAATTATGCTTATAAACACTCCTTTCGCCCATACATTTCTTTGGTTTGTTACCCACATCTTTCACATGTTTTCAAAAACCAAGTCAATTTTTGAAGAAAAAAAAAAATTCAAAAACTTGTTTTTGTTTTTGGAATTTGCCTAAGAACTCTAATATCTCCTTAACAAAGATGAAAACCATGGTAAAGAAATTGAGAGAAAGCAAGCATAATTTTGAAAAAAAAAACTAAAAACCAAATGGTTATCAAACAAGATAAAAAAACCAAAGACCAAAAACTGAAATGGTTATGCGTTACCAATTCAAAGGTATTTCTCCTCACCAACATGGATTCCAACAACAAATGGCTCCATTGAATTCAACAACTTGGTCGATGTGATTATGGAGGACGATATTCTCGTCAATCAGAATATTTGTTCTTGGAGGTTTTATCAATGAACCATACATTTACATTTCAAATTCGGAAAGATATAAAATCTGAAAAGTTTTGAATTGAATTTCAAATAAAATATATACTTATATCATATGAAATTTGTAAGGATAGGGTGAAATTCAAATATGTAAAATTGTAAATCATGAATTTAGATGGGGAGAAATCTGAGATTTGAAAATTAATATTCATATTCAGCAAGATTTTAGGACATTACATTTTTTTTTTTTTTTTTTTTTTTGAAATCTTCCATAAAAAAGAGGCTTTAATAAAAAGGAAGAAAAGGGGACAAATTGATTCCTCATGGATTCATGGTGACCATTTTTCAGTAGATTTTTTTTCTTTTTTTGAGAAAATTTTTTCAGTAGAATTATTTTTTCCTTTTTCAGAATGAGAGATAAATGTAGCCATTTATTCCAATTCCCCAAATAATTACATGAGAGAGAGAGAGATTGGGCAAGGGACTACTCTTGAAGCTTGGGTTTTGGGGGCAAAATTTGCAACGCTAGTGCATTAATACACATATTTGAAGTTGTGTTATCCATTTATTAAAAGTGGAAAAAAAAAACTCTTCAAAAAAAATTAAAAGTGGAAAAAAAAGAAAAGTATACACCAAAATATTTTTTTAAAAAAAAAGTTCAAGGGCTAAAATGAATATTTTGTAAGATTAGGGACTAAAATAGAATAATCTTGAAAGTTTAGGGTCAAAATAAGATATAAACCTAAATTTTTAAAAAAATATATATATATGAAAGTAACTCAAATAAATAAATAAACTAAAAACTCTTTAAAAATAAAAAACCAAAAACAAAATCTTCTAACTCCAAAATCAAATTTAGCGTGAGATATATTCTATAAGAATTTTTAAGTCTCAAATGGCATATAAACAAATTAGAAAAATTCATGAACGCTTCCAATGGAGTTGACACACAGATATATGTTACATTATTACAGTTTTTGGTTGATTCATGTTGATTATAAACATTGACAAATTTTTTTTTTTTTTTTTTTTTTTTATCACCGAGAGGTCAGAGGATTAAATCCCCACCTCACATGTTGCGAAAAAAAAAAATTGTCATTTTTAAGATGAATACTCAGTTAATGATATAAGGGAAAAATACATTTTTGGTCCCTGAGGTTTGGATTAGGTTTCATTTTGATCCCTGAGTTTTCAAACTCGACAATTTAGTCCTTGAGGTTTTGATTTTGTTTCATTTTGGTCCCTCCATCCATTTTTCCGTTAAATACTAACGGATTGATGACGTGACATTATTTTTTTATTTAAAAAAATCTTTTTTAATTTTTTTTAAATAAAAATATTATTATTATTATTATGTTATATTTCTTTCTTCTTTCTTTCTTCATTCTTTCTTCTTCCTCTTTGTCCTTCTTCTTCAAACCCTAAATCATCACCATAGCCACCATCACCATAGTTGCCAGTACCGACCACCGCCGTCGACGCCGCCGATCGCCGAAGATCTTTTTCTTTTTCTCTTTTTTTTCCTTCTTTCTTTCTCTCTCTCTCTTCATCTCATCTCTCCTTCCAGCAGTTTCTTCGCACACAGTGAGCTCCACTTTGTCTCTGGCGGTTTCTTCGCATATAGCAACAGACAATAGTGCGCGACGACAAGCAGTGAGTGTTTTCGGCAACAGTGAGCGTTTCCGGCAAAAGTGAGCGTGCGACGACAACAGTGAGCTCCATTTGCGTTTCCGGCGAAAACAAACAGTTCCAGCCGCACGCGACGACGTGATTCGGCCATGTGTAGCATTTTTCGTTCCAGATCTGGGGCATTTTCTTCCCCCTTCGGTTTCTTTTTAAAAAGGAAATCGTCCACTGAGCTTCTATTTTTTCCAGCGCCGGAGAGGGAGGAGGGACCTCTCTCCTCCCTCTCCAGCGCTGGAATCGGAGGGTGGTTTCCCCCTTCGGTTTGTTTCTTTTTTTAAAATTAGGAGAAGAAGAAGAAAGAAAAGAAAGAAGGGAAAGGAGAAGGAAGAACGGAAGAGGAAAAAAAAAGAAAAATAAAAAATTTTCGGCAAGCGGCGGCCGATGACGACGGTCGGTGACGGCGGTCGGCGACGGTGGGTGGCGGCACTAGCTGGAAGAAGAAGGAGAAGGGGGGGAAGAAAAGAAAAAGGGAAGATAGGGAAAAGAAAAGGAAAAAGATAAAGATAAAGATTAAAAAAAAAAGTATTTAATATATTATTTTATTTAAAAATTTCAAAAAATTATTTTTTAAATAAAAAAATTACGCCACGTCAGAAATTCGTTAAGTATTAATAGAAAAATGGATGGAGGGATCAAAATGGAATTAAAATCAAGCCTCAAGGGCTAAATTGTTGAGTTTGAAAACTTGACCAAAATGAAACCTAACTCAAACCTCATGGACCAAAAGTGTATTTTTCCCCTAATATAAAATGAATAGTACAAAGTAAAAATATGAGATTAAATAATTAATTCTAATTAAATTATTCTTGGTGGGTTTAAAAAAGGGGTAAGTACATGATTAGCCTATAAATGGACCCTATATTCCGTTTTTGTCCAAACCTACCATTTTTTACGCAAATAGCCTAAGAGCCTAGAGTTTTTACATATAAGTTTTTATTCAATTACATTTATGCTCTTTTTCATATTTTTTTGTATTTAAAATATAACAAAAATCATAAAAGGAAAAACATATTTTATTCTTTCCTATTAAAAAAATTCAACACATTAATTCACTATCCAATTTTGGAAGGATCCCTAAAATCACTCACCATCTTAAAAAAATCCTGATTTTATTTCATGCCTATTTTTCTTCCATTTTATTCAATTACCAGAATATTTTTCTTCCATTTTCGTGCTCTGGTTTGGTCTAAACTATTTTTTTCAAGATTTTTTCATTTTACAAAAAAAAAAAAACGTCGATATTCGTTTATAATTTCATATATACCTTATATAATTTCAATGAGAAGTCACATGATTTTTGAAAAATAGTGTGTGTGATTGTATATAACTTTTTTTTGGAAAAGATATATATATCTGTGTATATATTTATGCAAATAAGTGGTGACGAACAAATATATGGAGTATATATTTGCAAATAATGAAATATACCGAGTGTATTTGATGAAATCCAAAATAGGAGAAGATTTTTTATTATTATTTAAAAGAGTAGAGTTTTTATGGTTGTATATTAATTTTTTCAATATTAATGTAGGAGGTATATTTTCTTTAAAAAAAAATATTGGGGTATATATATTAGCAAGTAACTGTGTATATTTAATATTATAGTTATGACCAAAAAAAAAACTCAGTATATGTGACTACAATAATGATTAAAAAAATAAAAACTTAGTACAAATTATATATAAACTGGTATATATAAATATACATGTTTTTCGCAAAATAAAAAAATATGGAAAAAAATATATGATACAAAATCAATGCTAAGATTGTAAGATATTCAAGAAAAACGTATTGTATATATATACACATACATACATGATATATATAAAATATATATGAAATTATATAAGGTATATATGAAATTATAAACGAATATCGACACTTTTTTTGTAAAATGAAAAACTCTTGAAAAAAATCGTTTAGACCAAACCACAACACGAAAATGGAAGGAAAATCTACTGGTAATTAAATAAGATGAAAGGAAAATCAACTTATTCATTATGCCATGAAATAAAATCGTTACAATAATATTTTCCTAAAATTAAGGAATTTGTTTAGATAATATTTCCTAAATTTAGGGAATTTGGTGAAAAAATAATCTTCCTAAAATGTAGCATATTCGGTTGGCTAATATGGAATATAATATTATCATTTTTAATATTAGTTGAAAATAGATGATAAAAACAAGAGTATAAAGGTAAGAAAATATAGCTGAAAATCTAATATTGTAAATATCCAAAATTTTAGACATATGTGAAAATATGTCTCCAAAACGGACTATCTACCAAAATTTCTCTTTAAAAAAATGTCAATTCTCAATAGTAATATGGGTCTACAAGGTAAATTCTCTAACTAATGACCCAAAGTCCAATAGTAAGACTCAAAATCAAAATATGGCCAAGTCAAGTTTGATCACTTCATACATTGGCATAAATTGAATATGAATCTGAACTCAAAAAATAGCAACAATAATAATAATAAATAAATAAACAAAAATAAAATAAAATAATCTTCTCTTTTGAGGTGGAGTTGGTCCATTTGGACTATATGTAGAATGTATGTTGTCTTGTCCCCTTCTTCTAAACATTGTAATAAATTTTTGTATAAGATGGTCTACATTTGTGGATACCATTTTCTTAATATGTTGCCTGAATTTGGAGGGTGTTCAGCCACTTTTCATTGAAAAAAATCAATTTGACCATTTTTAAAAAATACACGGTCTATTTGGTCATTTATAGGGTTCGGAGGGTGCCTTATAAACTTTATGTTAAACACACTAGGCTACAAAAATTCAATGAGCATGAACCCAAGCAAAAAACTTTTTATACACAAGGTTAAGAATCAAAACAAAACAATTGGAAGTATAATAACAAATAAATGTTAAAAGGTAAAAAAGAACTAAAATAAGATTTCTCAATGTTGAATATTTTACCAAACTATAAACTTTTTCTCTCCTTTCAATAGTGGGCAATGCCAACTTTCACATATTTACAATGAGATTGGCAAGTCCTATCCAAACCATGACCCACACCTTCCTCCTTCACTTAAACAAAAGAAAGACATATAAATCCAGAAATGCATCAAAACTCCCATCCCCTTATCCTAGTTTCCAAACATAAGAAAAGGAATAAAAAGATAGGGGAAAAGAAGAGGGAGAAGAAAATTGAAAGAAACAAAGAATTATGGAAGTAACTCAAAGATTTGTAAGTTCTCCTTTGAATGAATAACTGATTCCTGAGCAACTTGGCCTGTTTGTGAAGAATTCATCTATACCCTCTCATTGTTTTATCTGCAATGATCCATCTCTCATCAAGTTCAGACTCAAGCTATTGAACCGCTCTCGAGAATACTGTCTCGATGCTTTCCTCCAATCTGTGCCTGCCTTCATCATCGATGCGAATTCATCGTAGCTTATTCGCCCGTCCTGCACGAATACTCGGAATTCAGGCTACTTTCAAACAATACAGAATCATTTCAATTTCAAGATCACTGTGACACTTATCATTTGGGGTTAGAGAAATATTGCAAAAAAGATTCTCAAAATCATGTGCCATGGGGTAAAAAAACAACACTTTTGTCGATTGTTTCGGTCATGCTTCGATGTTAACAAAAAGCCCAGGTTTGCAGGGTACAAGAACAAAATCAACAATATGAAAGATCAAATGTTGAAGGTTTCTGAAAAGTTAGACCTATCACACATTTTTCAGTCATCCTATTTCTCATAAGTTATAAATCAAACAAGAATTCCTAACATTTTTCTTTTTGTTTGACAAGTTAGGGGGATTAGGACCAGGGCGTTATCCATATCCACATCTTTCTCTTGACTAGTAAGCAAAGTATTTAATGGAAGATGTAACTGACCTTATCCGTATCAACATCGTTAATAATGGCATTAATCACTTCTTCACTATTTCCTTCGATCTCGTCGGCTAAGGTATCTCGTAGTTCCTCAATTTCTATATAACCGCTTCGGTTTTGATCGAAGAAATTGAAGGCCTTCTTTAGATGCTCTTCGTCATCGCCCATTCTCCTTAGGTGAACAGAAATAGCTACAAATTCTCCACAATCTAGATATCCGTCCTTGTCTACATCACCCTGTGAAAAAGTAACTTCAAATTACTTCCATGCATTGAGATAGTGATAGAAAATAATAGTTTTGTTTTGAGGTAATCAAACCATCAACTCAAGGAACATGAGAGTTCTATGGAAGTTGAATGGATAGTAGAACTTACCGCTTCCATCAGAATTTGAAGGTCTGTATCTGCAATCTGATGGCCTAATTTATGCAAACCTACTCGTAACTCGTCTATGTTAATTTTTCCTTTATTGTTAGTATCCATCTTATCGAATCCCTCCTTTATACCGGCAACTTCCTCAACTGATAAGTGCTCAGCAATTACCTGTTGAACAGAATCCCAGAACTACGTTTTAATACAGAAAGAATGATGAAAACGATGATGCTGATATCAGAAAACCCGAAAAATACAACTGATTGGTCATTGTAAATTTTTTAATCACAAGACAAATTACCCTTAGAGCTCTTTTCTTCAGTTTGTTCATCACAGAGAACTGCTTAAGTCTTGCCCTCACTGTTTCTCCTAAGGAGACATTAGGAGCTTTCTTCACATTCTGTAACCATGGATGATCTGCATTTTACAACCAACAAACAAAAAGTCAAGCTAATGCCTTCACATTTTACCATCTCACAACAGCTTTATTTCGAGAGAATGTGAATTTTTTTTAAGACCAAGACATTACCGAGCACTTCCTGAGCAGTCAGGCGCCGCCTCGGATCAGGATTGAGCATCTTTCTCACGAGGTCTTTTGCATTATCAGAAACTTTAGGCCAAGGGTCTCTCTTGAAATCTATAACTGATCGTATAATTGCTTGAGCAACTCCTTGTTCGGTTTCTGCATAGGGATGACAAAAGGTTTAATGAGCTTAAGCAGAACAACAAACAAGCACAAAAGCTACTTAGTATTTGAACAGAGGATCTAACAGGATGGCAGCTCTATACTTACCAGCCCAAAATGGTGGGACACCACAAAGTAAAATGTAGAGTATAACTCCAGCACTCCAGACATCTACTTCCTGGCCATAGTTTCGTTTTAGAACCTCAGGAGCCATGTAATACGGACTTCCAACAATCTCATTGAATCTTTCACCTGAAGAAGCCGGGGCAGGCAAGCGGAGTCAGTCATGAACAAGAGAAAGGATATGCTAAAAATGAAAAGCAAAATACACCATAACAAGCAAAGGGACCATCAGAAAGCATACCAGGTTTGAAGAACACTGACAATCCAAAATCAATTGCCTTCAATGGTGCATTTTCCTTCTTGTTTCCAAACAAAAAGTTCTCCGGTTTCAGGTCCCGATGCATAACACCCTGCTTGTGACACATCTGAACCACAAGAAAAGTAGTAAGTAACAAGAATAACTGTCTAAAACAGAACAATTAACTACCAACTCCTAGCTCAATTTGATATAAACTAATAAACAAAATAATCAAAAACTAGTGATACTTTATCAGGGTAAAAAGGAATTGAGGAGAAAATTATTTGTCAAACTAGAAGAGCCAAAGTTATTTTCTATCAGAGAAGACTCCATATGCATAATCAAACCTCTGTTCTTTCCTTCTCTAAATGATGAAACAGGACAAAAACCAAAGTCAAACTATACCTCCTCAAGTTTCCAAGTTATGACAATCAATTATCATCTCTAAATCATATCTTGCACATCAAAACAGTCTTCAAAAACCAATCACATACAAAAGAGACAAAATCCCTAATCAGGGTGGAATCTCATCTATCTTAACATACAAACAACAACTCAAAATCCTAAAACGAAAATCTCAATCAGAAGGACCCAAAATTCCAAAGGATTCAAACCTTTTAATGATTCATTTACCTGAACAACTTCAACAATGGTCTTTGTAACGACAGCAGCAGCACGTTCGGTGTAGTGCCCTCGAGCGACAATCCGATCAAACAACTCACCGCCCTCACAAAGCTCCATAACCAAATGAACAGCGTTATCATCTTCATACGTATCCTTCAAGCTGACAATGTTCTGATGCTTCGGCAAATGCCTCATAATCTGAACCTCCCGTCGGACATCTTCAATATCCACGGCGGTTCTCAGCTTCTTCTTCGAAATCGATTTACAGGCGAACTTCTCACCGGTGACCTTATCGGTGCACAGATGCGTAATTCCGAACTCCCCTCGGCCGAGCTCGCGACCCAGTTCGTATTGAAGCCCGATTTCACGGCCGGTCGGATGGCTCAAGACGGTGAGCTTATGGCCGGCGGCGTTGCCGGCGGTGAAGTGGTTAACGCCGTAATCGATTGAAAAGGGGTTGGGCTTCTTCTTCTTCTTCCCTTTATTGTGGTCCTCAGGGTCCCGAGGTGGGGCGACGCAACAATTCCCCATGAATCAACACGATCTTGAAATCGAAAGAGCTACAGAGCGAATTGGAGGAAAAGACGAAATGGGTATTGGAGGATTGAAGATCGGGATTCGAATTGAAGCGGAAATTGAGGGAGATGGTTAAAGGGTGGACATAAATCGAGATGGGTATGGGGAAAAAGGGATGAGGAAATGGGAAGAAGAAGAAGGAGAAGGAGAAGGAGAAGGAGAAGGAGATGTTTGTGTGTTTTTGTTGTTATTGAGGGGATAAAATGGAGGAAGGGGGAAAGAAGGCAGTTTATAAGGGCAGGTGTGAAATCAAGAGAAGAAAGGAAAGAGGAATTTAGCGTGTGTAATCAAAGCCACCACCATGGATGGAATTGGTTTTTCCTTTTGGTTTTTTTAGAAGGAAAGTGGTGAGAGAGAGAGAGAGAGAGAAAGAGTCAAAAATCTCTTTTATGTTCCTTTCGCAGAGACTTCCATCCTAATAACCTCTCTAATCTCCATTAATTAAAATAACCCAAACATTATTGCAAGTTGTTATCTAATTATTATTATTCGTCTAGAGTGTTCGGACTCACTTACGTGCTTTTTCATTAATCTCATTAAATAACTATCTTACTATATTTGATTGTCAAAGAAATCTGTAGGATATTAAATCCTAAAAACGTGGCCACCGTAACTTTCTTTGTATTTGTGAACATGAGTAAATTAGAGTGATTTTTTTTTTTTTGAATTAAAAATTAGAGTGACTTAGATGTATGTGTTTTATATATATATGTATATGTGTATGTATATATACACTCCTTTGTGTATATCATGTGTCTGAATTAACTTACATGCATCTCGATTAAATATAATGATATAATTGATCTTGTGGTATTTGAATGATCATAAACTAGTAGATTTTTTTTAAAAAAAAAATGTAAAAAGTAGATAGCTAAACAAAATAATGAAACTTATAAGTGGAAGTAATGTTGAATTATAACTTTGTCAAAATCAAAAATAAAATAAATATAGCCGTGATTTGTGGACTAACTTGTAATCTAATCTTAAAAAATGAATGAATGGTTCTACAAATTAAGAGAAAGTACTTTCAGCTTTTTCAAAAATATATATATATTCTCATTTCCAATATAGTTTTTTTTTTTTTTTTAATAAATTAGTACAATTTTTTTAATTTTTCTAATGCAATAAATATTGTTGTTCTTAATTCTTACATAGATACTCTGATTATGCTTTTGAACGTGTTGGATCCTGTAATGATTTTTTGTCATTTGTATTAATTAATAAGCACTTCCTTGTCTTATCTTTCCTAACAAAACCATAGAAATTGGAGCCCCTTTTTTTTTTCTTTTCTTTTCTTATTTATTTTAAAATCAATTTTAGTTTTAAAATCGTGTTGTTAATTTTTTGTCAATCATTTGATTTCAAAAAATCTTTGTCTGTTTAGAAGATTAACATTTTATCCACTGCCTATTTGATTTCATCGGATAAAACATCTACTCATCACATAATAACTAAAATAATATTTGATATTATATTTTCAATTAAATGACGTATATCTAAAATTATTACAAAATTAAAATCTAAAATAAATATTTTCAAGTTTAGAAATTAAACTTCAAAGTTTTTTTTTTTATAAAAAAAAAAAAAAAAAAAAAAAAAAAAAAAAAAAAAACTCTTTTTTTATTATTATTATTACAAATATACATTTAGAAGTGAGAAATTTAAATTAATCTATTGGACTCCCTCATGGCACTCTTGCTATGGGATAAAAGTGATTGAAGTCTTTAATATTGATTTATTTGGTGTGGTTGTAATTAAATAAGATAAAGTACGTATTTGTCCAACAATCAAATTTAACTGGAAATTTTTTCTTCACTCGACATCTTGATGTAACTCGCTCTCGTATGGTTTGTCAGATTCAACTTATTGTCATCTAGCATATCTATCATGAAGCTACATCTTCTACCTCGGTAATTTTCAACAATATTATTTTTTGTTGTTATCTATTCAATACCTCAATATGAATATGAACATGTATAGTTATTTGAGATAACACACTGGTCTCCATATATTTATAATAAAACTCTTTTGAAATCCTCATTTTTATCCACTATTACACACTTGACTTAATCTTCAAAGCCGCTTAAAAGATTACAACAAATATTATTTCAACATTAAGAAGATATTTATCTTTTAACAGTCGAATGTACATTATCTAAAAGTCTTATGAAATTTGAAGTTTTTGTTTTTTTTTTTTTTTTCAAAACAATCATTAGCTATCCATCATATTTGTTGTAGTTTTTCAAGGTCATGCTTCACTTGAAAGGAAAAATGAGAGCTTTTACATGTGTGTTCATATTGAATTATTAGTCAAATTTGCTTTAATTATAAATCATAAACAAAACCCACATCATTTTGCTCACAATCTCCACATGGGTCAAGTTTTTATGAAGCATCATCATAATTCCAAAGGAAATAATCTCATCTTTTTTTTTCTTCCCTTTGGATGTTGCCATGATGGGGAGCTATGAGCAATAATTGTCCTACTTCATATTAAGCTTATAGAATAAGTTTTATATTGTTAAAAAAATTATGAAAGAGTTAGTTTATGGTTAATGATCGGTTTAAAGCCAATTTTGTTAGATGTATTTGAAGGAATTTAATTGAATTAGTTTTTTGTGACATTATAAAAATAATAATTGGATTTTAAGTCTATCACAATTAATTTTGTCACATTGATATTATTTGAATTAATAGTTTTTTTTTTCCGTTTAACAACATATGATGATGTAGGAATTTCAAACCACTGACATTGGTTGAAGATATAATATTTTAATCAGTTGAACTATGTTCAGATTCACATAATTTATAGATTGAAGGCAAACCAATAATGTAAGAGAAAATTGTGAAATTCTCAAGTAAAAAACCAAAACAAAAAATATTAATTAAGTAGAATGGCTTATCAAACAATAACCTTGACTTTTTTTTAATTAGACAACATGTGGGGTTGAGATTCAAAATCTTAACCTTTTGGTCGAATGGATAATCCATCTCAATTTAGTTTTTTTTTTAGTACATCAACATTTGGAGGTGGGGAGATTCGAATCTCTGACCACTTGGTCGAGGGTATATGTCAGTTACTATTGAGTTAGGCTCGCTCTTTGGCCATGTCAATTTAGTTATACTCTAATTAACAAACAAACCTTAAACCTATATAAATCAATGCCTAATTTCAACGATATTATTATATAGATTTTTTTTTTGAAAAAATTATTATATAGATTTAGATATATAAAATGTCACACTATTTCGTATAAGCTATTCTCAAGAACCATTGAACGCACTTTAATAATCTTTATTATTTCAACGCTCTAGAAGGTTCTACACACACAAGTAATTTATAGTTAAAATGGTATTAATTTTCTTTTTAAAATCATGCTCTATTAGCCAATCTTAGATAATTCAATATCTTATGGTCAAATAATTTTCTCGATGATAGAAACATTTAAAATATATATATATATATATATATGTGTGTGTGTGTGTGTGTCTGATATGATCCAACTTGATTTTTAATAACATTTATTATTTATTATTACAAACTTGTAGAACTGTAATTTTTTTTTTTTTTAACATCAACCTTTCATTCAAACTAAGAAACCGTGTTCAAAGAGCAACATTACAGAAGGATAGAACTGTAGTTAGAAATTATATATATAAAAAATTACATTATATAACCTGAGGTCAAAGAAGGAAGAAAATTATTTCTCATTATGTCATTGTATAAGCTAAATAAATGCAAAGAAAACACCTTAGGATAATTTCAAATTTTTTTCACTAGTTTGAACTTAGTTTCAATTAATTAATTTGGTTTTCAAAACAAATTATTATTACTATATTAAATATGTTACATATTTTTATTTATAAGAAAATGAAATTATATATTCTATACATTTGATTGATTGTATTAGCTTACTGTACAAAAAGTTTAGAACTAAGTAAAAAAAGTAAGGAAAATGAGTAGGTTCTTGGATCGATAAAAAATTGATTTATAGACAATTTATGATGTTTAATCAAATCAAGAGAACTAAATTGAAAATTTTAAAAATCATAAATACCCAAACAAAAGTAAGTCCAGATTATGGAGACCGTAAATTCAAAATCACAAGGATCAAATTGAAATTGAGGTCAAACTCTAAGGCCAAATTGAAACCCTTTAGATTGTAACCAAGTGGGAATGGTAGGGACCAAATTAGAAATTTTCATGCTAAATTCTTTAGAAAATGTAATTAGAAAAATATGGGGGACGAAAATGTAAATAAATAAAAGTTACACGGTACAAGAAGACAGCGTCTTGGTCAATGATAATGTCGATACGTCGTATCTTCGGGTGGCAAAAAGCCGGAAAGCCGGCTGCTTTAAACTATTACGTGGCGTAACTTGATTGGTTTGACTATTCAATTTGACCTTCTAGAAGGCTTTAAATTACAAATAAAATAATAGTACAATTAATAATAAATAAAATTGGTCTTTTGTGCAAAAAGCATGCAGAGAATCTACCTAGAAATAGTATATGTCTTTTTTGCCTAGTTTACATGACAAGGTCCAAGAATCTCAAGAGGGGTACTTTAGTCATTTTGCTTTTACCCATTTGGCGGCGCATTGAGTGTATTTACTACAAATTATTTGTTGAACAATAATTTAATCAATAATAAAAAGATATATATATTTTTTTTTTAAAAAAAAAAAGCCTCATGGATGCATTTTTTTTGTTCAACAAATTTAGGGATGAGGTAAGAGTGTCTAAAAGATTTAGTGAACTAACAAATGGAACCAAACCTGTCAAAATCAATTGGTCTAGTTTGGTTATCTCCAAAATTTTAGATTTTGGTTTTTGAAAAATTAAACTTTTCAATTTGGTTCGATTCTATTATCGAAAAATTGAACAAGCACATATATATAACATAAGAAAAAATTCCTACCCCTTTTGTTTTTGAGAATTTGTAGTGAGTGGCAAATAAGAATTAAATAATTAATTACAAATATAACACAATGTAAAAAAAATTGCAAATAATACAAAATCTATCAAAGTATATTACTGATAAACACTTATAGACTCTGGTTAATTAGAATCTATCTGATAGACTTCGATTATCAGAGTTTATCAACGATAGACTCTGATTAATCATAATCTATCAGTCTATTGATAGACTCCGATTATTCAGATTAGCCTATAAGTGTTTATCGCTGATAGACTCCAGTTAATCGAAATCTATCAGTGACTATCATTGATAGACTTTGATTAATCAAATTTTACCAGTGATAGTCACTGATAGATTTTGATTAATCGGAGTCTAACAGCGTTAGACACTGGTAGACTTTGCATAATTAGAGTCTATCAGTGATAGACACAAATAGAATCTGATGACAGCTTTTTTGTCTTGTACAATTAATTTTGCTATATTTGCAATTAGTTTGCAATTGTGCTATATTTGCTATTAATTTGGTCCAATTTGCCATCTATGCAACTGCCCTTTTGTTTTTCCTAATTTCTTCTTCTGGTGTCACGTGAAGGTCAGATGACTTGTTTGGCCAGATTTTGGCTTCAACAAAATCTATATATTTCTTTTTGGTTTTACAAAATTGAATAAGATTTCAAAAACATTGTTAACAATAGTAGGTCATAAAATAAAGAAATAATAACTAAATAGTTTAATATTTTAAAATAAAAAACTAAAAATGAAATTGATATATCTCAACTCATTTTAATATATCCATCGTTGTTTTAACAAATTTAAAATAACCTTTTTAGAATATTAGATTTCGAATTTAAGAGCGGAGATTTTTATTTACACTTTGTGTGGTTGAGCTAAGATTAGGTCACATCGGTAATTTGAAGTAGTGGATATTTATATAAGCAGTTTGTAGTTTCATCCATTGAATACAAATGTAAATGTAAATGAAGACAAAAATATTAATGATAAAGGAGAATTGGTCATAGATATACTTCTAGAGAATTTAATTAACTTCAGACAAAAACATTGTATAATTATATTTCAATCACATCACTATGATAACTTTGGTGTTGACAAATGTGACTTTGCCTAATTTTATAAACTACCGATCAGTTATGTTGCATTAAATTATTTTTGCCATGTTTGACAGATTTTTTTGGAGAAATTTCTCATTTATTTGATGGGGGGAATTTGCACAAATAGCAAAAACCGGCAAAAGTATTGCAAAAATAGCAAAAAAAAAATAAAATTATTTGCGGCAATAGCAAAAAATACGTTAAATTACGAAAATATCCTCAGTATCTCCAATAGTCTATCAGTCCCTATTATTGATAGTCACTTATAGACTTCGATTAATCGGAGTCTATAAGTGATAAATTCTGATAGACTTTGATGATAAGTTTCAATTAATTGGAGTCTATTAGTGATAGACACTGATAGACTTTGATTAATCGAAATCTATCAGTGTGTATCACTGATAGACTTTGATGATCATAATCTATAAGTTTTTATCGTGTTCAATTCAAGCCTATCAGTGATAGCCGCTAATAGAAAACAATTTAAATCAAGGCTATTAGTTCAATTTAATTCAAGGCTATCAATTTCTATCCATCAGTTTAATTTAAGTCTATCAGTGATACTCACTAATAGAAAACCGTTTAATTCAAGGTTATCAGTTTCTATCACTGATAGAAATCAATTTAATTCAAGACTATTAGTTTCTATCACTGATAGAAACCAATTTAATTGAAGTTTATTAGTTTCTATCAGAAATCAATTTAATTAAAGTCTATTGACTTGTATCACTAATGGAAATTAGTTTAATTCAAATCCATCATTTTCTATCGAGGATAGAAATCAGTTAATTGAAGTCTATCAGTTTCTATCTCGGATAGAAATCAGTTAATTATCAATTAATTGAAGTCTACCAATGATTGTTACTGATAGAAATCAATTTAATTGAAATCTATCAGTAAAGTACTTTGCATTGCAATCATCTCGGTAATTAGAAACTCATCCAAAATTATTATACTACAATCATAAATTGAACAAAAAATTTAAGTCTCTTGTGGTAATTAGAACATAAAATCCAAAAATAACCATTACGAACAAGCGACTCTCAATCAACAATATAATTTTTAAAGCCTAGCACACAAGCTCTGTGACCACCACCATAAAATTGCTATTCTTGTATTATTTGTATTTCATTATCTATCAATTATAACCCTGATAGACTTCGACCAGTGATAGTCAGTGATAGATTATGATTAACCGGAGTATATCAGTGATATACTTTGATATACCTGTACAAACACTCACCAAAATTGTTATTTTTGTATTCTTGGCATTCTTGAATTAAAAAGAAGGCCAACAAGAAGAAGAAAATGCCCAACCTAATAAACTACACAGAACAAAGCAGAGGGAAAAAAACATAGTAATCACACAAGAACTCCACCCTCATAAATGCACAAAAAAAAAAAAGCAGAAGGAATCGTAACAGCTCATTATAATAATAATAATAAAAAAAAAAGAAATCGTAATAGCTCATAAATGCACAAAAATGCAAAAAAAAAAAAAAAAAAAAAAAAAAAGAAGAAGAAGAAGAAGAAGAAATCGTAACAGATTTCAAAATACACAAGAAATGGGGAAGAAGGGGTAAATGGAAAGTAGAGAAAGAGAAGGGTAAAATGGGAATATTCTAATTTTTTTGCCATATTTGCAATTCTTTTTACCTTGTGCTAAATTTGCTATTATATATAATTAATTTGTCACCCACTGCAATTACTCTATTTGATAACTACTTTTTTTTTTTTTTTTTAACAATTTTTAAATTCTTTCTTCTTTCCACTTCATGTTGCTATTAAAACTCCGAAGTTTTGGGTAATGAGATATCTTTACCATAATTTTGTTTAAGAAAAATTTTAGATATTTAGTTTAATCCATGACTTGTATGTAGTGAAATATGTTGGGGGAATTACAAATAACATAGGAAATGAGTAAATAATATTGAGTAACACATCTAAACAATTAGGTTGAAGCGTGGGTATCTCACTTTCTGTAAGGAGATGCAAGCCCTCTACAGTATGTATTTAACCATCAGTGCAACAGGTCTTTTGGTTTGTGTCCTCCAGAGATACAACAACCCAACTGAAACGTTGTGTAACTCAAACTACTATGTAAGCAATTAGGTTAGAGCGTGGGTATTTCGCTCTCTGTAAGGAGATGCAAACCCTCTACAGTATGTGTATTTAACCATCGGTGCAACAGGTCTTTTCTGGTTTGTCCCCCCAAGATACAACAACCCAACTGAAACGTTGTGTAACTCAAACTACTCGACACTAAAAGGTTAAGTTCAAAGTTTTTTTAAAAAAAAACCCTCTTTTGGCCAATTGTTCTTAAAAGAGCAAATGAGAGAAATATGAGAAAGTAAAAAGAATAGAAGATTGAAATCTTGTCGTGTGTTGAGAGAGCTTGTAAAAGAAGTATTTAAAGGATTTTCTAGAAATTTAATACAAAACAAAAGTAACTAAAAAAGATTAAATATAAGAAAATAACCTCTCCAGATACAATATATGCCAATTACCGTTGAGCTATGCTCGCTTTGACAATTAAATATTAAATTGTTACAACTATATTTATATATCAAAATAAAATGATTAAAAGTGAGATCTTGCATAAATGTTAAGCCACATATGCTTCATTAATTAAATATTCGTCCCAATATTCTTTTCTCTTATTTATTATATATATAATTATATAATTTATTATTATTAGAATATTTTCTCTTATTATATTTTCATCTACATCTACTAAAAATTCCATTCAAATTTTTATTTCATTTGTTTTTTCTATTCATTTATAATTCTTTTGTCTTCTATGTACTCATTTGAACTAAGAAAGGGCACTTACATGGAAATTTGTAGGGTTTTTTTTATACGGATGATCCTTTTTGCGGGGCGCTAATGAAATATGACCCGACGCTTAGAAAATAATGATATCTAACTTTTTGATGACGTCACCACGTGACCAAATTACCCTCGCTGCCCTCGTCTTCCCAGCCCAACTCAACAGACGCTAGCTCGCCAGACTCGAGCCATCCACGGGCGCCCCGCTGTTCCTCATTTCGTACAACCCCTCTGGTTGGGGAGACAAACCGGCTCGATAATGAACAGGAACCACGCAAAAGATTATGAAAAATAAAATTAAAAAAATTAAAAAATGGAAAGAACAAAACATTGTAAAAAATGTGCGAGCTGGGTTCCATGGAAAATTAACCCAGGTGACATGTACATTGGTCGGGAAATGGATCAACTGGGGATCTTCATCGTGGGTTTCACCAACCTTTTTCCTTCAACACGATGATAACATGGCTACGACTACAAATGGAGAATCATCCGATGAAGATCCTCCAGTTGATCAGTTCCTCAACCATGGTACGGGTTGGAAAAGGTAGATGAGCATGAAAATAACCCTGTCTCTTCATGTACTTGCTCAATATTTAAAACAGCCCGTGGGAACCGTTCATCTACCTCCAATCGTTCAATAAATGAACTAATCGATAAGAGTAATTAATTAAAATCCGAACATGAGTAATTAATTAAAATTAAAGTGTGCCTGGATCCGTAAACCATAATGGATAGGAAGAATAGGAGTTAGTCAGGCGAAATAATCGTGCGCCCCTTCGCTGGCCTGCTAACAGATGGTACAACTGTTGATCAATTCATTTATTGGATATGAAGCAGGCGAACGGTTCCCACGGACTATTTAAATGATGAGCACATACATGAAGAGGCAGTGTTATTCTGATCTGCTTTCTCCTACCCGGCCCACAACGATCAAAGAAAGAAAAATGTCGATAGCAACCGATGATCTTGGGTTTAGAAATTTACCTATGCCACCTACGTCACCCATGGTGGTTACTATATCCTTGAACAATGATGATGATTAGATGGATATCGACTTGGGGCTGGAGGCGTCTATCAGGTTCGAACCCAGTGTCAACCAACCATCGCCCACGACGATATCGGATGATTCTGCTGCATGGGTTTCTGCTTCATGGGTCCCACTAAGTCCTAATAAGGATAAATGGAAGGTGTTTGTCAAAGAGGAGGACGAGGAGGCTGAGAAAACTGACGACTTGAAGGCCCTACGTTGGCCTTCTGCCAGGGGAAGGACCGAGCGAGGTGAAAAGGAGGAAGAGGAGTCCTCCGGTGGTGATCATCGATGACATGGATTCGAACTAGAAGTTTTTGTTTGGTTTTTTTGGCGAGTTATTCTCATGCTCATTCGCCTTCTCCAACCCGTATCATGGTCAGGGAACGAATCAATTGGTTCATCCTCTTTGGATGATTCTCCGTTTGTAGTCGTAGCCGTGTTATCATCCTATTGAAGAACACAAGTTGGTGAAACCCACGATGAGGATGACCAGTTGATCAGTTTCCCGACCAAGGTACATGTCTTCATGGACATCATCACCATTCTCTTGCTCGTTGTACATGTCACTCAGGTTAAGCAAGTATATGAAGAGGCAGGGTTATTCTCATGTTGATCCGCCTTCTCAAATTCATACCATGGCTGGGGAACTGATTAATCGGTCCATCCTCTTCGAATGATTCTTTGTTTGTAGTCGTAGCCGTGTTATCATTGTGTTGAAGGACATAGGTTGGTGAAACCCACGATGAGGGTGGCCAGTTGATCAATTTCCCGACCAAGGTACATGTCTACATGGACATCATCACCGTTCCTCAACCGAAATACATGTCACCTGGGTTAATCTTCCATGGAACCCAACTCGCAGGTTAGCCGATTAATCCGCACATTTTTTACAATGTTTTGTTTTTTCCATTTTTTAATTTTTTTTGTAATTTTATTTTCATAATCTTTTTTCGCTGTTCCTGATCATTATCGAGTCGGTTCGTCTCCCCAGCCCGACGGGTTTCAAACTTCCAGCCCACGAGGTTGTATGAAATGAGGAACGATGGGGCGAACGTGGATGATGCGAGTCTGGCGGGCATTTGGCGAGGCGGGTTGGCGTATGTCGATTTGGGCTGGGGAGACGGGGGCATCAAGGGTAATTTGGCCACGTGGTGACGTCATCAAAAGGTCAAATATCATTGTTTTCTAAGCGTCGGGTCATATTTCATTAGCGTCCCGCGAAAAGGGTCATTCGTACAAAAAACCAAAATTTGTAGTGGGTGACTTTTGTTTTTTTCTTTTAAAATAATATAAATAAGGTATAGTTTCTTTTTAAAAAAAGAGAATTCAAAATAACGACAAGTTTTACCCTTTTTTATTAGATACATTATTTTGATGAATTAATTGAGAGATAGTTGCATTTTGTTGATTTTTTTTAAAGGATGAAGGGTATGTTTGGTTTAACTTTTCAAGTGTTTAATTTTGAAAAAAAAAATGTCATTTTGAAAGAAGTTGTAATGTTTGACAACCACTAAAAATGACTTATTAAAAATGATATTGAAAAACCAACAATTTTAAGATAAATAGGGGTGTTCAAATTTGAACTGAAAACCGATTCGATCGACCATACCGACATTGGTCGGTCGGTTTGACTATTGGTTCGGTCAGAATCCGTTTCACCTTTCAAAAAACTGATGTGTCGGTCGGTCGGTCTAACCAAAAAGCCAAAACCCGACCGACCGACCAACTATCAAAAAACCACGGAAGAGAGAGTAGACTACATTTGTGACACCCGAGGTTAGGAGGGGTACATGAATGAACCGAGATCACATCCGAATGAGAGGGATCCTGAGGACATGAAAGCTTGGTCAAGATAAACTTAAAAGAATTGATAGATACTACCTATACCAACAAGGTGCACCTTTATTTTCGGTGACTTAATCATAGGAACTTTGAAGTTAAGCGTGCTTGGCTTGGAGAAGTTCTATGTTGGGTGACCTCTTGGGAATTTTCCTAGGAAGCATGTGAGTGAGGACAAAGCATGCTAAAAGGACCCCGTGTTGGTTTGTTGGTTTGTGGGGACAATCTTCACTCTTAGAAGCAGTTTCAGACAATTATGGTAGCGTGGTCAGGTCGCAGGGGAATGCCGAGCTAATAACTCAATTATTGAGCTATATTTTATAGTATTTTTAGCGTTAGCCTTGAGGATTATTTGGCCAATTTTATGTCTATTTGGTTTAATTTTGTAGGAATCAAACATTTTGATGGAGATTGATGTTTTTGAGGAATACAAGTGATTTGGGAGCAAAAGAATTAATTCAATTATTGAAGAAATGAGCAAAAGAAGACAAGGTTCAAGGCCCCATCCAAAAGGGTAGCGTTGAAACGCTATCTTTGGGGCGTCTCAACGCTGCCCCCATAAGGAAGAATGCGCAAAATTGAGGCAGCGTCGAGACGCTGTCCTTAGCGTCGCGACAGAATGTGGGTTATAAATAGAAAACGACGCTTTAGTTTGAGGGGAGCTTTTTGGGAGAGAAAATTTCGACTATTCTGAGGAGATTTCGGCTAGAACACTGAGGAGATCGAGGGGAGTTGATTTTCGAAGCTTAGATCGTGGGGATCGTGACGGGAACGTGCGGCAATCACGACTAGCGAGTTTATTCTTTCTCCCTTTGTTTCTTGTACTGTTATTATGATGTTTTGGACAGATTTTGCTTGTGATTTTGAGACCATGAGTAGCTAATTTTCGTTTCTTAGGGGCTTGATGTAGTCATTAGATTGTATGGATTAATTTAGTGATTTTTGTGGACGGTTCGTAACACCTTTTATTTATGCAATTGAATGCTTAATGCTTATAATCTCTTGATCACGGATTATATGTGTTTTATCTGAACTAATTTCTCAGGAGAGGGTAGTTTAGATTAGATTATCAATTGCATGACTTAGGTGGTTCTATAATCGGGAGATTTAGGATTGCTTGAGAAACCGTTATAAGGATTGAACTTTAATGCTTATGCTAGTTGTAGAAATTAGATAGGGATATCAATTTCTTAATTTTGCATAAAGAATTAATTGTGCTCGGGAGAGACATTTAATAATTAATAATCCTTGGTTTATGAAATCGTTACATGTTTCCATCACATTTAATCACTAAATTAATTCATGCATCTAATAGGTGAAATCAATTCCCTAAAACTTTTCTCCATTAAGTTTCCACCCATTTAATTGCTTTGAGTAGTTTTTTTTAATAATTTGCATCTTTCTCGAATCTTTTCTCTAAATAAAATTAGGCAATTATACCCTTAGTAATTAGGTGAACTAGAAAACCAATCCGGAGGACGACATTCGATTTTTAATCACTATATTATAACTTGGGCCCGTACACTTGCGATTAACAATTTGCGCATCAAGTTTTTGGCGCCGTTTCCGGGGATTGACAATTATTTAGTTTCACTTAATATTTTGGGGAATTTGTTTGGTCTTACTTTAGAGTGTATCTTTATTGTGTTTTTCTTATTTTTCCTTTTTCTCTTTATTTTTGTTGTTTTAGTTTTATTTGTGTTTTTGTGTTTTTGGTTTATTTTAGGTTGTGATTTTGTATGCGAAAAGATAAGGACACTCTATTAGTCCCTTTTGATTTTGAAATTGAAAAGACTTGCAAAAAGAACAGGAAGGAGAAAAGGGAAAGACTTGCAGCAATGGTCAATCCAAATCCATAGGAGGAGCCGAAACCTATACGAGACTATTTCCAGCCTACTTTTTTTGAACAACAATATGGAATAGTCTACACGCCAATCAATGCGAACAATTTCGAGCTCAAAACTGGCCTCATCCAGATGGCTAGAGATAGTGCATTCAGAGGATTCCCCTCTGAGGACCCTAACTCTCACCTAAAATCTTTTCTTGATATTTGTGGAACTGTGAAGTTAAATGGTGTTACTAAAGATGCATACGCTTACGATTGTTTCCCTTTTCTTTGCAGGACAAAGCTAGGGACTGGCTCTAATCACTTCCACCTGGGAGTATCACTACGTGGGACGCGTTGGTTCAGGCTTTCCTTGCCAAATATTTCCCTCTTGCAAAGACAGTCAAGCTGAGGTCTGAGATTGAGACATTCCAGCAGCAAGGCGATGAACAATTATTTGAGGCTTGGGAGCGCTATAAGGAGTTACTGAGGAAGTGTCCTTAGCATGGATACCCTGATTGGCTGCAAATCCAGTTATTTTACAATGGCTTAAATCCAAATACTAAAACCATTGTTGATGCAGCTGCAAGTGGGACTCTGTTGTCCAAGACTGTAGAGAACGACCCGTACACTATTGGAAGATATGGCCACAAACAGCTACCAGTGGCCAACTGAGCGGTCTACACCTAAGAAAATTGCAGTTGGGATCTATGAGATTGACAATGTAAGTGCTCTTCAAGCCCAGATGACCTCCCTTGCTAATGCTTTCTTGAAATTTTCAGGTACAGGGGGTGCACAATCTATTAGCGCAACTGCTCTTGCATCTCAGTCTCAGGAGGAGACCACTAATGAACAGGTTCTTTATGTTGATAGAAATTCTAACTATAGGGGACACCATAATTCTACACCTACACATTACCACCCTAATGTTAGAAATCATGAAAATTTCTCGTATGCTAACAATAAGAATATCTTGAACCCTCCTGGATTTACATCTCAAAAGACTGAAAATAAACCATCCCTTGAAGATATGGTTGGAGCTTTTATTGCAGGGTCCAACAACAGAACCAACAAGCTGGAGGAAACAGTGATAACAATAAATACCACCGTGACAGGCCACAGTGCAACAATTAAAAACAT
This sequence comes from Luffa aegyptiaca, assembly GCA_017139565.1. Taxonomy (NCBI): domain Eukaryota; kingdom Viridiplantae; phylum Streptophyta; class Magnoliopsida; order Cucurbitales; family Cucurbitaceae; genus Luffa; species Luffa aegyptiaca. The sequence continues at coordinate 31,452,655 of CM029398.1, read as the reverse complement.
AAAAACTCAGTTGGGACAGTTGGTGAATGTTGTAAACACTATGCAGAAAGGTAAAGCCCCAGTTGAACCAGAGAAAACCCAAATGGAATACAGCAAGGCCATCACCGTGCATCATATGAAGGAAGTTCAAGTAGCTGAGGCACAAAATATTAATGATCCAGAAGTCACTAAGGAAAAAGTTGAAGAGGGTTCATCCTCAAATGAAGCTGAAAAGCTTAATTCTGACCCTCTTATACCCTCTCCTACTGTTTTGGTTCCAGAGCCTAAGAAAAAGAAGAAAAAGAATTACTCAACTCAATTTAAGAAGTTTCTTGATATCTTTATGAGTTTAAATATTAATTTACCTTTTGCAGAGGCTTTGGAGCAGATGCCCAGTTAGGTAAAATTCATGACGGAATGGCTTTCGAGAAAAAGAAGGAAAAGAAAGTAGAAACAGTGTACCTAGCCTCTACATACAGTGCCCGACTTCAGAAGAGTGTACCTGACAAACTGGCTAATCCAGGGAGTTTTTCTTTTCCTTGCAACTTTGGTACTCATTCTTTTCGTGCTCTATGCAATTTAGGTGCTAGTATTAACATAATTCCTTTATCTTTATGCAAAAAGTTGAACATAGGAGAAATTAAACCTACTGCTGTGAAACTCCAGTTAGTTGACCAATCTGTAGTGAGTTCTTATGGAGTAGTAGAGAATGTTTTAATCCGAGTAGGAAATTTTTTTCTGCCTGTTGACTTTTTTGTGATGGATGTAAAGGAAAACCCTTCAGTGCCTGTCATTTTAGGGAGACCATTCTTCGCAACTGGGTGAGTTATCATTGATATAGAGCACAGTGAGAGTCTTACGGGAGAAAGAAGTGTTCAAAGCAGTTGAAGTTTCTAAAGATCATTCTGAATTGATGGTGGTTGGATACAGAAAAGGTGCAAGCAAGAGCACCTCTAGCAAATCCCCTGACAATAGACCTCCTTAACGCATACACGGTCAACACGTCGAGCTAAAGACGTTAAACAAGCGCTTTTGGGAGGCAACCCAATTGTTTTTATTTTTATTGCATTTCTTTAGTTGATTTAATTTCTTTTCTCACTCTTTCTTTCTTGTTGTTGTAGGTAAGAATCTACTTGAAGGGCCAAAGAAAGGAAAAAGAAAAGAAAAGAAAGAAAAAAGAAAAAGGAAAAAAAATCGCGCGTATTTTGGGCCAGCCGAGAGACAGCGTCATGACGCTGTCGCGATTCTGGGCCAAAATCCCAGAATTGCGAATACAGTGGGTTTTCATGTTTTAGAACCCTAGTCGCCGTTCCTTTCTTGCTCTCGTTTCCCCTGCTATTTTCTCCCTCAATCTAAAGTGTTTTTCTCTTAAATTATTCCATCTTCTTCTTCCCGATTTTTCAGATTGTCGGTTTTAGCTCGTGGGTTTTGTTGCTTTCAGTTTATTTCCAGCGATCTAGGACCGATTTCGTCTCGGGTTTTGGGTATTTTGGAGATTCGTTGGTCGTGCTTCAATTTCTCGCCGTGGGTTTGTAGCTCTCGGGTTTTCAGCAAGATTTCAGAAAGTTTTTGGGCAGTTTTGGAGCGTTTTGGTCATGGGTTTACACGTTTCGGTATCCTCTCTCATTTTCAGATTATTTTCATCCTGATTGTGTGATTTTCATTTGGGTTCCGAGCTTGTAGTGATTTTTGCACCCGTTTTTCCTAGTTCTTCCATTGTTATCCATATTCTGAGTTTCGTTCTGGGATGTATGTGGACTGAATTCCGAATCCTTTAGATCGAGTTGGCTGACATTTTTGAAGTTGTTGGTTTTGGGGTGCTTAGAGCGTGTTGGACTTTCTATTTGCATCATTCTGTTGAATTTTGTTAGCTTTTGTGCACTGTTTAGAGCTTGTGGGGCTGATTTGCTGCTGTTTTGTGCACTGTTGTTGTTGGTTTTGATTGTGAATATCTGTATTTGTGGCGGACGAGTTTGCAATCTGGTGTAGTTTTGTGCTTTAAATTGAGGCGGACGGGATGCTCTTGTAGTTTGGGGGCTGCTTTTGAAGTGTTTCTTATACCCTGATATCTAGCCCCCTTCCCTTAGTCATCATGAGTAAAAAATCTCATAGGAATGTCGCGTCCTCCTCTTACTCCACTCCTTTTGATCACCATTGGTTTATTAGTAGAGATGCTGGACAACTTTTTCAAACTTATGTTGATCATAGGAATATTATCCCTGAGAGAGGCCTAAGCCCTGACCCTGAGGTATAACCCAATTTAGTCCATAATATTACTGAGTGGGGTTGTAGTAGTTTCGTTTGCCATCCTGAGGTTGGGGTAGTATCCATAGTTAGAGAATTATATGCTAACATGGTTGAGGGATCTTCTTCCTCATTCGTAAGGGGGCATACTATCCCTTTCGACCCAGCCACTATCAACAGATTTTTTGGCCTACCAAAATTTGATAGGGATGGTTACAACACATATGCCAGTGACCACTTAGATGTCGATCAGGTCATCCAGGCGTTGTGTAGGCCAGGGGCTGCATGGGCGATGAGAGGAGGGGAGGTAGTGCGTTTCAGAATGACCGACCTTTTTGTAGACTATAGGGCATGGAATACTTTTCTATGTGCCAAGTTGATGCCTGTGGCGCATCTTAGCGACGTTACAAAGAGTCACGCCATCCTGTTGTTCGTCATCACCACAGGCTGTTCCGTGAACGTTGGACAGGTCATCTATCTCTCCATGCGCCATATTCGACTGAGGAGCACGACAGTAGGGCTCGGGCATCCTTCATTGATCACTGCCTTATGTCGAGCTGCTGGTGTCGTGTGGGACTCCCAGGAGGAGCTAGTCCATCCTGGTGCGATCATAGATAAGAACTTTATCAGCCGATATCGCGAGCCTAGACCACAGGGTGTTCAGCCAGCTCTTCCCATTCCTCAGTAGCCAGAGCATCCAGAGCAGCCTGAGCAGCATGAGCAGGAGGTCCCACCTCCCACAGTCGAGGAACAGTTGCAGCAGTTGCGCATTGAGTTCCAGAGACAGCAGCGCCGGGAGCGATGACACTTTCTCTACACCACGAGCACTTATGCACATTTATATCAGTGCCAGGTCGCTTCTCGTACTGGCCAGCCTCTGCCGCCACCTTTACCACCGTACAATTCGCCCGAGGACGAGGATGAGTGATGCCCTACCTCCTCCTATTTGCACAGTTGTTTCTTTCCCCTCATTCTTCTTTTCATTGTATTTGTTCTCCTATTTGTATTTATTTCTTATCTATTTTACATTGAGGACAATGTAATTTTTAGGTTTGGGGGTGGATTATTCATTTTGGTCTGTAATGAATTGTTATTTTTGTATTTGACCATGATTTGAGATGTATATGTTTTATCATTCTGGATGGTTTATTTTGTTTTATTATTATGGATTATCTTGAGTTTCATTGTGTTTTGGAGTTGAATATCTGTCTGTGAGTTGTTTTTCTTTTTTAGGGTTGTTGCTTTGATTATGACAGCCGATGAGGATACCTAATTTCAACAAGCAAGTGAGTTATTCTGTTCAATAATAATTAAAGACAGGATTCAAGATAGTTTGATTTTATTTTATGAATATCTTGCACCCCTTGAGCACGTAGTCTCCTGTCTTTAGTTTTGCGAGCTTAGAATAGGGTTATGTGATCTAGGCCTTGTTGTCACCTCGAAAGGTTTTAGGGACTAGTTTGATGGTTAATTTGAATGATAGTTAGTAAAGTTACACTTAGGAGAAAATTATGTGTTTCATTACATAATTTGCATGTTATTAAAGAAAAAGAATGTGATGAAAAAGAAAGAAAAAAATGAATGAATGAAAAAAAAAAGGATGAACTTAGTAAATGAAATTGAATTAAGATAAAAAAGAGCTACCCCTGTTGTGATCAGTTAGGCCAACCAAGAGTAAAACTCGGGTTATGGGTCCCTACAATAGGTGTGTGTAAGCTAGTGCCATATTACCTTCTTGAGTGTGGAGAGGCTTGATAATTGGAACTTAGGACTAGAGTAGGGAGAAAACGAGCAAAGGGTTGCATAAAACTGTTCCGGGCTTAAAAGATTAAGATAGGGAGGACTAGTCACACACACGTAAGAGAGAAAAGAAATAAATAAGGATTATCTTAATGAATGTGTTTGATCATTATTGTTTCAATCTGAATTATCTGTGATTTGAAATTTCTGAGGCAAGAGTCATTAGCAGCATTTCCCTCAATTGTTTATGATTGACAGACTATTTTGATTCTTACTTTGCTCGGGACTAGAAAATGCTTAAGTTTGGGAGTATTTGATAGCTCAATTATTGAGCTATATTTTATAGTATTTTTAGTGTTAGTCTTGAGGATTATTTGGCCAATTTTATGTCTATTTGGTTTAATTTTGTAGGAATCAAACATTTTGATGGAGATTGATGTTTTTGAGGAATATCGGTGATTTGGGAGCAAAAGAATTAATTCAATTGTAGAAATGAGCAAAAGAAGACAAGGTTTAAGGCCTCCATCCACAAGGGTAGCGTTGAGACGCTATCTTTGGGGCGTCTCAACACTGCCCCCATAAGGCAGAATGCGCACAATTGAGGCAGCGTCTCCACAGCGTCTCGACGCTGCGATACTTTCCAGATTTATTAGGACAAACATTGCGACAACGTCGAGACGCTGTCGCGACAGAATGTGGGTTATAAATAGAAAACGACGCTTCAGTTCGTGGGGAGCTTTTTGGGAAAGAAAATTTTGACTATTCTAAGGAGATTTCGGCCAGAACACTGAGGAGATCGAGGGGAGTTGATTTTCGGAGCTTAAATCGTGGGGATCGTGATGAGAACTAGGGATGTTCACGGGGCGGGGCGGGGACGGGGAAGCCTTCCCCGTCCCCGTCCCCACCCCTAAATCATTGCCCATTTTATTTTGTGGGGATGAGGTTCCCCGCGGGGAATTATTCCCCGTTTTTTTTAATAGTTTTTATTAAATTTCAATCCATTGCAATTTTTTTAAAAGATCTATGAAATATCCTAACAAAAAGAACAATAATATTTTATGATAAAGTTTAAAATCTTCAAACATCATTTTTAAAAGTTTAAATTTCAATATTACAATATGGTTTTCAACTTAAATATTACACAATAACAACATGTTGGGTTTTATGCCCTAAAACTCGTAGATAGTGAATGTAAACAAATTGTATACTTGTTTCAATAAAGTGTTATTGAGTTTCTACAATAAAGTGTTATTGTTAAATATTGCACAATTTGACCCAAATCCAATAAACTAAGATCCAAGGTTGTTTGTATGTAACTTGAACTAGTATGTGGAGACATACAGGGATCGATGTTCAAGTAACAACCTAAAAGGTCTATAGTACAAGGATAAGGTTGGGTACCTTATCTTGGTAACACTATGAGATACGACCCGCTTTGTATTTGATACAGATGTATTGATCAAAAACATCCATGTAGTAGACATGCAAGCGGAGGTATCCTATGCAATGAGTTTGCATAAGACCGGACCACGAAATAGTCAACCATTAGTTATAACACCGTTAACTAGTTAGGTTACTGTTTCAATAGGATGACCTAGGTAACTCAGTCTTAATCCTGATGTGTCATGAACTTCTTCTCATGAGGGATTTTCCTTTGATTAGCATGGGTGAGAGTGGCCAATACGCCGACTCAATATGCCTTCCTTTTTGGGGAAAAGACCGAGTGGGAGGCTGGGGACATGACAACACAAGAAGGAATTAACTCCTTCCCGCTTCTAGGAGAAGTAGATGAGTGTTCCCTTAAGTGGTGACTCAGGGACTTGGACAAAGGGATCCCGCCCTCTCACTGGCCCGAGAGGGACTTTCTGTTTAATGGTTGGACCATAAACAGGTTGTTCATTAGAGGAGCGCTAGTACTTAAGGAGACAGATGTAACACAGGGGTAAAACGGTAATTTGACCCAGCTGTGATTACAGACACTCGTGAAGGATTGACTTACCAGCATAGGTCTACATCCATGGACACAGAAATGTTCTACAGTGAGAAGAGTTCAACTGTGGGTCTTTAGTGGAATGACCCACAATTAATGAATATTGGTTAACTTGATTAATGAGTTTAATCAGTCAACCTCATATCATTGGAGCTTCTGGTCTGTAGGTCCATTAGGTCTCACTGCTAGCTCGTAAAGAGTAATTAGGAACAAATATATCTTGAGAGAATTTGAATAGTTCAAATTCATATTGGGAATTAAGTTAATTGTATGAGATACAAATTAATATAATGTATAGTGATGCATTAAAATATAAAGTCTAATTTGAGATTAAACTTTATTATATTGAGAGATTGATATATTTGAAAGAGTTCAAATATATGTCTAATTAAATATATGGTATTTAATTAGAAGATGAATTAATTAATTATTCAATTTAGTTTAAATTAAATGAGATTTAATTAAATTATAGTCTATGATTCTAATATGTAATTAATTAAATATGGGAGATATTTAATTAATTGTAAAATTAATTAATTATTGTAATTAATTAATTGATTAGTTTAATTGAATTAATTAAATGTGATTTAATTAAGTTTAATTAAAATATATTATGTGAGGAAATTACATTTAAATAAGATTTAAATGTGCATGAGATTAATTAATTAATATGATTAATTAATTAATATGATTAGTTAATTATCATTTAATTAATTGATTTAATCAATTAATTAATTAATCGTGATCTAACGGTCAAGATTGTTTCCTAACCTCACATTAGGGTTTCCTCTCTTATAAAAGGAACGGTTATGAGAACTCTAGCCCTAAGGTCTCATTCTAGCCCCCCTCTCATATTCTCTCAACTCAACAACTCTAGAGAGAATTTTTCTCTCCAAGAGTTTTTCCCAATCAAGATTAGGTAGTCCCACAACTATGTTTCTAATCTCAGAGTATAGCGGGGAAGATCAAATGGTGGTGTCCGTTGAAGTATTCAGAGTCGTCAACGGAGGTATGTTTTTCACCGCTTAACCTTTTGCTAATGTATTGGTATTTTGTAGAACAAAATTAATTTACGAACGGTCCAATTGCTTCCGTTGTAACGGAATTGGGAATTCCAATCCTTCACAACATTGTCTCAAATATAACAAATCTTAAAAGAATAACAACAATAAAATAACAAGTCTAAAATTAAAAATTACAACAACAACAAAGCTAGAAATTTACTATTTATACTTACAAATTACACCATAATATTATAATAATATAAATTAAAGTGTATTATATTATATATATTATTATTATAAAAAGAACGGGGCAGGGCCGGGGAACGGGGCGGGGTCGGGGTCGGGGACGGGGATGGGGAATATAATCCTCGTCCCCGCCCCTATTTAGAGAATGGGGAAAATTTTCTCCCCACTTGCTCCCCCATTCCCTGTGCAAACGGGGATTCCCCGCCCCGTTCGGGATAAATGGACACCCCTAACGGGAACGTGTGGCAATCACGGCTAGCGAGTTTATTCTTTCTCCCTTTGTTTCTTGTACTGTTATTATGAATTTTTGGACAGATTTTGCTTGTGATTTTGAGACCATGAGTAGCTCATTTTCGTTTCTTAGGGGCTTGATGTAGCCATTAGATTGTATGGATTAATTTAGTGATTTTTGTGGACGGTTTGTAACGCCTATTATTTGTGCAATTGAATGCTTAATGCTTATAATCTCTTGATCACGAATTATATGTTTTTTTATCTGAACTAATTGCTTGGGAGAGGGTAGTTTAAATTAGATTATCAATTGCATGACTTAGGTGGTTCTATAATCGGGAGATTTAGGATTGCTTGAGAATCTGTTATAAGGATTGAACTTTATACTTATGCTAGTTGTAGAAATTAGATAGGGATAACAATTTCTTAATTTTGCATAAAGAATTAATTGTGCTCGGGAGAGACATTTAATAATTAATAATCCTTGGTTTATGAAATCGTTACATGTTTCCATCACATTTAATCACTAAATTAATTCATGCATCTAATAGGTGAAATCAATTCCCTAAGGCTTTTCTCCATTAAGTTTCCACAAATTTAGTTCAAAAAAAAAAAAAAAAAGTTTCCACCAATTTTATTGCTTTGAGTAGTTTTTTTTTTTAATAATTTGCATCTTTCTCGAATCTTTTCTCTAAATAAAATTAGGCAATTATACCCTTAGTAATTAGGTGAACTAGAAAACCAATCCAGAGGACGACATTCGCTTTTTAATCACTATATTATAACTTGGGTCCGTACACTTGCGATTAGCAATTTGCGCATCACAGGGCCGTCAGGTGTTGAATCCGGATTCCGAATCCTGGGCCTGAGGCGTTACAACATTAATGCAGGCTGCTATAGTAGACTGCATTTGTGAGTTTCAAGAAAACCACACACTATTTTTTTTTTGACATTGAAATATATATATATTTTTTAAAGACTAATCTTGGATTTTTTATTTCGAAATCCAAGGTACTTAATTTTTTTTAAAAAATAATGCTTCTTAGTTATCTTTTTCTTCTTCTCCATTCATCTTTTCTCTTTCTCTCCCTTCATTTCTTCTCTACGGACGAGGCGACCACCCATCCCTCTACTCTCTACTCCATCTTCTTCTTTCTTCTCTTTTCTCTTCAATCCACAAATTTTTAGCAAGGTATTTTTCTTTCTTCATGTTCTCGCTCAGTGTTGTCTTCCTCTTCTCCCTTATTGCTCGCCATCGTCGGGGGAGTTCTATTTTGCACCTTAGTTCGATTGGTTTTCTTTCTTTTTCGTATTTTTTTTATTTGTTTCGCCGGAGTTACAAAACCGACAAAAAACGACCAACCGACCGTGAGTTCAGTTGGTTGGTGTCACCAATCTCGAGAAAACCGACAAAAATTAAAATCGACCGACCGCTATGTCGGTGGTCAACGTCGGTTTTAGCCCAAAACCGACTCTGATTGACCAATGAACACCCCTGGAGATAAACACTTGAAAGAAAATTTTTTAAAAAGAATTTTAAATTATATAATAACTTGAGTATAAAAATACTCATGAGGAAATGCATTTTTTTAAAAACATTTTGTATAAAAATTGTTTAGAATTTAAACACTCATATGGTCCTAAATGTTTTTCACGAATGCATTTTTTTTAAAAAAAAAACATTTTCTATAAAAATTGTTTAGAATTTAAACACTCATATGGTCCTAAATGTTTTTCAAGAATGCATTTTTTTTAAATATTTTGTATAAAAATTGTTTAGAATTTAAACACTCATATGTTGGGTGACATTTTTCCACATAAGTGCTTTTGTACCAAGTTATTATATACTTTAATGGCCTGTTTGGAATACTGTTTACTTTAAGTGTTTTTCAAGAATGAATTTTTTATTAAACATTTTGTAGAAAAATTGTTTAGAATTTAAACGCTCGTATGTTTGATTGCATTTCTTCCCAAGTGTTTTTATACACAAGTCATTATATATTTAGAAACTTTTTTTTAAAAATTTGCTTTCAATCATTTCTCTCAAAATAGTTTATTTCTCAATCTCATTTTTTAATAAATCACTTTTAGTGGTTGCCAAACACTAGAATTTTTTTGAAAATGATTTTGTTTTCTTTGAAGTGTTTCTCTCAAAATGGTTTATTTCTCAATCGCATTTTTTAATAAGTCATTTTTAGTGGTTGCCAAACAATAATTTTTTTCTAAATGTTTTTTTTTTCTTCCTCTTCTTCAAAATTAAACACTTGAAAAGTTAAACCAAACATACCCTAAAACTAAAAAGTATTCCATGGGCTTGAAATGTATATATAAGGTTTAATTTGAGATTGTTGTAGCTTTTAAAATAATTGTTGACAATTATGCTTTTAGAAAAAAAATTATAAAATGAAGTAAAATAATATTTAGTAAATTTCAATTTGAAACTATAAAAAACAAGTTAGAGTATTTGATAATTTAATACTAAATTGACGTGATTTAGTTATAATAACCAAAGTAGACATTATTTTGATCTTTAATTTATAATTTATTACAAGATAATTATATAAAAATTATATGATTTAAATTGTATATAATTTTATTTAATCTAAATTATTTAATAAAATTTCAAATAAGAGAGAATATAGTGTCATATATATATATATATATGTTAATTTGAGAAGGTGGCATATTTTTAAGAAAGTTGAATTCAAAATTCGGTATTTGTCATATTTTGTAAGTAAATTGAAAGGTGATTATTGGCTAAGTTAATACATAATTTATTTTTTTGTTTTACTAAATCACATATATATATATATATATATATATATACTAAATCATTTAGACGGACAAAATTCTTCCATAATTACACTTGCATAAATAATTTCAAGTGACTCGACGTTAATAATAATTTAGACCCCGTTTGATAACCATTTGGTTTTTGAAAATTATACTTGTTTTTCTCCATTTTTCTTATCATGGTTTGCATCTTTGTCAATGACACATTTAACTTCCTAGCCAAATTCCAAAAATTAAAAACAAGTTTTTGGAAATTACGGGCCCGTTTGGTAACGTTCTCGTTTCTTATTTCCGTTTCTTCATTTTTAATAAAGAAAAATAAAATTTCATGACCCTAACACCTATAAATTCAATAATAATAAACCTATATTCTTATTTATGTTTTGGAAAAAATTGGAAACGGAAACAAAAAAGGAGAAACTAGTTTTAGTTGTTCCCAAAAGTTCTATAGAAATTTTGGGAGTGTTTCTAAAAAAATTAGAGACAAGAAACATATATAGTTATTAAATGTTTAGATTTCTTAATAAAATTAGAAACAAGAAACAAGAAGCGAGAACGTTACCAAACAGACCCTACTTTTTTTAGTTTTCAAAATTTGGCTTGATTTTTGAAAACATAAGAAGAAGATAGATAACAAAATCAAGAAATTTATGTGTGGGAGTAGTGTTTTTAAACTTAATTTTCAAAAACCAAAAACAAAAAACCAAATGGTTATCAAACGGGGTCTTAGCTATTCTTACCTTAAGTTTCCATCTTTTATTTATTTTATTTTTTTTTAAATAAGGCTATACCTACCGCCAATAATTACCTTGCTTTTAAATAAGTTTTCATCTTTAAGAAGAAATAATAGTGACAAATAACTTTTTTTTTTTTTTTTTTTTTATATTTTTTTTATTTTGAAAAACGAAGATTATTCATACCTATAATGGTAAAAGTTAAAACATACATCATCAAATTCAAATATTCAAATTCCCATTTCAATATCGTTGAACTTATTGTCAAAAAAAAAAAAAAAAAAAATATCGTTGAACTTAACTGAAAGTTAAAAAAGTTCTATGAAAATAAAAAAGAATTAGAATATGGTTAAAAAAATTGAAATAATAACTAAATATTAAACAAAAGGTAATTTTAATCAAAATTGAGTACGATATTTATTAATACACACGAATTAACTAATTAGTACTAAATTTTCCTCAAACAAATTATATATATATATATATTATTAATATTTATATTGATGTAACTAATTCTTTTTGTCAATTAGTTTCATTTTCACGATACTTATAGCGATGTGTTGAAAATATCAATTGAATCTTGATATCGACATAAATTTTTTATTGATTACAAATATATTAACATGTTGATATATCTATCAATGTAGTTGTAGGTGGGACATAAATTCGACCATTCATAAATTTGAAAATAGACAATTCCATCTAAGAAACAAGCAAATTCAAAACAATGATCAAAATTAAAATCAGAAAAAATCAGAAATCCTCACACACATGAAACATATGAGAGATTTAAAAATTTGGGTACAAAGGAAATTATTAAAAAGAAAAGAATAGAAAAGAAAAGCCCATATAATTTCCTAGTTTCATTGGAGACCATTTTTTGTTTCCTTTTATTTTTTCTATCAGTTTTTTATTTTTATTTTTTATTTTTTAATTATGCTTACTTTCCAAGTCATCATTGTTAAAAAACATAGTGAATTCTTAACCAAATTTTAAAATTTAAAAGGTAGGCTTTGTTTGATATTCAATTTTTTAAATTTGTGTGTGTGTTTTTTTTTTTTTTTTTATAATTTTTTTACCATGATTTTTTTTTTAAAGAAAACATTTAAATCGTTAGACAAATTCATAATTCCAAAAACTTCTTTTTAAAACCTACTTCTTTTAGTTTTCAAAACATACTATGGTTTCGAAAACATTTGTAAAATGTAGATGACTATAAACAAAGAACTAAGGTAACATTTATAAGTTTAGTTTTCAGAAACTAAAAACAAAAAACAAAATGATAATCAAATGAGACTTTTTATATTTATTTATTAAACAAAATGATAATCAAATGAGGCTTTTTATTTTTATTTATTTTTTTTAAAAGTTGACTTGGATAAAAGTAGTAGGAGACCAAAGAAACACATAGATGGAAATAATATTTTATAAGTTAAATTTTCAAAACCAAAAAATAAAAAACAAAATGTTTATCAAAACGATGTCTAATTTTTTTCATGTAAACAACATATTGAACAAATGAATACTTTTTCTTGACAATATGTGAGAGTGGGAGATTCGAACCATGAACCTCTTACTCATTAGTACAACATTATGTTAATTAAACTATGCTTTTGTTGGCGAATAAATACTTTTTTCATGTGAACACCCTTCTCAAAAATGAATAATTTTTTTCATCAATTCCAGTGACAAAAACACACCACTAAACCATTATTCTAAATATGATATGTTGAAAAATTTTGCCTATGTATAGCTCTAAAGCCCCTTTATAATGTGAATTTTTCAACACATCCTTGTGGAATGAAATTTTCTTTCCCAAAAAGCTGTTCATATATGTAGCCCACCCACTTTCAAAATCTGTGGTCAGCAGCTTTGGGCATAGGACTTGTTTCCTCTTAGGGACACTATTCTGTCAAAGATTATATAATTCTATCAAACTTAAAAGACTATATATATTATAAACAAATTTGTGAATTGGAATGTTGTTGCACATTCTAAAATTCTTCTTTTCACACATATATAAACAACAACAATTAATAAAAGATAAAAGAAGAAAAGTAAAAGAAAAAAAATCACTAAGAAATTTGTAGGGTTGTTGTATTAGAATTAAAGAAGTTGTATTTCTGTTTTACTGTTTTAATCAGTTAGTTAGTTAAAGCTACATCTGTTATTCATCAGGCTATTTATTCAGCCTTGCATCAATAAGAAAGTGTGCAAGAATTATTTACATTCTGACTTTCAATATGGTATCAATTGAATAATACTTCAGAGTGTTTTCTTCTTGCTGAGTATCCTTCATCTCTGTCTGCTTCTCAAATGGCGGGGGATAACTCGAATTCTTCTTCTTCTACTAATCAACCCACGAACCAATCCATGATTGATCAGTATGTCAACCCATATTTCCTCCATCATTCTGATGGTACCAATCTCGTCCTCGTTTCCGATTTGCTCATAGAGACGAACTACAACTCTTGGAGTCAAGCTATGCTCCTAGGTCTTATGGTGAAAAATAAAGAGGGCTTTGTAGACGACACGATTAAAAAGCCTACCAATGAATTGCTTCACTCTTGGAAGGTTTGTAATGGTGTCGTCAAGTCTTGGATCTTGAATGCTTTATCAAAGGAGATCGTAGTTAGCGTCAATTTCTCTGACACTGCTCGAGAAATGTGGGTAGATCTTCAACAGCGCTACCAAAGGAAGAACAGACCTCAAATTTTCCAAATCCGCCGTGAAATCTCCAATTTACTTCAAGAACAGATGACTGTCCAGGCATATTTTGCGAAATTAAAAGCTCTCTGGAACGAATTGGTCTCCTATCGTCCGTCGTGTACTTGTGGGAATTGCTCTTGTGGAGGGGTCAAGAACTTGGTGCAATACTTCCAGACTGAACATGTGATGGCATTCTTAATGGGCTTGAATGAATCTTTCTCTCAAGTTCGAACACAGCTTCTACTGATGGAACTTGAACCCACGATCACTCGTGCCTTCGCTCTTGTCGCTCAAGAAGTAGATCAGCGAGCATCTGTATTGCCTCCAAGCAACACATCCACAATTGCTACTGAAACAACAACCCTACTTGCTAAGAGTTCCAGTTCTAGTTCGAACTCTAATAACTCTCGGCCAAATTCCCAGACGACGAAGAAGAAGGAAAGGCCTCATTGCACCCACTGTAATGTTCTTGGGCATACCGTGGACCGTTGCTACAAAATCCATGGATATCCTCCTGGGTATCGAAATCAGAAGGCCTCTACCCCAGCTACTAAAGCAGAGTCTGCATCTTTCCCTAGTTTCACTCCTGAGCAGTATCAGGGATTACTAAATATTCTACAGACTCATCTTGCTTCTGCCGTCAAGACAGATGCTGAACCATTGGCTGGGAAATCTCATGTTGCAGGTACATGCTCCTCTCTCATACCTGATTCTCATTACTGGGTAGTAGACTCTGGTGCATCAACCCACATATGTTTTTCCCAAAAGCTCTTTTCTTCTTTAGAAAAAGTATCTGGATTTTCAGTAACTTTTCCTAATCAAAGTCGGATTATTGTCGAATATGTTGGTGTTGTTCATATATCTCCTCAGCTTACTCTCAAGAATGTGCTGTTTGTTCCTGATTTTCGGTTTAATTTAATATCCGTCAGTGCCTTAACTGCTTCCATGCCAATTTTGATAAAGTTTATGGCTGATTCTTGTCACATTCAGGACAAGTTATCTTTGAAGATGATTGGCAAAACTGAGCTATGGCAAGGATTATACTTACTAAAGCATGATGTAGTTCTATCTGAATGTAGTATTAATTCTGCTATTCACAATACATCTTGTAATTCTACTTCCCATTGTAAATCTGTCTCAGTTTGGCATGACCGCCTTGGTCATCCTTCTGCTAAATACATGAATGCTTTGAAGGGAATCTTACCTTTGCATTTCCATGATCCTAAACCTTGCTTGATCTGCCCTCTGGCAAAGCAACGACGCCTTTCCTTTTCTTCTAGAACTCATAGATCTGTCAATGCTTTTGACCTTGTGCATTGCGATACTTGGGGCCCATTCAAAACACCAACACATTTCGGATATCAGTACTTTCTCTCAATTGTGGACGATTTTTCCAGATACACTTGGATTTTCCTCATGAGACACAAGTCAGATGCTTTGAAGATAGTCCATAAATTCTTTAAATATATAGAGACTCAGTTTCAAAAGACCATCAAAAGCTTTCGCTCGGATAACGCACCTGAGTTATCTTTCGTTGAGTTTTTCCAGTCCAAGGGAGTAATTCATCAACTTTCTTGTGTCGAGCGTCCTGAGCAGAATTCAGTGGTTGAGAGAAAACACCAACATCTATTAAACGTGGCTAGAGCGCTCCTTTTTCAATCTCAGATGCCTTTGGAATTCTGGGGAGAGTGTATCCTCACAGCCTCCTATCTAATTAATCGAACTCCATCTCCGGTGTTATCCTGGAAAACTCCATATCACCAATTATATAAGGTCAATGCTGATTACTCCCAACTACGGGTCTTTGGTTCCCTGTGCTTTGCATCTACTCTGCCCTCTCACAGGACCAAATTTACCCCTCGAGCTGTACCTTCTGTTTTTGTTGGTTATCCACCCTTTGTCAAAGGCTTCAAGTTGTATGACCTCAAACAGAAGAAGTTCTTCATATCAAGGGATGTAGTCTTTCATGAACACACCTTTCCATTCCATAAAAGCAGTAATTCAGGAGGCAACCATGATCCTTGTATATCACAGGAGATTTTTTCTGATTTAGTTTTACCTAAATCTTTTAACTATCATGGTTTTCATTCTCAGGCGCCATAGTATTCTGCCCCTGATGCACAAACAGATGATGCTTTGACAAGCTCATCCAACACTGCCATACCGCAGACTTCTATGGATCAAGAGATCGTTGACATCAATGCACCGACTCATGCTCCTGACTTCCCTGCTGCCATGCCTAATGTTGTTGAACTTCAACAATCACCTGCTCATGCCACTAACTTGCCTGCTGTCCTTGTAAATGACAATCCTGCTGCTTCGCTTGATGATCAAAGCACGGCTCAAGAGGTAGCTCCTATCTCTACAGTCCAAGAGATAGTCACTCGGCGATCTAACTGACAGTCCAAACCTCCCACTTACCTCAGAGACTTTCACTGTAGTCTCCTACACTCGCACAGCTTCATGCCTTTTGATGTTAAATATCCATTACAGAATTACTTGTCCTATGACAAGCTATCCCCTGAGTACAAAAAGTTTGTATTGAATGTCTCCTCAAACTTTGAACCATAATACTATCACCAGGCGGTTTCATTTGAACACTGGAGACTTACCATGGCAGAAAAATTGAAAGCTATGGAAAACAACCAAACTTGGTCAGTACAGTCACTTCCCAAAGACAAGCATTCTATTGGATGCAAATGGATCTTTAAGATCAAACACAAGGCAGACGGTACCGTGGACAGATATAAAGCCCGTCTCGTTGCAAAGGGATACACGCAGCAAGAAGGTCTTGATTACAATGAGACCTTCTCTCCTGTCGCCAACGTAGTGACCATCAAGGTCTTACTTACAGTGGTTGCTTCCTTAAAATGGCCGTTAATCCAATTGGATGTCAATAACGCCTTCCTCAACGGTGATCTCTTCGAAGAAGTCTTCATGGATTTGCCCTTAGGATACAAACATGGTAAGGCTTGTCCTCAGGGGGAGCGTCTAGTATGCAAGCTCCACAAATCCATCTACGGCCTAAAGCAAGCGTCGAGACAATGGTTTGATAAATTCTCTTCCGCTCTAATATCTCTCGACTTCACACAGTCAAAGTCAGACTACTCCTTATTAACAAAGTGCTCGGGTATTGCCTTCCTTGCTCTACTTGTCTATGTAGATGATATCATAATTACAGGAGCGTCTTTGGATAATATCAATTCTTTAAAAACGCATCTACATGAAACTTTCAAGCTTAAAGATCTGGGCAAGCTTCGTTACTTCTTGGGACTGGAAATTGCTCAATCGTCGAAAGGCATTTTTCTGTGCCAAAGAAAATATGCCCTACAGCTGGTCGAGGATGCTGGTTTGCTTGCTGCCAAACCATCTTCTTTGCCTATGGATCCCAATCAAAAGCTGGTTGTTGATTGTGGAGACTTATTGAGTGATTCAACTCATTACAGACAGCTCGTTGGGAAGCTTCTGTATTTGAATATATCTCGCCCGGACATCTCGTTTGCAGTGCACAAACTCAGTCAGTTTGTTGTCAAACCAAGAGTGCCACATCTTCATGCTGTTCACACCCTTATTAGATATTTAAAAGGGTCACCTGGACAAGGCATTTTTCTGCCTTCTTCTCTTTCCTTCCAGCTTAAGGCATTCTCGGATTCAGATTGGGCCTCATGCCTAGATTCACGTAAATCGACCACGGGCTTTTGTATATTCCTAGGGGATGCGTTGGTTTCATGGAAGGCAAAGAGACAAACCACCATCTCTCGCTCTTCAGCTGAAGCTGAGTATAGAGCAATGGCTGCTACCACCTGTGAAATTGTCTAGCTTCGTCAACTCTTGAAAGAATTACAGGTTCATTCCTCTTCACCATCCTTGCTCTTTTGTGACAACACAGCTGCAGTTCACATAGCCAATAATCCCATATTTCATGAGAGAACCAAGCATATAGAGCTTGATTGTCACTTCATAAGAGAGAAGGTTGCAGATGGTTTCATAAAGTTGCTTCCGGTTCGGTCTAATCTTCAACTAGCAGATGTATTCACAAAGGCTTTACCAACTTCTTCTTTTTCCTTTTTATTATCCAAGATGGGAATCACAAACATTATGCTTCCATCTTGAGGGGGAGTATTAGAATTAAAGAAGTTGTATTTCTGTTTTACTGTTTTAATCAGTTAGTTAGTTAAAGCTACATCTGTTATTCATCAGGCTATTTATTCAGCCTTGCATCAATAAGAAAGTGTGCAAGAATTATTTACATTCTGACTTTCAATATGTTCTAATTTTAATTTTGTTATGTCTTACTTTTTGAGGACTATGAAGATTCTACTAAGATGAAGAAAATTACAATAAGAAAAGAATAATAAAGATCTTAGATGTCACACAAGAATATGTCTCACATATTTGATACTAAAGGGATTTTTCATGCTCTAATTTACATTTAACTTAAGTTTGTGATTCTTACAAGTTACAATTGGCCTATCTCAATATCCTCTTATCCTCCATGAAAATACTTTAACAAAGTTGTTGGGTTGTTCTATTTACTAGACAAAATAAGAACTTTCATTTTTGTATCACGAATCATGAAAAGAATGAAAGGAATCTTAATAATGGGGTGTTCTCCATGGTATCAAGGAAATGTTTTAATTTTTTATTGACATATCGGCATTTCCCTAGGTTCATGGATTCAACATCAACATGAAGAATGGATTGACAGTTCTTTTTTTTTTTTTTTTTTGGAAAAATACACTTTTAGTCCATGAGGTTTGAATTAGGTTTCATTTTGGTCCTTGAGTTTTCGAACTCAACAATTTAGTTCCTGAGTTTTGATTTTAGTTTCAATTTGATCCCTCCATCCAATTTTCCATTAAAAACTAACGGATGGATGACGTGACACTATTTTTTATTTAAAAAATTATTTTTTAATTTTTTAATTAAAAATATATTAAAATAATAAAAAATATTATTATTTTTATTTCTTTTTATTACTTCCCTCTCTTCTTCCTTCTTCTTCCTCCACCTTCTTCTTCTACTACTTCTTCTCCAACACCTTCAGCCATGGCCTGCGACCGGCGACCACCGCTGGCCGGCAGCCGCCGCTGCCAGCGACTTTTTTTTTTCTTTCTTTCTTTCTCCTTCTCTTCTCCTTCTCTTTTCCCTTCTTCTCCAGATTTTTCTTTAAAGAAAAACACAGAGGAGGGAGGCTCCCTCCTCACCTTTCTCCCCATTTTGTTTATGTAAGAAAAGAGGGAGGGAGGAGGGTCTCTCCTCCCCCATTTCAGATATGAAAACCACAACCCACGCGTGTATAGAAGCTGTCGGATTAAAACCCAGACCAACGCGCGTTTCAGACGCCCAAAACGAGACCCAATACAGTGGAGACAAACGCCGGCGAGAAATCCGTCTCTGCAACCGAGACCCACTCTGAATCGCGACTCAACACTGATGCCATAACAGACCCACGACGTCTCTAGATCAATCCTACTACTGTGCTAAAAGAGAGACCCACACCCAGTGAAAGAGAGAGAAAACGAAGGGTATTTCAAGCGAAAAAGTGAGGGTTTCGAGCGGCAAAGTGAGGGACCCACGACGTCTCTAGATCGAGTCCTACTGCGTATTTCAGGCGGAAAAACGAGAGACCCAAACTGAGACAAACGTTGTGTTAAACGAGGGTTTCAGGCGAAAAAGTGAGGGTTCGGACGACGGCTTCGCGTTCCAGATCTGAATGGAAAAATGGGTTTCAGGCGGCGACTGTGCGTTTGAGATCTGACTGGAAAAACGAGGGCTTCGTGCACTGCGGCTGGGCGGAACAAACGACGGAGGTTGGGCAGAACGGATGACGGCGGAAGAGGCTGCGTACGTACGGCGATTGGGGTTGGTTTTTGAGAAAAAAAAAAGAAAACAAAGGAAAGTAGAAGAAAAAGAAGAAGAAGGAAGAGGACAAAAAATAATAAATAGAAGAAAGAAAAGAAAGGAGAAAAAGGGAAGAAGAAGAAGAAGAAAAGAAGGAAGAAATTTTTTTAAAAAAAAAAAATTCCGGCGGCTGGCTACCGGAGTTGAAGAAGAAGAATATGAGGAAGAAGAAAGAAGGGGATCGGGAAGAGAAAGAAGAAGGAGAAGAGAGAGGGAGGGAAAGAATTAAAAATAATAATAAAAAAAATTAATAATTTTATTTAAAAAAAATAAAAAAAAATTAATTTTTTTAATTAAAATAATAGTGCCACGTCAGCAACCCGTTAGATTTAACGACAAAATGGATGTCAGGGACCAAATTGCTCCTTATCTCAAACCTCAGGGACTAAATTGTTGAGTTTGAAAACTCAGAGACCAAAATGAAACCTAACTCAAACCTCAGGGACTAAAAGTATATTTTTCCTTTTTTTTTTTTATCACAATTTGACAGTTCTATTATATCATAGAAAAATTGGCGAAATATAACAACAATATCACTAATATAAACCTAATAATAAGAAATTTAAATTTATTTAAAAATGGTGAAATGCTTATAATTTGTCTAACTCAAATATTTTTTAATAAATTCTTATGTTTATAATTTTTATTCATATATTCATCAACATCAATATTTAAAACCTTGGTGTCAAACAAGGTTTAAAATGTCAAAGTTCAAAGAAAATATCAAAATCTCGATTTTATGGAAATGTCGATAAAATATTGATAATTAATGGACATTCCAAAAAAAATTAAAATTAAAAATTAATAGAAAGAAATCTTACCCTTATTTAATAGGTTGAAATGCTTATTATTAATATTATAATCACATTGTGCTATTTTTTTAAAAAAAAAAACATTTCATTGGTTTTTTAACGATATAATATAAATGTTGATTTTTCCATCATGTCGATGTTGAACTCATGAACATGTGGAAATGTCAACACGCCAAAAAAAAAAATAATAATTAATACTGTATATGGTGTCAAGAAGTTAGCACTTTGACACCCATACGATTTGGGTCGATCACCAAATTCTTTCCGTGCCACCAACACCCGAGCAACGCAATCTACAAGTTGTTACTCAACTCCTCTTAGATTCAATTTCAATTTCAATTCCAACCTCAAAGTTATCAATCAAACTCCACAAGTCAAAACTATCCATTCTTTTTACAACAAGAAACTCATTAGAATGAGTTAGATTGTCAATTTTTATGATAAAAAAAGAATCCTCCTTGGGAAAACTTGAACTCCAAGGTTGATACTTTCAAAGCTCTTTTTCTTTTTCTTCTTCTATGAGCTAAAAGAGACAAAACAACTAATTCTCATGATATAAAACTCTCATCTCTCTATGTGTATAAGGCAAAAAATAATTGGTGAGAAGAATTGGGAGCAAAGCAAAGACTATGGGACTTTGTATTTTATTCACAAAGAAAAGTCTGTCAGAAGTGGTCAGCAATCGAAAGGATCTTTTCCTTCTTCAGCCGGCCAGTCAAAGTTGACAACTTTGACTTCTCAAATTCGAATGTGCATGTTGTTGTTATTATTATTATTATTTAAATAGCATACTTATTTAACACTTGGTTTAAATTTAATTATTGGATGTGATTATATCAACATTAATGTACTAGATCCAGTTTTCCTCAAAAAAAAAAAAAAAAAAAAAAAAATGTACTAGATCCAGTTACAACTTCAAAGAATGTTTGGGTCTGAATAGTACTAAATTTGATGACAGTTGAGAAAGTCATAATTGTGTACTACTGTAACCTATATTAAAAGATAGACTTGAATGTAGCTCGAGTGATTTGAAAAGGATTATTTATTATATTAAAATTCTATACATAAAAACTCTTTTTTTTTTTTTTTTTTTGTAAATAATTAAGATTATCTTCTAAAAAAATCTTATGGATCAAACTTTTGGTAAATAATTTAAATCTAATTATAATGTAACTTTGGGATTTTTTCTAGGGATAATAACATGAATGAGTCTTATTAGAGACTCATTTACCACTAGTGTCTTAAAGTATTATTTTTTAAGAATCTGTTCGCCGGATTTTCAACATTCAAAGGTCCATTTACTTGAATACCCATACATGGACATCATATAAAATTATATAGAATAATATAAAACAAAAAAAAGGAAAGAAAGGTAATTTAAAATTCCTTCCTAAAAGCATTCAATCAACCGCAAAACTAGTCCCTCATTTCTATTTTTTTTCTTTCCATTTTCTCTCTTCCGGCGAAATCTATCGATGTGGGTCTTTGTTGTGCTCTGTCACCTTGTTAGAGTTTCTTCCCCAACTTTCTTTGCCATTGTGTCGTGGGTCTTTGCATCAGGAGGACTTCCGAAAATACGTCGTATTTTTCAAGTAAGTTCTACAACGTTGGTCTTTTGAAGTAAATCTCTGAGATATTTCACTTGGCTAACATGAAAACCAGCAGTACAACGTTTCACTTCAAGGCCAAGGAAGTATTTGAGGGGACCAAGATCGGTTATTTGAAATTCAGTAGTGAGGCAGGCATTTAAGGAAGTTATGTAGCACTGATCTGATCCTGTGATGATAATATCATCCACATATAACAGCAAATAGGTACAGGATGTGCCTTCAACTCGAACAAATAGTGATGAATCCGCAAGAGAGGCCACAAAGCCAAGTGTAAGCAAGTAAGTTGTGAAACGTTCAAACCAAGCCCGAGGGGCTTGTTTTAAACCATAAAGAGATTTGTGGAGCTTACAGACATAAGAGGGGCGGGAAAAATCCTTGAAACCAAGAGGTTGCACCATAAAAACATCCTCTTTGAGATATCCATGTAAGAACGCATTCTTTACATTTAGTTGCTGCAAGTCCCACCCAAAATGTGCTGCTAGAGTAAGAACAATTCGAACTGTTGTTTTCTTAATTACAGGGCTGAAGGTCTCGTCGAAGTCAACACCTTCAAGTTGATTATACCCCTTTGCAACTAACCGTGCCTTGTACCGAGCCACAGATCCATCCGGATGATATTTAGTCCTGAAGACCCATTTGCAACCAACAATATTCATGTTACTAGTTGGTGGAACCAGACTCCAAGTGTTTTGGCTTTGAAGAGCAAGAAACTCATCAAGCATTGCCTATCTCCATTCGGGAACTTTGGAAGCAACAGTGAAGGAAGTAGGTTCTGGGATGGTTTGTGGGATAGAGACTTGGAATACTTTCTTCTTTACAATGCCAGAGTTTTATATAGTAATCATAGGGTGATTGTTTGAGATGGTTTGTGGCATTGAACTGGGTTGGCTGGGCTGTGGGACAGTTGTATCAGGCTGTGGCAGGATGGGTGAGGGTAAGAGGGTAGCATCAGTAGAAGGTGAGGTGGAAGTATTGGTTTGAATAGGTAGAGATTGAGAAGGTATATTAGAGGTAGGGACTGGAGGAGATGTTGAAGTAGGCGTATTAGGTAGGCATGTTGGAGGGATTGGGGTAGTATTTGGCACGGGTTGAGGAGAAGTTTGTGCAGATTGTTGGCTAACGGTATGAGTTGGGCTATCAAAGAAAGAAAGCAGTAAAGGAAGGTTAGGACAGTGTATGTGAGGGTTGGGATTTGTGTTTTCAGAGGTTTGCTGAGGAATGGCAAACGGGAAGACAGTTTCATGGAAAAGAACATGTCTAGACACAAGCATTTTCTTGGTCTTAATATTGTAGCATAGATATCCTTTATACTCAAGGGTATAACCCAGAAAAACATGTTGATCAGTTTTAGGCTGAAGCTTATAGGTGTTGTACGGTTTTAGGGAGGGGTAACAAGCGCATCCAAAGACCCGAAGGTGAGACAGATCAGGAGCAAAACCATATAGCTTCTCAAAAGGAGTCATAAAGCCGATGGAACTAGATGGTAGTCTGTTAAGTAAGAAAGCAGCTGTGGTGAAGGCATGATACCAAAACTCTAGGGGTACTGAGGCATGATACAACAAGGATAAGGCTGTATCTACAATTGACCTATGTTTTCTCTCCATAACGCCGTTTTGCTCGGGTGTGTAAGGACAAGATCGTTGATGAACAATCCCTTTACTTAGAAAGTATTCTTGGAGGGATTTGTTAACAAACTCACCACCACCATCGGAACAAAAGACTTTTAGAGAGCAAGAATATATATTTTCAGCAAATGGCACAAAATTTTTCACAACAGTGGGAACAACAGACTTTGACACAAGTGGAAAAATCCACGTATATTTGCTAAAATCATCGACAATACTCACATAATACCGAAATCCCGAAATAGAAGTGACAGGGGATGGTCCACAAACATCGCTATGCACAAGCTCAAAAGGTTTATTTGAAACTGAAGTAGAAAGAGGAAATGGTAACTTTGTCATTTTCCCTTTCAAATAGCTAATACAATCACGAGTACGTATCATATCATCACAGGGAATTGAATATGCAGCCAGCAGTTTATTAAGAACAACAGGAGATGGATGGCCTAAACGAGAGTGCCACAATTCAGTGCTAGACAACTTAGCTAAACAAGCAGATGCACAAGTAGGATTGGGAGCCGAGAACAAACCAGGATCAGCAGTATTCTTCAAGGAGATACCAGTAGAGACCGGATACAAGCCATCCCTACTCTTGCCCTTGTAAATTGTTTGTCCCGTGTCCTTGTCCTGGATGGAAAACCAATCAGCATCCAATATACTTCATGCAATCAAACATAACTTAGTAAGTAGAAACTACTTACCTATAGCGCTTCCACACAACCTCAACAAGCCTAAAGCAGCCAAGATAAGCTCCTAAATCACAAAGATAGCTAAAAGGGTTAGAACTAACCTAAAGATCTTAAGATATGCTTAAAAAGCCAAATACCACTTACTAAGCCTACTTCCTTGTTAGGCAGCCTTCAAACATTCCCCAAAATGAAAACCCAAAAGCTTTAGACTAAGGACAACCATGTCTAAGGCACTACGGGCCATGGGTATATGCTGAACGACCAGTACTAAGGCTTTTCAGTAGCTGGATAGCAAGTGATTTAAGCACATGAAGGGCATTCTAAGGGCTCCTAAAGCTTAGGCAATTCGACAAAGGCCTAGATAATTAACAGGAACCTATTCAGCATGCTTTTAAGCCACGGACAACAAGCAAAACCATTAAACTCATGCTTTAAGAACCTATAAGGGCTGGGTAAAACTATAAAGGTGGCGAAACTAAATGGGCATTGATGAACTATATGAATTTTAACTAAAACAACAACGATAACCCATTTATAAACATGTTCTAGGACTTATAAAGGTTGGGCAACACCTAAGGGCCTAGATAACTAATGAGTAACGACCTAAAACATGCTTCTAAGCCTAGAACAACTAGTGGGCAACAAACTTGAGACTAACAAGCTAGGGGCAGCGAAGAAACTTACCAAACGGACCTACTTCCACGCTAGGCAGGTTATTCTAACCTCTAACAATGCGCTAGAAGGATCTTTGGGTAGTGGGTATTCGATTTGAAGTGTTTCGAACTCAATCGAACACTTAGACGGCCCTGCAGAACAGAAAATCCAATACCAAACTTAATTTCCAGCACTTAAACAAATGGGTAAATAATTCTAAGCACCAACCGAACATGGGTAAGCGTTTAAACTTACCGGGATTGTTATGTGACGCTGTAATTATCCAGAACAGAGCGAAAACGCTGCTGGACAGCACACCCACTGATGGAAACAACCGAATTCTTGTGTGGGTCAACCAAAAAGAGCAACGGGAGATTAGATCAAACCTTAATCAACTAAGAACGAGAGGAATCGAGAGCTTACCCACGAGATTAAGGCTGAAACGCGGAGGAAACGAGGCTCTGAGCTACTGTCTGCGCAAGATCTAACCAAAACAGACACAAAGTGACTTAGATCGGGCCTTGACAAATACAAATGAGGGAGAAAACGGCTTACCCACAAGATTTACCTTGCTGAAAACGCAAAGAGAGAGAGAGAGGCGGCGCGACACTCGACTGCAACCTCACAGCTGGCAACTACGATGCTGCTTAACGGACGGCGACGGCGCGACCTTCACAGACACGAAGGGAGAGACGGTGCGGCTGGATTCCACGCGACGCACGAAGGGAGGGAGAACTTGCGTGGAGAGAGAGAGATCGCGAAGAAGACGGTGGCGCGAGGCTGGGCTGGGCGGTGGCGACGGCGGCTGGGGAAGGTTGGGCAACGGGTAGAACCTGGCAATGAGGGGTGGGTTTTGCGTGAAAAGAGGATGAGAGGGAGAGGGGGCTGCACACGATAGAGAGAAAGAGAATGAGGTTTTAGGGCTTTTTCCTCTTTTCTTTTTCTTTAAACCCACTTAATTATAAAACCCCAAAAATAGAACCCAAGAATAGCACTTCCCCACCACTCAGCGTGAAAATTTCAACGCTTAAACAGACTTGATAATTAACGCTAGCCAAATTTAATCGAGCTTAAGGGAGAGAATTTAATCAACAAAACGCTCATATTCCCTGAATAATTTCCCACTGCCTTGGTATTAAAGTTTAAATCCCTAAGTACAAGTCAAAACAGAAATTATATTCCTTTCGACTATATTCACAAAATTTAAATACACCGAAAGACACGAGGCGTCACATTATTAGATATGGTTAATGTTATGTTGTTAATTTCTGGTCTTCCTACCAATTTTTGGGGTGAAATTTTATATTCTGCTTGTTTAATTTTAAATACAGTTATGTATAAAAATTCTGATAAAACTCCGTATGAAATATGGAAAAATAAAATTCCTAACTTGAATTTTCTTAAAGTGTGGGGGTGTTTAGCGAAAGTTAATATTTCTTTCAATAAAAAAAGAAAACTAGGACCTAAAACTATTGATTGTGCATTTGTTGGATATTCTTTGAATAGCACTACTTATAGGTTCTTAGTTTTGAATTAAGATGTTTTTGGGTATACAAAAAAAATACCATTATTGAATCTCGTGATGCTAGTTTTTTTAAAAATATTTTTCCCATGAAATATAATTTGAATAAGCAAATTGGTGAAAGTTTAGGTTCTAAGGACGTGTCTCCAAATTTAGAACAATTAGAACCAAGAACTAGTAAAAGAAAGAGAGTCAGTAAAAGTTTTGGGGATGATTTTTATATTTATTTAGTTGAAAATGACCCCAAAACATATTAAAAAACAATGAAATCCATTGATTCACATTTTTGGAGAGAAGCTATTAATAGTGAAATGAAATCAATCCTGTCTAATAACACTTGGATTTTAATTGAACTTCCGCAAGGTTGCAAAGCAATTGGGTGTAAGTGGATTTTTAGGAAAAAGTTTAGACATGATGGTTCCATAGATAAATTTAAAGCTAGATTAGTTGCAAAGGGGTTGACACATTCTTCTGTTGCTAGAATGACTACTATTAGGATTTTAATAGCCATTGCTTCTATTCTTAAATTAGAAATTCACCAAATGGATGTTAAGACAGCTTTTTTAAATGGTGAATTAGAAGAGGAGATTTATATGGAAAAACCTGAAGGTTTTATAAAACCAGGCCAGGAAAATAAAGTCTGTAAATTGGTTAAGTCCCTCTATGGTCTAAAACAAGCCCCTAAACAATGACATGAAAAATTTGATAGTGTGATTATTTCTTATGGTTTTATCATTAATGACTTTGATAAATGTCTATACATTAAAATGCTAGATAATGCATGTGTTATTTTATGTTTATATGTCGATGACATTCTTATTTTTGGTACCAATATGAAAGTCATTAATGAAACCAAAGAATTTTTATCAAATAATTTTGATATGAAAGATTTGGGTTCTGCTAATGTTATTTTTGGTATAAAATTGATTAAAAGGGACAATGATTTTATATTGACCCAATCTCATTATGTAGAACAATTGTTGAGAAAATTTGGTTATTTTGATTTGAGTCTTGTATCTACTCCTTATGATCCAAATTTGAAACTTAGCAAGAATGTAGGAGAACCAGATTCACAACATAAATATTCCCAAATAATTAGTTCATTAATGTATCTTGCTGATTGCACTAGGCCTGACATTACATATGCTGTGAATAGAGTAGATATACTTGTAACCCAAATGAATATCACTGGTGTGCAATTGAAAGGTTGTGTAGATACCTTAAAGGTACTTCCAATTTTGGCCTATGTTATACTGTATTTCCTTCCATAATAGAAGGCTTTAGTGATGCAAATTGGATAACTGAGTCAGATGAGACTAAAGCAACTAGTGGATATATTTTTTCTTTGGATGGTGGTGCAATAACATGGAAATCTACTAAACAATTTTTTCTTTGGAAGCTGAATTTATTGCTTTAGATTTAGCTAGTAAGGAGGCAGAATGGTTAAAAAAAATCTAATTGCTGATATTCCTGTATTTTCAATTGGCAATCCAACTATACCTTTACATTGTGACAATCAAGCTACTTAAGCTAGAGCTAATAATAAAATATATAATGGGAAAAGCAGGCATATTAGAATTAGACATAATTCTATTAGACAATTATTGTCTCATGGTGTGATTTCTCTTGATTTTGTTAGGTCTGAAGAGAACCTAGCGGATCCGTTTACAAAAGGCTTAGTGCTCAAGCGAGTTTTTGAATCATCGAGGGGAATGGGACTAAAGCCTATAAGGTAGTCACCACAATGGACACCCAACCTCAAAGATTGGAGATCCCATGAAAGAGGTTCAATGGGCAATAACGAAATTGGAGTGTGACTATGGGAGCACTAATTAACTAAAACCTCTCTGTCCCATTCCTTAGGTGGTAGTGCTCTTAATGTGATGGTTAAGAATAGTTAATCTGTGAATTGAAACCAAGGCATGTATTTTGCAAGGTGTTGATCACAACCAACCCTTGGAGGTTTCACCTATGTGGGTGTTGTAGTGAAGTCGCTACAATAGGGGTTTAGGCTACTCCCTTAAAACACTCATGAAAACGGGATATGTGCGCATGACCGTCTAAAGCGCAAAACAGACCAGAATCCCTAAATTGGCTTGTACTATGTGTGGGGTAAGTGGAAATTTGAATAAAAGGACCTAGATCAAGACTATGTTCACTACGGCTCCTTCAGATGTACACTTATCTTCACTAAGTGGAGGTTCAAACCCGGAAGGTACCTACACCTATTACATAGTAAAGATGCTCATCTTATTACTTTCTTTAAAAGAAAATTCTACTTCCCATTTTATTTAGAAAATCTTAAATTATGTGGGAGATTGTTGGAAAATTTAAGATTATCTTTTATTTAGTTTATTTATTTTATTAAATCATTTTCTTTTTATTAATTTATTAATTATAATTTTTAAAGGAAAATGGGAATCAGGTGGTTCCTCCTGTTAAGGAGAGAAGTTAGCTTGTAAGGTGGATTTGGCCAACTGTCTTCTTCCTCAGGATAAGGATCATTTTTTGTACCCAGATGGGTCCTGAATATCTGACATACGTTTTCCTACAAATAGATTAGAAATACTTTTTATTTTTCTGAGCATACAAGTCAACGGGATTCGTAGGAAGGCTTAGCTGCGCACAAGCTTTCTTGAAGGGAGTTGTATCCTGGGAGTGGAGTGTCGAATAACTCAGTGCAAGTGGGGGCACGTCTTCTCTAAGGACAGTGTTCTGCAACGCGCTTTGACCCAAAACAATAGGCTTTCTTAAACCCTATTATCTCTGATTAATATATTTGATTTATTGGTTGTTATTATTTGTTCAGCGTTCAGCAATGAGTTGTTAATTAAGAATGATAAACTATTACATATTATTATATTTCATGTGTGTTATTTTGTAAGTTGTTATTGTATAAAAAATTTGCTTATTCATTTATTGGTTAAGATATTGTTTGACACGTATTTTGTGATAGTGTTAATTACCATTAATGAAGATCTGAGTGTTGTGTATTGGGTTGACGTCTATCATAAAAGAATGAGGTATGAAAGAAAGACTAGTTGTTATTCGAGTTATGTTAAAAACCTTCTCAATACTTGAACATATGAGGTTAGTTTTGCACTTAAAATTGATCTGCGATCTTGCATAGAGTTGAAAAGGTAAAAAAAAATTGGTTACATTATTATTATTTTTTCTTGATAACATGTGGGGTGAAGGGATTTGAACAAAAAACCTCTTGACCATTAGTACAAACTTTATGTCAGTTGAGCTATGCTTATGTTGACCATTTGTTACATGAACAAAAAAAATGTTAGAATAAAGGTAAAGGTATGTTATCATGTTTTAGTTGATTTGTACAAAAATTCATGTGGCATTGTGACAAATGACAAGAAAAAAACCCTATCTTGATTATTGTCTACGAGAGTTTACTATTTGCAAGGCTAGCTACCGCGTTTCTAGGAACTTTTTTCCGTATTTTTTTTGCCATTTATACCCCTGGTATATATGTTTATAGACAGACGCCGTAAACGGTTGAAATCGGTTTTTTTCCCCATTTTTTGGGGGTGGATGAATCCCGATTTACAGGGGAGTTCAGTTGGTGGTATATTTCCAACTGTCTTAAAAGATCTACCTATTTTTTAGGCTTAGTTTTCACAATTTCCAACGATAAAAAAAGATTTAATCCTGCAATTTTTGCCCCTCATTTAAACGTTATAGATTTTTCTTTTTATTTGTTGCATATCATGATCAAAATTTTGGTTGTAAGTTTGTAATTAGAAGTTGGTTTCAATTTAATAGGCATTCCAAATATATACTGTACAGAGTCATATCCAGATATATGCATCTCAATTTTAGATTCCAGTACACACAAGCAGATC
This sequence comes from Luffa aegyptiaca, assembly GCA_017139565.1. Taxonomy (NCBI): domain Eukaryota; kingdom Viridiplantae; phylum Streptophyta; class Magnoliopsida; order Cucurbitales; family Cucurbitaceae; genus Luffa; species Luffa aegyptiaca. The sequence goes on along the minus strand of CM029398.1, from coordinate 31,422,312 downwards.
ACGCAAATAACTCATACATTGTGGGGGGAGGCATACAACTCATATACTGGGGGTATTATGAATGTATATAATAGTATAGACAGACAACAAAGTGTCTTTCAATAGGCATTCTAGATATATACAGTACATAGTCATATCCAGATATATACATCTCAAGGTTAGACTCCAGATAGTGAGGAAGAAAGACAAAGTAAAAAGAAGCAAAAATTTGACAAAAAGGTAAAAAAGTTCAACTACATCCACCCCCTGATGACCATGCTATTATAATTTGATTGTTTATTACTGTGCAAATCCCCAGAGACATATGTAGTAGTACATACAGATAGGCAACAGAGTCTCGTTAAAAAAAAGAAAAAAAAAAGAAAAGGCGTTATCACATGTGTATACACTGCAATGCTTACATAACTCAGAAGCAGACATGTAATAAGCATATACAAACATTGGCTGGGGGTAATACGCATATACTGGCATGGGTAATACGCATGTACATAATAGTACAGACAAACAGTAGAGTCCAATACACTTTCACCTTTCGATACACGCATATCTAGATACATACATATCAGTTTTAGTCTTCAATACACACAAGCAGATCATAAACGGTGCAAATAATATATGTATATATTAGTACATACCGCTTTTTTACTTTGCCCACAACTGATATACTGGCATGTCTAATACACATGTATATAATAGTACAAACAGGCAACAGAGTGTCATTCAACACGCATTTCAGCACACTTTCACCATTTGATACACAATACAGATTCATATTTAGATTCATACATCTCAATTTTAGACTCCAGTACACACAAGCAATTCATAAACGATGTAAATAACATATGTATATATCAGTACATACCGCTTTGACGGGGTCTACTTCATCAATTATATCCTTCTTCGTCTGTTTGTCTTTTTTCTTGTTTTTCCTTGCATTCTGAGGGATTTGCACAATAATAAACAATCTGTTTATCTTTTGTCATGACTTGCAGTTTTGGGAAAAAAATATTGTTACAATCAAGAAGGATAATCGCATATTGTCAAAAAAAAAAAAAAAAGAATCTCTAAAATCAAGGGATTGCCTATAAAGTAGTTGCAAATAAAAGGAAAATCCAACCATTATTTACATATCTTCAATCCCTCAGCTTCAAAAATTTGGTGACAGTCGTCGTCGAGAAGAAGCTTCAATGAGCGTGCGGTTTTCACAGCGGGGAGAGGAGGAGATTTGTCCAGCCGATGGTCGGGGGGGGGGGGGGGGAGAGGCTCGTCGTCATGAGAGGAGGTAGGAAAAAATGAAATCCCTAAAATCGCGGATTGCAAGGAAAAAATGAAATCCCTAAAATTGGGGGATTATGTATATGATTGTTGCAAATATAAGGGAAATGAAGCCGTTATCTACATACCTTAGTTTAAATTTTTTGATGACAGTCGTCGTGGAGAAGAAGACTCAATGGAGCTTGCGGGTTGCGTAGAAGGCTCGTCGACACGGCAGAAGTGGTTCGTCGGCGCGGTGTGGGAGGTAGGTAGTGCGATACATGGGGATGGGAAGAAGGTTCCTAACGGGAATGCAGCAGACAAGGTGGGAAATAGAGGTTTCCTTAGGTTTTGGCTCTCAAGTTTGCTAGGTGTGGAAGACGAAGAGCAACGGGCGTGGGGAGGAAATGCATGGAGGCGGGTTTGGTGGGAGGGTTTGTGTTGATTTGATTTGTCATAATTGCAGCATTTAAGTTCATTTTTTCTTGGTTGTTTCCAATTTGGAGCATTTTGTAACGCATTTGCAGAGGGTATATCTTCTGATTGAGAGGGCTGATTTTTCAATTAACGCATTTGAAAGGTGTTTCTCCTGCTGGAGGGGGTTGAATTTTGCATTTTCCTCCTAATAAATGTATCGATTCTTGTGTTCGTTCCCTTGTGTTTTTTTTCCAGAAAACAGTTCTTCTGTAGTAAGAAGTTGCTACATCTAAATTTTCAAATTAGGTTGGTTCCTTGGATTTTTGAATTTCAAGCTTCCTAGAATTTCTCTAACTTTTTTAGGGTGGTATTTTCTCTTTCATAAACTCTGATTTTAATTTTAAACGTTAGGAACACCTTAGATAGTTTGTTGGGGGCATTTTTGTCTTCTACAAATAGAGATTTATTAATCATAAAATCGTTTAGCCATCTATTTAATTTATAAACTTGTGTAGTTTTTTTTCAAGCCAACTATTTATTTTTAGTCACTTTCCTTGTTGTCCCAAAATTCATTCTTAACGTTAGTCATATCACTGGGTTGGGTTGACCCAAAATCGATCTAAGCCAATACTCAAGTCTAGTGAGCCTAAGACATTGTTTGGGCCTAGACTAAACTAACCCAACTAATAGACACGATGGTCCAACATTAAAGCAAACCCATTAGATTGACTTTGTTGGCTATGAATGATTTATAATTATTATTTTTAAATAATTAAAACCAAACATTATTAGAATCTAGTGGTATATATTTATTTTTAATTTTATTTTAAACTTTTTTTTGGTGATTTTTATAACTTTTACTTGATAAAATAATCGATGTTATATTTTTTTTAAGAAAAAATTTAATTACTTTTTTACAATTTTAGTTTTTACTTATAAACTTCGCAAGTTATATCAATTTTTACCTTAAACTTTCAATTTTGAGACAACAAGAAAAATGACTAGATTTAATAGGGGTTTTGAAAAATGACTAAACATGTTTAGAAATTAATAAAACGGTTAAATATGATTTTAATTAATAAATTTCTAATTAAAATTGACAAAATTTTCGCTAACCTACAAATTAGTGTTTTGGATGGAAAAAACACAACAATTTCTAGAAGATGTGAAAATTTTGGACATTTTTTATTAATATTGTATTTTTTAAAACTTTTTATTAAAATATAGTTATTTTTAAACTTATTATTAAAATATTGTTGGTTTAAATTTTCGGTCAAAGGTCGCCTCTTAAGAGACGACCTTTAGGACATGCAGACGTGGAGAAAAAAAAAAAAAAAAAACATCGTGGAAGTTATTTCTTCAAGAGATGACCTCCGCACTATAATGTTGCACATTCAGGGTTGCCAGTGTGGTGAATGCGTGTATTTATTTCCTTCTGTGCCTGAGTTCGAATCTCAACGGTTGAACATTTCAATTATATTTTCTTTTTCTTCCGTTTTTAGTTTATTTTCATTTTTTTTTTCGTTTTTAGTTTATTTTCCTTTTTTTTTTTTCGTTTTTAGTTTTTTATTTTCAAAAAATACAAGCAACTTTTTATCTTCTTTTTATCTTTTTTCACTTTTACTTTGAAATTTAAAATTTATATAGGTAAATGCCAAGAATTTAATTTAACGCGTTCACCAAATTTTCTTTATATTTTTTTTATCTTTAATTATAAAATTGTTATAATCAACTTGTTATTTTAGGTCACACATTTTTTTAGAAAATTTTGTTTGTTTTTTCTTTTAATCTAAATTTTTTTTATCTTTTTTAAAAAATATTTTTTTTTGTTTTTTCTTTTCCTTTTAAATTATTATTATTTTTTTTAAAAAAAAGATAACAACAGTTTGATTTATTTGTCGTATTCCTTCTTTTTAATTTTCTTTTATCACAATTAGCTAAATATTTTTCTTTATTTCTATGTTTCTTATTTTGTATTAGATAACAAAAAAAAAGTTCTTTCTTATTTGTTATTCTTACTAGTGGTAACTTTATTTCTTTTTTAGAAAAATAATAGTTTAAAAGTAAAAGAAAAATCAAACAATACTTTTTACAAATGTGTGTACTAAATTAAACAAAATTCCTATTATCTTTATTTTATTTAAAACTAACAAAAAAAAAAAAACAAAGAATATTTTTTAAAAATGTGTGACCTAAATTAAAAAGTTAGATTATAACAATTTTATAATTAAAAAAAATATACAGAAAATGTGTATTTTATACATTAAATTAAATTGTTAGTTTTTATCTATATAAATTTCAAATTTCAAAGAACATAAGAAAATAAAAAGTTGTTTGTATTGTTTGAAAATAAACAACTAAAAACGAAAAAAAAAAAATGAAAATAAACTAAAAACGAAAAAAAAAAAGAAATTGAAAGTAAACTAAAAATAAAAGAATTGAAAATAAACTAAAAACAAAAAAAAAAAAAAAGAAATTGAAAATAAACTAAAAATGAAAAAAAAAAAGAAATTGAAAATAAACTAAAAATGAAAAGAAAAAAATAAATAGAAAATAAACTAAAAACGAAAAAATAAAGGGTTAACGACAGGAATGACCATAATTAAATAGGCGTTTTGAAAAATGGCAACACGATTAATTTTTTAGATAAATGGCCAAATCATATTTATCTATTAATAAATCTGAATTATTGATTTATCAAAATACCCTCAATCAATAAAATTACTAATTTACTAGAAATACACGGTATCTTTAACAAAATACATGATTTAAATTAAATACAATCAATTTTAAATACAGTCAGCTAAAATAAAGGAATTCAAATTTAACGAGATAAGAAATTCAAACTCAACTTAAAATAAAACAAACCAATTTTTTAACGAGATAAGAAATTCAAATTCAACTTAAAATAAAACAAACCAATTTGATTTGCAAAGCCCTAAAATAAAGGAATGATTTTATGAAAGTGTTAAAAACAAAACATTATCACATCGAAATTTTCATATCCATCATTTAGGAATTGTAATTGTTAATTTTTACAACATCTTATTAAAAAAAAATGGATGATAAACATTTCTACAATGAAAAACAAATATACACAAATACCATGTATTGACTCCATGGTTGGGAACGAATTGATTGGATTGAATATATGAACTTTTCCTACCAGCATAAATGAGCAAATTTTAAAGCTTGCAAGAGTTAAGTCACAATTAAGAGGCAAATTATAGATAAAAAGGATTAAAGAACAACCTTTGAAATAAATAAAAAAAAAAAAAAAAAAAAAAAAAAAAAAAAAAAAAAAGTGAATCCTGAACCCAGAACAAAATAAGAAAATTGTTTTCTTAAACTCAAAAAAAAAAAAAAAATGATTTTCGCCAAATATATAGAAAAAAAAAAATGAATCCCGTAATTTGTTTCAAATCTCCAAACAAAAAAGAAAAAAGTGGATTTCCATATTCGAATTAAAAGAATAAAGAAATAATGATTTTCAATTGGGAGGAAGAGAGTAACTACGTAGTTGTGCCTGTGGGAAGGACTGAAGGAGGAATTAGAACGCCTTTGGAGAGAAAGTTGAAGCCTGAAGCCTGAAGGTTTCTACAATGAAATTGTCTTGTTGATCAGAATTCAACAAGTCAGAATTTAGTCCCATGGTTTTACCGACCAAGTTGCAGAGCAAAACCCAGAAAAGAAAGAACAAGAATGATCTTATTGTCTTAGTTATCGAGATTTTATTAGATTAAAAAAACAAAAGGAAAGATTCTGATTTGTAGAGATTAATTTTTAGATACAGCCTTCGTGATTTTAGGAGGTGGAAAAGTTGCGATTCAAAAAAGAGAGAATCAAATTACAAATACATATTCCTTAATTTTAGGGAGGAGGAACACGGTTTTGGTAAGGGTAAAAATGGAAGTTCAGGATACGAATACAGTTACATCCTACTCACGTTTCGGCCATTTTTCAATAGAAATGTGCAGCCGTTGAGCCGTTGAGATTCGAAGTGAGGCACTGAAAGGAAATAAGTACACGCGTTCACCACATTGGCAAGCTAAGCCTCCACAATTTGATTTTGTTTTTTTAAAGTTTCTCCACGTCCACATGTCGTCTTTTCAAGAGACGACACAGAGACGCGTGTTTAAAGGATGAGACGACATTTGATCGAAAATTTAAAACAACAATATTTTAATAATAAGTTTCAAAATAACTATATTTTGATAAAAAGTTTTAAACAATACAATATTAATAAAAAATGTCCGAAAATTTTATTAATTTTTTTTTTATTGTCTAGACTTATATACGACTTTTTTTTTTTCCTATTTTTTCTTTTCCTTCTGTTCTATTCCTCTTTCTTTCATCCCTTTTCCTAACACTCCATTGTTTCTTCTCTGGTTCGACACATACTTGTCACCAATCAAGCTACCGTACGACTATTTTAGCTAATGATCAGACCAAGCCCACTAAACGCTAGTACAAAATATTCGCTAAACGTCATTTAGAACATGCTTGGAATTGATTTTTGGAATTGTCTCGTATGGAAAATATAACTAAACAAAGACATGACATAAGTCTCAAACGTGTGGTTGGTAGAGTTTTCAATTAAGACCAATCTAAATTTGAAAAAGTCGTACGTCTAAAACATCTAAACGTACACTCAAACATAAAAAGAAGAAACATCCCAGAAATATAATTCCCCTGAAATTGGACTCATTAATTGCAGCCTGAAATTTTCCCAACGCCCATTTGGCCAAAGAATGATATTCCCTTTTCCCATTATCCATCTTCATTGCGTCCAAAATTTAAAAAATAATAATTATTATTGTTATTGAAGTGGTTTTTGAGAATTATGCTTATTTTCTTTCCCTTTTCTTACGATTTTCATATTTGTTGAGGAGACATTTGCAGTTTTAAGTCAATTCCAAAAACAAAATCTAGTTTTTGAAAACTACTTTTGTAGTATTCAAAATTTGACTTGGTTTTTGAAAATATGAAGAAGGTGGATAACAAAACAAATAAACGTATAGGTGAGAGTAGTTTTTACCAGCTTCATTTTAACCCCCCCCCCCCAAAAAAAAACGAAGGTTCAATTAAAAGTTTAGTCCCAGAACTTTTAGAATTGTGTCAAATTTGTCCTGAACTATAAAAAATTTCAAATAGGTCCTCAAACTTTCAATTTTGTATCCAATAGATCCTTGAACTTTAAAAAGTATCAAATATATTCTTAAACTTTCATTTTTTGTATCCAATAGGACCCTCAACATTCAATTTTGTGTCTATTAAGTCCTTGGATCTATTCGACATTTTTTAAAATTCACAAGCATACTTGATACAAAATTGGAAATTTAGAATCCCAATAGGCATAAAATTTAATTTTCATATCTAGTAGACTCGTAATTAATTTTTAAAAATCTTGAATACACAGGGGACCTATTAGACACAGAATTAAAAGATCAATGACCTATTTAAAACGAAATAATTATAAAATTGATGGAATAGATTTTAACAAAATTTGTGATGACTTTTCCTCTTTTCTTGTCAAAGTGATATTGTAAGGTACATAGATTTTCTTGCCGTACTGGGTTTGGGTTTTACTTGGAATTTTCAAAGGAGATTTAGAATAATTTTCAACTGAACACACAAATGGGTATTTTCTGTGAAACTTCGTCACACCAGAACGGAAGATCTGAGGGCATTATAGTGTATGTATATATAAGCTATTCTGGTATGGAATGCTAGTTCGATAGAAAAGAAGGAATAGTGTGTTTTTTCTTTTATTGATTGGGGTTTTAGGATCGGAAAAAGATTATATACAAATTTTTGAAAGTGAAAAATGGCAAGGCCAATTCTTGGCACCACCAACGGCGGTGGCTTACAAGCAGATGTCAGCTTGATCAGCTCCAGCGGATTATTTTTGCTTTCAATCATCATTCTATCCATTTCTCTCATATCAATGATCATATTTGCTTGCGGTCATAACTCTCATCATTCTCCAAAGAAAAGAAAACAGCGACCCCACGGCGGTGGCAGTGGCGACTGTGGATGTCTCTGTGGTGGAGGTGATGGTGGAGGTGATGGTGGAGGCGGAGGACATGACGGAGGTGGCGGTGGAGGCGGAGGATGTGGTGGCGGCGGCGGCGGTGGAGGTGGAGGATGTGGTGGCGGCGGTGGAGGATGATGTTAATGACATGCTTATTTGGATCCATATGCTAGTTTTATAAAACAGTCTACACGACAATTTTCATTCATTCGAAAGTAATGCTCGTTTTATATGCGTCTATTTATGATGTTTCTTTGCTCTACCAATCTTATGTACCATGTTAATGTTAATAAATGAGTGTTTGGACAACACATGTGATATATATATAGTTTGAGAATGTTAATTAAAGATTGTGATTTTTCGTATTGGAGTAAATATTGTTGATGAAATTATTACATATTTTTTAGAATGAAAAAGTGTTACTATCCTTTAAACGATCCAATGGGTTAACAATATACATCTTAAAGATGTAACTCCCCAGGTTTTTATAACTACTACCTAGCGACATTACTAACTCCTTAACCAAGCTAACCGAATGCACCGAAAATTTTGGCAGCATAACAGCATACGTAGGACTAAACCAACATTTTTTCTAAACCTGCTGAACAAGAAAAAAACACTTCTATATATATTGCGAACTACTCACAACCACCCATCACAATGCCTTACTACAACACAGCAGAACTTCCACAACAAAGCGAGTCAGATCTCGCAATAACAATAATCAAAACAAATAGAGAATTCACAACTCAACTCAATTATGCACAACTAACTACAACTTTAACTTATTAGAACAAACTTAATTATTATAAACTGAAATAAGAGATAGGGTTTATTAAAACCAGCTCAACTAAGCCCAGAGTTCAACAAGAGAAATTCCAGAACTTGCCAAAGAGGACAAACAACTGTCCAACCAAACGAACCACAACTACCCTATCCAATTGAAAATAAAAGAGAAAACAACGCGAACTAGTTATGGTCCTTCCTCAAGCACCTCCTCAGCATCACCACGGTCAACGCAGTCCTCATAACCTGCATAATCTGGAAGTTGGGGGGAGAGAGGGGAGGGGGTCAGTACAACCATGGTACTGGTAAGCAGCCCCTACCTGAAAAGCCACCAAACAACAACCAAGCAAACAACATGCTTTTCATGCGCAAACAACATACTTCTTAAAGCGGAAAACACAATAACATGCTCAAAAGCCAATACAATGAATGACTCTCCTAAGTCATAACTCATGCATCTCTCTATGCAAAACACTAATCACTCGAGCTCCACGAGCTCACTCAACACTCATGTTTAGCCTTCCCATGGCTCTCCAAGACTGATCCTTTGAGCCGCACTGTCCCCTGACCATTTGTACCCAGGGCCACAATGCTCTCTACGGAGCTCGGCATCTGACCCTTGACCATTTGTACCCAAGGCCTCGAACTGTGCATCGCCCCTTGGCCATTTGTACCCAAGGTGCACCGATGACTTCCAACTCTCATAGCCCTTACAAAGCTCTCCAAGACTGACCCTTCGAGTCGCACTGTCCCCTGACCATTTGTACCCAGGGCCACAATGCTCTATACAGAGCTCGGCGTTCGACCCTTGACCATTTGTACCCAAGGCCTCGAACTATGCATCGCCCCTTGGCCATTTGTACCCAAGGTGCACCGATGACTTATCAACGTATTGACCCTTTCTCAGGTGCCCAATACTTGCTTTCTAGACTCATCACACCGACCCTTGACCATTTGTACCTAAGGTCTCGATGCTCCTCTTAATCCAATGGTGACACTCCACCCATCGACCATTTGTACCCGAGGTGCACTGACATTCACCCAACTTGTCTTTCTTTCGCATTTAGATCCCTGTCCTCTTTCTCACAACTATCTAGAATACATATGCCCTGTAACATGCTTCTAGACTCATGTACTATGCCAACCAAGCATATACATACCACACCAAACTACCTAGAATGCATATGCCCTGCTTCATGCTTCTAGATTTACGTACTATGCACACCAAGCATTACATACAACAACAAGCTCTCACCTCATGCTTAACTCATGAATTCACAACAAATCGACATGTTTTCAACCAAACATTTCAACAACTCATACATTTCAGAATATACATATATATTCAAAGAGAAACAAGAAGCAGAAGAACAATTATAAAGCAAGTAAACAAACAATGTGCACCATGCAATCAAACAGACTTAACAGACAGAAACTACTTACCGAAGCTCTAAACGCTCCTAAATTAGATGAAAAGCTCCTAAGACAATCCAATAGCTCCTAAACAAATCAACCAACTTGGCCTTAAGCCTGCAGGCTAGCTCGACAACTTGGAACCAACTCGAACAATCCTTCTAAGCTCCACCAAACAAAAGTGGTTCATTGTTGGAAATAACTCAAGCGAGCTTTAATTGATCCCAAGCTACAGGTAAACAACTTCAAGCTTCAGGGACAACTAGCTTAGCCCTCTTAAGAGATGAAACAAGGTTAACAAATTCTAAAACTTACCAAAGAGAGCCTGAACCTTGTTGGAACCTATCGACCAGCACCGGAATCCCTTTAACAGCTGCTGCTCGGAGTCCAAAAGGAGTCCAAACTACAAGTTAAAGAACACCCAACGACTATAAGCTATTCTAAAGCTAATTGATAAGACCAATTTATTATACACTTAGAATCTCCCAATTTGATTATCTTAGTTGAATTCCTTGCGAAAAATGCTTTAAAATGAGTATAATATGTCTATAGGTCCTCGTCGGAGCTTTGGAAGCGATTCGGGGCTTAAACGAGCAAAATTGGAGCGTGAAATGACCATTCTGCCCCTGGAGGTGTCGCAGCATCGAGACTCTGCCGTTGAAGGGTCGGGACGCTGCCAAATAAGGAAAGTTCGTAGGCACTAAGATTCAGCGAGAGCGTCGCGACGCTCCAGCCTTAGCGTCGCGACACTACAAGTGATTCGAAGATTTTTTCCATATTGAAGGGCCTAGCGTCGCGACGCTGTGTCCTAGCATCTCGACGCTAGGCAGTTTTCCAGAATTGAAATTTTCCAAATTTTGCTGGAATTTTTTCCATGGTTGAAGACCCAATTCAGCACCATTCTACCACGAATTGAAGGCCAAGACACTACAACAAATATCACATACGATAGCGTCAAAAAAACGCTATCATAGGCTTTTTATAACATTTTTCAAACACCGTCTTAGCCGATGTTATCGAAAGTCCTTGACTTTTCATAGCGTTTTTTTAGTGCTATAAAAAATGCTATAAAAAATATATTTTTGATTGCGCAATTTTTATGTTATAGAAGTTTTTCATAGCGTTAGCAAAAAACGCTATAATTGCTCTTTAATAGCATTTTTTATAGCCGTAAAAAAACGCTATAAAAAACATATCTTAGCTGTTTTAGACACGTTGTCATAGCCGATGTTATTGAAAGTCCCTGATGTTTCATAGCATTTTTTCAATGCTATAAAAAGAGCTATAAAAAAGTCGATTTTCAATTGCATTATTTTAATGTTATTGAAACTTTTCACTACATTAGTATAAAAACGCTATAATTGATCTTAAATAACATTTTTAACCTCATTGTTGTAGACAATGTTATAGATAGTAACTTTTACTAGCTTGCTTCTTTTTTTTACATTATGTACCATTTTCAAGTAGTACGCAACAATTTTTATAGCATTTTGTATAACTAACAAATTATTTCAAATGCTATTGTAATATCAACTCAATTACATAAATATTTAATGTATTTAAATGCACATAAACTTTTTCAAGAATAATACTAAAAGTTGATAATCTCAAAGTGTTCTAACTGTCTAACTGATACATATGTAATTCATAATCCTAAACTAAAAATGAAAATAAAAAATATATATAATTCCCAAATACATTCATTTCAATAACATGTAAACACATGGTTCAAGAGATTGAGATGAACATATCCTCCAATAAATATGTGGGTGTGTCATCGTTTCATTCACCTATAAAAAAATATGTTTATAAGATCAATATATATTTACATAATCAATAAACTAAATCAATATTTTAATTTGAAGAAACTAAATCAAACTTGAGACCTCTACTCTTTTGCCATTGTTACCTCTTCTATTCTTTTGGTTCCTGCCTCCTCACTATCAAGATAAGCATATGAAGAGGCCACATTTTGATCCATCAAAATAGAGATGAGTAACTAACAAGACCTCATGATTTTACCTTGCAACAAATTGAACGACAATAATTATGTACGAGACATCTTTCCTAAGTAGCTAAGTTCTCAAATAAAAAAGAAAAAAAATTAGCGTGGAGACCTCAACTTTGATAATGTAAAATAGACAAAGGAAATAAAATTTACCTATCACAGAAGTAGCTTGGCCTAAAATATATATATATTTTTTGAAACTGGCCTAAAATACTTATAAATTCCAAGTTTAAAAAATGTTTAAAACCTACTTAGTTAGTTCTGCATTTTTCTACCCCTCCAACATAATAATCTACACATCAAACAACTGAATTGAAATTGTTTCAATCAACCAACAACAAAATCATTCACGGAAACTTGAAAGACAAACAACTTATACTCAATTGAATGCATTGTCCAATTTTAATTCAAGGTGATGCAAATGGAAATACAGAAAATGATGAAAAAGAGGTTCCAAAACAAAAATTCAAAGAACTGGGGGAGAATACTTGGTACACTAAACAACAATGTGCAAAGAAGCCAACACCTATAACTTATTTCATTTCATGAAGATAGATAGTAGAGTGGTAAGGTTGATACGATGCATAAAAGTAGTTATGTTTTCTCATAAAAGCTTCCAAAGATAGTATTTAAACATATGTGTTCACAACAGACCATTCTTGATGGATTTTTTACTCATGATATGAGCTCAAAAACCCACTTCTTTTAGCTACTAAATAGCACAAGTTTTCAACTAACCATAGCTAAATGAAACAGATGAACCACAACTTCCAAACACTCATAACTAACTAAACAAAGTAAAATTAAAAGAAGCAAATGGAATGAACTTTCTTCAACTAACCAGCAGGGAGTCCAAGTATGCCTCACACAACAGATTTTAAGTACTATAAATTTGCATAGAGCACAATTTGAGTTTTCGAAATTTGTTGAATGCTTTCAAAAGAACCAATACATTTTTTCTTACAAAACAAACAAAAGAAGGTGAAATAGATAATAGAGAGAACCCAAAAATATTCACTAACTTCACCATCATAGGAAGGATTGCACTAAGTTCCCTTCTCATAGTGCATTCATTACAATCAAAACAGATTATGCACACTAAATTGTAAATTAATTACAAAATCTTGCAAAAAACAGAGACTTAAAAACAACAAAGAGATGATGACCACACTAGAAAGAAATAACTTAATTTATTCCAATGCAAGTGAAACACACCTATAAGTTCATGTATAAGTCTACCAAGACAAGAAATCCTGAAATGTAAACGAAACTCAGTTCAAACTCCAGCAAGTTAGAAAAATAAGAAAAACAAGCCAAAGATAGAAGAAAAACCTTTGTATTTCATCCCTCACTTGAGTTTCACAGCCACAATCTTTCCAATTAAATTGTTCAAGAATGGTTTTGGGTTAACTGGGATACTCTCGAATGCCCAAATGATCACATTAAAAAATTGAGCATCATTAACAAATCAAAGCAAACTAAGGGAAGAAGCTCAAACAACCAAGAATCTACATAACAAAAGAATCAAAGAAATCAATCGAAAACTTCCCCCAACAATCTAATTCTACACAATGTGAGGATTGAAAATTTGTTTACTTACCTTGACAACTAGTAGGATTACTGCCTATTTTTGAAAACCTTTGAGAGATTGTTAAGTTGGTACCTGTGGGGGGAGAACTAGAGTTAGATCTATTGAACATTATCAACCACAAAGAGAAAATTAACCCCCCCATGGTAAAGTACAATGAAATGAGTAATTATTTAATGTCGTAACAAGCATTTAATACTAAATATATAGAAAAGGAAAAAAGTGGGAGCCATACACAACTATAGTTTACTTAATAAGAATACATGATAACTACTCAGTTTTTAAATTTTGTAGTGTACGTATTAGTTTTTACTAGTACTCACAATTTCTTTTACAAAACATTTTAGAAGCATAATTCTAGCTAAATCTTGCTAACAAAAGTATTCAAACACAGAAATTGTTCAATCTAACAAAACTTTTACTTGTTAAAGAGTTCCTTTTACTCCACAACTTGAAGTAGGGAAAATGGAATTTGTTAAGCCTAACAACATATAGCATGATTAAGTAAAAATTTGCATAAAATGTAATCTACCAACTCTTATTCCTTATTAATTCCTAGTTTAAAAAATGTTTAAAACCTATTTAGTTCATTTCTTTCATTCTAACTTCATCTCAGTTCTACATTTTTCTACCCTTCAGCATAATTATCTGCACATCACAACCAAAACAACCGAATTGAAATTGTTTAAGCCAACAACAAACTCATTCACAGAAACTTGAGAGATAAACAACTCATACTCAATTGAATGCTCATTATCCAATTTTCAATCAGGTGATGCAAATGGAAATACAGAAGATAATGAAAAATAGGTTCCACAATAAAAATTCAAAGAATTGGAGGAAACATACTTTGTAAGGATCAGAAGATTAATAAGAGAACAAAAGATATGTAGAGAACAACCTTGTTCTGTGAAGTTATGATAGGAAGTTATATAGAAGAATAAACCATACAACAAAGACTTCCCACCACTTATCTGCAAAATGTTATAAAATTGTGTTTCTTATTTGGATGGAAACAAAAAAAAAAAAAAAAAAATCAAACATGCTTTTGGCTCACATTTATTGAATACCTTCAAGAATTATAAAACAATAGTATCATGAGTGAGAGATCAAGTGTTTGATCAATTGATACTTGTGCTTTGGAAGAAAACAAGCAAGAACTAAAAACAGCAAATCAAATGAGACTCTGATGTCTAGAATACAACTTCTCTTCCAAATACTAAACTAGTTTTAAATTTACTACCACTTAAAATAACTACAAAGCAAAGCAAATCAAACATACTAATAAATCCATAATCATAATCTTCCACTCAAACGATTCACTTGAGCAAAAACAATTCAACAAAGCCAAGTTCGCAATTATCGACACAAACCACCCAATATTCCCAACAAGTAAAGCAAAAACAAGAAGAAAAAAAAAGAGAAAAAAAAAAGCAGCCAACCACAAAAATCATTCATGAGGAAATTAGAAGACTCGTCGAAAAAAAAAAACAAAAGGAATCAGTCAAAGCCAAAAGTGAAAGCAACAAAGATAATTCAATCCCAAGAAAAATGTCAAACAAAAAAATTATACAGTGCAGTGCTCGACAAAATTAAGAGTAACCAAAATTGCTGAAGAACAACTTTTATTTTTTTTTATGTGAAACTCCAGGCAGTAATTTGTTTCAAATTAGTGTAATTGTCATCAATTACATATGAGGATGAAAACTTTTGACATCACTCAAATCTACTTAATGTTTCTCTTCCTTTCTAAAAGGACCAAATAAGGAAAAAGATTGGCACTGCCTACCAAACTCTTTTGGATCCTATGGAGTTCATACTTATTTTTTCCAACTTGGCTAATTTTATCTCCTGAAGATTTTGGTGGAGGTGGCTCAGAACATGCCTTCAAAACAGCCTAATTCTGCCAAATACGAAGAAGCCTCTTTTTGGCATTGGTTTTACGGGTGGTGGTGAGCTTAATTCCTTTCCAGACTAAACCTCCAAAATCGTGCTTCTTGACAATATCGCCACCATCTCTTGGACTGTGGCCAAGTTTTCTGTGCTGATGCCTGCTACTAACCAAATGCCCCAAAAAGCTCTGGCTCTGAGCCACTTCCACTCTTTCACTCACCCCTAATTCTTGAAGAACAACAACAATAATATTTCTAAAAATATCAACATCAAAATCAAATCTCACTTCCAATCTTGATTCCCATTCTCCCTCTCTCTAATTTCCTCCCTAAATCCCAACCCAATCCCCATGTGAACAAGAGTCTTGAATGTTAGGTAGACATTTCATAAATCAGAAGTCCAACTAAAAAATCCACCTAAATTCATAATTGTGTTTGTGTTGTGTTGGTATCATCTGTATTTTGTCATCTTTTCTATATGTGCAATCCCATTCTATTTCTTCCATTACACAAATCACAATCTCCAACTAAGTGTAAAACTTTTGCAACCTAAATGCCCAAATCACTCAGGAGAAACAAATACAAAATCATCATGTACAAATCTCGGTTAGTGCAGAACGAAAAACACAGAGGCCCCAATTTTGCATATTCTAAGAAAAAAAATTAAAGACGAGTGAATACAGTGATGTAAACAAATAAACATAGTGAAAATAAGGCAAAAGAGATAAATAACCATAAATAACACAGTAACCCTAGAAAATGGGCATTCATTGTTGAAATTTTAAAGACGGAATCGAGTCGGGGACACTTTAGAAAACCATCATAATGTTAAACTTAAGGGAGTAATAGAGATTAAGATACTAACCTTGAAAATGAAGAGAAGTCAGTTGAGGTGTAATTTTAGATTTTGTTTGACTGTAGAGAGACGAAAAAGATTCAAATTAGAAGAATCAAAGAGTGACTCTTGCAAGGCTCTTCACCACTTATTTCCTCTTTAATTTATATATAGAGAGAACATATGCAAAGAGAGGCACAAAGGCTACAAGAAGCTCGATGAAAGGCCAAAAAAGATTTGAGAAATACCTAGATCCCTGAAATCGATTAACCGAAAGCGGTGGATGTGATTTTGGAGACAATGATCAACGTTTTTGCGATTTTGTGGGGAAAACTGAAATTTTCGATTCAAAGATCCAAATGGGTTTTCTTGCGGTTATGTGATTTCCGATTTGGAGATTCTATGAGAAAGAACTTCAATTTGGAAAAAAAATATTTGAGAGAACCGAAAGCAATTTTGCTGTAACATAGAAGTGAGGGAAACCTGTGGGAGATATTGGAATTTTGGGGAGGAGATGAGAGGGTTGTGAAATATATTTTGTACGACAGAGAATTTCAAATTTTTGAGGAAGATGAAATTTTGGACAAAGTCGAGTAGAAGAACCCATCACTCTCGATTGTAAGTTTGTAACTCGTTTATGTAACGTGAGCGGTCTTTTTTTTTCTATTTAGCTCCCATTTTTTTCTTTTAAATCCAACCCGCGCCTTTTTCTTTAATAGCTTTATGAAGCTTAATGCTATAATTGAATGCTATGGAAACTATTATTTGTTATAGTGAGAATCCCTATAAATAGAGGCCTTTGGTGTAGGTTTAGAATCATCCCTCAACACACAATTCACTACAACTTTGTAGTCCATCTCTCTCCCCCTTTTCCACCATTCTTCTTAGTTTTAGTTTTTATTGCTTTCTTTGATGTATTCCATGAAGAAGCAAGCTTGCTCTTATTCCATGAGAGGCTAAGCTCTTCATTCATGTAACCGGGGTGTCAAGAGTAAGTTCATATTCTATTAATGAAATTTCTTGTTTGAATTATCAAAACATGTTTATGTGATTTTAGTTCTTTTTCTATAAATTTAGTTTGTGGTAGGAAAGATTGACAACCTTGATCGCGCCCGCTCTAAATTTACTTGCTAAATCTTAGTAGCAGATAGGTTAACGTTATGTTTATACGCATGCGTCCCTAGAACTAAATGATTTAATTAATTGTAATTGTGGTTTGTTGCCCATTGCATGTGAATTAACTCGGCTAGATCCCATTGCGGTTTAGGTTAATTAATCGGTCAATTAATTAGTTTAAGCTAGAATCAAACTTAGCGTTTGCATGTTTGTGATAGTGGATCATGATTCTCGGTTTGTTGTTGGAATACGCCGGGCTTAAATTTGTTTTGACTTATTAGTGAAATTGATGATTTAATTGAATTGAACTTACCAGGACTAACTCAGTTGCATGATTTTTGAGGTATTGTTATCTTTCCTTAATTTGATTTTCTACTTTCCTTTTACAACATTTTCCTTAATTAGTTTCCTTTCCATATTTACTTTCTTTCCATATACAAAATTCCCCTCTTTTGGTTACCTAAAGCAAATAAGGAAATTAAGATTTTTTTGCATAGACTCCTTGTGATCAACCCCAACCGCTAGTGCTACAAGTTAACTTTAGAGCTTGAGGATTATAAATTTATTTGATAAGAGACCTCGACAATCTCTTCCATCACTAATCAAGATGAATTCTAAAGATTTAAGGACGGGAAACTTACCATTCGAAACCTAGACGCCCCTGAAGTTTGTTGCCCAGCGATCAAAAAGCTCCAAGAACAACGATCCAAGGCCATTAAACCATGGGCACTTCAACTTGAGGCCGATCGGCTTATGGGTAATCGTCCAACACCTATTTTAAGCCGACGTTGCTGCTGGATAACGCTCCAAGGGGTTGAATCCTATGAATTTAGGAGCGTTAGGGACTGGGTAACTTAAATTCAAACCCAAATAGGCATGGTAAACAATAGAACATATCGAGATCACTAAAAAGAAGGGGAAATTGTGTTGGACTCACAGATTGAAGCCACAGAGGCAAACACGCACCTGGGACTCGCACGAAAGAAGCCAACGCTGCTAATCGAAGCTGCTTGTGTGCTGTTGCAGATCCCGAACGATCCTGGAAGCTGGGGCTTGTTGGTCTTCCCGCACGAGGACGAAAAACGAGAGAGAGCAAGGGAATTGTGGGTCTTGCCGCACGACTGAAGGAGACAGATACAGGATAGAGAGGAAGAGAACACGTGGGTCTTGTCGGCGAGAAGAAGAAGACCTTGAGGAAGGAGGCTAGCGGCTGCGCGAAAACACCGAGGGGGGGGGGGTCTCGCGCACGCGACAAAGAGAGGGAGAGAAAGAAAGATTTGGGCTTCTTTGATTTTCCTTTTCATTCTTTTCTTTTAATTAATTAAAATTCCAAATAACCTAAAACTTCTTATTTAAAGACCAAAATAAGAACCCTTAATACCGAAACAAATCTTAGAGAATCTTCGAGGTCTTAAGCCGAATTTTAATTCCAAACTTAACTCCTAAGAGATTTGAGAAAGAAATAACCCAATTAATTAAGGATTTGGGTCTTTGGATATTTAAAATAAATATCGAATATTAGGCCTCCAAGCTTTAGGTAATTAAAGATTTAATTAAAAATCATTTTTTCCTAAATTATAGAAATTTAATTTATCGACCCAAAGCTAAGCTTAAATTCTAATTATTCAAATTAGAATAAACATGTTCAATTAATCCTAAAAGTGTTTGATTTCGAAACGCGGGACGTTACAGAAGAAGTTCTATTTCTTTGATGGATGTAGTTAATATCATATGAGATAAGAGATTTAAATTTACAATCTTTTAAGCAACAGAATAATGTCTTAACCACTAAAACTATTTTCAATTGTGAAAAGGTATATTTGAATTAATAACCATGTTTAGTTGTATTACTCTCTTGGTTGAACCCAATGGGGATCATTCAACTTTTGTTAGTTGTTGTTCTTTTTTTTTGTAAAGGAAATTAAAGTAACTTGAAAGTTTTTAATTGTATCTCATTTCTTTGTCCTAGGTTCTCTGTCTTTTGGCCCACATGCATTTTGATGTATTTAGACACTAAGCCATATGAGTTTGAGTTTAAAGAATTTTGCTCATAACCCATACAAAAAGGTTATCTATTTGGATTGAACTGAAAAAAAAAATTAAAAAAAAAACTTTTTGTAAAGAAATGTGCATACATTTTTATTAATTTAAAATAGGGTAAAATGTGATAGAATGTCATTTATGATTAATATTCTTTGGGGTCATTCTTCAGGTTTTTATATATTGAAATGTTAGTTATTGTTTAGCCTCAGCTTCACGTGTCTCTGTGTATTGCTTTATATTCAGTGTCTTGGTCTCTATATTTATTCGATACAGAATGTAAAGAATTCCTACCAAGGAAAAAATTATGTGGCATTGTTAATGTGACAATTTCTACGAGATGCAAAAATTTTATTAATTTTTTTTTATTATCTAGGCTTTTATGTGGCTTTTTTTCTTTATTTTTTCTTTCCCTTCTGTCTTTTGTCCCTTCCCCTTCAACCCATTATTTGTTCTCCCATCCGACACATACTAGTCACCAATCAAGCTACCGTGCGATTGCTGTTGTCTATCAAACTAATACCACTAAAGGCTAGTATAAATTATATGCTAAATATCATTTTAGAACATGTTTGAGAGTGATTTTGGAATTGTCATATCTAAAATATCTAAAAAATGAAAAAAAAAAAGAACCCCGTCTAAACGTGCACTCAAAAATAAAAGAAACGTTGTCCCAGAAATAATTATGAACATGTCATTAGTAGACTTTTCAATTAAGAACAAACATGACAAGCCACCAAAATCACTCTCACTCTCAAACATGTCATTAGTAGGCTTTTCAATTAAGAAGAATCCAAATTTGAAAGAGCACACATCTAAAACATCTAAAGGTGCACTAAAAATAAAAGAAACATCCCGTCGAAATTGAGAAATTGGTCCAGATGGCCAATTTAAAAGCACCGATTTGAAAAAAAAAAGCCAAAAAAAAAATAATAATAATAAAAATAGTTGAAATATAGCCACATGTGAGAAACGCATGACACAAACTTTTTTTGAATTTCCAATTTGTCCCTACAATGCATTAAGGGAGGAACTCCTTTCCTTGTTTCAATGATACTGTATCTTCCAAAAAAATCAAATCTAGTTATTTGATTTTAAATCAAATCATAAATCTTATCCTGCCAACCCTTCTTGGCATTTATGTTGGTAACGATGTCAAAGGCGAGGATTACTCTAGTAGACGAAGGCAAAATTCCGATATTGGTGGAATTAGTGGAAGACGGGATGCAACAACAAAAGGAGATCACAATGGTGATTTTGCTGTAGATTTGCAAGGACAGTGTCCTTTATCGTATAGTGGTGGCCCATGAAGGAGCAATATAATTCTGTCGCTAGTAGCCTTGATGCCGACACCGATCATGCCAAGCAAAAAGTATGGATTGTCGGTCGAACCTCATTCTCCCAACCAATCGGCACCATTGACGTGACATTTCATTTTTTCTATTAAGAAAAAAAAATCGATGTCTTCTTTCCTTAGAGAAAAAATATACTATTTTAGAAAAAAAAATATTGTTTTTTAGGGTTTTCTTATCTCTTATTTTCTGTGACGTTAATCGAAAAACATCATCCTAAACATTGTGTATACACATAGTACTTGCATCATACATAGTGTATTTGTGTTTTTATATTTATCAACAATTTTACGTTTCTTAACATATACAGTGTATGGACGTTGAGGGTAGATTCGAATAATTTTTCTGTCATGGAGGGTATTTTCGTAAATTGGTAAAAATAGTATTTACACTCTTGTTATCCAATATGATCAATTATTTTTCTAAAACAAAACTTAGAAATATAATATGTTTAGAGGGTTAATGTTGGAGTTTTTCTTGTGCATGAACAATTTTTAAGAGATTACATAGTATTTGTGCTATGAGATTACACAATATTTTTGTTTTTATGAAATTGTCCAGTATTTACCTGTCAAACAATTTCACTGTTTTCGAATATTTGAATTTGAGATTTGTTTTAATTTATAATTATTGTGTATTTGAATTTAAATATCCAAGAGTTCTAGGTTGTTAGATTTGAAATTAAGATTTTTTTTATAATCCCATGCTCTATTTAAATTTCAATAATTTTGAATTAAGATTTTTTTCAATTGATTTTATTTTGATTTCTGTTTGAATATAACAAAAATAAAATCTTTCCAGTATTTGAGTCATTTTTTTTAGGAAGTTTTAGTTTATTACCTTTGAGGGCATTTTAGAGTCCGTTTGGAATACATTTTAATTTAAATGTTTTTCAAGAATGCATTTTTTAAAAAACATTTTGTATAAAAATTGTTTAGAATTTAAACACTCATATGTTTGGTTGCATTTCCTCATAGGTGTTTTTATACACAAGTTATTGTTTACTTATGAACTCTTTTTTAAAAAGTTGGTTTCAAGTGTTTCTCTCAAAATGATTTATTTATCAATCTCATTTTCTAATAAGTCATTTTTAGTGGTAGCCAAACACTAGAAATTCTTTCAAAATGATTTTTTTCCAAAATTAAACACTTGAAAAGTTAAACCAAACACACCCTTAGTCGGTTCCATTAATTAGACAAATTAACATTTTTGCCCTTTTTCCATTTTTATAATAAAAAACTTTTTTGGCCTTTTTTGATTTCACAATCTTTTTATTTTGGAAATTGCTGTCTTTAACCCCCCAGAAATTTGGGGCAACAAGAAAAATGGCTAGAGTTAATAGGTGGGTTTTGAAAAATGACTAAAAAAGTTTAGAAATTAACTAACTGGCTAACGTGATTTTAATTAATAACTTCCTAATTAAACTAGACAAAATTACCCCTAACAACCTGTCTAAGAAATCCCTAACGTTTAGATCAGAGTTTAGGAGAGAGAAATACAAACTAAAAAGCTAGAGATTTATTAGGAAGAGAGAGAAATACATATTTGCAACAACTTAACAACCTAATTTGAATCCTACGGGAAACTCTAGTATCTTCCTAATATTGAAGAACTGGTTTCTGGAAAAAAACAAAATCGATCAGTACCCCTGTGCAGATGAAATGATGATTTACAAACACAAAATGAAGAATGAATACACTCAACTACATGGTCATAAATGACAAATGGAATAATCATAATACATCACTTAGGGGTCGTTTGACCCACTGTGTTGGTTATAATAGCCCCCGTTATTATAACCAACCCAGTGTTTGGGGCATCAACAAAAATAAGGGGTGAAGTTGGTTATTTTTCCCCTTCGTGTTCCTACAGTAACCACTATTCAACCCACCCCAATTATTCTATCCATTCTCTACAGTAACTCTTTTCTCTCTTCTTCCATGTGACTCATTGACTTTTCTGGCGACCACCGACAACTTTTCCGGCGACCGTCGTCGACTTTCCGGCCACTTTTCCAGTGATAACCGATGACTTTTTTCGTCGACTTTTTTTTTTTTTAAAAAAAAAATCTTTCTTCTCATTTTCATTTCAAAAAATATAAAAAACGAAAATAAAGAAAAAAAAAAAGAGGTAGAAGAAAAATGAAAGGAAAAACGAGGGAAAAATTTTCGGTCGCCGAAAAATTTGTTGGTGGTCGTCGGAAAAATCAAAAAATTTCTAGGGAGTTAGATACTAGGTTGTCTTTGTACATATATAAATATGGAGTTTTATTACATAATTACTTTTGATAATGAAGTATATGAATGTTTACCTTCATCGTACCATATTTTTCATTCCAAATTATACTTATCGTATTTAAGTTTACCATGATAATAATGATTTAAAAAAAATACTACTCAAGTTTTTATTTTATGTGATTTCTATTTTATTTGATTCTTTTGATAATAAAGGTAAAATGAGTTTTGAATAAGCATTTACCATTTTTATGTTGGAAATACATAAATGAAACAAATATAGTTTTTTTATATGAAATCATAAAATGACTTATTTTGTGAAAAAACCATGACTCTAAAACAAAGAAAATCAACCTTTACTTTAGGTTATTTTTGTTTCCTTTTAAGTTAAACACATAATTTAACCCTTGTGCCCAAAACTTTATTTTTTTTACAACTAAACCCATTTTTTTTTTTATTAATATTTGAAGTACAAAGTTGTATGAGGAAAATAAACAAAAAAAAAGTCATGAAAAAAAACAGTCAGCTTGAAACATAGACTATTTGAACCCAGACTAAAATAATCTGCATCCCAAACATTGCACCCCAAACACAGACTATTTTATCCCAGACTATAATAATCTGCACCCCAAACACAGATTATTATAACACCCAGACTATTATAACACCCAGACTATTATAATCCCCAGACTACTATAACCCCTAGCTATTATAACCAACTCAGTGCCCCAAACAGCCCCTTAGTAGGGTAATTACACAGAATTACACCCATGGCTATGTAAACATTGTATAACCTTTTTACTTCCAAATTAAAACCATGGCTGTGGAAAAATCCCCCCACCAAAACGTTAATGTTCAAACTGGGTATAAAAAAAAATGAATTTAAAAACTTACGTAGAGCATTGATGGCATGTCAAATCGAGTAAAACCCCCTATCTTCCCCATTGCATGCGTTCCAACACCTCAAAACCTTCCAGTTCCACTTCCTTCTTCCACATTTTGAGCTTCAGCCCTAAAACCCACCCTTCGCATTTTGAGTTTCAGGAACCTCCTCCGATTAAGTCCTGAAACCGCTTCTCGCGCATTCACAGGTAAGTGGTGTACCCCATTACCTACAACCTCCCCCTAACGAGCCACCACCCAACAACCGTAAAAAACCCTTCCCCACTGTGAAAAATGCTCATTCGATTAAGGTTAAAGCTTCTTCTCCCCGACAACCGTCAGCAAAGCTTTTCAGAAGGTGAGAGACTGAGGTATGTAAATAACGACTGAATTTCCTTTAAATTTGAAACTACTTTATACATAATCCCTTGTTTTTAGGGATTCAAAATCTTTTTTGCCAATATACGATTAACATACTTGTTATGTAATCCTGAGTGTGTCATGAACTCCTTCTCACGAGGGATTGTCCTTTGATTAGTACGGGTGAGAGTGGCCTGCACGCCGACTCAATAAGCCTACCTTCTTGGAGACAAGACCGAGTGGGGGGCTGGGGACATGACAATACAAGATGGAATTCACTCCTTCTCCTACTGGGGCAAGTAGATGCGTGTTCCCTTAAGGACTGATTCCGGGTATTGAACAAAGGTGCGCCGTCCTCTCTTGGCCCGAGAGGAACTCCTGTTTATTGGTTGGACCCTAAACAACTTGTTCATTAGAGGGATTAGTGGTACTCAAGGATCCAGAGGTAACCCAGGGGTAAAACGGTTATTTGACCCAGCTGGCGTTACGAACACTCGTGAAGGATTGACTTACCGTTATTGGTCAATATTCGTGGACACAAAAATATTCTACAGTGAGAAGAGTGCAGCTGTGGGTCTTTAGTGGAGTGACCCACAGTTAACGATTGTTGACTAACTTGATTAATGAGTTTAGCCAATTAGTCTCGTATCGTTGGAGCTTCTGATCTGTAGGTCCACCTGCTAGCTCGTAAAGGATTCTGAGGTTAAATAGTCTTGAATAGAATTGGAAGTGTGTTCAAATTCATTAAGGGAAATTATATTGTATTTGATACAATTAAAATAATGTATGAAGATACATTATAATATAAGTTTAATTGGTGAATGAACTTTATAATATATAATTTAATTTTGGATGTGATTCAAAATTAATTAATGAGAGATTTAAATATTTGAAGGGGTTCAAATATTAAATATGAATTAGATTCGTATTGGAACTATAAGTTATGTTTAATGTGAATAAGAATCATATTAAAACTATAATTTATGAGAGAATTATTTGAATATGATTCAAATAGTAAATTAATTAAATATATGATATTTAATTAATGAATTAAATAATTGGAGAATTAATTAATTTAATTTAATTAATTTTTTTTAATTAAATTTATTCTATAGTTCATAATTAATGTACATTGGATGCACATTAAAACTATAGGTTAAGTGAGAGAGACATATTTGAATCTGATTCAAATATTATATTAGATTAAATATATGATATTTAATTAGTTGGTTGAATTAATTCGATTAAATATGATTTAATTGAATTTAAAACTATATGTTAAAATTAAATTTAATTGAATATTGATTTGGTTAAATTAATTTAATTTGTATAACATATAGTTTAAACATATATTAATTTAATGGTTAAATTGATATGGATTGAGGAATGAGGTTTTGACACCTCATTGGGGAGTTACACGATTGTAACTCCCCACCCTCCTTCAACCAACGGGGGATGGGCATTATGCAAGGGGATTTTGCATACTCAAAGATCTCTCTCTTGAAAATTTGCTCTCAAGATCTCTCTCAATTTCTCTCAAGAAATTACAGCAAGGTTGATGCTGAAACTTCCTTCCCTTTTCCAAGACAAACGAGATCCCACAATCTCTGCTTCAGTAATCCAGAGGATAGTGGGTGTTCTTTGATGGTGGTGTTCTTGGAGAGGTCAATGTCGAATCGTTCGTGGTTTTGGAGCATAGTGCAGAGACGCTTTGTGCATCAACAAGTAAGTTTCTCAAATGCTAAATCGTTTAGAATTTAGAATTGCATGCTTAATCTGTATAGATTATAGAATTGTTTTGTAATTTTAAGGCCAATGTATCGGTATTTCTATGAAACCCAATTAAGACGAAACGATCTGATACACGCTTCCGCTGCGTAGGATTTTCATTCCTTCAATTGGTATCAGAGACCAATCATTCTTTAATTTCGTTTCTAAGAAATTTGCATCGGTTTTTGGTGGGTAATTTTTCATAATGGATGTAAATGGTTTGCTGATGTGTTTAGGTATTTTTGGCCCTAGATTTACAATTTCTATGATTTGATCATGTAAAGGTCTGTGTTTTTTGGGCAAAAGTTGTCAATCGAGTCATGTAAGTCCGTGTCTAGTGAATTAGGATTTCCATTTGATGAAATCTGCTTGAATCGGGATCGAATTTGGTGTTTGCGGCACTGCAACGTCGTAAAAAAACCCAGAAAACAGAGTAGAAAACAGAGGAATCGGAAGTTTTCGGAGGTGTCTGGAAATTTTCCCGGTGAAATTCCCGACTGGGATCAGGACCAAGAACTGAGGCAAATTCACGAAGACGCGCGGTCGAAAAAAAAAAAGGAAAAGCGGTTACAAAATATGTTTATTTTGCGTTTATTAAGTTTGGAATGTGGGACGTTGGAGGTGGCGTGCGCGTGTGCCTAGTAACTGTTAGCGCGCGAGTTCGAGCAGGTACAAAGACCGTTTTTTTTTCGTGCAACGTGGGGAGTCAGATGCGATTATCTGGTCCGGTTCGGTCGAGTTGAGTCTGGTTCGGCCCGGTTTTAGCTGATTTTGGAGCGATTTGGGCATTTTGGGTCCGGTTTGGGCAATTCTAACACGGTTCGGGCGGATTTTGAGTGGTTCGAGGCGGTTCAGACCTTATACATGGCGGTTTAGGGCTAAATTATGTTGAAATTAATGTAATTTTTCATTTTTTTGCCTTAGGGTGCCAAAAATACCGGTTTATTTAGCTGTTTAATGCTTTATGAATGTCATATAGATTAAAATCCCACCATAGGTTAAGCATGTTTTCATGCATTCATCCAAATAACATCCACTAAAAATAGGAATATAAGGAAAAATTAAGCAAATGCATTTGGGAAGAAATCTTAGTATCACCCTTAACCACATTTACAAAAGTAAGGAAGAGTGATTGTATAAAAACACTATTCCCAACTCTAAATTTATCCATGTGGGACAAACCTCCAAAAGGCCAAAAGCCAAGTCATTCCCAACAATCTCTTGAGAGACTTTCCTGTAAAATTTGGGAACGTAAGCAAGTGAAAATGAATAAGTGATGACACCAGACGAGTGGCAAGAACACCGACTTGGCTAGGCTATAGGATGCAATTTCAGACCATACCCCTAGGAGCATAGGATTGAGTTTCCCAAGTTTATGCTTTTGGATGTTTTAAACTTTCAGTTTTATGAAAATTGTCTGTCGATTGTCTTTGACTATTCCCATAGTAAAATGATTTATGGTTTTTTGCCCAATTTATTAAATAAAAGGTTTTCCTTTTGATCTCTTTCCACTTTTAGTTTCAAAAGTTTTACATTTCCATGCATGTACGCCCTCAGCATGTGTTTAGCTCATTTTTAGTCAAATCGTTACAAAGAGAAACTTATTTTTAAATGTTTCAGTATTTTGTATTTAATTATCATAAATTTAAAATATAAATGTTATTGATCTACCTTTTGTTGGCTCCTCTTTTTTATCTATTTTTCAATTTAGAGTGAGAAGAGAATATTCTTAGAGTACTATAGAAAAGCGTATAAATATTACAAAAATCACGAATGCCTATATTTGAAATTTTAGATTCTTTTAATCATTTATCAAAACTTACTATTTAATTTAGCCATTTTTAAAGTTACCTGACATTTTTGTCCAAAACCCAAATCCACAAGTTGGGCCAAAGTAGATTGAGCTCAAGCCCACAAAATGTCAATGGAATGTTGTATAAATAGAAGAAGCAACCTCCATGGCTCCATTTCATGAACTCTTAGAAGATTCAAATAAAAACACTACAAGAATTTTTGGATTCTTGGGCGACGGTATTTTTGTTGACGCAAGCTTTTTTATGAACGTATATAGGGTTTTCACCGACACCATTGACTTGCCTTGAGATATATAAGCTAATGAATGGGCAAGAGAACCTAAGGGATTTTAGCCAATGCAAGGACTTATGCCGATGCATGAGTGTGTTGGAAAAAAAAACCCGATAACAATTTGTGAAATGTGCATTTTAGGGATTTTTGCCAACACTTTTTTAAGACTTAAACTGACGCATCCTTGCTTTGAAGGAAAACCCTGATAAAAAACCTACTTTTCTTCGTTATCTCATCTTTAGTTTTGAGGAATGAATTGTTGAAGGTCGTACATTTAAAAGTTAATTGAAGATCTCACAATTTATAAGATAGATGAATTACTTCACTCATGACCAGTTAGTTTTGAGATGATGGTATCAGAACTCATAAAACCCAAACGAGTATTCGATCTAAGGAAAAAAAAAAAGGATCTCATCCAAGAATGGTGAACCCAAGGAGACATCATCTTGAAGGGTATGTTGAGAATCCTACATTAAAAAGATAAGTGGACACCTCACAATTTATAAGATGTCTCATTGTCAATTTGTTTTGAGAATGAACACCATGTTATCTAATATGAACAAACTTTTTGCCCCATTTTTAGTGAGTTATGCAATTCTTGAAGATATCTTCTAATGATAGTATTGTTCTGCATATCTTAATAGTGAAGGTGCCATGAAGGTTTGGTTTAAGGAATTTAACTAGAAGATTTTGGATAAGTTCTGCTATAAACAGAGTATTGGAAGTTAACTAGTCACTGATTCGTTGTTATGGAGCCTTAGTTAGTAGTGCTTAGTCACAATTGGCACATGGGAGTGGTCAGCAGATAAGTCCAAAAAATAAATGTGAAGAAAACCATGGGTATATTGTTAAAATGATTTTTATTCTAGATTCTTGTTATGTTTTGGTATTTACTATTAGTATTATTATAGTTAACCTTGGCTCTTTCTGGACAATTCTTAAGTTAATAAACTATTTTTCTGATTTTAGCAATATTTCTTCTTTCCTTTAGTTGTCAATAGAATATTTCATTTATGAGCCATGTGAAAGCCTCCAGCAGTTTTCAACTGAAAAATTGTTGGATGATTGGATTAGGGTGTGTCTGTTTTAACTTTTCAAGTATTTAATTTTGAAAAAAAAGTCATTTTGAAAAACTTTCCAATGTTTGGCAACCACTAAACATATGACTTTTGAAAAAATGACTATATAGAAATTGAGATTCATAAATAAACCATTTTGAGAGAAACACTTGAAACCAACTTTTTTTAAAATGACTTTGTAAGTATACAATAACTTGTGTATAAAAATATTAATGAGGAAATACAACCAAACATATGAGTGTTTAAATTCTAAACAATTTTTATACAAAATGTTTTTTAAAAAAAACATTCTTAAAAAACATTTAATTAAAAGAATTTGTGAAGAAGATTTATGCTTTTATTTATTTCACAAAGTGGAATGGCGCGGCGGAGTTAGGGAGGCTACTTATTTATGAAGCTTCAAGGGATTGGTTGGATACTTCTCTTATACCACTTTCTCTTCCTCTTTAATGTTTCTGCCCAATGGTAATTTTTTGGTTAATGACTTGTTGTTGGTGCTTTTCTCTCTCTAAGTGATGATTCCCATCAGTCATATACTCCAGAGACTTATCCTCGTTTCTGGGGAATGTACCTATGATTTCCATTACAGGGCAAATATTTTCTACCTTGTATGTGTTATTGTCCTCATCTGGTTTTGAATTTTGTAGGTGAACTATGAAACAAGTGGTTGGGTGGGTCATCAAGTGTCACGAGAAAAAAAAAAAGGATTTGTTTTGATTTTGAATCTTTTAAAGAGAGAAAAAAAAGGGTGTTTTGATTCTGAAATCTTGAAAATGTTGTCTTTGTTAGGAAGTTTGCTGCCTAAATTGCAAGTAGTCAACAACTTCATCAGTCACAAGTAATGATTCTCTGTTCTTACATCATTTGATTGTGTTGAATTGTTGCAATATAACAATTGGGATGGATCCTTAGGTAAATGTGTTGTAGATGTGGTGTTTGTGTGTTGCTAATCGATGTGTTTTGGACGGCGGTCTTCCCTTTCGTCAATAAGTCCATAAAACCTCGGTTGACCCAAATTTTAAAACAATAGTTGAAAATTTTAGTGTATATTAATTTGATTTGCTAATGCAGGTTGGGAAGAGTCTAATTCATATTAGAACTTTCTTTCTCCTAAAATTCTTTTTATTAATTTTGTCTTGTTGCATAGTATAGTTGGGGACCATAAAACAGTAAGTCCATAAAACAAAAGGCTTTGGTTGCAGAACCAAGAACAAGACATGCTAAGAATGAGACATGTTATCGAAAATCTAAAGAAACAGAGGCTCAAGTTGCTCGATTGCAAAGTATAATTGAATCACAACAAGTCATAATCAGAGAAATATTAAGAAAGTTTTCAAGTCGAGAAGGTACATTGTCATCTAATGTAGAAAGGAATCCAAAACAACCAAATGACAAGTAAAAGGTAATATTTATAAGACAACTCTTCTTAAAACTCTAACTTGTTCTAAAGTGTTGGATTAGATTAAGTGTTAGAGTGCTATGACTATCTTGCAACTATGGTAGTCGTAGCTTAAAATTAGATTGAACGTACAAAAGTATGGAAGTTCATTCATTTGTTTATGTTGACTTGGTATAACTCGAGTGTTATGACTATCCTGCAGTTATTGTAGTCATAGCTTTGTTATATGATTTGTGTCGATAAGTTTGTTTTCCATTGAGTTGTTATGTCCCCGTTCAATTTTTTTAATGAGTTGTCACGTTCTTGTGTTAAGTTTCCTTGAGTATGAGATGGCTTAAGATGAAGGATTAGCTGCATAAAAGTAGTTTGGTGGGAGGGGAGACTTAGATGAAGGAAAATGAGCTAAAAATATTATTTGAGTACAACAAATGTAGACAAAATTGTGAAGGATATGATATTATTGTAGAATTAGAGAACATCAATCTTAGACATGGGTTAACATTGATAAGTGCAAAAGTTTGAGTTTTTATAAGTGTAGTTTCATTGAGTTGTAGTGATAACTTTAGTTCCACTTATTTTCTATTGAGCTTTTGTGCTTATGTAGTTCGTTATGTTGTTGCATTTAGTTTTTTTAACAATTTAGTTGTTGACATTGATAAGTTTAGTTGTTTCATTAAAAAAAGATTTGATAATTTGAGATACGTGCAAAAGTTTGAGTCATTATATAGTTTCATTGAGTTGTTAAAAGTTTAGTCTCGATTCTTTTCCATTGAGTTGTGTTTATGAGGTTCACCCATTGTTGCACTTAGTTGTTTTGGTTGGTAAGTTGAGTTGTTTCATTCAAAAAGTTTCGATGATTTGAGATAAATTCAAAAAAATGTTTGAGCGTTGTTATAAGTTTAGTTTCATTGTGTTGATGAAAATTTAGTCTCACTTGTTTTCCATTGAGTTGTGTTTATGGGGGTCGCTACATTGATGCACTAAATTGTTTTGATTGGTAAGTTAAGTTGTTTCATTCAAAAAGTTTCGATGATTTGAGATAGTTCACAAGTTTGACTTAAAGTTTATTTTCATTGAGTTGATGAAAGTTTAGTCTCATTTGTTTTCCATTGAGTAGTTGTATTTATGAGGATCGCTACATTGATGCACTTAGTTGTTTGAACAAGTTTAGTTGTTTTGGTTGATAATAAGTTTAGTTGTTTCATTCAAAAAGTTTTGATGATTTGAGATAAGTTTAGTCTCATTTGTTTTCCATTAAGTTGTTGTATTTATGAGATTCGCTACATTGTTGCACTTAGTTGTAATAGCAAATTTAATAGTTTTGGTTGATAAGTTTAGTTGTTTCATTGTTGCACTTTGGCAATTGGCCAAACCACTATAAAAGAAAGATGTCATAATTTGTTTGCTATTTATACATAAGTTACCTATGCTTTTGAATTTATTGGGTTAGCTATATTGTACTACTTTTTTTTATGTGTCATTACTATTTATACAAAGATGGTGTTGTTTTCTTTGATTATTTACACTGCAGCACTGCAGGTTGAATGAAAAATACTCCCCCATCTTCCATGAAATACTTTAAAGCATTTTGATATGATGACTTGTTTATAGGTGGTTGAAGTGATGACTTTACATTGAGTTGTTTATAAGGAAAAACTCAATTCCTTTGAAAACCGCACATCCCCGTCACAATCTCCACACGTTCTAGAGTTATTCCCGCTCCTTGGCCTTGCTTCAGCTCCCACAGAAGGTCTTCAATCGGTTCTAGGTCTAAAATCTCCCAAATTGAACTCCCCCAAGTCGTAACACAAAATGTAGGATCTATAGAAAATCTGCCGACAGCGTCGTGACGCTAGGGACAACGTCTCGACGCTGTCCTTTGCCGCCCACACAAAACAAATCATTATTGCTACTTTTAATACAAAAATCAGATCTTAAAAACACAATAAAACTGTTGTAAAAGCAGTAAAATCTTGTTTCATGAATAATTCAAAGCTATAAATCACAATTCAAATTAACAATCATATGAAAAAAATTTTGAACAAAAAGAATCGAATTTAAACACAAAAACAGCCCCAAAATTAAAGAAATTCAAGACTGGAAAATTCTAGAAAAATTCATTTTCATCAAATCTTGAACTTAAACCAAAAGAAACTTTGATAAAAAAAATTTAGACCAAAACAAAAACCTAAAACTTGTTAGGGCAAAATGTTTGAAAACTAATTTCATCCTAATACAAAGAAAAACTACCTCTTCTCTAGGAAGGAAAGTTTTTTTTTTTTTTTAAAAAAAGATATTTTAAACAGAACCGTGATTAAACCCTAAAAAATTATTTCACTTTTTTAAAAAGAAAAGGATAAATCAGGATTTATCTCCTAATTTAAAACGAAATAAATTCAAATTTCAAAAAGATTTTCTTAGAATCAATTAAATAAATTTAAGAAAATTTTATGTAAATATATATATATTTATTTTTTTTTTTCTCGGGCTAACAGATTACTGTTATCTTAAAAAAAAGTAATCTAACAAATTAGTTAGAAAGATAGTGAAAAGAAAAAAAATGCACCCATGGATGGTGTATCTAAACACCTCCCTCCCTCCCTCCCAATTTTTTTTTTTTTCAAAGACTCTCCAAATATTGTGCAATCATAATTCAAATCGTCTGTGCCTCCCTTTAGCCATGAGATGAGTCACTGCAAAAACAATTTCCAATTTCCAACCATCAAGCGTTTACCCTAAAACAATCATGGCTATGGAGGAACAAGAGAAATCCAATTAGTTGATTCAATAAGAAGAAAGGCGCAAAAGGGAAAAGGAAGAGAAAAAGAAAGAGAAGAATGTGAAATTGTCGTCGCCGCCGGAGAAGCTGTTGCCAGGGGATTGTTGTGGGAGTGGATGCGTTCCATCGTATTACTAAGAGCTTCAAGCTTACAACAAGCTTTGCAAGAAAGGTTTGTGCTCTCAATTGTTTTGAATACAAGGCATTTGCATGGTTCAATACCTAAAATCTAAATTCTAATTTTCTTGACATTTGAAGGGGAAGCATGTTTGCATTATTATGGTAGAGAATCCAAAATCATATTTTGTTCCTTTTTAATACATAGTATTTCTTGCGTCACAGTACATGAATTGTAGTCATTAGAATCATATGTTATTTTTTTTTACCTGCCTTTTAGGTGTTCTTGGTGCAAAGTCAAATATAGGGGTAATGTTAATTGTATAGCAGTCTGTTGTAATAATTTTGATTAATTAATTAAATAGATTTTTA
This sequence comes from Luffa aegyptiaca, assembly GCA_017139565.1. Classification (NCBI taxonomy): domain Eukaryota; kingdom Viridiplantae; phylum Streptophyta; class Magnoliopsida; order Cucurbitales; family Cucurbitaceae; genus Luffa; species Luffa aegyptiaca. Next base: position 31,388,500 of record CM029398.1, on the reverse strand, counting down.
ATTATTATGTAGTTTTTATTTTTTTTGTTCTCTAAAATTCCTTGATTTAAGAGATTTGGTGGGATTTTGTTTGTTTTGATTTGAATTTGAAATTTGTTATAATTATTGTATAATTCCATTATTTTGGTTAGATATTTGTTAGGGACATTTTTTTCACTCGATAAATCTTATTTAAAAATTTGAAAAAATCATTTGGTCATTTATTCAATAAAAAAGGCCATATTTCAAAGTGCACGTATAAATTTGGTCATTCATGTCGTTATCCCTTTCGATTGGGTTGGGTTTCTTATTTTTTCATACCATTGAACTCATCCCTTGCCACAAGGTCTTATTTGACATGTAATATTTTCTATTTCGCATTCAATCATCTATTTTTGCAATTATGGTTTTAATTGATCTATGTATTTCTGTTTATGTTAGATGTCTCTTCAAGTGATAACTATATTGTATGATGGTAAATGGATCCAAAGTAATCACTATCTAGATTTGAATAGTGCAAACATAACTCTTTCCATGGATTCCACCTTTCAACACCTCACAGACTGTATTAGAAAGAAGCCTTTGAGATCACTTGAGTGTTGCATTGATAGAGATATTAACTTTTGATTTGATTGTTTTTTAGGTTTGAAATTATCCCACATTTTAATCATCTCATATTAATATTGTGTTCTTTTTATCAACACAACACTTTGTGGAAACAAATTATTTGCTTCGAAATACTATTTTAAAATAATTTGACATTTTTGAATTCAAGTTTATGTATCAAATCAATATTTTCATCAACAACAATTTTAATATATATATTTTTTTTATTTATTATGTATTTCTAATTTGTATGTTGTTAATGCCTTAGACATCTTCTGATGAATTGATTTGATTTAAGTTGGATTTTATATTTGAAATATTTATTTTGTAATTTTAGATTTGAGTTAGAATATTGGTTAAAGGATATTGTTATTAATTTATAATTCATGTTTATTAAATCTTAGACATCATTTGGACATTTATTCAACAAATAAACCAATTGGTCATTTTTCAAAATGTGGATTTAAATTTTGCCATTCCTCTAATTAACCCTTGGTTGAAATGGTTGGAAGAGTGATCCCATGATTGGTTTAGACCCAAAATGCGGCTAAAAATAAATAGGTGGCTTGAAAAATGACTACACAAGTTTATAAATTAAATAGATGGCTAAACGATTTACTGATTAATAAATCCCTATTTGTAGAAGACAAAAATGCCCCCCAACAAACTGCCTAACGTGTTCCTAACGTATAAAATTAAAATAAGAGTTTATCCGAGATAAAATGCACCCTAAAAATAAGTTAGAGACATTTTAGGAAGTTTGAAATTCAAAAATTCAAGAAACCAAACTAATTTGAAAATCTAGATGTATCATATTTTTACTACTGAAAAAACTGTTTCCTGGAAAAAAGTGGACGAACGCAAAAAGAATCGACACCTTTATTGGGGGAAGGAGTACAAAATTCAGCCTCCCCCAGCAGGAGAAACACCTTCGGAGTGCGTTAATTGGAAAAACCAACCCTCTCAACCAGAAGATATACTCCCTACAATTAAGAAAATCTAAATTTAAAAAACACCTAAGAAAACGTTAGAAAATGCCCAAAAATTGAAACAACTAAAAAAAACTAAACTTAAATGCTGTAATTATGATATGTCATATCACCACACACCCTCCCACCAAAAACGCCTCCATGCATTCCCTCCACCCCGTCCGTCCCTCTTCGTCTTCCACACCTCGAAACCCTTGAGAGCCAAAACCCTCCATTTCCCACCATTTCCCACCTCCCATTAGAGTGTATCGCGCTACCTACCTCCCACATCGCGCCGACGACCCACATCCGTAGTGCCGACGACCTTCTCCCACCGCGCCAGCGAGCCTTCTACTCAACCCGCATGCTCCATCGATTCTTCTTCTACACGAGGACTGTACCAAAAAATTTGAACTAAGGTAACAACTTCATTTCCCTTCCCTTATATTTGCAACAACCAGATACATTATCCCTGGGATTTTAGGGATTTCGTTTCTTCCTTGTAATTCAAGAATATATTGCTTAATTGTAACCGTATATTTTCGCACAGACCCGCAAGTAATGAAATCCGTTTAGCAGGAGTCGAAGCGATCGAGCCAAAGGTTAAAGGCGGCCGGAGTAACACCCGGAAGGAAACACCCACCACAGACATCGCCCATCACATTGGGCAGCGACCGCGAGTCCGGGAGTGAAGAAGCCGAGATGAGCACCGCCGATTCAGTACTGAAGGAAGTTCATTCGAAGGGAGTGAAAATAGAAAGAGATGACGAAGGATCGGGAAAGAAGAGAAGTACACCCAAAAAACCAAAGATCAAAGAGAGAACCCAAAAAACCGATGAAGACAAGTCGGAACCGAGTGAGGTATGTGAAGTTTGATACACCCATTCCCCCCACCCCCACCCCCACCATTTCTACATGTAATTTCTTGTTAACGTTATTTAGTCAATGACCAAAAAGGAAAAGACTGCCTTAGCTAGCGACAAGAAAAAAAGTTCACCGAAAAAGAAAAAAGAGAGACCAAAAAAGACTAAGCCCACGGAGATAAGACTCTGTATTTACTCTCTGTGTTATGTAAAACATGTTGTATTTACTCACGTGATTGTGTGAAAAACAAGAAGAAATTGACACAAGCGCGGATACAGGAGAAGACAATTCCATTGAAGACGATTACTCCTTAAGTGATAGCGGAAACGAAGGATAGAGTAAGAAAATAAAAAAGGTGGAAAAAAAGGTAAAGAAGATCACCAACATCACCCCCTTGTGAATTACAATTAGAGAGTTTAACTTCCTCAATTACATCTAGGATGCGAAGAAACTTAAATGGAAGGACAGAAGGACAAAGAAGGATGAAAATGAGGAGGTTGAACCCGTAGAGCGGTATGTACTGATAAATACTATTTCATCGTTGTTGCAACTTCTCTGGAAAGTATGCTTGTGGTGTGCTCATATGTACGTGTGTGTGAACTGTTATATACATCTATGGAATTGTTTGATGTTGTTTTTTTGGGGGCGATACATTTGTTGTCTGCCTGCGTGTGTGTGTGTATCAGTATGTATATTTATTGTTTGCAGCTATCTCTGCCTCTTCATGAGTGTATGCATTAAACTGTGCTAGTGTGCTTGTACGTGTGTGTATGTGATCCACCCCCTGTATCGTGTATGTCTGGAATGCCCAACAACAAAACACTCTATCTTTCTTTGTGCTGCTGTGTGCAACCATAATACCCCCCACCTTACATTCTATACATTGGCAAGTCTGTATACATTAGTTGTGCAAGTCTGTATAAGGGAAATGCTCTCATACATCTGTTGCATGCCTGTGTATGTGTATGTATCAGTATATACATCTATTGTTTGCAGCTATCTCTGCATCTTCTTGTTTGTATGGATTGAACTGTTATATACATCTATGGAATTGTTTGATGTTGTTTTTTTGGGGGCGATACATCTGTTGTCTGCTTGCGTAGGTGTGTTTATCAGTATGTACATCTATTGTTTGCAGCTATCTCTGCCTCTTCATGAGTGTATGCATTGAACTGTGCTAGTGTGCTTGTACGTGTGTGTATGTGATCCACCCCCTGTATCGTGTATGTCTGGAATGCCCAATAACAATACACTCTGTCTTTCTTTGTGCTGCTGTGTGCAACCATCATACCCCCTCACCTTACATTCTATACATTGGCAAGTTTGTATAAGGGAAATGCTCTCATACATCTATTGTCTGCCTGTGTATGTGTATGTATCAATATATACATCTATTGTTTGCAGCTATCTCTGCATCTTCTTGTCTTCATCGTGTGCATGCATACTTACTCCAGTACACCCCCCGTATGAGTTATGTACACCCTGCAGTTTGTATACACTGTCGTCTTTCTGTGTGTGCTACTACTTACCACTCTTATTCTTAACCTTTTTACCATTGATAATGATACATGACGATGACTACTTCATGCCGCTGTCGAAGCGCATGAAGGCCCTGAAAATTAATCTCTGCACCAAAACCGAAATTATGGAAAACATCCGTCGGGTATTAGGGGATAAATTTCATGACGCATTCAAAAACACCTGTTTTGGCCACCTCCTAGACTTTTCATTCAAAAAAACGTCGTCACAACTCCTCCTGCACCTGATTCAACACCTGTGCAAGCCCAAGCGCGCATCGAAACTCTATTTCAAGATTGGAGGGAAAATACTCAAATTTGGACTCCGAGAGTTTGCATTGATTACTGGACTGAATTGTGGTCTGTTGCCCCAAATCGACAAGGACAGACTCTAGGAGTCTTCCAGGCTCAAGACTGAATACTTTGATGATGACGAGGCGGTAAAAAGAAAAACTCTCAACATCGTGTTCAAGGCAATCAAAAGCGATGATGAGTTGGACCTGGTAAAGATGGCCCAATTATATTGCTTGGAAAGCTTCCTACTCCCCCGACAGGAGAAGGTCCACATAGAAAATGATCACCTACTAATGGCCAACGACGAAGAGTTGTTCAACACCTACCCATGGGGACGCATCGCCTTCACACTGTTAGCAAGCTCCATGCAAAAGGCGTGGCTTAGCCGCGACAGTTCTGGAATAAGAGTGGGGGAATTTGTATATGCCATCCTAGCATGGGCATATGAGGTAATCCCAGCCCTTAGGGCCCCGCTAGCAAATTATGCCCGAAGGATAAGGAACACAGTGCTGCGAATAATTAACTGGGAGTCCGACACGCAGCCGGAATGGCGAGAGTTGCACGCGAAAATCTTCCAGTCCCCATCGGTCAGTAACCCATTTTTTGTGTTGTAAGATACGTATTTAACAGTATATACCCTTATTGACAAAGTATTACGCAGCTGGAGGTTGTGCCATTAGAGCCAACAGAGGTGGAAATGCGCATGTCGTACTTCCAGCCGTTCCTGCAAGATGAGATGGCAGCCTATAGATTAGGCGGCGGCGGGGCGGTACCTGAAGACGATGATACAATCCCCCCAACTTTTATATTGGGGCGGCCCCGTAGACCAAAGGGCAGAAGTGGGTGAACAACGTCACAAAGAAATAGTAGGAAAACTTGATAGGGTTTATTCCGTGTTAGGCGAGTTAATTGACATATTGAGGGTAATCCACGGAGATGTCGGTCCAAGTGCAGGGACTTCAACAACCAATGATGATCTGGAGGTATGTGCACGTAATTACAGTGTGCTCTCTCTTAGCCCCTACATACCCCTTACTGATTTTGTCTCTTGCCCCCCACTGCAGCAAAAGAAAAAAGAAGATGAGGACAAGAATAATGAGAAGGACAAGAAGAATGAGAAGGACAAAAAGGAAGACGACCATCCTTCGGAAAAAAACCCCCGTCCACGTAATGACGATGACGACGATGACCCCACTGGGGGTAATCATCAGCAACCAGGGGGTGTCCCTGTTATTATAGCAACAAATCCATCATCAGGAATTGGAACTGCTGGAAACGAGGGAATGGAGAAAATGGGTGTTGACGACGGCAACAAGGTACGATCCTTGTGATGTTTCATGGTCCATTACTGTGCGTAGTTGCTCACTTATGCTTCTTGCAGGGTTGTGATGAAGAGAATGACCCAGTTAACCAGGAAATCCTATCGATTGATGAAGCCAAAATTATTGAAAAGTTGAATAGAGACAGAAAAGGGAAGGCTGTTATGGTGGTAAGTACTAATAGCATCTTCAAGCGATCTATTTTATATACTACCTAACTCGTTGACTTCCAACCAGGGTCTACCTACTACAGTGCTGAAAACCCCATCCCCTCACGCTGGACAAAAATGGTCTGCGAAGGTAAACATAGATACAAAGTACTATGACCTATTATGTACATTGCATTTACCTGTTATGTACTCTGGAGTTTGTAGCCAAAGGGATAAGGATCGTCGAACCGGGCACTCGCAACATACAACATAGGACCCCGTTGCGTGAGGTGTGTATATGAAACTATATATGTACAAATTATCTGTACGCACAATGTATTTATCTTTATATACTGTAAATGTGCACAAGTCAGCGCAAATGTACAGCGAGGGAGTGTCGCCCGTTTGACGGGTGGAGATGAGGGGGGCTCAATGCAGGCTAAGGGCGCTTACATAGACACAATGAGGGGGACGTGGAGAAAGGATACCAAGGAGGACCTGCCCCCCAGTTCTATCAGCCATCATTCGACCTGCAGCTTAGCCAGCCTAGAGAGTAGACCCTTTCTTCGACTTTCTAAGCCTGGATTTATTATCATTCTTATTAGATACGTCTGTTGAAACTTGGATTTATATCACTGTTTTGCTTGATTTTGCTACTTGATTTTTAATTGGTTTTGATTACCTTTGATCTGTTGGATTTTATTGTCTTTTTATAGAAACTGAACTTGTTTGGAATTAATATGTTATTAATATATGGATTGTCATGGGTGTTTTATTATTGTCATTCTTAGTATATACAATGATATCCTTTGTTAACACCTCCAAGAAATTATTTCTTATCAATTTTTGTTCTTGGTACATACAAAGAATGGACAGTAAAAATATAACAACGTATCATTCTTATTAGATACGTTTGTTGAAACTTGAATTTATATCGCTGTTTTGCTAGATTTTGCTACTTGACTTCTGATTGGTTTTGATTACCTTTGATCTGTTGGATTTTATTGCCGTTTTATAGAAACTGAACTTGTTTGGAATTAATATGTTATTAATATATGGATTGCCATGGGTGTTTTATTATTGTCATTCTTAGTATATACAATGATATCCTTTGTTAACACCTCCAAAAAATTATTTCTTATCAAATTTTGTTCTTAGTACATACAAAGAATGGACAGTAAAAACATAACGAAAAAATTATTCATAGGTTAGTTGATCTTGCCACGACTGAAAGCTTAGAACAAAAAATGACTCAATTCATCGAGCGATGGGGGTGTTGCAATGTCTCCGATTGTGACCTAGCTACCCACACCGCCCACACCTTTGAGTCTGAACTCTCTCGCTCTGGGGCCTAATCCTCTTCTTTTTTGGCCTCCCAGCACCACGTTTTGAAATTGGCGGGTGGACTGTGTTCGCTTCAACCGTTAATAATGTGGAAATGTCTTGCCTCATGGAGCTAATGGGGTGCACGTTCGCGCTATACATCTTTTGCAGGTTTGAGTTACGATAAAACTCATGAACAAACATATCAATGTTCAAACCTTTGCGACAAATAGCTATGCAAGCATCAGTGCACGGGATAAAATCCGACTCCCACCTCCTGCACGTACAACTCCGGTTGGTGATGTTTACCTCGAATTGCTTGTTCTGGTCGTGAACTTGGAACTGCACACGATTGACGGGGTATATATGCAGATTCACGCCAATATGCAAAACATTATTAGATGTGTGTATATGTAAATAGAAAATTAGTTTAACAAAAAACATTGTAAAATGCATACATCCATAGTGCGGCTTGCTATATAGGCATCCTGTATTTCTCCGGCTGCATAGTCAATAATCGTAGACATTTGGAAGCTTGCATGGTTCCTCCTCTCATATAACCATCGTTGTAAAAAATCCCTTATAAACTCCAACAGTGGAATTATAGGTAGTAAACAAGCCTCAATCAAAAAAGCGTTCAGGCTCTCGGAGACATTAGTGGTCATCAATACATATCGTTTGCTCGTGGAGAATGCACGGGACCAACGCGCATACCCTACCTCCTCTAGCTCACTCCTAATTGAGGGGATAATTTGCTCCATCTGCCTCATATAATATTCAAAATCACCGTTGGTGTACGATTTAGCACACTTGTAAAACAGTTCGTCAATTGCCTTTGACTTGTGGTCTGATTTAATGTTCCTTAACAAATGATAGATACACACGCCATGGTGTGCTGACGTATATACCATCCTCACCACATTACCAATGCTCTTGTGCCTATCAGACACTATTACTAGATCATTTGGTTCTCCAAAGGTTGCTTTTAAGATTTGGAAAAACCACTCCCACGACGCGTCGCTATTGGAATCAACAATAGAGAACGCCAGCGGGAATATGTGTAAGTTACCATCGAATATGCAGGTCGTTAGAAGCTTCCCGTTGAATTTATTTTTGAGTGATGTACCATCTACAGAAATGACCGACAGACAATATTTCCAACCCTCAATGGACGTTGCAATACTCATAAAGAAGAATTTGAACCTGTCGTTCGAATCAACCTCCTGAGCAGTATACGTTCTTGAAAACACAATGTTGGTAAATACAAGTATTTACTTGTATTACTATCAAAATCCATTCAAGACGAAGCGAGAAATACCTGGGTTTTTTTTTATTAGCTTAGCTGCAAATGCTGGAATTCACGCATACGACTCTTCAGGGGAACCTCTTAACTCAGTTAGTGTCTTCTCCCTTCCCCTCCATGCTTTGTCGTAACTGATAATGATCCCATGGTTTTTCTTAGCATAATCAATTATATCCCGCGGTGTGCAATGCATCTTGTTAGTGGTTCTCATTATAGCTTTGGCATAGTCACAGGCAACACTCGCAGTTGCCTGCCTGTGGTCGTTATGGACTGCATCAAAGGAACACGTGTGCTCATTGATGAACTTCCGGACAATCCAAATCTGGCCTCCGTGATATGTAGATGCACGTATATACCATGGGCACGAATTGTCTACGCATGATACCTTGAACTACTTGTTGTTAGATTTAAAAGTCTTGAATTGGAAACTTTCTTTCAGTGTTATGTTATACACTGTCTTCTTCAGATGATCTTTGTAGGCAAATGTGCACCCCTCCGATACAGTAGCATTGTCTAGAGCAGTTTCAATACCATCCGCGTTGATGAAATCAAAATTCCTGTCCCCACAGGATGGGCCTACGCCTGTCCCCACAATGTGTATACCAGTATCGACACCCAGATTGTCAGCGACTACACAACATCCCCTGTATGTACCGTTTTGAAATCCGTTGATCATCCAAAAAAAATCTCTGTCCTCGGAAATGATTATATTAATTGGGTTATTCGACCAGCTCCTGAAGAGTGTTAGCCGAGTAATCCTACTGTCGTCTTGGAGTTGGAGGTATTTCGCCATGCATACTTTAAACTCTTTGAGATTAGAATCACACCTAACACCACACTTTCGGACTTGAATTCGCTGTAAATACCATCCACATTCCAGACACCGCCAAACAAAATCGTCACCTGGTGAACTGTCGTCATGTTGGATTGGGAACAACTTGTAATTGCAAAATTACATTGACAATGTGATCGTGATATGCAACAAATAAAAAATAAACTATGACATTTATATGAGGGGCAAAATGTGGAGGATAAAATAATTTTTTATTGTTGGAAAACATAAGCCTGAAAAATAGGTAATTCCTTTATACGGATCAAAACAGACCGCCAACTGACCCCATGAAATCGGGATTCATCCACCCCGCAAAAAGGGGGGAACTGAATGAAAAAAAACACAACTGTTAACGACGTTTGTATATAGCCGTATATACCAGCGGTAAAAAAGTAAAAAAAAATTCGGGAAACGGTTCCTAAAATTTCGGTAGCCACCCCTGCAAAATCTGAACTTTCGTAGCCAAAAAACAAGAAGGTTTTTTTTTTTTTTTTTTTTTTTTTTTTTTTTTTTGTAGTTATTCAACACAATTTCCCTTGTCTATTTATCCAAATCCAATGATTGGTTTAGGTCCAAAATGTAGCTGTCTATTTATCCAAATACCAGATTGGGCCCATTTTGGCCCAAATTTTGGTTCCTTAATGGGAAATTGTGCTGAATAACTAAAAAAAAGTATTCTTGTTTTTTGACTACGAAAGTTCAGATTTTGCAGTGATGGCCACCGAAATTTTAGGAACCGTTTCCCGTTTTTTTTGGACGGATTTACCCCTGGTATATACGACTATATACTAACGTCGTTAACAGCTCATTTTTTTCATACAGTTCGTCCCCCCTTTTTGCGCGCTGGATGAATCTCGATTTACATTATGGTCGGTTGCCGGTCTGTTTTGATATGTATAAAGGAATTACCTATTTTTCAGGCTTAGGTTTTCCAACGGTAAAAAATCATTTGATCTTCCACATATTTGCCCCTCATATAAATGTCATAGGTTATTATTTATTTGTTGCATATCACGATCACATTGTCGTTGAAATTTTGCAATTACAAGTTGTTCCCAATCCAACATGACGACAATTCAACAGGTGACGATTTTGTTTGGTGGTGTCTGGAGTGCTGAGGGTATTTATAGCGAATTCAAGTCCGGAAGTGTGGATGTTAGGTGTGATTCTAATCTCAAAGAGTTTAAAGTATGCGTGGCGAAATACCTCCAACTCCAAGACGATAATAGGATTACTTGGCTAACACTCTTCAGGAGCTGGTTGAATAACCCAATTAATATAATCATTTCCGAGGACAGAGATGTTTCTTGGATGATCAACAGATTTCAAAATGGTACATATAGGGGGTGCTGTGTAGTCGCTAACATTCTGGGTGTCCATACTGGTATACACACCGTGGGGACAGGCGTAGGCCCATCTCGTGGGGACAGGAATTTTGATTTTATCAACGCGGATGGTATCGAAACTGCTCTAGACAATGCTACTGTATCGGAGGGGTGCACATTTGCCTGCAAAGATCATCTTAAGAAGGCAGTGTATAACATTGCACTGAAAGAAAGTTTCCAGTTCAAGACTGTTAAATCTAACAGCAGGCAGTTTAAGGTATCATGCGTAGACGATTTGTGCCCGTGGTATATACGGGCATCTACATATCATGAAGGCCAGATTTGGATTGTCCGGAAGTTCATCAACAAGCACACGTGTTCCTTTGATGCAGTCCGTGACGACCACAGGCAGGAAACTGCGAGTGTTGCCTGTGACTATGCCAAAGCTATAATGAGAACCACCAACAAGATGCATTGCACACCGCGGGATATAATCGAGTACGCTAAGAAAAACCATGGTATCATTATCAGTTTTGACAAAGCATGGAGGGGGAGGGAGAAGGCACTAACTGAGTTAAGAGGTTCTCCCGAAGAGTCGTATGCGCGTATTCCAGCGTTTGCAGCTAAGCTAATAAAAAAAAACCCAGGTATTTCTCGCTCGTCTTGAATGGATTTTGATAGTAACACCAGTAAATACTTGTATTTACTAGCATTTTTTTCTCAGGAACGTATACTGCTCAGGAGGTTGATTCGAATGACAGGTTCAAATTCTTCTTTATGAGTATTGCGGCGTCCATTGAGGGTTGGAAATATTGCCTGTCGGTCATTTCTGTAGATGGCACATCACTCAAAAACAAATTCAATGGTACGCTCCTAACGGCCTGCACATTTGATGGTAATTTACACATATTCCCGCTGGCGTTCTCTATTGTTGATTCTAAAAACGATGCGTCGTGGGAGTGGTTTTTCCAAAACTTAAAAGCAGCCTTTGGAGAACCAAATGATCTAGTTATAGTGTTTGATAGGCACAAGAGCATTGGTAATGGGGTGAGGAAGGTATATACGTCAGCACACCATGACGTGTGTATCTATCATTTGCAAAGGAACATTAAATCAGACCATAAGTCAAAGGGAATTGACGAACTATTTTACAAGTTTGCTAAATCGTACACCATCGGTGATTTTGAATACTATATGAGGCAGATGGAGCAAATTATCCCCTCAATTAGGAGTGAGCTAGAGGAGGTAGGGTATGCGCGTTGGTCCCGTGCATTCTCCACGAGCCAACGGTATGTATTGATGGCCACTAATGTCTCTGAGAGCCTAAACGCTTTTTTGATTGAGGCTCGTGGACTACCTATAATTCCACTGTTGGAGTTTATAAGGGATTTTTTACAACGATGGTTTTATGAGAGGAGGAACCATGCAAGCTTCCAAATGACTACGGTTACTGACTATGTAGTGGGAGAAATACAAGATGCTTTGAAAGCAAGCCGCACTATGGATGTATGCATTTTACAATATTTTTTGTTAAACTAATTTTCTATTTACGTATACACACATCTAATAATGTTCTATATTTTGGCGTGAATCTGAAGATATACCCCGTCGACCGTGTGCAGTTCCAAGTTCACGACCAGAACAAGCAATTCGAGGTAAACATCACCAATCAGAGTTGTACGTGCAGGAGGTGGGAGTCGGATCTTATCCCGTGCGTTCATGCTTGCATAGCTATTTGTCGCAAAGGTTTGAACATTGATACGATTGTTCACGAGTTTTATCGGAACTCAAACCTGCAAAAGATGTATAGCGTGAACGTGCACCTCATTGGCTCTATGAGGCAAGACATTTCCACATCAACGGTTGAAGCGAACATAGTCCACCCGACCGTTTCAAAACGTGGTGCTGGGAGGCCAAAAAAGAAGAGGATTGGGCCCCAAAGCGAGAGGGTTCAGACTCAAAGTTGTGGGCGGTGTGGGTAGCTAGGTCACAACTGGAGACGTTGCACCACCCCCATCGCTCGATGAATTGAGTCATTTGTTGTTTTAAGTTTTTCAGTTGTGGCAAGACCAACTAATCTATGAATTATTTTTTCATATGTTTTTACTGTCCATTCTTTGTATGTACTAAGAACAAAGTTTGACAAGAGAATAATTTTTTTGGAGGTTTAACAAAGGATATCATCGTATATACTAAGGATGACAATAATAAAACACCCATGGTAATCGATATATTAATAACATATTAATTCCAAACAAGTTCATTTTCTATAAAACGGCAATAAAATCCAACAGATCAAAGGTAATCAAAACTAATCAGAAGTCAAGTAGAAAAATCAAGCAAAACAGTGATATAAATTCAAGTTTCAACAGATGTATCTAATAAGAATGATACATCGTTATTTGTTTACTATTCATTCTTTGTATGTACCAAGAAAAAAAATTGTTAAGGAATAATTTTTGGAGGTGTTAACAAAGGATATCATTTTATATACTAAGAATGACAACAATAAAACATCCATGGCAAACAGAATATTAATAACATATTAATTCCAAACAAGTTAAGTTTCTATAAAACGACAATAAAATCATACAGATCAAAGATAATCAAAATCATTCAGAAGTCAAGTAGCAAAACAACGATAGAAATTCAAGTTTCAAAAGAGGTATGTAATAAGAATGATAAAAAATCCAGGCTCAGAAGGTCAAAGGAAGGGTCTAATCCCTGGGCTGGCTAAGCCGCAGGTCGAATGAAGGCTGATAGAATTGGGGAGGAGGGGCAGTTCCTCATTGGTACCCTTCCTCCACGTCCCCCTCAGTGCGTCTATGTAAATGCCCTTAGCCTGCATTGAGCCCCCCTCATTTCCACCCGTCACACGGGTGACACTCCCTCACTGTATATTTGCGCTGACCTGTGCACATTTACAGTATATAAAGATAAATACATGGTGCCTACAGATAATTTGTACATATGTAGTGTCAATACACACCTCACGCAGTGGGGTCCTATGCTGTATGTTGGGAGTGGCCGGTTTGACGATCCTTATCCCCTTTGCCTACAAACTCCAAAGGTCAGAGTACATTATAGGTAACTGCAATGTACATAATAGGTCATAGTACTTTGTATCTATGTTTACCTTCGCATACCATTTTTTGTCTAGTGTGAAGGGATGGGGTTTTCAGCACTGTAGCAGGTAGACCCTGATTGGAAGTAAACGAGTTAGGTTGTATATAAAATAGATCGATTGAAGATTCTATTAGTACTTACCACCATAACAGCCTTCCCTTTTCTGTCTCTATTAAACTTTGCAATAATTTTGGCTTCATCAATCGATAGGATTTCCTGGTTAACTGGGTCATTCTCTTCACCACAACCTTGCAAGAAGCATAGGTGAGCAACTAACGCACAGTAATGGACCATGCAACATCACAAGGATTGTACCTTGTTGCCTTCGTCAACGCCCGTTTTCTCCGTTCGCTCGGTTTCAACAGTTCCGATTCCTGACGATGGGTTTGTTGATATAATAACAGGGACACCCCCTCGGTTGCTGCTGACGCCCCCCAGTGGGGTCGTTGTCGTCATTGTCATTACGTGGACGGGGTTTTTTTTTCGAAGGATGGTCGTCTTCCTTCTTGTCCTTCTCATTCTTCTTGTCATTCTCATTCGTTTTGTCCTTTTCTTCTTTTTTCTCCTGCTGCAGTGGAGGGGCAAGAGACAAAATCAGTAAGGGTTATGTAGGGGCTAAGGGAGAGCACACTGTAATTACGTGCACATACCTCCAGATCAGCATTGGTTGTGGAAGTCCTTGCACTTGGACCGACATCTCTGTGGACTACCCTCAATACGTCAATCAACTGGCTTACCACCGAATAAACCTTGTCAAGTTTTCCTACTATTTCTTTGTGACGTTGTTCACCCACATCTGCCCTTTGGTCTGCTGGGGCTGCCCCGATATTAAAGTTGGGGGGGATTGTATCACCGCCTTCAGGTACCGCCCTGCCGCTGCCTAATCTAAGGGGTGCCAAGTCATCTTGCAAGAATGGCTGGAAGTACGACATGCACATTTCCACCTTTATTGCCTCTAATGGCACGACCTCCAGCTGCGCAATACGTTGTCAATAAGTGTATATACTGTTAAATACGTATTTTTACTACACAAAAAAATGGGTTACTGACCGATGGGGACTAGAAGATCTTCCCGTGGAGCTCCCGCCATTTCGACTTTGTGTCGGACTCCCAGTTAATTATTCTCAGCACTGTGTTCCTTATCCTTCGGGCCTAATTTGCTGGCGGGGCGCTAATTGCGGGGATTACTTCGTTTGCCCATGCTAGGAGGGCATATACAAATCCCCCCACTCCTATTCCAGAACTGTCGCGGCTAAGCCATGCCTTATGCATGTAGCTTGCTAACAGAGTGAAGGCGACACGCTCCCATGGGTAGGCGTTGAACAACTCTTCGTCGTTGGCCATTAGCAGGTGATCATCTTCTATGTGGACCTTCTCATGCCGAGGGAGTAGGAAGCTTTCCAGGCAATATAATAGGGTCATCTTTACCAGGTCTGACTCATCACCGCGTTTGATGGCCTTGAACACAATGCTGAGGGTTTTCATTTTTACCGCCTCGTCATCATCAAAGTATTCGGTCTTGAGTCTGGAAGACTCCTAGAGTCTGTCCTTGTCGATTTGGGGCAACGGACCACAATTTAGTCTCGTAATCAATGCAAACTCTCGGAGTCCAAATTTGAGAATTTTCCCTCCAATCTTGAAATAGAGTTCCATTGCGCGCTTCGGCTTGCACTGATGTTGAATCAAGTGCAGGAGGAGTTGTGACGACGTTTTTTTGAATGAAAAGTCTAGGAGGTGTCCAAAGCAGGTATTCCTGAATGTGTCCTGACATTTATCCCCCAATACCCGCCGGATGTTTTCCATAATTTCGATTTTTGTGCAGAGATTAATTTTCAGGGCCTTGCTGCACTTCGACAGTGGCATGAAGTAGTCATCGTCCTATATCATCATTAATGGTAAAAAGGATAAGAATAAGAGTAAGCATGCATACACACGATGATACATGCGAACATGCAATACTACAGACAAATATCATTCATGGCATGCATCAGGCATTGCATCCAGGTGAACATAGTAACCGGGGGAGGTATTATGGTTGCACACACACGTACAAGCACACTAGCACAGTTCAGTCCGTACAGACAAGGAAATCCATAGATAGGCGCTAACAATAGATGTATATACTGATACATACACGTACACAAGCAGACAACAGATGTATGAGAGCATTTTCATTATACAGACTTGGCAATGTATAAAATGTAAGGCTGTGGGGGGGGGGGTATTATGGTTGCACACAGCAGAACGAAGAAAGACAAAGTGTATTGTTGTTGGGCATTCCAGACATACAAGATACAGGGGGTGGATCACATGCACACACGTACAAGTACACTAGCATAGTTCAATGCATACACTCATGAAGAGGCAGAGATAGCTGCAAACAATATGTAGGCAGACAACAGATGCATACAATATTGGGGGTAGATACTGTTACACACACATACGCAGGCAGACAACAGATGTATCGCCCCTAAAAAGCAACATCAAACAATTCCATAATTGTATATAACAGTTCACACACGTAGATATGAGGACACCACGAACATATTATTCCAGAGTATGTGTCCAGCACAGTTCAATGCATACACTCATGAAGAGACAGGGATAGCTGCAAACAATACGTAGGCAGACAACAGATGCATACAATACTGATGCATACAATACTGAGGGTAGATACTGTTACACACACATACGCAGGCAGACAACAGATGTATCGCCCCTAAAAAAGCATCAAACAATTCCATTGTTGTATATAACAGTTCACACACATGTACATATGAGGACACCACAAACATACTTGTCCAGAGAAGTTGCAACAACGAGGAATTAGTATTTATCAGTACATACCGCTCTGGCGGATTCAACCTACTCATTTTCATCGTTCTTTGTCCTTCTGCCCTTCCGTTTGGGAGTGTTCGCATCCTGGATGTAATTGAGGAAGTCAAACTCTCTAAGTGTAATTCACAAGTTAAACATTAGTATTTACCTTTTTTCCACCTTTTTCTTTTTCTTACTCTGTCCTTCGTCTCCGCTGTCTCTTGAGGAGTAATCATCTTCAATGGATTGGTCTTCTCCCGTATCCGAGCTTGTGTCATTTTCCTCCTGTTTTTTCACACAATCACGTGGGTAAATACAACGTGTTTTACATAACACAGAGAGTAAATACAGAGTCTTACCTCGGCGGGCTTAGTCTTTTTTGGTCTCTCTTTTGTCTTTTTCGGTGAAGTTTTCTTCTTGTCGCTAGCTAAGGCAGTCTTTTCCTTTTTTACCATTGACTGAATAACGTAACGAGGAATTACATTTAGAAATGGTGGGGGGTGTGAGGGAATTAGTGTATCAAACTTCACATACCTCACTAGGTTCCGACTTGTCTTCATCGGTTTTTTGGGTTTTCTCTTTGATCTTTGATTTTTTGGGTGTACTTCTCTTTTTTCCCGATCCTCCGTCATCTCTTTCTCTTTTCACTTCCTTCGAATGAACTTCCTTCGGTACTGAATCGGCGGTGCTCATCTCGGCTTCTTTGTTGGCACAGTCCTCATGTAGAAGAAGAATCGATGGAGCATGCAGGTTGCGTAGAAGGCTCTCCGGCGCGGCGGGAGAAGGTCGTCGACACAGCGGATGTGGGTCGTCGGCGTGATGTGGGAGGTAGGTAGCGCGATACACTTTGATGGGAGGTGGGGAAATGTTGGGAAATGTTGGGAAATGCTGGGGTTTGGCTCTCAAGGGTTTCGAGGTGTGGAAAACGAAGAGGGACGGACGGGGTGGAGGTAATGCATGGAAGGGTTTTTGGTGGGAGGGTGTGTGGTGATATGACATGTCATAATTGCAGCATTTAAGTTCAGATTTTTTTAGGTGGTTTTGGTGGGAGGGTGTTTCAGTTTCTAACGTTTTCTTAGGTGGTTTTTAACTTCAGATTTTCTTAGTTGCAAGGAGTATATATTCTTATTGAGAAGGTTGTTTTTTCCAGTTAACGCACTCCGAAGGTGTTTCTCCTGCTGGGGGAGGTTGAATTATGTACCCATTCCCCCAATAATGGTATCAACTCTTTCTTCGTTCTTCCACTTGTGTTTTTTTTCCAGAAAACGGTTTTCTAAGTAGTTCGAATATGATACATCTAGATTTTCAAATTAGTTTGGGTTCTTGAATTTTTGGATTTCAAACTTTCTAGAATGTCTCGAACTTATTTTTAGGGTGTATTTTATCTCTCATAAACTCTGATTTTAATTTTAAACGTTAGGAACACGTTAGGCAGTTTGTTGGGGGGCATTTTGGCTTCTACAAATAGGGATTTATTAATCAGTAAATCGTTTAGCCATCTATTTAATTTTTAAACTTGTGTAGCCATTTTTCAAGCCTCCTATTTATTTTTAGCCACTTTTCTTGTTGCCCCTTCATTTATTAAGTAGTACAAAATTCAGGGGAAACATGAAAAATGACTAGGATTTAATACTAAACTTGAAAAATGACTCACTATCTTTAGAAATTAAATAATGGCTAAACGTAATTTTTATTATAATATTAATTATTAATAATTAAAATGGACAAATTTCCATAACGTACCGTTTAAATAAAATCTAATTTTTACAACAAAATAACCAATTAAATCAAAACAAAAAAGAAATAGCATTTCAAGGAAGAGAAACCAAATTTGACATCTTGACAGCCTTGAATTAAATTTATAACCGTAATTAATATCATTTAAACAAAAATTCTAAATTCTTAATATTGAAAAAACGTAGGTTGAACTATCAATATACATTTTTTCGAACAAAATCACTCAATAATTATGTGTATAAAATAGCACATAAGTAATTGTATGCAAACACGCAATAAGTACAACAACATATATCTATATACATGTATATACAAAACAAACACCATACTTAATGATCCTACCAATCGCTTGCATATGGATAAGGTTATATATCTTTGGCATCTTTTATGTACATAACAGTATATACATATAGTTAATACAGTAACTCAACATTACCTGGTTCTCGTCATCTCGAAACTAGTTAACTTCTCCATCAATGCATCAAATTCCTTTTGAATTAAGAAAACAAACATCATCCTTCCCCGAGGTGCATTCCTTTGTGGATTTGATCCAACATTGCCCTTGTGTATATTAGTATCTATAGGCTCAACATCCACAAGAAAAACTTCTCTGCCAATGTGTCGATTCCATCTGAGTTAATGAACCCGAAATCTTTCTCCCCTGAGGTTGAACTTGCTCCTGAACCGTTGTTGTGTATATCGATATCTGCATTTTGTACATCCACAACTAAATAACAATCATTGTATGTCTCGTTCTAAAACCCATTGATCATCCAAAAAAGCATCTGTCTTTTGAAATAATTATGTTGATTGGAATTTTTGACCAGTTTCTAAAGAGTGACGACCGAGAAATACTACTTCCATCTAAGAGTTTTAGGTGGTTTAATTTATCACACATTCCTTGAGCTATCAAGGTTAGAATCACACCAAACAGACACAATTTCATACTTAAAATCATTGTAGAAGTTTTTCACGTTCCAAACACTGTCAAATACAATCATAATATGTTATATGACCATTTTCTGGGATTTGGGAATATTTGAATTAAGTTATGATAATCATTTAAATGAATAATAAAAGTCGTTAGTGATATATCCACGTAGATTTAGGAATGACCTGATTTTTGGTTGGAGAGGAAACTGGGTTACCTTTTTAAAAAATTGAAATCAAATCTGAAAAGAGAATCTATGTGAATAATAACAGTTTGCAAATGGTAACTAACTGTGGATGGACGTATATACTAGGGTAAAATGGAATCAAAATTTTCGATTGGTTGTTCAACAATATGCAGAAATCTTAAAAGAGAATCTATGTGAATAATAAAAATTTGCAAACAGTAACTGACTGTGGATAGACATATATACTAGGGGTAAAATGGAAATGAAAATTTTCAATTGGTAATTCCATAATATACGATAGCCATTTTCCAATTTCCAAACTAAATTAGCCAAAAATCTAAATAAGTTTTTTTTTTCCATTAGCCACTTGTCACAATTTTCCAAATTCATGTGTATGTTTCTATCTTTCTTTCTCTTTTTAGAAGAAAGAAACTAATCAAAATCATAATAAGTTATAAGTTTAAACTTCACTTGTCAACTTCAACCGCTTCAAGCCTTCAAGTGGCCATTCCAGAAATTTTGAAAACCAAGTGGCATGAACTCCATTGATCATTGTTTGTCACGCCAACAAATCAAACTACCAAATCTTGAGCTTTCTAAACATGTTTAAACTTTGTCCCCACCAATCTAGAAGAGAGCTTTTGCACCTCCATAGTGTAGGATTGGAATTCTGTAATTCTGTAAAGCGGAAGCGTAATTGGGACCGATTCGAAGTTAATTTTGTTTAATCTAAAATACCAATACATTGGCAATAAACCTAGAACTATATTAGATCTAAATCTAATTTATATAGTAACAAGTTACTTACTCTCGTTGACAACTCAGATTAATTTCACCAACTGCTTGTGAAATTAATCTGAGACTACTAGAGGCAGAAGACTGGTGGGAGCCTTCAGGAGAATTCTCTAAGAGTAGGAGAATAAATGAGATGCCTTTCACCCCACCCCAGGGATCCTATTTATAGGAAAAGGCCAAGACCTTTTCCTTATAGGAAAAAATCATGAATAAAATCAAATCTATTGTCCTATTCATATCTAATTTTAATAAATAATTAATTAATTACCCAATTAAATATCATATATTTAATCTTAGGGATTTTATTAAATTATTTATATTAATATGAATCCAATTCATATTAATTATTTGAACTCTTTCAAATATTTTCTCTCAAGAATTAATTTTGAAATTAATACAAAATTATATTATAAAGTTTTATAAACTTTATATTATAATGTATCAATATACATTATATGATTCCCCTAAATAAATTGAATACTTTCAATTTACAATTTATACTTAATTGCCTCAAGTCTCTTTACGAGCTACTAGTGGGACCTAATAGACCTATAGATCAGAAGCTCCAACGATATGAGATTTAATCGGCTAAACTCATTCTTAACAAGCAAGCATGATATAAAACCCTAATTTTAGAGAGAAGGAAATACAGGAGAAAACCTTGGCTTTTCTATATATAAAATGCCCACAGTGGCCATATATATACAAGAGCCTAGGATTAAAAACTCCTACAAAATTATCATTTTTCTTTTCTCTGGAAACTTCTCAGAACTGGGCCTAATAAACCGAAAATAAGGAATGGGCTAAAAATATTGGAGCCCATTTATACAATGATATGAAATGAATATAAGAAATCAGTGGGCTTGCTTGAGGAGATGGAGCAGGGAACTCAACTATGGGTTCATTAGGAGTAGTAATGGACGAAGAAGGGGAAGGTGAACTAGAGATAACGGTAGGAGAAGGTAACAATACTTGAGATTGGTTGGTTGGTTTAGGCAAGGATGAAATATAATGAGCCTAAAGGGGAATTTGGATTCATTGAATAAAACATGTCTGGAAATATAAATTTTGCCAGTGGTCGATAGACATTTATAACCCTTGTGAGAAGGACTATATCCTATAAATATGCAAGGATCAGACCTATAGGCAAGCTTATGTGATTGATAAAGCCTAATACAGGGGAAGCACTGGCATCCAAATGTTTTAAGGAAGGAATAATCTGGCTTGGTTTTAAATAATCTCTCCAAGGGACACATACCATTTAAGACATTTGTAGGTAAGCGGTTTATGAGAAATACAACAGTAGAGAAGGCCTCATCCCAATATTTTAATGGCATTGAAGCATGAGATAAGAGGGCTAATCCTGTATCAACAATGTGCCTATGTTTGCACTCGACAATGCCATTATGTTGTGAAGTGTAAGGGCAAGAGAAGCGATGAGTTATGCCATGAGATTGAAGAAAGGGAGTAAAGGATCTAAACTCACCCCCATTATCAGATTGGAAGCTAATAATAGAAGTTCCCAACAATTTTTGAACCAGAGTTTTAAAATTTAAGAAGGCAGAGAAGGCATCAGATTTAGATCGAAGAAAATACACCCAAGTATACCTACTAAATGCATCAACAAAACTAATATAATAACGAAAGTCAGAGGACGAGGCCAAATATGTAGGACCCCATAAGTCAGACACAACAAGTTGCAATGGTGCAATGTATTTTGTTTGAGAATCAGAGAAAGGAAAATTATGATGTTTACCCATGGCACACGCATCACTGAATTGAAAAGTATTATTTATAGATAATTGAGGCGTATACACTCGAAGCACGCTTTTTACAGTGGATAGAGACGGGTGACCTAGCCTCCTATGCCAAAGATCAAGAAGAGAACATGAACTAACAGATTCATTTTGTAAACTAGAGGAAGAAAACTGAGTAACTAGAACATGGACTGCTGTATTTCCCTTAAACTGAGAAGGAGATGAGAGGTTGAACCGATAAAGCTCGTCATGGAGAGTCCCTTGGAGCAGAACCTGACCAGAAACTTTATCCTTCACATAACAGATAGTGGGATGGAATTCAAAGAAAACACTGTTATCTTTAGCAAACTGACTCACAGAAATTAAATTCTTAGTGATAGAAGGAACATGTAAGAGATTATTTAAGTGAAAAACATGATTGCCACAAAAAGAAGAAGTAAACGAAGAGAACCCATGGTTTAAGATAGGCATACCTGCTCTATTTCCAACATGAACTTGGTTTGAGCCACCATATTCCGACCCAACAGAGAGGTTATTAAAGTTATGTGTTAGGTGATTTGTGGCGTCAGAGTCCAGATACCAGTTGGTATCTTGATTCAGATCAGGAGAAGCTACCATCGCTGACATCTAAGGAAAAGAGGTAGACCGGTTAAAATTATTAAAACCGAAAGAATACGCACCTAGTTGCATTTGGGATGTCTGAGGAGCATATTGGAAGAAACATTTGGCAACAGTGTGACCAAAGTTGGTGCAAAGTTGGCATTGAACTTTGTTTCGATTATTCCAGGAACGACCACCCCCAGGATTGGAGTAATCTTGACCACCACAGCCTCCTCGTCCACCCCTGTGACCACTACCAACATTCGAGGAAAAATGAGATTGATTAGTTTTTGATGAATCAGAATCAGGGGGTTTTGATTGAACCATAAGGTTAACAGATGAGACCGAACCCTCAACGGGAACAAGCTTGCTCTCTATACGATTTTCCTGAGTGAGAAGAAGAGACATGACTTCCTGAACAGTTTACGGACCAATCTTAGCCGTGATAACAGACACCATCGACTCATATTCAGAACCAAGACCAGAGAGAATAAACAATATGTGATCCTCAACCTCAATAGGTTTGCCAACCGCAGCAAGGGCATCAACATACTGCTGTATTTTTGAAAAGTACTCTTTAAAGGACATACCTCCTTTTTGAATTGTTTGGAGTTTGGTTTTGATCTTCATCATCTAGGCTAGGTTACGAGTGGTGAAGATCTGATGAAGACAGGTCCATATTTCTTTGGTCGTGGTGCAGTGAATCATTTGATGAAGAAGGTCTTCCGTCATGGACCCGACGAGCCAAGACAAAATCACCTTATCCTGGCGCTTCCATTGGAGATAGGTTGGATTGGGCGTGGGCGGTGGAGTCGCGTCACTGCTAGAGGAGGAGCCATCTTGAGAGCGAAGAGTTTTTGGCGGTGGATCCTCCAAGAGGTTAGATTCAAGATCATAGCCCTCTAGGGCAGTAAGTATCTGAAATTTCCAAAGAAGAAAGTTGTCATCAGTTAGTTTGACAATGGAGATTTTGTTACCAGGACTGAATGCTTGCGAGGAAACAACGGAAGAATCGCCTAGGGCGCCGCTCAGAGAGCTTTCGGGAGTCGACATTGAGGCCGATTAGGCTGAAAAAAAATCGATTAGAGCGGAGTCGTTAGACAAAGCTCTGATACCATCTTAACAAGCAAGCATGATATAAAACCCTAATTTTAGAGAGAAGGAAATGCAGGAGAAAACCTTGGCTTTTCTATATATAAAATGCCCATAGTAGCCATATATATACAAGAGCCTAGGATTAAAAACTCCTACAAAATTATCAATTTTCTTTTCTCTGGAAACTTCTCAGCTAGGCCTAATAAACCGAAAATAAGGAATGGGCTAAAAATATTGGAGCCCATTTATTCAATGATATGAAATGAATATAAGAAATCAGTGGGCTATCTTTACACTCATTAACAAATAATCAATTTTCGTTAACTGTGGGTTCAATCCACTAAAGACCCACAGTTGTACTCTTCTCACTGTATACATAATTCTATGTCCACGGATATAGACCTATACCGGTAAGTCAATCTTTCACGAGTGTCTGTAACCACAGCTGGGTCAAATTATCGTTTACCCCTGTGTTACATTTGTCTCCTTAAGTACTAGTGATCCTCTAATAAACAACCTATTTATGGTCCAACCAATAAACAGAAAGTCCCTCTCGGGCCAGTGAGCGGGCGGGATCCCTTTGTTCAAGTCCCAGAGTCACCACTTAAGGGAACACTCATCTACTTCTCCTAGAAGAAGGAAGGAGTGAATTCCTTCTTCTGTTGTCATGTCCCCAGCCTCCCACCCAGTCTTGTCCCAAAAAGGAAGGCATATTGAGTCGACGTATTGGCCACTCTCACCCATGCTAATCAAAGGACAATCCCTCATGAGAAGGAGTTCATGACACACTCAGGATTAAGACTGAGTTACCTAGGTCATTGTTGCCTTCTAGAGTGGGATAAAAACATGGTAAAAATGATCTATAGAATAGGCAAGTGCACATAGTTTGCAACAAGTGATAATTAATTTATCGTATCCACGAGGTTTTGAATAGCTTTCACTCTACCTATCTTGTGTAACTTTTTAATGGTTTCAAGGTTGTTAAATTGATTGACTTTGAAATAATGCTGAAGCAAAAGAAATAATAGGGCAGAATGTAAACGGATAAAGCAGACAGATTGGAAACAGGCGTTGGTTAAGATTTCTATAATTGTTTAAAAAGATGCTCTAGCAATAATATTGATTAGGCATTCTCTTGCAGTCTTATCAATAGGATCCTCCTGGAACTCTGGATTTTCTGGAATGTGTTTCAACTCCAACGACGTTCTACCGATGAAGCACTAGGTGACTGGTTATCCCTAACTCAGCTACTGGCGTCCACCAACATATAATGGTCTAGTGTGATTAAATGTCACACACCTCTCAAATCATCCCTGAAACTAAGAGGTGGTATTCATACCGGCTGGCCAAGCGGGCACAAAATAGTAATAAGCACAACAAATAATCAAGATGCTTGAATCAATATCAATTGCATAAAGTATGAAGTACATCAATTACATAGATCCTAACCAACACCTAAGTAAATTTAGTTCATGGAGTAAAAAGCAACACACGTTACAATCTGAGTACGTACGTCCATAACTACAAGAATTTTACAAGAAAAGATTAATTCTCTTGAAGCAATCCATAGCTACTGGTCTTCTTGAAATCTCCAATCGTTCCTCCTTTATTCGGCTTCCAAAGATGGAAAGTAAGTCTCCAAAATGGAATGAATTGACTTGAGACGGCTACTTCCTTTTATAGAGTGGAGTCAACCCTAATTCGGCCAAAGATTACACGTGGAAGGCTCTCCAAGCATCCTAGATCCGAGATTGATTCAGAAAATGTCACCTCATTAATGAATCACACGCGGCTCACGTGGTTAGTTTTGCTCCTAGCTTTGTTGGATCATGGATTTTGCTCCCTCAAGTCGCTCAACATTATTCTCTCTGCAAAATAACTTTCAAAGCTTCCATTCTTCTAAATAGGTTAAAACATATAATATTCATCTAAAAGCACACCTATTTGGCACCAACGACACACAAATTACTATAGAAATAAGGCCTAAATAACTTTCTTTTGGAGAGTTATCAGTCATCCTATTGAAACAGTAACGTAACTAATTAACAGTGTTATATCTAGTGGTTTACTATTTCATAGTTCGGTTTTATGCAAACTCATTGCATAGGATACCTCCGCTTGCATGTATACTACATGGACGCTTTGGATCAATACGTCTGTATCAAATACAAAGTGGGTCGTATCACATAGTGTTACCAGGATAAGGTACCCAACATTATCCTTGTACTATAGACCTTTTAGGTTGTTACTTAAACATCGATCCCCGTATGTCCCCACATACTAGTTCAAGTTTCATTTAAACAACCTTGGATCTTAGTTTATTGGATTTAGAGTTTATTAATGCAAACTTGATTATTCAATAACCAAATTAGTGAATCACTCAAATAATGCTTTATTGAGATCGATTAATTTGTTTCATTTACTATCTACGAGTTTTAAGGCATAAAACCCAACACATAGCAACGGTAAAAACTAAGGTGAAGTTCTCCTTGTTGCCATTCAGAAGGTTTATAATTGTCAAACAATCTGACTCCACCATCATTCGAGGCAACACCATCCCACCAATAGCCAATTGCCCAGCCTGAATCGCCTGCATTTCCAACATCACCTCCTCAAGGAGCCCGTGACTAGTTGGCAACCTGCCCCATCACATCTCCAGTAGGGTGCCTGTAACGTCGATAATTAAAGAAAAAACTCAATTTCTCTAATTTTGAGTTGATTTGAATTAATTTCGCAAACTTAGTGTTAAGAAGAAGATTTAAATGGGTGGAAATTGGTGAACTTTTAATTATTAAAAGCTGGGATGGCAGTTTTGTAATTAAATAATCTTTAAGCCAAGCCACCTAAACCCTAATTTTTCCCTCTTATATCAGCCGCATGCAGCCCGAGGTCCTCTAGTGAGCCATCCCTTCAACCTCCAAATTTTCTTCCTCTTTCCCCGTCAGCCAGCAACACCTTCAACCTCCATCTCTAGCTAACTCTCTCTCTCTCTCACGTCGTTCTCTTCAGAAAGGTCGCCGGCGTTCGTCTCCTCCATTGATCGGCAGTGCAAGCGAGCGGTTTGGCCGAAAATCCCGACGGTAGCAGCGTTTTTTTTTTGTTCAGATTCGTATTCTCTACCTCTCGATTTCGTTTCCCTATCTTTCTCTCGATTGTTTCAGCGGTGTTTTCTCTCCGGTGTGTGTAGTAGGCCGTGAGCAAGTTGTTCGTGCGTGTGTGTAGTAGTAGTAGGCTGTGAGCAAGGTCGTGAGCAAAGTCGCTGGCGTTTTCTCCGGTGTGTGTAGTAGGCTGTGAGCATTTCATCGAGACGTGTGAAAATGCTGGTACTAGAGAAGACCTACTGGTCAAGCAGTTCGTACGAACACTGAAGGGAAATGCTTTCGATTGGCATACCGACCTTGAGCCTGAGGCTATTGATAGTTGGGAACAACTTAAGAAGGAGTTCCTTAACCGCTTCTACAGCACAAGGCGAATCGTCAGCATGATAGAGCTTACCAATGCCAAACAACGAAAAGATAAACCAGTTGTTGACTACATCAATCGTTGGAGAGATATAAGCATAGACTGCAAGGATCGACTCACTGAAGTGTCTTCTGTTGAAATGTGCATCCAAGGCATGCATTGGGGACTTGATAGCGAGCATAGCTAGCTAGTTTTCCCTAATTAATTTAGCTAGTCTTTTATAATTTATTGGCCAAAATTATGCATTTATGTGTTGTATTTGTAGGAAATATAGTTTTGAGCCAATTGGATGTTCGGGATGCGAAAAGAAGCTGAAGAATGAAAAAAGAATCAAAGTTGGATGATTGAAGATAAGCCCATCCGCAGACCAGCGTCGAGACGCTGCTCTTTGGGCGTTTCGACGCTGACGTTCTATATTTGGAGTTTTCATTCTTAAAAAAAAATAAAATCATAGCGTCGCGACGCTCTCGGCGAATTTTCCAAATCCGCAGTATCGCGACAGTGTCGCAATGCTGTTTATAGCGTCTCGACGCTGTCGGCAGATTTTCTATAAATTCATCATTTTGTGCTACGGATTGGGAGAGTCCAATTGGTTAGATTTTAGCCCTAATTTCGACTAGAGACCTTTGGTGGGAGCTGAAGCAAGGCCAAGGAGCGGGAATCAAGCGAGAAGACGTGGAGATCGTGACGGGGACGTGCCGGTTTCGACGGATTCGAGTTTTCCTTTCTCTTTCCCTTACCTTTTGTAGTTTTTATGGCTTTTCTTTCAATTAGTGTTTGTGGTTTAAAGACTATGAATTGCTAGTTGTTTGTCTTAGGGTTTGATGTAGTTGTTTTTAGGTTGTTGGATTGATTTTTGGGATGAATGTGCCTTTATTTTATTCTTGCAATTTTGTGTAATGCTTTCAATTACTTGATCACTAATTGAATGATTTGAGTGTTGAATCTAACTCGGGAGAGAGGATTTGGCCTAAGACTTACCTTGTTTAATTGCATGACTAGAGTAGAAATTCTAAGTTTGTGACGGGCTTTGGAATATCTCTAGAAGTATAACAAGGACTAAACCGAATAATGCCTTGCATGTTAATGAACTTAGATAGGGATATCAAGTTAGTTATATGCATGAGAATCAATTATACTCGGGAGAGGTAATCGTGATAAAAGTTTCCTTGGCTTGTAGAATAATTGCACGATCAATTCATTCCTATTAATCAATCCTCAATCTTAAATAATGAAATCAATTCCCTAAGAGTCTTTCCATTTGAGTCTCCACCCTTAATTTAAGCTTTTTGTCTTTAGATTTATCTTTTTCATTAAGTTTTGCTCCCTAAATAAAATTGAACAAAAGTATTCACGGTACTTAATTTGCTAGAAAACCAATCCAGAGGACGACACTCGTTTAATCACGAAAACACTATAATATTACTTGACCCGTACACTTGCGGTATGCAAATTATGCATCAGGACCTTCTCTATATTCTACAAAGAATAAAACCTCGTACTTTCGAAGAATTAGCAACACGCACCCACGATATGGAGTTAAGTATTGCTAGTCGAGGAGATAAAGACCTTCTACTCTCTAATATGAAGAAAGACAAAAAAACATTGAAGGAACTATAGAAGAATCTATGGTTGTAAATACAACCCCTCTCGAGTTGTCTTCTAAAGAAAAACACAAGAAGATTTGAAAGCAACAAGGAAATGAAAGGCGTCGCTTGACTTTGAAGGAAAGACAGAAAAAGCTTTATCCTTTTCCTAATTCTGATATCCCTAACATGTTAGAACAACTACTGAAAACGCGGTTGATAGAACTTTTCGAGTGCAAACGACCAGAAGAGATTGAAAAGGTCGACGATCCCAACTACTGCAAGTATCATCGAGTTATCAGTCACTCGGTAGAACAATATTTTGTCCTGAAAGAGTTAATTCTAAGGTTAGCTAAAGAAGCAAAAATCGAGTTGGACCTTGAAGAAGTAGCTCAATCAAATCATGCTGCAATAGCAGCAAACACTTGCAGTCAAATGTGTTTTGGTCCGCTTCATGATCAAGAGGTGCACCTACTCCAATTTGGAACCATGGAACCTATAGCTATTTGGTTTCATCATGAGGTATCAGGAGACAAATCTCAATATGTTAATCTTATCAGCGATGAAGATAAAGGAAGTACTATCATGACTCGTAAGAAGAAACAAGGACGACATCTCGTTCAAAAAGGATGTTGCTCATCCAAAAGAATGAATAAACATCAAAGACAGAAGAATCCAAGGAAACCTAAGCTTAAGGAAAAAAGAAATCAAGATCCTTCTCAACATTGTCGACTGGTAACCTTAAAGAATCATTCTCGAGATATTTTCGTCCCATCAGGAAAGCGGAAGAAAATTTTGCAAGTTAATGTTATATCAATGCAGAAGAAGATGACGGTTCAAAGGAAATCGAGAGAAGAACTTCTGTCTTTGACCGCATTGAGCCTTCAACTACTCGACCTTCGGTCTTCCAAAGAATGAGTATGGGTGCAATAGAAGAAGAAACTCAAAGCTTGACGTCCACCATCACTCGACATTCAGCCTTCCAAAGGCTAAACGTCTCTGCATCAAAAGAACATCGACCTTCAACAACTGTTTTTGATCGCCTCAAAGTAACAAGCGACCAACGTGAAAGAAAGGTGGACAATTCAGAAGTTAAATTGTTCGATGAAGTAAACAATGACAAGAAGCTTCACAGTACCACGCCGTCACGTATGAAGAGGAAGTTTTCTGTTCTCATAAACACAGAAAGGTCCTTGAAAGTGAAACCAAATCTTATCATTTTGACAAATCCTACAAATGGAGGATCTGATAAAGACTATGGTAGAGAAAAAGAAATTTAAAATGTAAATGCTCCGTATCGCATGAGCATAAACTGCATGGTGCTTCTAGCCCACACGAGCTTAAAAGGTGAATGGGCAAATAAAAATTGAACTACGTTATGACTTGATCCCTTTTCCTTTAAGGGTATGTAGGCAGCTTAAAGAATAATTTAAGTTCAGTCCTTGCTAACAAAAAAAAGAGTGCTACAAATATTGAAGCACGACAAAACAAATTGAAGAAATTCATCCCTACTGGAGGCAACACAACAAATTGAAGACTTACATTGCTACGAATGGAATGTTACGAATTGAAAGCATAAAAGAAGGTTTCGTTCTTTCAAATTCAACGATTCACTCGCTCCAAGTTTGACGTTTGGCTCCATTCGAGTTCGGTGTTTCTCTCCCTCTGAGTTTGCATCCCACACATCTCAAGTTCGGTGTTTCACTCCTTCAAAGTTCGGAGTCTCACCCCCTTCAAGTTTGGTGTCTTGTTTCCTCTAAGTTTGCATTCTCCATGCTTCAAGTTTGGTGTTCCGTTTGCGCAAAGTTTGACGTCTAACCCCCTCCATGTTAGCTCGCTCCAAGATCGACACGTCACTTGCTCCAAGTTTGATACCTCACTTCATCTTCAAAGGGTGGCGATTGAAAGGCTTCGCTTCCACTTCACCTTCAAATCTTCAAAGGGGGCAGTTGAAAGCTTCACTTCACTTCAAATGTTAGTAGTTGAATGACTCGCTTTCGATTCATCTTCTGAAGTAGATAGTCGGTGACATTGCTTTATTTTCAAAAGTTGGCAGTTGACAGCTTTGCTTCATCGTTAAAGATTGACAGTCAGCAGCTTTGCTTCATCTTCAAAGGTTGACGGTTGAAGGCTTTGCTTTCGCTTAATCTTCAAAAGTTGGCGGTTAGTGTCTTTCGCTTCATCTTCAAAAGTTGGCTTCATCTTCAAAGATTGATAATCGACGACATCGCTTCTACTTCAAAAGTTAACGATAGGCGACTTCGTTTTCGCTTCATCTTCATAAGTTTGCATGAAGCCTTCGCTTTCGCTTCATCTTTAAAAAAAATTGACGATTGGCGGCTTCACTTCATATTCAGCAAAAGTCGACGATTGAGGGTTTCACTTTGGATCATCTTCAAAAGTTGGCGGCTTCGTTTAATACTGAAAGATTATTTTTATCTTAGAACGATCATCCCTATATTGGAAAGATGCATCTTAGTTGCAAGCAAAAAAAAAAATGATATCAAACCACAAAAATAAGAGAAAGAAAGACAATAAAGTTGTTGTTACAAAAATTGTGGTCAATTCTGTAGGATACTGCAGTCATCAAAGTGACTGGTCTAGACAGGGGGGAAGTCACTGCAATTGAAGTTGATGACGACCATTGTAGGCGAGTCGGGTGACCACCCCTGTAGGATACTACAGTCATCAAAGTGACTGGTCTAGACAGGAGGTGAAGTCACTGCAAATGAAGTTGATGACGACCTTTGTAGGCGAGTCGGGTGACCACCCGCGCAAGATACTACAGTCATCAAAGTGACTGGTCTAGACAGGTGGTGAAGTCACTGCAAATGAAGTTGATGACGACCATTGTAGGCGAGTCTGGTGACCACCTCTGCAGGATACTACAGTCATCAAAGTGACTTGTCTAGACAGGGGGTGAAATCACTGCAAGTGAATCTGGTGACGACCGTTGTAGGCAAATCTGGTGACCACCCCTGCAGGATACTACAGTCATCAAAGTGACTGATCTAGACAGGAGGTGAAGTCACTGCAAATGAAGTTGATGACGACCGTTGTTGGCAAGTCTGGTAACCACCCCTGCAGGATACTACAATCATCAAAGTGACTGGTCTAGACAGGTGGTGAAATCACTGCAAGTGAATCTGATGACGACCGTTGTAGGCGAGTCTGGTGACCACCTCTAAAGGATACTACAGTCATCAAAGTGACTGGTCTAGACAGATGGTGAAATCACTGCAATTGAAGTTGATGACGACCGTTGTAGACGAGTCTGGTGACCACCCCTGCAGGATACTATAGTCATCAAAGTGACTGGTCTAGACAGGTGGTGAAATCACTGCAAGTGAATCTGGTGACGACTGTTGCACGATGCTTACACATTCAAGCAAGAAAGAAGCAAATTGCAATAATATATGTGCAAAAAAAAAGTAGGAGACAAAAAACTCTATGGAACAATCAAAGGAATTCATATGTGCATGTTCAATAAAGACGCCAATGGAGTATATGCATATTCAAAAAAAAAAAAAAAAAAAAAAAAAAAGAGAGTTTGAATATGTATCTACCTTCCAAATGGTGGACGAAGGTTGATGTTGTGCCCCTAAGATCATCAAAGTAAATTTGTTAAAAGATGTTCCAGCGACAAAATTTAAAATCACGAAAAAAAAGGGTTATGTTGTATGTGGAAGCAGTCTGTAAATGCAAAATTGTGAAATAGAATATGTGCATATTCAAAAAATTAAAAAAAAAAGTTTTGAATATGTACTTACCTTTTAGTTGGCGAACAAATATCAATTGTGTAAGAAATTTTCAAATATTGTTGTTCCTAAAATTGAGAAAGAATAAAATTAACGACGGCGACAAAAGAAGGGATGAAATTAAAACAAAAAAAAATTGAGGAGTGTCGCAACGTCATCGCAACGCGGAGCGGCCGACGTCATTTCCTAAGGGTCTCTTTCGAGGTTGGAGGTTTGGAGTCGCCACCAATCATCTTGGGGTGTGATTGATCACCCGTTTTAAAGAAAAAACCAATCTTTGAAAACCAAAAATTAGGCCTGAGAGTCGATTGAGTGTAGGGAAGGTGTTAGCACCCCTACAACACCCGTTTAAAAAACGGTTACCACATTTTATTTTAAAATTATCCTTTTATAACATGAAACGGTCCTTTATTTTGAAGGAAAAAAATCAAATAACAAATGTCCCACTTGATCTTACCTTAGCTTTACAAATTAAAGTAAGGTTTTGATGTAGTGAGTGGAGTTATACCCAATAATTGTTTGTCATGTTGAAATCTTCTTTTAATTAAAAGAAAATTTGTCACCTCAAGAATTTGAGAAGTTATCTCAACTCCGTCATAGGTTGTACATGAGCTATTTTGTCTCACATCTATTATTTCACATTTCAACAATAAAATGTAAACTAATAATCATGAGTGGTATGACACCATAACGAAAAAAATATTTTTTCATTTTTAAATAAAATTCAATTAAAAATTCATTTGAAATTACTAAAGTAAAATCATTTTGGAATTCATTTGGAAAATCCAATTTAGAATCAAATTGAAATTGATTTGAAAAGATATAAGTTAATCAAATTTAAATTTTGATTGCCAAAATAATCGATAGTTAAACTTTAGGCTAATTTCCAGGCAGGGTGTTCCCTTTCGGTCAGCTTAAGTACCCGTTCTTAGACAAAATTAGCTTCAAAGTTTTCATAATCGATCTATTTTAGCCTTTTAAAATATTAGATAATGTTTTTGAAATTTGATTTAACCTTTCCAAAATTGAAATTGATTTCCAATTTAGTTTAAAATTGAAATTGATTTTCAATATAAAACCAAAAGTCATTGACTTGAAAAATTCCAAATTAAAACCAATTTAAGGCTCAGAGTAGAAATTCTAAATTAAAACCAAACTGAAATTGATTTGGAGACTTCAATGTAAATTCAATTTGAAATGAAATTTATTCGAGAAATGACACAATAAAGGTAATTTGAAATTGATTTAGGAAATCAAATTTAAAATCAAATTGAAAATGAATCAATTTAAAAAAAGAAGGAATTGAATTGGAAACCTCAATTAAACCAAATTCAAATTAATTTCTAAAATTACCAATTAAACCAAAATGAAATTGAATAAAAAATCCAAATTAAACTAAATTGAAATCGAATCAATTTAAAACCAAAATAAAATTGAATTTGAAATCCAAATTAAACCAAATTCAAATTGATTTTTAAAATTACAAATTAAACCAAATTGAAATCGAGTCAATTTAAAACAAAAATGAAATTGAATTTGAAATCCAAATTAAAATCAAATTGACATTGATTTTTTAAAACTTCAAAATGAAATTGAATTGAAAATCCAAATTGAGTATCAAAATGGAATTGAAATCAATACTTCAAATTAAAATTAAATTGGAATTAAATTGAGATCTCCAAATTAAAGCCAGTTATGAAATTCCAATTAGAACTTTTAATTTAAAACCAAGTTGAAATTGATTTAAGAAAATCTCAATTAAAGCTAATTTGAAATTGATTTGAATTCTAACTTAAAATCAAAGTTAAAAAAAAAAAAAACATTAAACAAATAAAGAATTTGAAATAAGTTTTTAAACAAATAAAAGAGAAATGATTAGTAAATATGAAGAAAAGGATCAATAAATAAATAAATAAAAGAGTGGGACCCACCATTTTCTCTTTCCTCTCCCTCATCTCCTTCTTCCTCACGATTTTTCCTCTCCAAATCTTTCTTCCATTTCCTCTCTTCTTCCAACTACTTCTTCTCCTCCTCCTCCACATTTAATTCATGGATGTAAGTCATCTCGTCGGAAATTGCTCGTGGGTCGTCGGAGGTTGTCGGAGTTGGAGCTTTTTGCCGGATTTCGTGAGTACGCCGCATTTGGGTTTGGGCGTCACTTCCGTTCGTTGGAGCCGTCGGTGTGGTTGCACGTCATTGGCGTTTGGCTACAAGGGTCGTCCGAGTTAGTGCTGGACAGACAAACTTTTGGGTCTTCTTACAATGAACTCGAATGCACGTGATACTAATTTGTAGAGTTGCAGGCGTGGGTTTGCTGCGAGGTTCGCGGGAAAAGGGTGTTCAGTTCTGCTACTTTGGCGATGTGTGTGAGAGGTACTAGAGCTAGGTGGTAGGATGTAGGATGAAAGAAGAAGAAAATGGTGGAGGATTTTGTTCACGAGTGGAATGATGTTTGGAGTGAGAAAGTGAGCTTTGGAGAGGGAAAGTGAGCTTTGGAGAGAGAAAGTGGGGCTTTTAAGTCAAAGATAACTTTTGACCAAAAGAATTGATGAATTTGGACCTTCAAAAACTTCTCCTCCTAGTCTTTTTCATAATTCACTCTCTTCACCCCGCCCCTTTTCCAATCAATGGCTTTCCCTTTTATAAGCAATGTCTATACTTTAAAATAATAAAGCAAGAAAATGAAGGAATGTGGAAGGGGAAAGGTTGAGATTTTGAGGGAGAAATATGTGTTAATGGAGAGAAAAAAAAAAAAAAAAGGAGACTAAGAGATGTTAAAAAGAAAGGTGGGGAAGAAAGATACGTTGGTGGGGGAAATTATGAGAAAAATAAGGAAGAAAAAAAACATTAAAAAGAAGGTAGTTGGAAGATATTTTTTAATATTTTTATTTTTTAACAAATGACAAATATCAAAACTAATCATGATATATATATACATAAAAAAAATGATAAGGTAAAAGCATAGTATAAACAAAAAAAAATCAAGCCGGACCAAATACGGTGTCTACAAGGAGAAGAATTCAAAAAAAAAAAAAGCGACAAAGTTAGAAAAAAAATCCGAAAAAAAATGCATAATGCAAAAGGACTGGCATATTTGCATCATGATTTACTCTCCAAGGATCATTCACCAAAGCATAAAATCAAGGAAGTGAAACATGTATGTGCCAAAAAAAAAAAAAAAAAACAGCGGGTAGAAGCTTGAAATTTGAAGAATGTATACATACATTAAGGTTGAAGCATAGTGCAGTAAAAAAAAATTCAATTTCAAGGTAAAAGAAAACTATCCACGGTAGCACATGAATCATCATATACATACATATATATATGTATGTATGAAAACGCCAGAATTGACATAAAAGCAGCGACAAACAAAAAAAAAATCCGAAAATAGGACGCAAGTGGCGACAAAGTATGGCGGCAAAGTTAACTAAAAAAAAAAGAGAAAAAAAAAAGAAGTGAATTCTCTATATATCAGTGCATGCATGTATATCAAGACTTATGGAAGCAAAATTCCAGTGGCGGCAAAGCAAGTTTTGAAAAAAAAAAATGAAGGCAAGGCAAAGCAAGTTTGTGTGGCATGGAAATTGAATGTGTTACATATGTGTAGTGGCGGCAGCATACGGTTTTGGGTACCGTACATACATGTATATTAATAAAAAAAAAAGAATGTAGCAAAACTTATGGCTGCGATAAAAAAAAAAAAAAAAAGACAAAAGAAAATCAATAAAAAAAAATGTGTTGCGGCAGTTCATATGTGTTGTATCATATTAAAAAAAAAATCAAAGAAAGTTGTTTGCAACAACCATTGTCTATACATGTATGAAGACTCCACAGTGTAAGAAGAAAAAAGTGGTGCTTTAACCTAAAACACAGAAGCAATATGGAATACGGCGACAACTTTTAAATTGAGTTTAAAAAAAAAACATTAAAAGTGGTGGCCACATAAATCTCATAAGCTTAAGGAAATATAAGTGATTTGAGTTTAAGAGGCAGAAGCTATATGTGAGGCAAACATATTATGCATTGAGGCGGCGACGACATTATAAATTTTTGTTTTTTTTTGTTTTTTTTTTTTTTTTTGACAATATATGGGGAAGGGCATTATAAATTTTCGTTGAAACTTAATTGCAGTAGCTAAAAATAAAAAATAAAAAAAGATTTCAAGAGATTTTTTTTAACCTATCGACGACGCAACAAGGAACGGAGGGAGATTATTGATCGAATTCAAGACCTACACAAAGAAGAAAATACATGAACATTTGAAGTCAAATGAAAGAAAGAAAAGAAAAATTAAAGAGGAGAATTTTTCTTACCTAGGTTTCTTGTTCGAATGATTTTGTGTCTTAGCCTATGCAATCTTTTTCTATTTATAAAGAAATGGATTAGGTCAAACACCGAAAAGTTGATTTTTGGCTAAGGAAATTTTGGTCTAATCAAATATGGTAAGGAATTTCCTACAATTGTGATGAAGGTAAAAATTTTGCCTCCAAATTATGTGAATTAAGAGGGAAATTTTGGCCAAATAAAATTAAGCCAAAAGGGTTCCTACCATCTTTATTCAAGGTACAAATCCAAATTTCTTAGAGATTCTCTCATATCTCACCTAAATTTGGTAAGATTCTATGTCAAATTTTTTTTTAGAGAAATTTTGGTAGATAGACCGTTTTGGAGACATATTTTCACATATGTCTAAAATTTTCGATATTTACAAGATTAAATTTCCAAATATATTTTCTTACCTTTATACCCTTGTTTTTATCATCTATTTTCAAATAATATTAAAAATGATAATAATATATTCCATATTAGCCAACCGAATATGCTACATTTTAAGAAGGTTATTTTTCAACCCGATTTTCACCAAATTCCCTAAATTTAGGAATGTTCCCATAATCGTGGTTTACTCTCCTTCATTCTCCGTCTGCCCTTCGTTTTGGTTTTATTTCCAGCCACTTCCCATTTATTTTCTTCATTTTTCCGGCAACATTTTCTTTCACTTTTTGTTGCCCATTGTTGGTGGTTTTCAAATTTTTTCCCTGCTCTGTTTCTGTGGTTTCGGACTGCATACAACAGTTCATAGAAACTTTGTTTGTTCGTGGTATTTTTTCCAGTGGTTTCCCTACTGTATTTAGGTTTTTCTGTAGGTTTCCGGCAATCTATGTTAAGTCTTTACGTTCCATTTTCCAGTGGTTTGAACATGGGTACGTTTTTAGTTTTTATATTTTATATATTCCAAGAGACATATCGTTTTAGTCAATGTAAGTTTCGTATACAGTACACATTATAAACACGTCTTTATATGGCTAGGTTTTAAGTTTTTATATTTTATATATTAAGAGGGATATATCATTTTAGTCAATGTAAGTTTCGTATATATTTCGTACACATTATAAACATGTTTTTTTATGGCTACGTTTTAAATTTTAATATTTAATATATTTCAAAGGATATCTCATTCCAGTCAATATCAGTTTCATTTTCAATCAATATATTATTCTTCTTCTTGTTATTCACTGTGTTTGGTTGCTTTTAATTTCGGTTTGTATATATGTTGGGTTTTTTTTCATATATCTTCATATTAGGTATATTGTGATTATATGTTGGGTTTGTATATATGCTCGGTTTTTTCATATATCTTCATATTAGGTTTTTTTCATATATTTTCTTATTATTCTGATTATATTGTGTTCGGGTTTATAGAACATGTTATAGCTTATATATTTATGTGTATATATCATAGTTTAAATATTATATATTCCAAAGCATAACAAAATATATATCATATGTCAGAATACTTATGTTTCATATATAACATGTGTGTCTAATACATAGTTTGTGGTTTATTCCTTCTAATCATGTGATGTAGAAGTTGGTTTGGAAATCTATTGATCTTTAGGTCCAAAAATTTTCCAAAAGGACTCTCCAAAAACCTAGATAAGTGTTTTCTACTCAGCCTCTCTCTAATATTTTTTTGGCACTTCATATCTTGAATATATATTTAGTTTTTGGAGACTCGACCGCTTATCCCTTTGGAGCAATAATGGGGCAGCCTGAATTAAGAAAAACAGAGGAATATTTTTTAAAACAATATTCTACCAAATATATGCATGTTATATATGATATATACCTCATACATATCTTCACGGGTCTTTCCCAATATAGACCCCCTAGCATACGTTTCAACCTTCATCATTTTCTTCCTCGCATTAGTTTTCTAATAAAAAACAAAGCCAGATTAGCCTTCATATTAACCATTAAACAAGTCTGGTTTTATATTACAAAACATTAAACAAGATAATTTTACCTTCTTTTGATTTTCAGATTTTGAGGGGGAAACCTTCCTTTTTTTGGCAAAACTGTTCACTTTTTGCTTCAATTTTGCTGCAGATTGCCTTGTCAGTCTCTTTGAATCTGTGGCGTCAACAGTTTTTGACCTCTTTGGATTTTTTTTCCTGCGATGACAATATTAATCTTTAAGCATCTAAACTATTCAAAACATTAAAGATTGTTAGCTTATGTACCTTAGGATTTTGTTGAGTTTTTTTCCGCTCCCCTTTCTTTTCACTTCCGCTTTTTTTATTTTTCGGCTCAACAATATCATTGACTTGTCCAACGATCTCAGCATTTTTGTCACCATTTGTTGGAATTGTTATATCTTGTTGTCCCACCTGTTAAATGATTGAAAATGATTTAATATATAATATAGGGAAAATACACTTTTGGTCCCTGAGGTTTGGGTTAAGTGACACTTTGGTCCCTGAGTTTTCAAACTCAACAAAAATACCCCTGAGGTTTGAGATAAGGAGCACTTTGGTCCGTGCCGTCAATTTTTCTGTTAAATGCTAATGGCTGCTGACGTGGCACTATTATTTTAATTAAAAAAAATCTTTTTTTTTATTTTTTTAATAAAAATAAATAAAAACAAAAAAATATTATTATTTAATTATTTTTTATTTCTTTCTCTCTCCCTTTTCTTCCTTCCCCTCTTTCTTCTACCCCTCCATCTTCTTCATCTTCTTTCTCTTCAACTCCGGTGGCCGGGCGCCGCCGGTTGCCAGAAAAATAGTTTTTTTTTTCTTTCTCCATTTTCTTCTTTCCTTCCTTTCTTTTTTTTTTTAATAAAAAGAAGGGAGAGAGAGGGAGGAGCTCCTCCCTCTTCGACGCCGGTGACGAGAGGAGGGAGGGCCCCTCCTCCCTCTCCCTTCTTTTTATTAAAAAAAAAAAAAGAAGAAAGGAAGGAAAGAAGAAAAGGGAGAAGAAAAGAGAGAGAAAAAAAAAACTACTTTTTCGGTTGCCGCCGCTGGCGGCGGGCCAGCCACCGGAGTTAAAGAGGAAGAAGATGAAGAAGATGAAGGGGTAGAAAAAAGAGGGGAAGGAAGAAAAGGGAGAGAGAAAGAAATAAAAAAATAATTAAATAATAATATATTTTTTTATTTTAATATTTTTTATTTAAAAAAGTAAAAATAATTTTTTTTATTAAAATAATAGTGTCACGTCAGCAACCGTTAGGATTTAACAGAAAAATAGACGGCAGGGACCAAAGTGCTCCTTATCTCAAACCTCAGGGGTATTTTTGTTGAGTTTGAAAACTCAGGGACCAAAGTGTAACTTAACCCAAACCTCAGGGACCAAAAGTGTATTTTTCCCTATAATACATCACATATATACAAATATATGCTTGAAGATAATATCATATATACCTGCTGAATAACGTCATCTCCTTCGTTATTCTCTTCAATCTCCTCAGTAATATTTACTTCCGTTTGATCAGCTGCATCATTATCATGTTGTGCATCATGTATTCATTTCAGACGATTATATAAGTATAAAATTATAATTATAAATATCCTTCGGTTTATATCGAATATTATTGTAACACCCGTAATTTGATGAGAATTCAAATTTATTTAGTTTGGGTGTTATTTTGAATTAAGAGGGAATTCGAAAATTTTAATTTGGGTGTAATTTTTAAATTTGGGGTTGGAATGACATTTGTGTAAATAGGTTGAAATTGGAACCAAGCCCATTAGGTTTTTAAACAAGACCCACGTAGCCCTAGGTCACAAATTTTGTCTTCATCCCATTCTTCTTCTCCCTCTACAGCCCGACGGCAACCCTCCTCCATTATCCATTCTTCTTCTTCTTCTTCTTTCCCTTAGTGCATCGCCGGCGAGCTTGAGCAACAACCTTCATCAGAGTCGGCCAGCAGCTCTTCGGCGACAGCAAGCAGCGACGGCGCTTTGGTTCGGGTTTCACGCGCGACGACTTCAGGCGGTCTTCAGGCGGCGACTCGTCTCTCTGGCGAGCTCCTTCGACCAACAGCGACTCACGGCGGCGCTCGTCCCTTCCGGCAGTGCAGCAACCCGTGGCGTGCAGCAGTTGTCGCATTACAGGCGGCAGTTTGGCGTGGGTCTCGCGGTGGGTGTTTTTCCGACGTCTTCTCCTCTGTATTAGCAGTTTTCCGGCGAATTTCCTCACTATCAACAAGTTTCTCCGAGTGGATTGTTCTTTGAGCGATTCCAGTAGTGGGTAAGAAATTTTAGTTCGTTTTGGGATTGATTTAAGTGTTTAAAGGAATACCCATTGACTTTTATTCCTTATTTTAAGATGCTCATAGCCTTTAGAGGTAAAAATATTGAAATTGGAGCAAATTAGAAGTCCGTCCAGCAAGCTTGAAGCCTGTTGTGGAATCAAATCCATTTTATCGAAGTCATCGTTGACTTGTTGACTCGGAGTTTTAAATCAAGGATTCATAAACCAAAGTAAGTGAACTTACTGTTGAACTTTTAATTGGGTGCGAATATTTGATTTTCTAAAATTCTCGTGTTTATAAGTTGTTCTTGAAATTTATTATGATTATTAAAAGCATGAAAATTGAGCATGACAATTTGTTATTTTAATTATGTATGAGTTTATGAAAAGTTATTGGAAGCATGAAATTCATTATCATTGCTTACAATTGTTAATGTTTAAAATAGTTGAGTTGGTGGTCTCTCAAAGTTCCATTAAGGGAATGAGTTTAAATTACTTATGAGTTTTATAAGTGTGCATGAAATTGATGTACATTCAGAGATGCCTACACAGGACTTAGGGACATGAAATTGATGTACCTAAGTCGAGGTTGTGAAATTGACGACCTCGAGGTTTCGTGAAATTGACGGCCTCTGTAGGAGACACATGAAATTGATGTGTCTAGGACATGCATGAAATTGATGTATATTCTCACTCATTAGTAAGTTTAAAAAATAAAGTTTAGAGCCACCAAAATTATATTTGTTGCCGATTTTTAAAATGTTTTTAAAGTGTGACCCAACCTCAATAGTAGGGTCACTTACTGAGTATTTTAAAATACTCATTCTTTTCAAAAATATTTTTTTCAGGTATAGGCGGGGGCAGGTGAAAGGCGATTGATGAGAATCCGAAAGGCAGCCATGAAGGAACTATATTGAATATCATATTTTATTTTCTTCCACTTTAAGAACTATGTTTTACTTGTTGTAAATTTGTTTGAGAAATTTTCTAGAGGCCGAATACATTTTTATTTTAAAAATTATTTAAGAATATTTAAAACCTTTAAAATTAGGGATCCCGAATAAAAGTTTTGTTATAAAGTTTTTACTTAAAATA
Organism: Luffa aegyptiaca; assembly: GCA_017139565.1. Taxonomy (NCBI): domain Eukaryota; kingdom Viridiplantae; phylum Streptophyta; class Magnoliopsida; order Cucurbitales; family Cucurbitaceae; genus Luffa; species Luffa aegyptiaca. Next base: position 31,346,543 of record CM029398.1, on the reverse strand, counting down.
AGTGTTTATGTTTTAAAATATTTTTTATTTAAAAAAAAGGGCGTCCAAAGCATGCATTGTCTAACGATCCCTTTAAGGCTTTTTAAGAAGTCAGGTCGTTACAATTATTACCTGAGAAGAATCTTCATATGGGACTATTTGGGTCCCTAAAATATCTCCAACAGATTCTTGTTTCATGTCCTCTTCCTGTTCTGTTGTTATTTGTTGCATTTGCTCAATCTCTTGTTCATTTTCTTGTCCTACATTCCGCTCCTCAGATTCTTGGCTTTGTTCACCATAAATATTTGCAGATATAGATTCCGAGCTTGTTTCTGCAGTTGAAGATACATAGTTAGTAAAATCAAATAAACATATCAGCCACCAATGTATTTATAAAAAAAAACATACATCTGAATCTATTGTCACAACCTCATTTTCATTGCCTTTTTTAGATGCTTTTCTACTAACCATATTCAAAATCCTTTGACTCCTGCATATATTTTCATTCCCTCCCAGGTTCTTATATCTATCCATTCTCTAATAGTTTTTTTTTTTTTTTTTATATATTCGGAAGTATATGCTCAAAATTAGTATTATAATATTTAAAATATTTCACCCCAACAGTAGTTACCACATAAACATATATGAATGGTATATACGATACAAAGCCATATCAATAGTTAATATATCGATGGACAAATATGTCATATTCCATTGTATATATACCATAAACTATTTTATTTCTAATCAGGGGTAGTTTCGATTCGAGTTATTATGTGGCAATCCCCTAATTCATATATTCTTAATAACAGTTTATAGGTCCTATGGTTTATATCGTTAGCAACAGTGTAAATGTCTTATGGTTTATATCTACATTCAACTATTTTTCTGGCTAAAACAGAGGATCATAATGAAACATTTCTCTAATATGGCTTAAAACATAATGCATGTGGATTACATCTTATAATCATGAATGTTTTTAGTTATAGAAATCTTTAGTGAAATGTATTTAACTATGTTGAAGAAGATTAAACCCTAGAAATTTTCCAACAGTGAAGAACTAAGGACACTGCGAAAAACAGTGTCGATGCTTAAGGCACAGTGGGCGTGAAAAAACCCTAAAAAACTGTGGGAATGTCGCGTATGTACTAGGTATTTCGAAGAAATATACCAGATTATTTGAAAGTAAACAAGAGGAAAAAAGCCCTAAAGAATATACCTCTGAAGTTCGAAATATACCAGAGGATTTCTACAAACAGCGGCCCGTCTTCTTCCCGAAATTTATGTGTCTTCTTCTTCGAAAAGTCGTCGGAAAAACGAAGCAAAAATCGTGGGTTGAATTGAAGCAAAAATCGTGGGTTTTTTCGCCTCCCGGATTGCACGCCCTTTCCTTTTTCGTTCACTCTCTCTCACCCACGGTCTGAAAATTGAAATTTGAAGGAAACGGTTTGTGTTTCCTTTTTTGTTTTTATTTTATTTATTTATTTAAATAGTTAATAGTGGGTATGAGAGCTGAATCGTAAAAGGGTCATGATTTTTATGGAAAAAAATTGGGTCATTAGGCATTTTTCTGTAAAAATTGGGAAACTTGGACATTTATGAAATATAGGGTCCAAATTTGGGCTATCTATGTACTTTTCCCTTTTGTTATCGAATTGAGAATTTGAATTCCAGAGACTTCATGCCAAATTTAAAGAGAGGTGGCTCCAAATTGAATTTCACCCAAACATCGTAAGAAAAAAAGTGGTGGGTTCAATTGGTTAGGTTGGAATGCTAATTTTTTTACTCAACCTTGAGTAAAATCCAAAGTTCTTGGGATTATTCTAGTTCAAGATTGAAACATTCCAAATTCTAATCCAAATTAAAGTTTGAGTGATTATTAAAGTTCTAGTGGAACTCAAATTTCATTCCAAATTCAAGTGATGATTGAGTAGAACTTCAATTTTATTCAAAATCAAATTCTTGGTAAAATCTAAATTTTATCTTGAATATAATTTTGGGTACAAGTTAATCCCAAATCAAAATTTTGAGTATGATTCAAATTCAAATTTTATCCCAAAATTCAAGCCAATGTGAATAGAGCTCAAATTCTATTTTTGGCAAAATTTCTAAATTCAAAATTTTGGCATACTCCAAATTTTCTCAAAAATTTCAAAATTTGAATAAAATTCAAATTTAAATTCTACTTCAAATTCATATGCAACAAAAAGGTGGTAGGGGCATTCAAATTTAAACCTCAAATCTTTTTCGAGTTCACTCACACATGTGCATAAATCTCGAAAATGGGGCATTTGTTGAATGAGAAATTTCGGCCAATCACAAATTGCCATGTCATTAATTTAATTAATGATAAAATAAATTTGGGACCAATTACAAATTTACGCATGTCCCTAAATTAAATTAATAGACATTAAAATTCGGAAAATCAAAGAATGCCACTTGTTTATTAGTGATCCATCGGATGACATATAAGCCAAGTTCAATCAAATTATGTCACGTGGCAATTGGACCTGAGACTAATGTAACCCGAGGTCATTAAAGAAATTTGGCTAAATTAAAATAATCCAGCCTTATTAAAAAAGGATTGGATTAAAGTCCAAATATAGCCCAAGTCTAAAGGTTGGGCCCAAGCCCAAGCCCATATGAGGTCCATCAAACTCTATAAATAAAGGAGGCCACCATTCATTTTGAGCATTCAAATCCAGACAGAGTCAGAGAACACAGAGTCTAGAGCATTCTCCCAAAGTCCAGAGTCTTCAGAAGTCAGAGAGTCCAGAGAATTCAAAAGATCCAAGATTCAGAATTCGACCAACTCAAGACTTCGAAGATCCAACGACTAGAAGACTCCAATGAATCAACCGTCTCTTCATCAAGATACAAGTTGAAGATTCGACCTTCCTCTGTCTGAGATCAAGCTCGTGAACCCTCAGATCAGACTCTACATTTTGAGAGAAAGTATTAGAGGATAAATATTAGAGACTGTAACACTTCTACATACAAAATCAATAAAATCAAGTTCATTTCCTCGAATCAAATTTATCCTCATTTTTGGGTGATTTAAACCTTGGATAAGTTGGATCGAAGGTTGTTTTGGTTGATTCTAGCATTTTGGTTGAATACTCATTCATTGTTTGTTTTGTTCATCAAGCTCTCCGTTCAAATTTCGGCGATTCAAGCAGTGGGTCTTCGAGTTCTAGCAATTTTGTGCAATTTCGTCTTTGGGTAAGTGTAGCGTATTTAGTCTGGCTCGATTTTTAATAAAGTTTATAATTTCTCCAAATTAAATTTGGAGAAATTTAATCCCGAATTTGGGGCCTTGACTGGAATGTACTTTATTGTAATGTAATTCATTAGATTTTTTTTTAATTTTTTTTTATATAGTTTTGTTTATCTTTATTTTTTCTATTTTATTTTATTTTATTTTTTATTTTTTTATCTCTTCATTTTATTATTATTATTCTATTTATTTATTTATTTTATTATGTTTTTATTGTATTTTTAGCTTATTTTTTTTTGTTTTATTTTTATTTATTTAATATTTTATTTTATTTTATCATTATTATTTTCTTTTTCTTTTTCTTTTTCTTTTTCCTTCTCTTTCCTTCTCTTTCTTCTTTCTCTCCCTTCCCCCACGTTTTCCTCTTCCCTCATTCAACCCCATTTCCCTATTCAAATGACATCTTCATGAGAAGAGGCTTGAAAATCTCCACCATGTCCCCAATTTTGGCATCCCTCTCAAGTATAAAAGGGGAGGAGATAGAGGATGAAAGACAACAAAAAAAAAAGGAGGGAAGAAGAGTGAAAGAAGTTTGAGGGAGGAAAAGACAAGTGAAAGAAAGTTTTGAAATGTTCTTTTAGAGAGAAGTTACTAAGTTTTAGAGACAAAGAAATTTGAAAGCGCCCACGCCACCGCCGCTCAGCACACTGTCACTGCCGTTTGCCCGTTGATTCCGGCGAAGTTCCTAAGTGAGGGCTAAGAGAAAAAGAGGAGGGAAAGTGGAAGGGCTAAAAGAAAAAGAGAGGAAAGGAAGTTGGGGAAGAAGAAAGAGGAAAGTGAATAAGGTGGGTCTCAAATATTTATTTATTTATTGTTTATTCTTTTAATTTCTCTCTCTCTTTTTTTTTTATAATAAATTTCTCTCTCCTATTTCTTTCTTTCACAAAAGGAAAATAATCTTTTTCTCTTTTTTTATATATTATCAAAACTTTTCTAGTTTTATTTTGACTAGAAATGCATAATTGAAGTTTCGAAATATATTGCTATTTTTTTCTTCTTTTTTTTCCCTAAATTCAACAGAACTTCAATTTTTCTTTGATGATTTAATTTGGAGTTTCTATTCAAGAAGGTTCTTCTAAAAAAGGAATTCCAAGATGGTTCTAAACCGAAGTTTATAAAAACCTCAATTTGACTTAATTTGGTTGTCCAAATCTAATTGACCAATTACAAATTTCAATTTGGTTTCAAATTGATTTTCAAAGTATCTGCAACTCTGTCTTTGGCGTTTTCATAATTTAAAACCTCTTTATTTTCTCTCTTTCCAGGTCAATTTAAATTGAATTCTAATTTGAGCTTTCTAACTTTAGTTTTCTTGATTATCATTGCAAGTTAGGTCTCAATCTAGAATTTCCATTTTAAACTCCAATTTTATCTTAAAATTGGCCCTTGATTGGTTCAAAGAAAATTTCAATTTTGTCAAATCAATTTCAATTTTAACTAAATTGGAAATCAATCGATGTCTATGGATTTTAATTAAATTGGAAATTAGATTTCAAATTTGTTTTACATTAAAGTCTCCAAATCAATTTAAATTTGATCTTAATTTGGAATTTTAATTTCAATTTCAATTTCCTCTCAAATTGAATTTCAATCTGTAACGCTCAAATGATTTTCAAATATGATTTCCATTTTGCTTCAAATTGGCTTTTAAATTGGGGTTTCTGAATGAATTTCAAAATAGTTTTACTTGTTTCTAATTGAATTCGATTTCAAAATTATTTTTTTTTCGTTGAATGGTGTCAAACCACTCATGATTATTGGTTCACATTTTATTTTGGGAAAAATACACTTTTAGTCCCTGAGGTTTGGGCTATGTTTCATTTTGGTCCCTCAGTTTTCAAACTCAACAATTTAGCCCCTGAGGTTTGGTTTTAGTTTCATTTTGGTTTCTCTATCCATTTTTCCGTTAGAAACTAACGGTTTGCTGATGTGGCGCTATTTTTTAATTAAAAAAAGTATTTGTTTTAATTTTTGAAATAAAAATATATTAAAATAATAAAAATATTATTATTTTTAAATTTTTTATTTCTTCTCCCTCCTTCTCTTTCTTCTTCTCCTTCACCTTCTTCACATGACTTCTTCTTCTTCTTCTTCACCTGCTCCACAGGGCTGGCGGCGACCGACGAGAAGAAGTAATAATATTTGTATTATTTTAATATATTTTTATTTAAAAAATTAAAAAATATTTTCTTAATTAAAAAATAGCGTCACGTCAGCAAACCGTTAGTTTTTAACGGAAAAATGGATGGAGGGACCAAAGTGAAACTAAAACCAAACCTTAGGGGTTAAATTGTTGAGTTTGAAAACTGAGGGACCAAAATGAAACCTAACCCAAACCTTAGGGACTAAAAGTGTATTTTTCCCTTTTATTTTTGAAATGTGAAATGGTAAATATGAGACAAAAATAACTCATGTACTACCTATGATGGAGTTGAAATAGTTTTCAAATTTTTGAGGTAAAGAGTTTCCTTTAATGTCTACATGGTAATAAAGCCATGGGTAACCCCACTCACAAAATTAAATCCTTACTTTATTTAAAGATAAGGTGAAATTAGTGAGACGTTTTTTTTTCATTTTTTTTTAAAAAATTGATTGTTTATTTTCATTAAGATATGAACATTTGATTAATGAATTTGAGTAATAAATAAAATGTTTTCAAACGGGTGTTGTAGGGTGCTAATACCTTCCCTACACACAGCTGACCCCCGAACCTCATTTTGGTTTCTAAGATCAGTTTATTTTTTTAAAACGGGTGACCAATCACACCCCAAGATGATTGGTGACAACTCCAAACCTTTAACCTCGAAAGAGATCCTTAGGGAAGGACGTCGGTCGTTCCGCGTCCAGATGACGTTGCAACAGTAAACGTTGTACAACAAGTCTTGCATGTATTTTGAACCAATTTTGGCTCCTAGTGTTATGCCCATGATTAATTGGTCGTTGAATGTAGGTACCTATTGGATTTGAAGGTTAAATTATCGATTTAGGAGCAAATTGGGTCCACGACTAGCAAGCTAAAGGTTAATAATTGGGTACGTTTTCGGTGCTAAACCCTCTCTAAATCAATTGGTTCCTAGTAGAGCAATGGATTTTAGGTCTTGTTGGTTTTAAGGTCTTTTTCCCCTTTTTGTGTAGCTTGCTTAAGCCTTGAATTAAGGAAGTTGTCAGAGAATTATCCAGAATAATTTAAGTCAAGGTAAGTGGCTTTACTACTGGAATACTTAGGCTAGGTTGGGAAATTTTGTGCTGATAGGATAAAATCTACGCGTATGTTTGTTATTTGCATGATTTCATGACACAAGAACCATGAACTTATTTGTTATATTGACAATGATAGATTGTGTGACTTTGTGTCCTATATGATTGAGAATTTTATGCACATTATCATGTATTACGATATTTTGATATGGGACCACATGAATATGTATGTTTCATGAAATTGAAAGAATCATGTGAAGGATTGGAATTCCCAATTCCGTTACAGCAGAAGCAATTGGACCGTTCGTAAATTAATTTTGTTCTACAAAATACTAATACATTGGCAAAAAGTTAAGTGAAGAGAAACATACCTCCGTCTGACGACTCTGAATTCTTCAACGGACACCACCACAAGGGCTTCCCCACTATAACTCTGAGATTAAGAACGTAGTTGTGGGACTACCTAATCTTGAATGGGAAAAACTCTTCTCTCTAGAGTTCTTGGGTTGAGAGAATATGAGAGGGAGGCTAGAATGAGACCTTAGGGTTAGAGTTCTCATAACCTTTCCTTTTATAAGAGAGGAAACCCTAATGTGAGGTTAGGAAACAATCTTGACCGTTAGATCAAGATCAATTAATTAATTGATTAAATCAATTAATTAAATGTTAATTAATTAATCATATTAATAAATTAATCTCATGCACATTTAAATCTTATTTAAATGTAATTTCCTCACATAATATGTAGTTTAATTAACATAATATATGTGTTTCCTCACATCATATTAATTAACTTAATTAATCATATTAATTAATTAATATATAGTTTAAATCACATTTAATTAATTCGATTAAACTAATCAATTAATTAATTCTAATAATTAATTAATTTCATAATTAAATATCACTCATATTTAATTAATTACTCATTAGAATCATATTCTAATAATTCCCTCGTAGACTATAGTTTAATTAAATCTCATTTAATTTAAACTAAATTGAATAATTAATTAATTCATGATTAATTAATTCATCTTCTAATTAAATACCATATATTTAATTAGACATATATTTGAACTCTTTCAAATATATTAGTCTCTCAATTTAATAAAGTTTAACTCAAATTAGACTTTATCTTTTAATGCATCACTATACATTGTATTAATTTGTATCTCATACAATTAACTTAAATACCAATATGAATTTGAACTATTCAAATTCTCTCAAGATATAATTGTTCCTAATTACTCTTTACGAGCTAGCAAGGGAACCTAATGGACCTACATATCAGAAGCTCCAATGATATGAAGTTAACCAAATAAACTCATTAATCAGGTTAACAAATATTCATTAACTGTGGGTCATTCCACTAAAGACCCACAGCTGAACTCTTCTCACTGTAGAACATTTTTGTGTCCACGGATATAGATCTATACCGGTAAGTCAATCCTTCACGAGTGTCCGTAATCACAGCTGGGTCAAATTACCGTTTTACCCCTGTGTTACATCTGTCTCCTTAAGTACTAGTGCTCCTCTAATGAACAACCTGTTTATGGTCCAACCAATAAACAGAAAGTCCCTCTCGGGCCAATGAGAGGGCGAGATCCCTTTTTTCAAATCCCGGAGTCACCACTTAAGGGAATACTCATCTACTTCTCCTAGAAGTGAGAAGGAGTGAATTCCTTCTTGTGTTGTCATGTCCCCAGCCTCCCACTCGGTCTTGTCCCCAAAAAGGAAGGCATATTGAGTCGGCGTATTGGCCACTCTCACCCATGCTAATCAAAGGACAATCCCTCATGAGGAGTTCATGACACACTCAGGATTAAGACTGAGTTACCTACGTCATCCTATTGAAATAATAACCTAACTAGCTAACGGTGTTATATCTAGTGGTTTACCATTTCATGGTTCGGTCTTATGCAAACTCATTGCATAGTATACCCCTGCTCGCATGTCTACTACATGGATGCTTTGGATCAATACGTCTGTATCCAATACAAAGTAAGTCGTATCACATAGTGTTACCAGGATAAGGTACCCAACCTTATCCTTGTACTATAGACCTTTTAGGTTGTTACTTGAACATCGATCCCCGTATGTCCCCACATACTAGTTCAAGTTACATACAAACAACCTTGGATCTTAGTTTATTGGATTTGGGTCAAATTGTGCAATATTTAACAATAACACTTTATTGTAGAAACTCAATAACACTTTATTGAAATAAGTACACAATTTGTTTACATTCACTATCTACAAGTTTTAGGACATAAAACCCAACATCATGTTCATGGCAATTACGTATACCTTAGAGGAAATTGATGTACATCTAGAGCAACCCGAGGTACTGTAGGCGAGATTCGACCCCACTAATTAGATGCCAACTGACTATTAGATGGGACGCATTCTCTAAAGGATGCCTACTGTATCTCTTAGTTGGGAGAGGAACCAGAGGAAAGATAATTGTCCATGGTAAGCTTTAAAAGAAACTCATAATTAAGAGGAAAGGGGAATAGGGTCCCATCAGATAAGCATGAACCATGTTCTATGTGTTTGCATATCCTGACCCCAGTAGTGGGGCTACTTACTGAGTATTTTAAATACTCATTCTTTCCATGAATTTTTTTTTTTTTTCAGGTAAAGGCAAGGGCATGTGATAGCAATAGATGAGGACTTGTTAGGCAGCCATGGGCGAGACTAGGACTCATGGATTTCTTATTTTCTTTGGCTTTAAGAACTATGTTTTCATTCTTTTATTTCTTTAATAAACTTGTTGAGGATTCTTTTGAGGCCATGTAAAACCGTTAGCTTGGATTTGAAGGAATTGAATCCCTACGGAAGCAAATTTAATCAAGTGTAATCCAATTCAATTTCACAAAATACCGATACATTGGGCAATTAACACAGCAGAACAATTTCTACATTAAATTAATCTTATTAAGCATGCTGTTTATTTTCTTCAAACTACTTTAGAGATTGGTTTACTTACGTGATTGAAACCATAGAACTCAGCGCAATGCTCCAAACTTGAGTTTCACGTACTGTATCCCAAGAACACCACCAATGAGAACACCCACTATATCTCTGAACCCTGAGATTTGGATTGTGGGATCCAAAATGTCTTGGAGAGGGAATGACTAACAGCAGGAATGGTTGCTGTGATTTTTTCTTGGGAGAGATAGATTGTGTTGAGAGAGCTTTCTTTTCTGTAAACCTACAGATAATGTTTGTGAGAGAGAGAGTGAGAATCAGGGGACTACCAAAAATCCAAAACTCCCCTTCGTGTAGCATCCCCACATTGGCTGAAGAAGGGAGGGGAGTTACAATCGTGTAACTCCCCATGAGGTGTCAATCCCTCATTCCTTGAATTATTAATTTAACATATTAAATTAATAATTATACACACTATATATTATACATTAAATTAATTTAATCATATCAAAATTCAATTAAATCAATTTTAACATATAGTTTCAAAAGCAATTAAATCATATTTAACTAAATTGATTCAACCAACTAATTAAATATCATATATTTAATTAATTTTATATTTGAATCACATTCAAATATTCCTCTCTCTTTTAAACAATAGTTTTAATGTGCATCCAATGTACATTAATTATAAACTATAGTGTTAATTTAATTAAATCCTATTTAATCAAATTAAATTAAATTAATTTAAATATAATATATTTAATTAATTTTCCATTTTAATCATATTCAAATAATTCTCTCATATACTATAGTTTTAATATGTATCCCTATTCATATTAATTTTACTCTATAGTATTTCTATGAATCTAATTCATATTTAATATTTGAACCCTTCGAATATTTGGTTCTCTCACATAATTAATTTTGAATCACATCCAAAATTAATTTTATTATAAAGTTTAACTCAATAATTAAACTTATATTATAATGTATCTCCATATAGATACATTATTAATTGCATCAAATACAATTAACTAAAATTCTCTTAATATTTAAGACTAACTTAATCTCAGAATCCTTTACGAGCTAGCAGGTGGACCTAATGGACCAACATATCAGAAGCTCCCACGATACAAGATTAACTGGCTAAACTCATTAACAAAGTTAATCAACATTCGTTAACTATGGGTCACTCCACTAAAGACCCAAAGCTGCACTCTTCTCACTGTAGAATATTTTTGTGTCCACAGATATCGACCATACTGGTAAGTCAATCCTTCATGAATGTTCGTAACGCCAGCTGGGTTAAATTATCGTTTTACCCTTGGGTTACCTCTAGATCCTTAAGCACCATTGATCCCTCTAATGAACAAGCTGTTTAAGGTCCAACCACTAAACAGAAGTTCCTCTTGGGCCAGGAGAGGGCGACGTGCACCTTTGATCAAGACCCGAAATCAACCCTTAAGGAAACACACATCTATTTACCCCAATAGGGGAAATAGTGAATTTTATCTTGTAATGTTATGTTTCCAGCCCCCACTCGGTCTTGCCCCTGAAATGGTAGGCTCATTGAGTTGGCGAACTGGCCACTCTCATCCATACAAATATAAGGACAATCCCTCATGAAAAGAGGTTGATAACATACTCAGGATTTAGATTGAGTTACCTAGGTCATTCCATTGAATTAGAAACCTATCTAGTCTACGACGTTACATCTAGTAGTTACTATTTTGTGGTCCGGTCTTATGGAAACTCATTGCATAGGATACACCCTCACTCGTATGTCTCCTACATGGATGCTTTGGATCAATGCATCTGTATCAAATACAAAGCGGACTGTATCACATAGTGTCACCAGGATAAGCTACTCAGCCTTATCCCTATACTATAGACCATTTAGGTTGTTACTTGAACATTGATCGCCGTATGTCCCCACATACTAGTCCAAGTTTCATTTAAATAACCTTAGATCTTAGTTTATTGGATTTAGGGTTAATTAATGCAAAACTCAATTATTCAATAACAAATTACTGAATCACTCAAATAATACTTTATTGAGGTTAATTAATTTGTTTCATTTACTATCTATGAGTTTTAAGACATAAAACCCAACAACTCCCACTTGAACTAAAACTCTAGTGGGGAATGTACATCAACAATAATAATCAACGAAGTAGGAATAATGTTTTGTATTAATACTGTATAATACAAGAAAAGTAGAAATACAAGTAAAATACAATAAACTAGGACATTCACAATACCCATTACATTTCTCCCACTTGCCCTAGATTATTCTATGTACATATCTCGCAGACCTAGACTCTCTAGATAACCCTCAAACACTTTAGCCGTGAGAGCCTTCTGTTCCCTTCTGGAGTGGTTAAAAATATAGGTTAAATTTACTTCAAAATAGTGTGCAAGCATACACAATCTGCAACAAGTGATAAGTATTTATCGTATCCACAGGAGCTGAATAGCCTCACTCTATTGATCTTACTTAGTTCTTAGTGATTTCAAGGTTGGTTAAATTGATTGGGGTTTTTAAAATGCTAGAACAAAATAAATGAGAAAGTAGAAATGTAAACGAATAAAGAAAACAAAATGGAAACAGACACTGGTTAAGACTTCTGTAATTGTTATAAAGATGATCCAACAATTCTTTTGATCAGACAATCTCATGCAGTCTTATCAGTAGGATCCTCCTGGAACTCTGGATTTTATGGAATGTGTTTTCAACTGCAATGAAGTTCTATCGATCATGCGTTAGGCAATTGGGTTATTCCTACCTCAACTATTGGCATCCACCAACTATCAACAGTCTAACGTGATTAAATGCCACACAACTCTTAAAACATTCCTGAAACTAAGAGAAGCTATACATATCGGCTGGCTAGGCGGGCACATAATAAAGAATAAGCTCAACAAGTAATCAAGATGTACAAGATCAACAAGAATTTATAGATTAATAAAAGATCACAATTACATCATTCTTAACCCGTGCCTAAAGTAAATTAGTTCATAAAGATAGACATAACACACGTTACAATCTGATTAAGCACATCCATAATATAAATTCTACAAGAAACTACTAATCCTCCTTGAGAGAATTCACAAAATGGTCTTTTTAAGTCTCCAATCGGTTTCATCTCTAACCAGCCTCCAAAGGATGGAATGAATTGACTTCATACGGCTACTCTTATTTATAAGGTGAGGTTTAACCTAATTAGGTCAAATATGATACGTGGAGCACTTCCCAAGTCTTCTAAATCCGAGATCTAAGATGAAAAAGCCACCTCATTTAATGAATTACGTGTAGTTCACGTGGCCAGTTATGCTAATACTTTGCTGGATCAACAGACTTTGCTCTCTCAAACTGGTCAACATTTACATTTTTCTGCAAAAGAAACTTCAAAGCATCAATTCTTATAATTAGGCTAAAACACAATAAACACATCTAAATGGCACAATTTAACATATAAATCATCAGATAATAGGGTAAAAATAACTCCCTTTTGGAGAGTTATTGATAGAGTGAATTTTTTTATATGTTTATCTCCTCCTAAATTGCTTACCTTCGTTGAATTTTATGTGCAAAATGCTATAATTTGACTGTAATATTGTTACAAGCCTAAAATATGAGTTCGGGACCGATTCGGGTTGAAAACGAACCAAACGGAGCAAAGTGATGGAAATACCCTCGGTCAAATCAAGTCAAGGCACGCTGAAGGCCAAACTATCGTTGAGACCCTAAAAAATGCTGCAAAAACACTCCAAAATGCTACTAATCCGAGAGCTAGCGTCTAGACGCTGGAATAGTAGCATCTAGACTCTGTGGCTAGCGTCGCGTCTAGACGCTACGCGTCGCTATAAAATCGTTTTTTCCGTATCTAGGTCATCCGAACTCCATTTCTAGTGATTCTTTCGCCGTTCTTCTCGTTTTTCTCTCTACTTTTCAGTTCTCCCAAGTTTAGATCAGTTTTGGGTGGGTTAATCAAGCCTTGGGCTTAGATTAGGCTCATCTATGGTCATCTAAGCTTGGATTGTTGTAATCGAGACCTCGGTTGTAAGTATGTTTTTTATTTCATGAGATTTCTATTCTTTCTTGCATGATTTACTGTATTGAATGTTGTTTAGACTCAATATTCATAAATTTAGTAATGTTAGGAGAGATTGACAACCTCAACCCCGATTTACTAAATTCATATGCTAATTAAAGTAGCGAATAGGTCTAAGCATGTAGCGATTTGGCGTGTTATCCCAAATTTAGCTATTGGCATGAAAGATCTAGGGTCTAAATATGTGCTTTATGTTAATTTAGGCTTTTCCTAGTTAATTTAGAGCATTCTAATCATCATCGTTCTTAATGCAATCGATTAGTAGTTAATGTGCACGGTTAGCTTATTAATCGGTTAGGATTAGTCTCGATGCATTGGTCGAACTTAGGAATTTAAGGATATTTTGCTTGCTGGCTTTTCCAGTTAAGCCGATTAGACTTTCAATTTGTGAACTAATTTCTTGATAATCAATGAATGAAATAAATCATACTGAAACCCGAGCATCTTCGATTGCAGTGATCCTTGTGGTAAGATTAACCTGCCCATCCTTTTATTTTATGCATTTAATTTTTCTATCATTTAAATTTCCAAAATTTAATTTCCCTCGTATTTCGATCTATCGCATATCCAAATCCCCCTTTGGTTACATATAAACATAAAAGAGCTTAGAAATAAAACCAATTGTTCCCTGTGATCGTTCTTGGCCACTACTGCTACAAGTTAGCTTTAGGTGTCGGTGAATAAAAATTTATTTGACCCAAAGCCTCTACAACTTCGGCCCGTCAGTTATCACCTTCGTAAATGGATCAGTAATGTTGTGCTCCGAAGCTATCTTTGTGATGATCACCTCCCCTCGTTGCACGATCTCTCTGATGAGATGATACTTGCTCTTTATGTGTTTGCCTCTCTTGTGGCTGTGAGGTTCATTAGAATTTGTCACTTCACCACTATTATCACAATAAAGGGTGATTGGCAAGTTCATATTTGGAACAACTTCCAAATCAGTTAAGAACTTCCTAAGCCATACAACCTTCTTAGCTGCTTCACAAGCAGCGACGTATTCAGCCTCCATGGTAGAGTCTGCAATGCATCGTTGCTTGATGCTACGCCAGAATATAGCTCCACCATTAAGGGTAAACAATGACCCTGATGTGGATTTCCTAAAATTCTTATCAATTTAAAAGTCAGAGCCTGTGTATCCTGTAAGGATCAAATCCTTAGCGCCATACACAAGCTGATAATCCCTCATTCTCCGAAGATACTTGAGGATATTTTTCACTACAGTCCAGTGGTCTAACCCTGGATTAGACTGGTATATATTGACTATTGTTCACTACAACAAAATGGCCCTTTTATAGCTTTTAAATATAACATTTTCCAAAATAGGCTATGAAAGAAGAAATTAAAAAAAAAAACTAAAACATAAAAACACGGAACCCCCGTGCGTGTGAAAAAAATTGGGTGCTTACTTTTCCCTCTCTTTTCCCAACCATTCTCAATCTCTTCTTCCTTTCCTTCCTCTCCACTTCCCTCGTTGCAAAGTGAGATCTTCTTCCTCCCTTTGCCGTCTGCGAGTGCTGCCAAAAAAGCCTCGACACTGTTGTCGAAAAGTCACCGCTTCCACATCGACGACCTTCTTCCCACGCGATATCGCCCAACAACCCGTGTTCTGGTGCGTCTTCCCCACACGACACCACAACACACAAACCAATTCTGCAGCAACAAGTCGACGCGATTCCGACCAACCACGAGTGTAATCCTCTCCTTTAGTACCCACGCCGGTAACGTATGACCCGCGACAACATTCAAACACAGCGGACCCACAACGTCTGACCCGCGAATGGCTTGCTTCAGCATCGATCCACAACATCAATGACCTGTCATTGTTCTTCGTGGTAGGTTTACCTGGCAGGTTAAAAACATTACTCGAGCCCTAATTTACGAGGCATGTTTCTTTTTTTGCATTTTCTGTTTGATTTTATAGTTTTAAAATTTAGTTAGATTTGAAGAAGAGAAGTTTATGGATAATGAGTAAGAACGACAATATTAGCTTGTTTCTCTTCTTCAAAAAACTGGGGAGCGACGATATCAAAGAAAGTATGCTCACTTTACAACACTGTCCCAAAGAAAGGCAAGCCTCAGGGTTGCGAAGTCATTGTCTTGGCTGCATTTCTTGTTTCATCTTCTTCTGCACAAGGTTCTCTTTTAAAACCCTAGCAATTTACCCTTCATTTCGTGTTTTAACTCGATTTCCTTTCCATTCAGTGTTCCGTGTCTCTATTCATTCAAGTTCCAGAAGAAAGTTACTCGACCTGCTGTTAATTGTTCTCTATTTTTTATAAGTTTAGATTTGGAAGTTGTGGCGTTAGGGATAGGGACAAAGTGTCTCGGTCACTAACAATTAAGCTCAAATGGTGACATTGTGAATTTGCATGCAAAAATTATTGCTTGGAGAGCTTTAATGAGGTTTCACTCAATTCTGTGTTTTTGTTATTATCTTTTCATAGTTAGATGTGAGTTTCATGGTCTTTGATTTGTACGAGCGTAATCTATGATTTGGTATATTTTTGGTCTCTAGTAAGTGGTAACTTATTAAGTATGCAGTTTTGATTTATAGACCTTTATTCTGTCACTCTGCCATTGGGCTTTTAAAGTTAGGAAATTTTGTTTTTGAGATGAGCTTATTAAACACTTTGTTCTTTTACGAAATTTGACTTTGTTTACCAAGTTTTTCTACGCACAAACTCAACATCTTTCTAGAACAACCGTGAAAATGAACATCACAGAACAAAAAAGATATGGAGTGACAATGTAAAAAGCTTTTTGTTTTAATTAGATGAGGAGGCTGGAGCTGAAAGAAAATATGTCATGAAAAAGGGATGAAAATTGCATTTATACATTTCTTAGTTACCATATATATTCTCCATGAATTGAATATTGATTTTCAGAAAGAAAGTTTAGTGCATTAATTTTGGAATGTTATAATAGTAACGAGAATTGGACTATAGAGATAGATTATTGTTGTTCTTGTTTATTTGAATTTTATGTAGTTCCTGTCCTAGTATGATGAACTTGTTGGGTTTTATGCCCTAAAACTCGTAGATAGTGAATGTAAACAAATTGTATACTTGTTTCAATAAAGTGTTATTGAGTTTCTACAATAAAGTGTTATTGTTACATATCGCACAATTTGACCCAAATCCAATAAACTAAGATCCAAGGTTGTTTACATGTGACTTGAACTAGTATGTGGGGACATACGGGAATCGGTGTTCAAGTAACAACCTAAAAGGTCTATAGTACAGGGATAAGGTTGGGTACCTTATCCTGGTAACACTATGTGATATGACCCGCTTTGTATTCGATACAGACGTATTGATCCAAGGCATCCATGTAGGAGACATACGAGCGGGGGTATCCTATGCAATGAGTTTGCATAAGATCGAACCACGAAATAGTAAACCACTAGATGTAACACCGTTAACTAGTTAGGTTACTGTTTCAACAGGATGACCTAGGTAACTCAGTCTTAATTCTGAGTGTGTCATGAACTCCTTCTCACGAGGGATTGTCCTTTGATTAGTATGGGTGAGAGTGGCCTGCACGCTGACTCAATAAGCCTACCTTCTTGGGGATGAGACCGAGTGGGGGGCTGGAGACATGACCACACAAGATGGAATTCACTCTTTCCCACTTCTAGGAGAAGTAGATGAGTGTTCCCTTAAGTGGTGACTCCGGGACTTGAACAAAGGGATCCCGCCCTCTCACTGGCCCGAGAGGGACTTTCTGTCTAATGGTTGGACCATAAATAGGTTGTTCATTAGGGGAGCAATGATACTTAAGGAGACAGATGTAACATAGGGGTAAAACGATAATTTGACCCAGCTTTGATTACGGATACTCATGAAGGATTGACTTACCGATATAGGTCTATATCCATGAACACAGAAATGTTCTACAGTGAGAAGAGTTCAGCTGTGGGTCTTTAGTGGAATGACCCACAGTTAATGAATATTGGCACTACTGCAAAAACGACCTTTAATGTCGGACAGATAAAAGGGTGCGGAGCCTTTAATGACGGACGAAAAACGTGCGTCACTTTTAATGTCGGACGCTTGATTTTCTGAAATTTTGGGCTCTTAATGTTATGCCCGACATTAAAAGCCCAAAATTTCAGACGCGTCATCAAAATCTTCCCTCCCATTTTTTCATTTCCCCCCTTTCTCTTCCATCTCTCTTCACTCTCATGTTACAACAAAACCCTCGCAGTCCAACAAACCCTTACAGTCTCCCACTCCGTCAATGCCCTCAATCTCACCGTTGATCGCCCCTCGCAGTCTCCCTCTCGGTCATACCTCACCGTCTCAAACCCTCGCAGTCTCCCTCTCTCTCACAAACCCTCGTCGTCTCCACCCTCAATCTCACGATTTCTCGTAGCGCAAGATTTGTTTTTGTTTGCTAGCATCAGCTATGAGTGTGAGGCGGAGGCGCGTCGTCTTGCCGGAGGAAATGGATGCAGACGAAGAAAGAAAAAGAGCGGACGAAGCTTCACGAGCGCCATCACCGAGCCATTACTAGTCAAATGGACTCCACCAGTACGGTAACTTCCCCTTTCCTGCTCGCGCTGATATGAACGATGTGCTGGCCGCATTTGCTAGGGAGGTTGGCTGGGTTGTCGAGGCGAATGGCACCACCTACAGGCAATCCACTCCGCCTTCTCAGTCCCAAGGTGTTGGTACTTTTTATTCAACTCTTCGTGTATTTTAAAAATTCAATTTAAGAGTCATTGTGACGCTAATTTTTTCGTACTTAGATATCTTTATGGATTCTTTAAAATAATTATTGATTGATCTCTGTTGCCGCTAAAAGAATCGAGAATGAACGAATCTGATTTAATGGAACATGAGAACATCACTACTCTGAAGTGACTAATGATCAATGTTGTAAAAGGAAATAGGGAACATAAATGAAGTTTCAATGATTGGTGATAGTATCAGGCTCAAAAGAATAAACTCGTCGGTTATTCTCGCAGTTTTATCGATACTTTTAAAGACAAATGTGTTAGTTGAGACTTTTGCTGCATTTTAGGTGTGGATATCTGGCAATGCTTCATAGGTTTCTACTGTCATTGGAAAACCTTCGTGTATCTGTCATATATGTTTGCTTTATACTAGTAGACAACGTAGATGGTGTTGGAGTTTCAACATGGGGAAAGATCATATAGGCAGAACACTTTGCACTCTACTCGTCTTGCCAATGAGGATTATAAAAGTTAAATTTTAGGTAAATGTACATGTGTTTGTGTTTTGGAAAAGTTACTTATATAGCTTTGTAACTTTATTTTACTTGATAAAGTTAGATCAACATGGTTGTTTTTCTTAAATTTGGCGTTTGTTTAAATTTGGTGTTTTGCTTGTATAGTTTTGTAACATTATTATTAGGTCGTGAGGTGTAGAATTTCAATTTGGAAGTCTGTTGAGCATTGCCCAACACATGTCTGAGTTGTTAGGTGCTATTCGGTAAGTTTAGGTACTAGCCCATGTTTAATCGACCATATTTTTGTATTACCCACTCCCTAATGTCTTCGATTTCACAGGTTTAAGCCCCTTCGAATGCTAATTAACAAGGTCCAAGCTCTTTTGGTAAGGTTTTATAGGTAATAACACATTCTAGGCCCTTTCAAACTCAATTGAATCAGGTTATCTTGATCTCTAACCTTTAGGTATGCCTTGTTGGTAGTTTTGAAACCTCTCGAGCACCTTAGAATAAGCATTGAGTCATTTTGGATAAGTTGTAGATGGTAAGGTTTGATTTAGACCCTTTCGAACCCCTTATTAGCATCTTAGAACACTCTTTAACACTTAAAAGCTGTAATTGTAGTTTTAGGCTAACTCAAAGTGTTCAAGCTAGCTTTTAAAGTTGTTTTTGAGTAAGCTTGTTCCTCCTAAATACCTTTTGGGCTTGAATTAAGGTTTGGAGTTGATCTTAAAATTGCCTTGATGTTAAAAGTAAAATGCTCTGCTTGGGAATATGACCTTAAAATTGCTTCTGTGGATGATAATGACTAATTTAACTATCACCCTTAAACTTAGCTTTTCTGGATACATTGTTTTAGATTTGAAGGATCTATTTTACTCCCTCTCACATCTCATTTTCTCTCTTACTCCATCTCTCTCTTGAAGAGCAATAACATAGTTTCTGTCCTGCACAATCAAATCTTGGTGCAACACAGTTTTTCATTCCAATGATGTTTGTTAATTCATCTCCATCATGGAGAAAGCTTGGGCTTGAATTGGATTACTTCCCCTTGAAATAGTTCCATGCTTAGGCCTGCACATAATTACATTGGTGGTCAAGATTATATTGTTCTAACGCTTTGTGTTACATGCTTAGGCCTGAAATAGTTTCATGCTTGGGTGGACTTTCCCTGGAATGTAAGTTGCATTCAAATTCTTTGGGAAATCCTACTTTGCATGAGCTACCTTCTACAATCTTTCTCTAATTGTTTTCAGGAAAATAAAAATCTCGTTCCCATTCTAAATAAATTTACAGCACAAGCATGTTTGGATTGTACCATAAAAAGGTCTCTTTATTTCATTGTTTCTGCTACTTTTTTTTTTTTTTGGTTATATACTGAACTCTAATGAATTATGAGATTTTATGTTGGTGTAAAATGATTTCAAAAGGGTTTACAAGCATGTTTATATGAAGAAAGAGGTAGGCTTATGTTTAATGCCCACCAACTATTTGTTGTCTGTTCTGCACTTTCGTTTCTTGGGGCTTTTCTATTATTTAACTGTGCAATTTGATTAGCTCTGCCTTTGGAGTGATTTGGGAATGTGGGTTTTGCAATGTGATGGTTTTGTTTTTTCAGGGGAGAGTTGGGAGTGGAATATGGAAGTTTGAAGTGATTTTCTTTGTGGTTAGAGTTTGATTGTTTGAAATGAGGCATGGCTTCTTAGGATTTTAAAGATGTTTTCTTCCTCTTAGTTCCAGTTGTTAAGTTTCATGGGAGTTTAGAGGGTAGTAGTTGGAAAAGAAATGCCCAAATTTTGCCCAAATAGTGATATTTTGAAATGATGATTAGGCGATTGTTTTCCTAAATGGTTGGTACCGATAATTGTTGTCTGGATTTTGTCATTTGCTGGCTGAAAATTAGGAAAATATTTGCTTTGTTGAAGTCAACCTCGTGCCTTTGTCAATGTTGCTTTACAGTTGACAAAGTGTTTTAGTGCTCTTGATTTCAATGCTGGTTAGAATTCAATGTCAATGCATTTTTTTCTTTCACATATTTGATAACATTCAATTTACTTTATAATTATCCAGATCTACGTTATTGTTGCTTCACGAGCTGTTAAGCATGAGGATTTTGTTGAGCAAGTAAAGAAATTGTTCACTAAGTTGTTAGCTGAACCAATCACAACTTCTCAGTCGGTTGCAAAGGAGCCAACAATTTTTACTTATTTTGAGGTTAGGAATAATTGATGACGATGTTCCTTTGGCACAATTTGCTATTGCTTTTAATGGAGCATCTTGGACATAGGAATTTGTGTCATTAGCAGTGCGTTCGGAATTGCAGATGCTCATGTTCAAAGATAAGGTTCTTTTCTCTCACTAACTCATTTTCATTTGTTTTCTTTTCATTTCTGCTCTTTTTCTTCAAGTTTGATGCAATGGTGTTCTCTATACTGTGTTGATCGTCCTTCTTTTTGTTACATTCATTAGTTTTTTGGTTGATGATAAGCTTTGTTGCTGAACCAACTTGATCTGGAGTAACATTAAAGATATAAATAATTTTCCTTCTACTTCATCATCAACTCTGGAACTTGTATCTTCTTGTTCTTTGTGTCTTATTTTTGTTTGTAATTTCAGATATTCAGGACATTCTTGGTGAAGAAACAGGTTCTAACGCCATGGTAGATTGTTTGTTTTGGTTTTCATGTGATTGGAGCTTTGTTTGGTTGCAAAGAATTAGTCGGAGTAGAGCTAAAGAAATGAACGTACGCAATTCTTGCCATTTCCAATTCTTTTTTGTTCTACAACATTTTTATTCATCTTCTCTACTTTACCCATATGTCTTGAGTTTTAATTTTAGTTTAAGGATTTGATTGAAGATGTGTGCCGATTGTATTTCACTAATACGTTTTTTATTTGTATAAGGTTTGGAATTCATCTTGTTAAGCGAGAACTGTTGCAGATGATGAAATGGATATTCTTAAAAAAAAAAACTCGAAGATGAACTTGGGAAAGAGCATTTAAGGAGTTGTATACTTATTTTGTTTAGTAATTTTACTTTTTCTTTGTAAATTTGGTTCATGGATGTGATTTGTGGATGGACGGAAAGTTTCATGTATTATATACATTGTTATATTTTATTAATTAAATTCATGTTCGTTGAGTTTTAGTTGTGTAAAAATACTTTCGAGATTTTATTTTGTGTATATGTTTAAATACTTTCGACATTAAAAACTGACCGACATTAAAAGTGACTTTTAATGTCAGACAAAGAGTGAGTGACCGACATAAAAAGTTCACCTTTAATGTCGGGCATTGACCGACATTAAAAGTCACTTTTAATGTCGTTCAAAGCTTGTTTTATGACATAAAAAGGGTCCTTTTAATGTCAGGCAATGACCGACATTAAAAGGGTACTTTTAATGTCGGACAGAGCTTTTAATGTCGGTCAATGACCGACATTAAAAGCGACCGACATTAAAAGAGGCTTTTAATGTCGGGCAATGCCCGACATTAAAAGCGACCGACATTAAAACTTTTAATGTCGGTGTTTTTAATGTCGGTCAGTGACCGACATTAAAGACTTTTAATCAGTTAACCTCATATCATTGAAGCTTCTGATTTGTAGGTCCATTAGGTCCCCCTGCTAGCTTGTAAAGAGTAATTAGGAACAATTATATCTTGAGAGAATTTGAATATAGTTCAAATTCATATTGGGAATTAAGTTAATTGTATGAGATACAAATTAATATAATGTATAATGATACATTAAAATGTAAAGTCTAATTTGAAATTAAACTTTATTATTATGAGAGAAATAAATATTTGAAGAAGTTCAAATATTAATATGAATTTGATTCATATTAAATTTATAGGATATAAGAGAATTGGAAGGAGTTCCAATTTTAATATGAATTTGATTCATATTATAGAATTAATTAATTGAAGGCCTGAAATTAAATATATGATATTTAATTGGGTAATTAGTTAATTAACTAATAGAAGGTCTGAAATTAAATATATGATATTTAATTGGTGATTAATTAATTGGAAATGATTAATCACTTATGGAAGTAATTAATCATTTATGGAAATGATTTAATCACTTATGGAAGTGATCAATCATTTATGGAAAAGATTAATCAATTATGGAATTGATTGGTTATGGAATTGATTAATTATGGAAAAGATTAAATCAGTTATGGAAATAATTGATTTTAAATGAATATTTTATTCATGACCTTTCTCCTATAAATAGAACACTACCCGGTTTAGGGACTACAACATATGGCCACCATAAGGCCCTCTCATATTCTCTCAACTCAAGAACTCTAGGGAGAATTTTCTCTAGATTAGGTAGTCCCACAACTACGTTCCTAATCTCAGAGAATAGCAGGGTAGCCTCGTGGTGGTGTCCGTTGAAGTATTCAGTGTCGTCAACGGAGGTATGTTTCTCACCACTTAACTTTTTGCCAATGTATTGGTATTTTGTAGAATAAAATTAATTTACGAACGGTCCAATTGCTTCTGCTGTAACGGAATTGGGAATTCCAATCTTACAAAACTTACCTATTTGAGAGAGATTTTGTTTTTTTTAACAAGCATACGTGCATATCTATTTGGGGAGTTCCATTGCATTACTAGCCCTGTACGAGAATTCAGTGTTAGACATTATGGTCTATGGTGTTTAAGAAAAAGAAATTGCAGTCCTATTGGCAAAACAAAGGCTTGTAGGCCAAGTTTACAGTTTACACATGACATTCTTTGTGTTTATAGCACCACATGTTTTGAAAGTGATAGAATCAACCTGATTTTGTCCAAAAACTGTTTATGCTCTTTCATTGTCATAGCTCAATCGAGTAGAAACATTTTATTCTTGTGTATTCTTTTAGTAGTGTTCGAAAGATGATGCAGTAGATTGTAAATCCCATTTTATGGGGCAGGGTTGTTGGTTATCTATTATTTTATCCTTGTTTTCTTTTGAAATTTAGATGGAGTTTCTTTTCAAAGCTAAAGATATTAGAGAGGAGAATTGGAAAAGGAA
The DNA here is from genome assembly GCA_017139565.1 of Luffa aegyptiaca. NCBI lineage: Eukaryota > Viridiplantae > Streptophyta > Magnoliopsida > Cucurbitales > Cucurbitaceae > Luffa > Luffa aegyptiaca. The sequence goes on along the minus strand of CM029398.1, from coordinate 31,322,821 downwards.
GCAAATAATGAAGTTGTAGATGATGTAACATGTTTTGTTAAGTTTTAATATAGATCTTTCTTTGATACATTTTTAATATTTGTTGCAATACATGCTTAACATTTGAAACATAATGAATTAGGATAAGAGAACTCTCCCCACAATTGAGGTTTAGTTTGGAAGCAGTCAACCTTTCTGTTGATTGGTATTGTATCTAGTAATAGTTTCCTATCAGCAGACTAACTTTTGAACGTAGCTTCAATATACTACTTTTGTTATAAAAACAGAACTTGTCAAAATTAGATTCTTGGGTGTTTCCATGCAACATTTCAAACTCGTTTTTGTCTTATTTACTAATTTCTGGAGTTTTCGTCCTTTCACTTATCGTTGGCAAGTATATCATATTTCCTTTGATATAGTTGAACAATCTAAGCACCTTATTCATTTATGAGCCTTTGTGGGTGCATGAGATATAGAAAGCAAGGATGATTACAGTAGCATGGTTCGTTACTTCTTTGTTCAAGATTTGATTAGTGTTGTTTTACATTAAAGTCAATATCATCGATTGTTACATGACTTTGAAGTGTTAAGGTTTTCTGACTAGTTGTATTTGTAGTTTATGAGTTTAGAGTTGTTTACGAATCCTTCGTATTTGGTTAGATTTCTACCCGAGCTTGGTTTTATAGTTAGCTTCTATCAGTTGTTTGTTGTAATGGCAAGTATGTTTTCTTTTCTTATATGTGTTTAGGTTCCAAGCTTGAAGCTTGAGTTGAAGCAGAAAATCTAGTTGAGTTTATCTTCCACATTGTGATGCTTCATTATTCAGTATCATTGTTCACACACTGTTTCATTTGTTATTTTCTTTTATATGATGTTTGAAGTAGACTCAATCTTAGTATATGGTTTGCATTTCATGGATATTGAGTCATTACAGTTTATTTGTTAGTTGCCAATATTTTGGTTGGAACCTTGTATTATATATCTAGTAGAAAAATTGAATTAAGTTAAAAACTTATTTGCTTAATAACCAACGTTGCTTGATTCATTCCATTGGCCTACTGTATTTTAATTGAGCAATCCCAAGTCTTCACTAGTGGTACAAGACAGTAAGTCATGCTGCTCAATTAATTGTTGGGCTCTATGACTTATGCTGCAATTATGGCAATATGTTGAAAAAGCATCATGCTTCTTTGAACTTAACTTCTGCTAGATTGTGAATTTAAGGTCTTTGAGAGTCATTGTTAGAAAAAATCTGACGGATAAGGAAGTGATTGCTTTTGTCCTTCTCCTTATTGTTATGCCATCAACACAAATGGTTTGTGTTCGTTCACTCCCAAATCCTATAATTATTTTGCTTGCAATCTCTAGCCCATATAACTCTAAAATTGCTTGGGATATATAACATTATTGGTTAGATTAAGTTAGGGGCCTTTGTTGGCCTATTCTAAAAATATCAATGTTTTGTATTATGTGGATAAGTTTGAAAAATGAAGAAATATTTGTTGGTTTAACCACCTGGGCAACCAACAATATTCTATAATATTATTGAGATTTTATTTCGTGTATAGCTTAAGAAAGAGTTGTGTTTTGCTTGGAGTTGGGTGGATATATATTTGAACTAAGTGTCATTTGGCAAATTTGAAATAGAATGGTCTTATATGTTGTTGGATTGGATCTCTTTTTAACTTAAGATCTTGATTTTGTGTTTAGATTATAAGTTTGATGGACCTTGGTGCTTGTATCTAACTTTTCTAGATTAAAGTTTTATGTGTGTGTTTAATTGTTATTTTAATAGCATTTGGAAAATAATCACTATGCAACTCTTTTTTCTTCACTCACTTATATACTTTGATTACATTGTAAGGTTTGGTTTACTGTCAATGTGAAACACTGGTTACTCAAATAAAATTGTATCGAGATATGTAAACATAATTTTGTTGTTTTTTGTAAGCATTTCTTTTCCTTCTACAAAACAACTTTCTTTGTTGTTTCCTTTTTTTACTTTGATGATAGCCAGACCTAAGCATTTTACCCAATTTAATGTGTTTCTCTCTTTGCTTGTAATACATAAAAAGGAGGTGTATATGAGAACATGGGTTTTAGGATGTGTGATGTTCTTATTAATATGCCATGACGAGATTAGTGTGTTTCTCTCTTTCTCTCACTACTATTTTACACACTTATATACTTTGATTACATGGGCTTTAGAATATAGTGTTTCTCATTATAGCCTTTGAATAGGCTTTTTTCTCTATTTTCTAGTTATGCTCGTAGGGTACAAGGAGCAAAGGGTAATCAACGAACACCACCGCTCCCCTTTTCTGTACAAAGACAAAGGGTAATCAACGAACACCACTGCTCCGGTAAGTACACGAAATTTCTAGTTATAAAAATTTAAGCTTGAAATGCAAATAATAGCGCCTAAAACTCTTAACAATCTAATAACTTACGTACTACATTACATTTTGTTGATAAGAAAACTTAGCATCTTGTATTAAAACTAATTTTGATTTATTGGACTACTTAGTTTTTGGATCTTGTGATTGCTAAGGCCTCGTTTGATAACCATTTGGTTTTTGGTTTTTGGTTTTCGAAAATCAAGCTTATAAACACTAGTTTCACATACAAGTTTCTTTGTGTTTCTAATACCCTTCTTTCCATGTTTTTAAAAACCAAGCCAATTTTTGAAAACCAAAAAAAGTAGTTTTCAAAAACTTGTTTTTGTTTTTGGAATTTGGCTAGGAATTCAAATGTATCCTTGACAAGGATGAAAACCATGGTAGGAAAATTGGGAGAAAATAAGTCTAATTTTCAAAAACCAAAAACCAAAAACAAAATGGTTATCAAACGAGGCCTAAATTTTTTGAGGTGGATTATTGTGATGTGATTACTAAATTTTGTTGGAGGTGAATTTGTGTGTTTTGATGTTTAGTACATGTGATGTCTTTTCTTCTTTTGATTTCATGGGACAATTTCGGAAGACTGAATGAGAGAGGAAAGGAAGTCCCTTTTAAAAAAAAAGTTCAGTTGGAAGATTAAATGGGTTGGATTTTTTTTGTTGTAATCTAATGCTTATAAGATAGGTGAAATTTGATTGAAAATTATTTCATGGATTTTGGTGGGGGGTGATCTTTTGCTTATAGAATATGTGAAATTTGGTTGAGAAAACGACCTCATGGATTTTGTTTTGTTCGGGGGAGGGAGGGGTGGAAAAAGCTCAGGAGATTTACCCTTGTAATTTTCTTGTGATTTTTCTTATAGAATAAATGAAAATATTTTGGAAAGTCACATTCTCTTCTCTTGGAAAACTTTTTGCATACCTGTTGCTAGGAGCACATTGAAAAACTGAGGTTGAGATAAGTTGGATTTACATTTAATTTAACTTTACCTCATCTCATATGAGAATTTCTCTTAGACTAGAACCACTATGTACTTGTTTTAGAGGCAACCAATCCTTGTAAGTGTATTTTTTTCCTAAGAAATTTTTCTGTGCTTATACTTTATAAATTGTTTGTTGAAATAAATCTCAAGCAATTTCCTCCAATGAAAAGTTTATTTGAATTAATGTATGTACTTCGTTTAGTGTTTGAGTACACTTATAAGTTTAATTGAGTTAATTGGATGGGAATGGTTACGAAGTTTGACTTGTAATTGCATTGTGACTTTATTTAGCGTTATGTTATTGTTTTAGCAGGTTATAAATTTCGAGTTAAGTAAATTTATGTCGTTATGCTGCCGAATTTTCGGTAGCATCTCAAAGGGTAATGTGACTAAATATGTTTGCCCAAGGATTCTCAATGTGCTTTCTAATCAAGCACTTGAGCCTAAAGCACTAACCAATGCTTATCTGAAAATGAACCTTAAGTACCTTTGACCTTTTTCAAAAACACTTTTGTATAGGGTGTGTTTTAATTAGGTTGCCTTTCTAAAAAAGAAAAGTGTTTTTCTTAAAAACACTTTCTTTTAAGAATGTTTAGAAAATAAAAACATGCTCTCAAGTCACCAAGTCCTTGTACTCTTTTAATATTGTATCTTTTTGTGTTCTTAGTCACAAAACACTTAGTGAAAAACTGATATTCCCCTTTGCTTAATTAGTGTTTGTCGTCCAACTTATTGACGATTCAACTTTTGATCAACCCATTAAAGGAGGAAATGATAGAAATGAAATCAATGATGTCATTATTTATAAAGAAACATGTAAGTTTTTTTTTTTATTAAGTTATCTCAAGTTCATATATATTGTTTTTCTTTTTTTGAGTGTATTCCAAATTATGTTTTATCTCAAATTATTATAGGTTGAACCAAGTGAAGAACTTTCAAATGCTACTACAAGTATGCCACTGCAAGTATGTTATTTTCTAGGTTTATTTATTTACATTTATTAAACAATTTCTTTATTTACTTACGTCACTATTATTGGTGTTAACATAATCATATATGTAGACACCGTATTTGGTCCGGTTTGATTTTCAGTAATAATGTTTGAAGTTTTTCACTATTTGGTGGTCAATTTGTTTTTCTAATATGTCAATAAGAGCATAGCTCAACTGGCATAAAGTCATGTTGATAACTACGAGGTTTGTGGTTCAAACCCCCTTCCCCACATATTATCAAAAAATTTGTTTTTTATTTTTTTTATTTTTTTAATTTTATTTATTATTATTATTATTTTTTTTGGTCTTTTCCATTCCTATTCAAGGGGAAGCTTTCATGAAAAAAGGCTTAGAAAGCTCCCCCATTACCACCATTTCCCTATTCTAAAGCTTTTCCGGCTATTTTTTTTTTTTATTTTCTTTTTCCCACCATTTTCTCATCCATCTTCCCCCCAAATTAGTAACCCTTCAAGTATAAAAAGGGGGGAGATGGAGGATGAAGGGGAACAAAAAAAGAGAAGAAGTTTAGAGTACAAGTGAGCTTGAGAGAGTTTAGGCATGTGAGCAAGAGCTTAGTTTAGAGAGTTTTTAGAAGAATTTCTTTTGAGGGAGAAAGGAGAAGAAGAAGATTTGAGCATAAGCCTAGTTGAGAGAGTTTTTTTTTTTTTAGGAAGTGAGCTTAGCTTAGAGAGTGATAGAAAAAGAGAGAAAAGCAAGTGGAAGAGGAAAAGAGGAAAAGAGAGGGGGAGGAAGGAGTATACGGGGAGAGAGAAAAACATTGGGTAAGAAAGAAGGAAAAAAGAAGAAAGAGAAAAGTAAAAAAGGTGGGGTTTTGTTTTTTATTTCTTTTGTTTTTTTGTTATTATTATTATTATTATTATTATTATTATTATTATTATTATTATTATTATTATTATTATTATTATTATTATTATTATTATTATCATTATCATTATTAATTTCTCTCTCATTTTAGTTCACTTTTGCACTTTGCCAACTTCTTTTTTTTTAAACTTTCTAATTTATTTGTTTTTTTTTCTTTCATTCTCCAATTTGCTATAATCTAATCTTTAATTCTGCTTGGTCAATTTCAATTATTGTTATTGTTTTGATTTTCTTTTGATAGGGATTATGGGAACTGAGTAATGTGCCTTCGTGGAGTTCAACTCCCGTGTAGGCGTATGAAAATTCTCATTTCCCCTTTTAAAAGAATTTACTCTTTGAATAATTTTCTTATTTTACATCTATTTTTTTTTTAAATTATTTTTAATAAGCATAACCATGTACACCCATGTTTCCTTTAATTAAAAGGGAAATTAGGCATGATTTATATCAAATTGGATATCCAACTCATAATGTTTAATCCTTACTTTATTTCTAAAATTAAGGTAAAAACGAATGAGACATCTTGTGTTCATTATTGCATTTTGGGTTTTTATTTTCATATTTATCACTTTTTAAGAAAAATAAAAATGAAGGACTGTTTTTATTCACTTAATTGGACAATTTAAGATACTGTAGTAATCGTTTTTTTAAAAACGGGTGTTGTAGGGTGCTAATACCTTCCCTACACTCAAACGACTCCCGAACCTAATTTCTGGTTTTTTTTTTTAAGGGTGACCAATCACTCTCGATGATTGGTGGCGACTCCAATTTTCTTCTTAAAAACACAAGAAATGATGTCGGCCGCTCCGCGTCGCGATGACGTTGCGACAGCTTGGCGACTCCACTGGGGATTTTTGAGGGTCAAGCCATTGATATCTTTATTGTCATTTAATTGAATTTTCCTTTAGGTCCCTTCGTTATTATTTTATTTATTTTATTTATTTTTTTTCCCTTACTTTATAATGTGATTTGTTTGGCATATTGTTATTCACTTGTCTATTACCATCTTGTTATGTTGTAATTGTACTTTATCTTAGTTATGTCATTCATTTGCATGTCATCTTATTAATCATGCATTTCACACACTTTCACTAGCCTCCTACCCGGGTTCTACCTTAGGACTAGACTCGGAGACTGAGTAGTGTGACCTTCGTGGAATTTCGATTCCCGTGCAGGCGCATGAAATTCTCCACTCAAGCCGACTACATCATTAAATCGGTGGGTAAGCTCGGGGACCTTTTCTAGGATGCCTTAGAATTAAACTCCACTCATATAGTTCTAGGATTTGACTTATTACATGCATTATTGTCAAAGTTTATTTATTTATTTATTTATTTTTCTTCTTTCCCTTGTATCTTATATCAATTTTCAATTTTCACTCATTGAAAATATCCTTTAAAATCTCTTTTAATGTAGTTAAGAAAATTGTGCAAATTAAATTAACAAAATTTTTTATTATTTACATTGGCAGAAACTAAAGTATGAGTATAATAAAATCACCCCCTCCAATACAAGAAATGGGTATAGAAGATCAAGCAACAGTACGTCAATGGTCAGAAAATGTACAACAAGCCCACGGAGATTCTTTAGTAGAAAATGTTGTTTCTCAATTTAAGGATGTCAGTTTTCCAGAAAGTCAATTAGAAACAGTAAAACAGGCTTGGGAAAGTTTAACTGTAGATAGAAAGGCTAAATTTACAAGCAAATATGGCCATCTAGCTCAGCTCATGTATGTACAAGACAATTATTCTATATTAAAAGCTTTGGTTCGACATTGGGATCCAGCCTACAGATGTTTCACATTTGACTCAATCGACATGACTCCTACAATAGAGGAATATCAATCCCTTCTGCATATGCCAGCACGAATAGAGGTTGAAGCTTATTCTTACGATCAAGAGCTTACAATGAAAAATCTACTCTTTTGGGCAAGATTTGTACAAGAGACATTGAGAAACAAGTAAAGATAAAAGGAGAGAACACATGCCTACCCCTGGACTACATCCTCACTCTTCAACAAAAATTTGCAAATGAAGACAAGGAATTAACTTTACTGGCATTGTGTATCTTTAATGTTGTTTTGTTTCCTAAAGTATGTGGATATGTTGAGGAACGCGTGGTCAAGTTGTTTGCTAAGATAGAAATAGGAGTTGATCCCATTATTCTTGTATTGGCAGAAACTTTTCGTTCATTAAATTATTGCATAACAAAAGGAATAGGAAGATTCACTACAACAATTTTGGCTTGCCCGACATTAAAAGTCTTTAATGTCGGTCAGTGACCGACATTAAAAGTTTTAATGTCGGTCGCTTTTAATGTCGGTCAATGCCTGACATTAAAAGCCTCTTTTAATGTCGGTCGCTTTTAATGTCGGGCATTGACCGACATTAAAAGCTATGTCCGACATTAAAAGTACCCTTTTAATGTCAGTCATTGCCCGACATTAAAAGGGCCCATTTAATGTCAGTCAACCACTCATTGTCCGACATTAAAAGTTACTTTTTATGTCGGTCAGTTTTTTATGTCGGTCATTGCCCGACATTAAAAGTTGTGACATTAAAAGTGTCCGACATTAAATGTGCAACATTAAAAGTGTCCGACATTAAAAGTGTCAGTAGTAAATAAAAAAAATTGTTGGTTGCACACATGGCTAACCAACAATATTTCTCCATTTATCAACCTATGCACAAAATAAAGTCCCAAAAGTATTTTTACACAACTAACCCAACTAAAATATAATAGTGTATATAATACATAAAACTTAGTCTAAAAAAAAAATAATACATAAAACTTTCCATCCATCCAATTTACAAAGAAAAAGTAAACTTTCTAAACAAAATAAGTACATAACTCTAAAATATTTCAACCTCAAAGCCGACGCTGAGGAGGCAACAACGACTTCGCCATAGAGGACACTGTCTTGGAAGACGATGACAATTTGATATTATTCGACGTCGTTGAGTTTCTTTCGCTAGGGTCATGAACAATGGTGAAGGTTATGAGTCGACGACGAAGAAGACAAAGTATTCCTCAATTGCCCAATCGGACACAACCTGAGGAGTTTACGTTGTTAAGCCAAAAAAGTAGAGGAGAGAGAATTCAATTAGAACGTCTTGGGTCTCATTCCAAGAGTAAGAAAAATCAAACAAAATAGAAGAACACAAACAAAATCAAATCCAGAGATTAAAAAAAAAAAGAATGTAGACTTCACTTACCTTTCCGTTAACTTTCCAAGGGCAAAATAGCTGGATAAACACGTCCTTTAATGCTAAATCTCTGACTACAGACTCAGAGCAACCGGTTATTCACAACAGTTTCACGAATATGAATCCGAAAATGATCAGCAGATGAATATTCAAAAGCAACAGATCAAACTCATTCTCTAGTTTAGATATCGATTACACAGTAAACAACACGATTCATTAGCCTAACAGATTGTGGCAATAACATGATAGAAAATCCAGAAAACCAGCCATATATATGAAAATCTTTCAACAAAATGCTAGGTAAGAATAATGAAACATTTACCAATCATCGCCCAAATGATAAATGCCTTGGCCATCTATGTTGTAACTTTAACCATGTTTTTTTTAAAAAAAAAAAGAAACCAAGGTTTCATTGTAAAAAATGAAGGAGTGTATTATTCTAAGAAAGATTCAATTTACAAGGAATGTATTCTTCCATTGAAGAATAATACGAAGGAAGCTTCAAACCAACCAAAACTAATAAATGCAAGATTTGAGCTTGATGAAATTACCTTCACATTAAGAAACTCTCCAGATTCAAAATACGTGATCTGGTGGGAAAAGATTTGTAGTAGTGCTCATTCTTCTAGCCTCTTGAATTGTTTTTCCTTCTTCTCTTATATTTTGATCTTTTTGATTTAACACAGTTTCTTTTTCTCTTTGACTGCCTTTGCAGATGATAACTTCAAGAAATCTATTGTTGGTTATCCTATGAAAGAACTATGTTTGCCAACCTGCCCTTGAAGATGAAAACAAAAGCAAAATAACAAAACAAAACAAAAAACAAAAAAAACAAAAAATGACGTTATCAAACAAAAAATGACTTTAGTAACATCTTTATTAGCTTCTTTCAAACAATCAAACACGGAGGCACCTCCAGATCCTCACACATCCAGCAAGTATACACATTACAAGTATACAAAATAAATGTAAATCAAATAGTTTAGCATTCCATGGTTTTGCTTCAGCAATATTCCAAAATTTTGAAAATAGAATAAGTTATGTGATTGCTCCTTGTTCAATCAACAACACATTACAACAAACAACAATGTAGCAAACCTCATAAACATAAAAACTCAATAGGAAACAAGTGAAACTAAATTTATAACAACTCAAACTTTTGCACTTTCCCAAATCATCGAAAAATGTGGCACAAATCATACAAATTCAATATTCACTACATTGCAAGTTTCAACCCAAAATCCCAACTAAAGCATGAAAAATGGATCACCATTTGAGACAAAAAATTAATAATAATAATTTTTGGTATCATGTTAGTTTTTACCTTTTTACAAGTGATTAAGGAATACTGAACATGATCTCCAATAGTAAAAAAAAAAAAAAAGTCTTAAAACAAAGAGCTTAGCCAGTCACTTACACTCTTCAAATATAAGTAACATCTTGGCTACAAGGACTAGATTCAAGAAAACTAGTCAGTTTTTTGCTAGTTATGCACCTGGAAATACACAAAAATAAAAATTTCAAAATAGAAGTGATGACTTTAGAAGTAAGAAAATGACCATTTATGGTTAATCAATATGAGAGTAAAAGTTTGACATAGATTCAAGAAAACTAGTCATGATAGTAGGACAAATAAGAATCAATCCAAGTTTCTCCATCAAGAGAGAACTGGTCATCATAGAAGTATGAAAGTAAAAGTTTGGCATAGATTCAAGAGAACTAGTCATGATAGTCAATCCAAGCTTAACAACTTCATGCATAAACTTTTGACACCAACAGAACAGCAAGAAAAGATGAATACAAATGTTGTAGAACAAAAATGAGAGGTTGCATTTAGATCAACTAGCGGCATACAAGTCGGAAAATGCAATTAAATTAAAAAAATGGAGACAATTTATGACTGCAGCACAAATTCAGAAATAGGAAAGCAATAATTTCTGTACTAAAAAATAGTTTTGAAAACTAAGAATGAAAAACATTTTCAAAATAATTTTTCAGACAACCCCTAAGAAAATGAAGCTCATACCACACACTGATTAAAAGGATTTCAAAAGAAAGTTTCAATTGATTGTAGATCAACCATACATTCATATCTCAGGCAAAAACGAAAAAGAAAAAAAACAAGGAATATTACCCTCATGGCCTGTTGGATCAAGAAAGCACCTCTCTCCAAACAAGAATTTTTGGAGTAGAATGTTTACTACTTTTGGATGGCATTTGGCTACTCCTTGGGATGTAAAGGATCTCCTGAATCCTGTTTTATTGGGTCATCCTTTTAAAGATGTTAAAGCCAAGTTATGGAATAATATTACCAAGGCCTTCCTTCACCAAAACTGTAAAACGACGTGAGCATTCCTAGTCCCAAAGAAACTATGGATTTTTATCAATGTGACAAGGCCTACATTTTAACAAGTAATGTAAATAATGACTAAGGATGAAACTTTCATGGATTTCAACCCATTTGAGACTCTGTTTTATTGTTGGGAGAAACGTGGGGTACCCCATTTTTAAAGAAACTCCACGTGTCTGTACATTGTACATCAATGCTATGTCCTCTAAACGAGATCTGCCTTTAATGGGATTTAACCTTAGCTTCCATTCTTGTACTATCTTTTCTTTCAAATTTTTTGTCGGTAGGAGAATCAAGGATTTGATTAGAAATTGGTTTAGGTACAATTTGGCCTACATTTTCCTCAGTTGGAAGTCCAAAATATGCTAAACACCTGCAATTAATGCATGATTATAGATTGAAAAGTAACAGTCAAATTTCTATGAAAATCAGACAACAGAGCTTCCACTGAGATTCTTCCACTGTTTTCTTTTAACGCTTGCAATTTCACAATCTTTGGTTTCTTTTTCCTTCCTTTTTCTCTTTTTGTGGGGCTCATAAAAAAGCAATCTTGCCATAAATTTAAAAGAATAGCGAGGGTGAGAAATGATACCTTCTTTACTCCACCGGCGACTGTAGTTTTTTGGTTGTCTTTATATTGCTTTTCTAGCGGTTGATAAGAAGACAAATTTTTAGCTTCTGATAAAGCCTAACTGCTTGAGGATCTCTCCATCCATTTATGCATGAACCTACGACCACCACGACCTCAGATCTAAGCACGAACAACCACATGGAATAAACCCACGAACGCGGCCGAACCCAAAGGTGAGGGAAAATTGCGCCACAGATCTACATTTTCAACCCACAAACCCACAAACAAAAGAAACTCACGTCGCCCCAGAGATGAAGAACTCAATCGCCATCGTGAGAAGGGGAAAATCGTGCCAAAGGTGAGAGGAAACCGCGCAAAAAGTGAGGGGAAACCACACCAGAGTTGCAAAGCTTCAGTCGTTTGTGAGTTTCAGTTGCCGTCGGTGGGTTACAAGCCGCAATCGAGAGAGAGGGGAAGGGTTTGGGTGTGTGAAGACGCGAGCTGAATTTTTTTGGGGAGAGAGAGTGGGAAATGTTGGGGAGAGAGAATGTTGAGGGAATAGTTTTTCGGGGAGAGAAAAAGATTATTTCTTTTTTAAATGCCACTAAGACCGACATTAAAGGAGGCTTTTAATGTCGGGCAATGCCCGACATTAAAAGTCTGGAGACATTTCAAAAAGGCACATTTTCATCCGTCCGACATTAAAAGCCCCACGCGTTTTTTCGTCCGACATTAAAAGTTCCGTGTGTTTTTTTCGTCCAACATCAAAGGTATAATTTGTTGTAGTGATTTATAGGGTGTGCACCATTATTGTACATCTGGGTCCTTAGTCATGTGAAGTGTCCACAAGAATTCAAATGTCCAGAGATCAAATTTTCAAGTTCCTGGAATAAGCTGCAAAATCCCATTTCAGAGTTCGTGCAATCAGGTTGGAGTTCATCCTCCCCTGAAAGGAGCGCTTGGGAAGCCTTTTTCTCCAAACTAAAGGTAGAAGATGTAATATGGAGAGCCCCTTGGATGTCAACTAGGCCAATGATCTATAAATGTGGTAAATTTCAAAGTTTACCTCTTTTGGGTCCTTGGGGATGTATAGCCTATGCTCCTTTATTGGTAGTACGCCAAATTTGGGTCCGACAATTCATCCCTGCTACGCATGAGTTGAAGGATTTCGAATTTGCTTATGATAAAGGCTTCTGTAAAGATAGAATTCAGAAAATTGTGAAAGCATGGAAAATGATCACTAAAATCCAGAGTGGTCAGTTTCATGATGATACCACAGAGGCGTACAAAACATGGCATGCGAACAGAGCTAAAACCGTGCTTGTGTCACCAAAAATGAAAACCAAGATAAAACTTAATGCAAAGGTGATACCAGATCAACAAACAGAACAGGCAGCATGCGAAAAGGAATGTGATGAATTGAGAAAAGCGAATTCATCATTGGTTCAAGAAAATGAAAGGTTGCAATTGGAGGTAAAACAAGGTTTGTTGCGCAATGTTGAACTAGAAAAAGAGTTGAACCGATTAAAGGAAACTGTCAGCAAACAAGAACAGTTAGAAAAGGAAATTTCAACATTAGACACAGAGGCCCGCGACCTAAACAGAAGAATGCATCGATTAAGAAGGGATAATGAAGTCTCCCAAGCAACTCTTAAGTCAAGGAATGACCAAGTTTTGAAGCAACAATCTGAGATTGCCTCACTCCATGAGTTGATGAAAGAGCTCAAAGATTGTATTAGTTTGAGGAACCAAACGATTACTGAGGTAGAAGAAAAGAATGGAACGTTATGTCGAACAATTGACGACCTGCAATTAACGCTCAATATTAGAGAAGATCAACTAGGGAAGCTCATCAACGACAACAAGGGTCTAAGAGAGTCCGTTCAGTCACTCAATGTTCGCCTCGGTAAGTATCAGGATGCCACTGACAGATTAATGAAAGACTATACCTATTTAAAGGAGCAGTACGACAGATTAAGCGATGATTTTGGGTTTGCGAGACAGAACCACGCGACACTACGAAGTAAAGCGGAACATAGGCTCACTCAGATTAGGAGAGTTACTCGAAGGGCAGATGAACTAGCAGAAGATGCACGTACTCTCTCTAAAGTCATAGCACCTACACAGCCGAATAGCAAGAATGTGCTCAAGTTTCCGGGAAAACTTCGTATAAGTTTAGAGTATTGGGGGCAATTTTATTAACTTTTTACTTTAGTTTATGTTTTATTTAGATAGTTGAAATATCTTGTAATTCAATTTTGCACAAATTTTGCTACTACATTGTTTTATCATTTTCCAATTTAATATCAAGGCCATTTTTTTTTTTATTTTTTTTTTTTTTAATGTTTCGTTTTGTCTTACTCTTTTCTTACACTAAAATCTCTTTTCATTAAAAATATAAACAGAATCATAAGATAGCTCGGTCACCTCGAATCCACCGCACCTACGTCACAATATACAGGACAAGGATCATGGAAGAGCAAAGTACTGAGATGGAGAAAACAAGGAAAGATATTGAGGAGTTACGAGAAAAAATGGATGCCATTCTTGTCGCCCTGAAAAGAGGCAAAATAATACCTGATATTGCTCAGTCCAGCAATACAATGAATGACCCTCCAATTCGGCAATCAACAGAGGGTACTACTCCAAAATATCATCCATTGTACAATATTCCAGTAGAGCAACACTGATAACTCTCCAAAAGGGAGTTATTTAGACCTTATTTCTATATTGATTTGTGTGTCTTTTGTGCTTAATAGGGTTGCTTTTAGATAAATATTGCATGATCTAACCCATTTGGAGGAATGGAAGCTTTGGAAATTATTTTGTGCAGAATATTTTGCTAGGTGACTTAAGGGAGCAAAGCTGGGAGCAAAAACTGTCATGTCACAGCTCGTTAGCCAATTTAACAAACTGAATTCTGTTAAGCTATTCTCGGATTTATGGAGCAAGGAGAGCCATCCACGTGTCTAGGTCAACCTAATTCAAGCCTCTTATCACTCTATAAAAGGAGATAGTCGCCCAAGTCAAATTCATTCCACTTTTGGGGAAGAGATCACTCTCATTTCCATTTTGGGAGCCGAATAGAGGAGAAAGATTGGAGATCATCAAGGAAACCATCATTTGCAAGCTGATCAAGGGAATTAACGTTTTCTTGCATTATTTTGTAAATATGGATATGCTTACTCAGATTGTAAGGTGTGTCTCTATGCATCTTATGAACTAAGTAGCTTTAGGCGTTGGTTAGGGAGCATGTAATTGTCGTGCTTAATCTCTAGTAATAAATGTTGATTTGATGCATCTTGATTAATTGTTGTGTTCATTTCTATTTTGTGCCCACCTGGCCAGCCGGTATGAATATCTCTCTCTAGTTTCAGGGATGATTTAGGGAGTGTGTGGCGGTTAATCACACTAGATCATTGTGTATTGGTGAACGCCAGTGACTAAGCTAGGGATAGCCAGTTGCCTAGTGCTTGATCGGTAGAGCTTCATTGGAGTTGAAACATATTCTAAAAAATCTGGAGTTCCGGGAGGAATCTACTAATAAGACTGTGAGAGTTTTGCATGATCAATAATATTGCTAGAGCATCTTTCAAAACAATTACTAAATCCTGACCAGCGCCTGTTTCTAATCTATCTGCCTATTTGTTTACTTTCTGTTCTGTCATTTCTTTTGCTTCAGCATTCTATAAAAACCAATCATTTTAACCATCTTTGAAACCATTGAAAAACTAAACAAAATAGATGAAGTGAAAGCTAATTCAGACCTTGGATTCGATAAATACTTATTACTTGTTGCGGACTGTGTATACTTGCACAGAGTTCTAGAGTCTTTTTATATCTCATTTTTACTCACTCTGGAATCCCAACAAGTTTTTGGCGCCATTGCCGGGGACTTGAATAAGTTTTTATCTGATCTGTTTTGTGTATGTGTTTTAGTGGTTTGGTGCTAGAACTTTTTGATTGTTTCTTTTGTTTTTGCAGGTGTGAGTTTGGTGAATGAACGACCTGCCTGGAGTAAGGTTCGAGCTTGATCCAGAAATCGAGAGGACATTCAGGAGAAGAAGAAAAGAGCAGCGTAGAAACCAGAATTCGATGGCTGATGTGCCGTGTCTTCCGCAAGGTTCAGAAGATCCAGCGAACCCCCAGCAGAATAGTGTGCTGCAACAAAATCGACCGCTGGAGCAAAATGAACAGCAAAATAATCAGGCTGAGAATCCTATCTTGGTAGCAAATGATAGGGCCAGAGCCATTCGAGCGTATGCTTTTCCAATGTTTGATGAGTTAAATCCAGGGATTGCACGTCCTCACATTGAGGCAGCAAATTTTGAAATGAAACCGGTAATGTTTCAGATGTTGCAAACAGTGGGTCAATTCCATGGTTTGTGATCTGAAGACCCCCATTTACATCTTAAGTCTTTTCTAGGAGTTAGTGATTCTTTTGTAATTCAAGGAGTGCCTAGAGATGCCCTTAGATTAACTTTGTTCCCGTATTCTCTTAGAGATGGAGCAAAGGCATGGTTAAATTCTTTTGCTCCAGGATCAATTAGGACATGAATGAGTTAGCAAAAAAATATTTGAGTATATATTTCCCACCTAATAGGAATGCTAAATTGAGGAGTGAAATAGTAGGGTTTAGGCAACTTGAAGATGAAACTTTTAGTGAGGCTTGGGAGAGGTTTAAGGAGCTTTTGCGAAAGTGTCCCCACCATGGTTTACCACATTGTATCCAAATGGAAACATTTTACAATGGGTTAAATGGAGCAACCCAAGGTATGGTTGATGCTTCGGCAGGAGGGGCCCTTTTGGCAAAAACTTTTAATGAAGCCCATGAAATTTTAGAAAGAATATCAACTAATAGTTGTCAGTGGTCGGATGTTAGAGGCACAAATAAAAAAGTTAAGAGTATATTAGAGGTAGATGGTGTGTCCACCATTAGGGCTGATATTGCAATGTTAGCTAACGCTCTTAAAAATGTGACAGTGGTTAGTCATCAGCAGCCGCCAGCTGTGGAGCCTGCTGCAGTGGTGAACCAAGTTGTAGAGGAAGCATGTGTCTATTGTGGTGAAGAGCACAACTACGAGTTTTGCCCCAGCAATCCAGCTTCTGTGTTTTTTGTAGGTAATCAGAGGAATAACCCTTACTCTAACTTTTATAATCCAGGTTGGTGCAATCACCCCAACTTCGCATGGGGAGGACAAGGAAGCAATGTGCAAGCACAGCCAAAGGTGAACCAATCGGGATTTGCTAAAGCGTAGGTATTGCCCCAGCAAAATAAGCAGGTTTTGCCCCAGCAAAGTTCAGAGAGTTCTCTTGAGGCAATGATGAAAGAATATATGGCTCGTATAGATGCCGCTATTCAAAGTAATCATGCCTCAATGAGAGCCCTGGAATTGCAAATGGGCCAGCTAGCTAATGAGCTAAAGGCAAGGCCTGAAGGGAAACTTCCTTCAGATACTGAACACCCTAGAAGGGAAGGTAAGGAGCAGGTAAAGGCAGTGACTCTTAGGAGTGGTAAGCCACTAGAAGAAAGAAAAGAGCCTAGTAAACCCAGAATGTAGAAAATAATTGTGATAAAAATGTTGTTGTTGAGAAAGAATTGGAGTCTGGTCAGGGTGCTGGAGGCAGCAATAATGATGCTGGAGCATCTGGTTCTGTTCCAGATGTGGAACCACCTTATGCTGGAGCAAAGGCCTAAGAATTAGGATAGTCAATTTAAGAAGTTTTTAGAGATTCTTAAGCAATTGCATATAAATATCCCGTTAGTAGAAGCTATTGAGCAAATGCCTAATTATGTTAAATTTCTCAAGGATATTTTAACTAAAAAGAAGAGGTTAGGTGAGCTTGAAACTGTATCTCTTACTGAGGAATGTAGTGCTATTCTTAAGAATGGGCTACCAACCAAGGCTAAGGATCCAGGGTCATTTACTATACCTGTGTCAATAGGTGGAAAAGAGTTAGGTAGAGCACTCTATGATTTAAGTGCAAGCATTAACCTTATGCCTCTTTCGGTCTATTGAAAGCTAGGTATTGGTGAAGCTAGGCCTACCACAGTCACACTCCAACTAGCTGATAGGTCTATCACATATCCAGAGGGTAAAATTGAGGATGTCTTAGTGAAAGTAGATAAATTCATATTTCCTGTTGATTTTATTATCTTAGACTATGAGGATGATAAAGATGTCCCAATTATCTTAGGTCGTCCATTTTTGGCTACTGGTAGGGCGTTGATAGATTTTCAAAAAGGGGAATTAACAATGAGGGTTTATAATGAGGAAGTGAAATTTAATGTGTTTAAGGCCATGAAATATCCAGACGAAATGGAAGATTGCTCTTTCATTAGGATTTTGGAGAACACAATTGTTGAGACAACAATGCAGGATTCGGCTAACAAGCATTTGGAAAATCATGGAGAGGTTAGTGTAGAGGATTTAGAAGTTTGTTCTTTAGAAAGAAAAAATGAAAAAGAAGTGTTTAGGTGTGAGGATGTTTTTGAGTCTTTAGATTTAGATCAAAGGAAGGCTCCTCCTATTAAGCCATCCCTGATTGAGGCACCCACTTTAGATTTCAAGCCCTTGCCGGAACATCTAAAGTATGTGTATCTTGGGGAGGGTGAGACGTTGTCCATTATTGTTGCATCAGATTTAATGCCAGAGCATGAGGGGGCCTTAATAAAATAGCTGCAGCGATATCGCAAGGCAATAGGTTGGACATTGGTTGACATTCAGGGAATTAGCCCATCTTTTTGTATGCACAAAATCACTCTAGAGGAGGGATCCTTTAGAAGTATTGAGCAGCAAAGAAGGCTTAACCCTGCAATGAAAGAGGTTGTTAAAAAGGAGGTGATAAAATGGTTGGATGTTGGCATTATTTATCCAATTGCAGATAGCAATTGGGTAAGCCCTGTTCAATGTGTTCCTAAGAAAGGAGGTGTCACGGTGGTGAGCAATAAAGACAATGAGTTGATCCCAACCAGGACAGTAACTGGCTGGAGGGTTTTCATGGATTACAGGAGGCTTAATAAAGCCACCCGTAAGGACCACTTCCCTCTACCATTTATTGACCAGATGTTGGATAGATTGGCTGGTCAGGCCTACTACTGTTTCTTGGATGGTTATTCTGGGTATAACCAGATTACCATTGCTCCTGAGGATCAGGAAAAAACCACTTTCACTTGCCCTTATGGGACGTTTGCTTTTAGGCGAATGCCTTTTGGCCTTTGCAATGCTTCAGCAACATTTCAGCGGTGTATGTTAGCAATTTTTTCTGATATGATTGAGTCCAATGTTGAGGTATTTATGGACGATTTTTCATTTTTTGGAGGGTCTTTTCAAAATTGTTTGGATAATTTAAGTAAAGGGTTAAAAAGATGTGAGGATACCCATCTAGTTCTTAATTGGGAGAAATGTCACTTCATGGTGAAGGAGGGCATTGTGTTAGGTCATAGGATTTCTAAGAATGGTCTAGAAGTTGATCGAGCAAAAATTGAGGTTATTGAGAGATTAGAACCACCGAATTCAGTGAAAGGGATTCTGAGTTTTTTAGGTCATGCTGGATTTTATAGAAGGTTCATAAAGGATTTCTCAAAAATCAGCAAACCTTTTTGTAACTTATTTTGCACTGATCATGTTTTTGACTTTAATGCAGATTGTAGGAAGGCTTTTGATACTTTAAAGGTTGTTTTAATCTCAGCACCCATTCTTTGTGCACCTAATTGGAATTTACCATTTGAGGTAATGTGTGATGCGAGTGATGCTGCGGTAGGTGCTATGTTGGGGCAAAAGCAAGGCAAATTTATCCATCCTATATATTATGCAAGCAGGGTTTTAAATGAGGCACAAGTCAACTATACAACTACTGAAAAGGAGTTGTTAGCTGTTGTGTTTGCCTTTGAGAAATTCCTGCCATATTTGCTTGGGTCCAAAGTAACAGTGTTCACGGATCATGCATCAATAAGGTATTTAATGTCTAAAAAGGATGCAAAGCCTACACTAATTCGTTGGGTTTTATTATTGCAGGAATTCGACTTGGAGATAAAGGACAAGAAGGGATCAGAGAATGTCATTGCAGATCATTTGTCTCGTCTTGATCCAACATCGTCTTTGCTGAAGCAATCTGCCATTTCAGATTCTTTTCCAGATGAACAGCTCTTTGTTGTTGAGGTAAAGGTAGTCAAGGATGTCCCTTGGTATGCTGATATTGCTAACTTTTTGGTCAAGGGAGTCACTCCTATTGATATGGATTGGAGGCAGATGAAGAAGTTTAAGCATGATGTGAAATATTTTTATTGGGATGAGCCATTTATGTATAAGCAATGCTCTGATGGTATTATTCTTAGGTGTGTTTCAGGTGATGAAGCAAAGGAAATCCTGGAGCAATGTCACTCTTCGCCGTATGGAGGCCATTTCAGCGGTCAGAGGACAGCTATGAGGATTTTGCATTGTGGATTCTTCTGGCCCTCCTTGTTTAAGGATGCCCATTGGTTCTACAAGCAATGTGATGCCTGCCAAAGGAGAGGAAACTTAGGGCCTAGAGATGAAATGCCTCTTACTTACATTTTGGAAGTTGAATTATTCGATGTATGGGGTATTGATTTTATGGGGCCATTTCCCCCTTCTAATGGTAATGTTTTTATCTTATTGGCAGTTGATTATGTGTCCAAGTGGGTGGAGGCCATTGCATGCCATCAGAATGATGCCAAGACAGTATCAAGGTTTCTTCAATCGCACATCTTTGCGCGGTTTGGGACACCTAGAGCTTTATTGAGTGATGAGGGTACACATTTTGTTAATAATATCTTAATTAAGCTTCTAGCTAAGTATGGGATTAAGCATAGGATATCTACCCCTTATCACCCACAAGCAAATGGTCAAGCTGAAATTAGAAATAGGGAAATAAAATCTATTCTAGAAAAAGTAGTTCATCCATCTAGGAAGGATTGGTCTTTTAGGTTGGATGAGGCTCTTTGGGCTTATAGGACAGCCTATAAGACTCCTCTAGGTATGTCTCCTTATAGGTTAGTATATGGGAAAGCTTGTCATTTACCATTCGAGCTAGAGCATACAACGTTTTGGGCTTTGAAAAAATTAAATTTTGATCTGAGTCGTGCAGGAGCAATAAGAATGCTGCAGCTTAATGAATTGGAGGAATTTTGCCAATTTTCTTATGAAAATTCAAAAATGTATAAAGAAAAGACTAAGTTGTGGCATGATAAGAAAATTAAGCCTAAAGAGTTCTTAAAAGATCAGAGGGTCTTACTTTACAATTCTAGATTAAAATTGTTTCCTGGGAAGCTAAGATCTAAATGGTCAGGGCCATTTATTGTGATTGAAGTTTTCCCCCATGGAGCAATTACTTTGCAGGATGAAAAAGATGGGAGAATGTTCAAAGTGAATGGACAGTGTGTGAAGCATTATTGGGGAGAGGAGTTCCAAACGAAATATCCTTTCCTAAAGCTAGTTGATGATTGAGAGAGCAAGATTTTTGCGGGAGCATTTCGCAGAACAATATTTTGAGCTCCCAGTGTTTGTTTTTATTTTCTCTCTGATATGATTTGATTTGAATTAGGTTAGATTTGGTTTGTTTAAATTTTGCATGATTTATTTTAAGTTCGTTATTATTTTTAATTCCGTAGATTTTATCGTGATTTTGAATATTTTTATTATTTCTGGTAATTTAGTTTTTTTTATTATTATTTATTCCGATTAGATTATATTTAGTTTTTATCTTCGATTATTTTAATTTCTGTTTAGAGTAGGTTTAATAAAGATTTTTCCTGATTTATTCGGCTTCAAATAAAAATAAAAGATAAGATTTGATTTGAGCGGTTAATTTATATTTGAATTTTCGGATTTGATTTGTCTATTTTACATTTGAATTCTGTATCCAAGATTCTGCAGGTAATCTTTTGTTCAGAAGGTTGTTGCGGCAAAGTTATGGCTGAAGCAATTCGTCCGAATAGGAAGGGTTTTATTATGAATTAATTACTTTTACCGTTTGATTTTGAATTTTCTGTGGGCAGGTAAATTGCATGGAGATTTCTGATGCTGCCACGTGTCGCGCAGGGGTAATCCAACGGTTTAACCGTTTGACAGCACATAATTATTTACCGTGGGCGATTGAAATTCAAGATTTTACCGTTGAATGATTTAAATTACAAGATTGCATGGGGTTTGAACGGTAATTCCATTTAATGAGGGGCAAAATCTTTCGATTACGATTTGATTTGCTGCAGCTCTATTTATTCCAAAACCTTCGGTAAGTTTTTCTCACTTCATTTTCTTGATCATCCCTTGCTAGTTATATTTTTTCTTCTTTCTCTGTGTGCGATAAACTTCCTTTGAATCTCCGATGGCGAAAACGAGAGCAAGAAAAGCGAGGGATAATGAGGAAGAAGAGGTATCTGTTACCCCCGAAGCACTGAAAGTGAAAGCGAACAAAAAGATGACACCAGAAGAAAAAGAAGCCAAAAGAAGGAGAAGGTAGCAGAGGGCTGAGGTTCAAGAAGCTGTTCAGAAGGCAGCGGAGGACGTTGCTGCCACTGAAGAAGGCAATCCGAGGGAACCTGGAGTACAAAACCCAGAGCAGACTGAGCCGAGAGTTGCGGATACAGAGGAAGTTCGAGAAGAAAATACAGAGGAGGTTCAAGAAAAATAGACTGAGGATGTGCAAGAACAACAGGCAGAGGTTGCACCTGAAAAAAGGTAATGAGCCAGTACAGGAGGCTCGAGTAGAGGTGATCATGCTGGAAGTACCCAAACGTCGCCGCGTGAAGCGCAATGTAGGACGCGTCAAGGTAGTCCGAACTGATACCCCCTCGCCTCCAACCACTGATTCTGAAAGAGAAAATGCAGAGAGAGAGAAGCAGGAGAAGAAAGAAGCCAAGGATAAAGCAAGAGAGGAAGCAGAGAAGAAGGCTGAAGAAGAACGGTTGCTCAAGCAAAGGGCAGATAGGGGCAAGAGTGTTGCTGCAGCATCGGAGGAACCTGACGAAATAGAAGAGCCACAGTTGCTGTATGTTCGCTACGTCAACAATCTTGCCAGAGCAAAATATGCTGAGTTGCTGAAAAGAGACTTCCTGTTTGAGAGAGGATTCAGTGGTGATCTTCCACATTTTCTGAGGGCTGGCATTACGAACCACGGCTGGAAGTTGTTTTGTTCAAAGCTTGAATCTGTGAATGCGCAGGTAGTGCGCGAGTTTTATGCAAATATTGACAAAGAAGACGGTCTCCAAGTGATAGTTCGAGGGGTTGAGGTCAACTGAAGTCCTGGTGCTATTAACGCACTGTACAACCTTCAAGATTTCCCCCACGCAGCATATAATGAGATGGCTGTGGCGCCATCTAATGAGCAGCTGAGCGATGTTGTGCGGGAAGTTGGTATTGAAGGGGCGCAGTGGAGGCTTTCAAAAACTGAGAAAAGGACGTTTCAGTCAGCCTATCTGAAGAGGGAAGCAAATACATGGATGGGGTTTATCAAACAAAGGTTGCTTCCAACGACTCATGACTCGACGGTTTCTAGGGAACGGGTTCTTCTGGCTTTCGCGATCTTGAGGTCTCTCAGCATTGATGTAGGGAAGATTATTGCTAGTGAAATTTCTGGATGTTGGAAAAAGAAAGTGGGGAAACTGTTTTTTCCGAATACCATTACCATGCTTTGCAAGCGAGCAGGGGTTCCGGAGAATGAAGGTGATGTTATTTTATTTGACAAGGGAACTATCGATACACCTAACTTGGCACGGCTTCAGCGTACGCAAGAGGCACGTCAGGGTGGGCTTGTCTATGGCATCAACACGATTTTAGAACAACTTGCATTGTCGGCCAACAGGCAGGAGTTTGCCGAGAGGCAAGCTTTAACCTTCTGGAACTATGTTAAAAGTCGTGATGCCAATCTGAAGAAGGCGCTGCAGGAGAATTTTTCTAAAGGAGAATTTTTCCAAACCGTATCCAGCCCTTCCAGCATTCCCTGAAGATTTATTGAACCCCTGGATTCCGCCGCCACAGATTGAAAGAGAAGAAGAGGATGATGAAAATGAGCAGGGCCAAGAGGACTGACGAATGAAGTGGCCTGAGCGAGCATGATTTTTGTTCTGGAATTTTTGTTTGCTCGCACATTTTCTAACCTCCTTTTCTGTTGATGTTATGTTTGCTTCTTTTTAATTTTTCTGTTTCTGAAAAAAATATATCTGCTTTTGTAATTTCTTTCTATGTTTTTAATGAAATTTCCAAGTTATTTCTGTTCTATGGCACTGAGTAATTCTAACTTAACTGATTTCTTCTGAATTTTTGAAGCTTGGACTGGTTAAGCTTAATTACATCAAGGTATTCTGATCTCCAGAAACCTTTTGCTTGAGCATTTCTTCTGGCCTGGTCGTTGCTGCGGCAAGAAGATTTTGGAGGTAGTGTTGACTTATTTGATCCACTTTAAGCTTAGTCCTAGTCCCACGCTTAGGTTGAAAATTCAGATAGAAAAATTTAAGTTTGGGGGTATACTTCACAAAATTAATGATTCATTGGGGACAATGAATAATTCAAGTTTGGGGGACTTTTTGCTACTCCAATTGTTTTGCTCGAGCATTCCTCTCCTTCATTAATAATTTGCTAGGTTGTTGAGTAACCAGGGACATTTGTGACACCCACAGTTTGTCTTTGCGTCAAAAGGTAACCTAGGAAATAAGAAAAATGAACAAATTATTTGCTGAAAAAAAGTGATTGTTGAAAATTTTGCTGAGAAAATTCATGGAGCAAAAGTTTTGAATGATGAATGATAATCCAGCAGTTTTCTGTCTCCCAGAACTTAGGTGAGCTTCATCACAAAATGTTGCCATTCTGAGGGGCAAGAGATAGAATAACTAAGGATTTTTTAGCTTTACAATGAGTATTTAGCCTAGTTGGTGATGAGTTTGAGGCAAGGGTATACTGCACCATAAAGTGGGTCATCCCATGCTTAAGAGCTTATGACTGTAGGGCTGCTTAAGGTCTGAAAAACAAAAATATAAACCCCTTGAAAATGTGTTTTAAAATGCCTGATAATAGAGCTAGGTTGTGGCAAGTTCTTAGAATTGAGTTAAAAGTGGTGATTCTTTGTCCATGCCGGAAGAATTATTTTACTGCAGCAGAGCTTGGTTTTGCAGAATGCTTAGGTAAAGGTTGAAGGTAGTGTTGGATTATCTGTTTTGACTAAGCTATGCTTTGTCTAACGTTTTGAATTCTTAAGGGAAGGTTGGTTAGTATTGCTCAAGACGCGCAATAGTTCAAGTTTGGGGGTGTGATAACTCTCCAAAAGGGAGTTATTTAGACCTTATTTCTATATTGATTTGTGTGTCTTTTGTGCTTAATAGGGTTGCTTTTAGATAAATATTGCATGATCTAACCCATTTGGAGGAATGGAAGCTTTGGAAATTATTTTGTGCAGAATATGTTGCTGGGTGACTTAAGGGAGCAAAATCTGTGCTGAAGCAAAGCTGGGAGCAAAAACTGCCACGTCACAGCTCGTTAGCCAATTTAACAAACTGAATTCTGTTAAGCTATTCTCGGATTTATGGAGCAATGAGAGCCATCCACGTGTCTAGGTCAACCTAATTCAAGCCTCCTATCACTCTATAAAAGGAGATAGCCGCCCAAGTCAAATTCATTCCACTTTTGGGGAAGAGATCACTCTCATTTCCATTTTGGGAGCCGAATAGAGGAGAGAGATTGGAGATCATCAAGGAAACCATCATTTGCAAGCTGATCAAGGGAATTAACGTTTTCTTGCATTATTTTGTAAATATGGATTTGCTTACTCAGATTGTAACGTGTGTCTCTATGCATCTTATGAATTAAGTAGCTTTAGGCGTTGGTTAGGGAGCATGTAATTGTCATGCTTAATCTCTAGTAATAAATATTGATTTGATGCATCTTGATTAATTGTTGTGTTCATTTCTATTTTGTGCCCGCCTGGCCAGCCGGTATGAATATCTCTCTCTAGTTTCAGGGATGATTTAGGGAGTGTGTGGCGGTTAATCACACTAGATCATTGTGTATTGGTGAACGCCAGTGACTGAGCTAGGGATAGCCAGTTGCCTAATGCTTGATCGGTAGAGCTTCATTGGAGTTGAAACATATTCTAAAAAAATCAGAGTTCCGGGAGGAATCCGCTAAAAAGACTGCGAGAGTTTTGCATGATCAATAATATTGCTAGAGCATCTTTCAAAACAATTACTAAATCCTGACCAGCGCCTGTTTCTAATCTATCTGCCTATTTGTTTACTTTCTGTTCTGTTATTTCTTTTGCTTCAACATTCTATAAAAACCAATCATTTTAACCATCTTTGAAACCATTGAAAAACTAAACAAAATAGATAAAGTGAAAGCTAATTCAGACCTTGGATTCGATAAATACTTATTACTTGCTGCGGGCTGTGTATACTTGCACAGAGTTCTAGAGTCTTTTTATATCTCATTTTTACTCACTCTGGAATCCCAACAAGCACCCATTTCCATTTTTCAAGAATGAGCAAGTGTCTGTACACAATCAACCTGGATTTTCACTACCCACAAAGGTACCTCCCAAGGTGACCGTTACAGTTCCCAATTTAGATGATCCTGAAATCAGAAAAGAGCTAACGGGAGGTGAGAAAGTCTCTTCTAGTGAAAAGCTTGAAGTCCTGAAGGAAAGATTAAGGGCAGTAGAAGGAATAGACGTCTTCGGAAATATAGATGCGACCAAGCTATGCTTGGTACCAGATGTAATCCTCCCTCCAAAATTCAAGGTGCCCGAGTTTGAAAAGTATGGTGGAGCATCTTGTCCTAAAAAGCATCTCATCATGTATTGCAGGAAGATGGCAGCATACGTCCAAAATGACAAGCTGTTAATGCACTGCTTCCAAGACAGTCTTACTGGTCCAGCATCTCGATGGCATATGCAGTTAGACAGCACTCATATATGTTCATGGAAGAATCTAGCCGATTCATTTTTAAAGCAATATAAGCACAACATAGATATGGCTCCTGACCGCCTAGACCTCCAAAGGATGGAAAAGAAGAGCACATAAAGCTTTAAAGAGTATGCCCAAAGGTGGAGGGATACTACTGCTCAGGTGCAACCACCTTTAGCCGATAAGGAGCTGTCGACCATGTTTATTAATACTCTCAAATCTCCTTTCTATGATAAGATGATTGGGAGTGCCTCTACCAATTTCTCTGACATAATGACAATTGGAGAGAGAATCGAGTACGAAATTAAGCATGGAAAGATAACTGATACGGTTGGATCATCAACGGCGAAAAGGGGGTTCCATCGAAGAAAAAAGAGGGAGAAGTTCAGATGATTGGTTTCAATTCAAGACAACCATACCCTAATGTCGAAGTGCCACAATATCACTATCCACCTCCATATGCTTACCCTCAACCCTATATCAATAATACGTCAGCCCAATACTCATCCCCTTACGTCCAAAATCCTCGTCCTACTCAAGGCTACCAGCCTCGGAATCAACAGAACACTCCTTATGTCCAAGGACACCAAAACAATAAAGGCGTCCGTAGACAGACTCATTTTGATTCGATTCCGATGACATATACCGAACTTCTACCCCAACTCTTCCAGAATAATCAGCTGGCACCCGTGCCAATAGACCCAATAAAGCCACCTTACCTAAAGTGGTATGACCCAAATGCCCGTTGCGACTACCATGCAGGAGCAATTGGACATTCCACTGAAAACTGTACTGCACTCAAGCATAGGGTGCAAGCATTGATCAAGGCAGGATGGTTGAACTTTAAGAAAGAAAATGGTCCAGATGTCAACAACAATCCTCTGCCAAACCATCAGAATGCACAAGTAAATGCGATAGAGGTTCATGGAGCTGATTTGAAAAAGAATGCTGAGAGCATAGTGACTCCCATGGGAGAACTATTCGAAATATTATTCAGTAATGGATACATTGGAGTAGAACGCCTCCAATTAGATTTGGGTGTCAGAGCATACGATGACAGTTTGATGTGTTCTTATCACACTGGGGCAAAAGGGCATTCTATCGACCAATGTCCTCATTTTCGTTTGAAGGTCCAGGAGTTGTTAGATTCACATTTTTTAACAGTTTCTCAAAAGATGGCTCAGCTCCCTCAGTATGGGGAAGTTGATATTATAGAAAAATGCTCAAGGTTTTCTCTAAAGCCAAAACCGTTAACAATTTCTTATCGCGAGAACCCAGTACCCCAAATTCCAGGCCAAGACCGATTACCATCCAGATTCCGACTCCCTTTGAATATAAAAGTTCAAAAGCAGTGCCTTGGAACTATGAATATAAGGTAACTGTTGGTTCTGAACCCCTTCCAATCCATAATATCATTGGGATAGGAGGTCTAACACGAAGCGGAAAGTGCTATACACCAGAAGACCTATTGAAACCCAAGGGTAAAGAAAAAGGAAAAGCCAAGATCACTGAAGATATCAAGGAAAAAACAGAAGAGCCCATTGCAGTGAAGAACCTAGATGCTAAACAACCAGCATCTGAAGAGGACATCCAAGAATTTTTGAAGTTGGTTAAGCAAAGTGATTATAAAGTGGTTGAACAGTTAGGTCGAACCCCTGCAAAGATTTCCATACTGGCTTTGTTATTGGCTTCAGATATGCATTGTAAGACTTTGTTGGACATATTGAATCAAACTTATGTTCTGCAGGATATTACGGTGGACAACTTGGATAACATCGTTGGAAACATAACTGCATCCAGTTCAGTAACCTTCACAGATGATGAGTTACCACCAGAAGGCACCGGACACACTAAAGCCTTGCACATTACAGTTAAGTGCAAAAATTTTGTTGTGGCAAAAGTTCTAGTTGATAATGGTTCCTCCTTGAACATAATGCCTAAATCCACGTTGGAGAAATTGCCTGTTGATATGTCTCATGTAAGGCCCAACACTATGATCATACGAGCTTTTGATGGGGCACGTAGTGAAGTTGTTGGAGACATAGAAGTGCCCATCCAGATAGGTCCATGCACCTTCGATATAACCTTTCAGGTTATGAACATTAATTCGGCCTTCAGCTTCTTGTTAGGGCGTCCCTGGATTCACTCAGCTGGAGTGGTCCCATCATCATTACACCAAAAACTTAAATTTGTGGTCGACCGCAAACTAGTGATCATATCTGGACAAGAGGATATCTTAGTGTCAAGACCCTCCTCAATGCCCTACATAGAAGCAGCAGAAGAGGTTTTTGAGTCATCATTTCAAGTTTTTGAGATTGCAAATGCCACAACTTTATACGGAGAGATAGGGAAAATGGAGCTGCAACTTTCAAAACTCTCCTTAACAGGAAGCAACCAAAGCCTCGAAAATTTGCTGAATATATCGAAAAATATGAAGAGGTTTGGTTTGGGATATAAACCAAGCAAAAAAATATATGATTAAAGCACACAGACAGGAGAGAGAAAAACGACTGGCTAGATTGGAGAGCCGTGAGCCAAAGTATCAAATGAATATCATTCCTCATCTTCATGATACCTTCATCTTTGCTGGAATAATTCATCCGGAATCTCAAGACCCTGCAGTCATGGCTATAATCGAACAGAAGAAAGAAGCTGGTCCCTTGGTTTATCTGTACCCAGAAGAATTTGAACTCAATAATTGGACTGTAATGGAGCTACCATCATTTGTTAATGAGATATCAAAGTAATTGTTAAACTTTTTGTTTGTTTTTTGTTTTGATGATTTATGTGTTCTATGTCAATATTTCATTTGTTAATGAAGAAGCATTTTTTTTTTCTTTTTCTTTCTTTCCTATCATCCAATGAATCTCTCTTGTCTCTACTTCTTTTAGCATTGATTTCATTTATTCCATTCCTTCCTTTTGTCTTCTTTCATCACACTGAATAATCGCTCTCTTAAACAGCGATATTGGGATTGAAAGCGATGATGATCTTAAATACGAACTTGATTCTCCTACATACGATGTTGAGTCCGATGAGAGAACAAGTGGTAATGAGGAAGATCTAGAACTTACTCCTGAATTGTTGAGAATGATTGAAGAAGAGAGGATATTGGGACCACATGAAGAGTTGATAGAGTCGATTAACTTGGGATCTCAAGTAGAGATTAAAGAATTTAAAATCGGGACCAACATGTCTGCTGAAAGCCGTTAAGGGTTAATAACATTGCTTCATGAATACATTGATGTTTTTGCCTGGTCTTATCAAGATATGTCTGTTTTAGACACAAGTATTGTGGTGCATCATTTGCCACTTAAGCCTGAATGCAGGCCAGTGAGACAGAAGTTACGCAAGATGAAGCCGGACATGTTAATCAAAATAAAAGAGGAAGTCATGAAACAGATTGATGCAGGATTCTTAACAGTTGCTAATTATCCAGAATGGGTAGCTAACATTGTGCCAGTACCTAAAACGAATGGACAGGTCTGAATGTGTGTTGATTATAGAGATTTGAATCGAGCAAGCCCAAAGGATAACTTCCCACTTCCTCATATTGATGTACTGGTAGATAACACAACTGGATTCTCAACTTTTTCCTTTATGGATGGATTCTCAGGTTACAATCAAATCAAAATGGCACCTGAAGATCAAGAGAAAACTACATTCATCACATTATGGGGAACCTTTTGTTATAAGGTCATGCCGTTCGCATTGAAAAATGTTGGGGCAACCTACCAACGGGCCATGGTTACTCTCTTCCATGACCTAATGCATAAGGAGATCGAAGTGTATGTTGATGACATGATTGCTAAGTCAAAACCAGGGGAAGAGCATGCAACCATTCTCCGAAAGTTATTCGAGCGATTGAGAAAATTCAAGAAATTGAATTCGAGTAAATGCACATTTGGGGTCACTTCTGGCAAGTTGTTGGGTTTCGTCGTAAGCCAGGAGGGAATTAGAGTTGACCCATACAAAGTCAAAGCCATTCTAGAAATGCCACCACCACGTACTCAAAAAGAAGTCAGAGGTTTCTTGGGAAGATTGAATTATATTGCAAGATTCATATCACATCTTACAGCAACATGTGAACCAATCTTCAAGCTACTTCGTAAGAACAATACAGGCATATGGAATGACGATTGTCAAAAAGCATTTGAAAAGATCAAGCAATACCTACAAAACCCTCGTATTCTTGTACCTCCAACTCCAAATCGTCCACTTATCCTATATCTTACAGTGACGGAAAATTCAATGGGGTGTGTACTGGGACAGCATGACAGTTCAGGCAGAAAAGAGCAAGCCATATATTATTTAAGCAAAAAGTTCACTGATTGTGAAACCAGATATTCTCTTTTAGAGAGAATTTGTTGTGCTCTAGCTTGGGACGCTCGCCGTATGAGACCATATATGTTGTACTACACAACATGGCTTATCTCAAAGATGGATCCTATCAAATACATCTTTGAAAAGTCGTCTTTATCTGGTAGAATTGCTAGATGGCAGGTTTTTTTATCCGAGTATGATATTGTCTATGTTACTCGAAAGTCAATAAAAGGAAGTGCACTAGCCGATCATTTGGCCGAGCAACCGATAGACGATTATGAACCAATGAAATTTGATTTCCCTGATGAATTTGTCTCCACTATAATGGTGGAAAAAGAAATATCAGACTTGGAAACATGGACCATGTTGTTTGATGGGGCCTCCAATGAGTTAGGTCATGGGATAGGTATTGTATTAATATCGCCTGAAGGAAATTTGTTCCCTCTCACCGCCAAACTAAGTTTTGATTGTACTCATAATATGGCTGAATATGAAGCTTGTTCTATGGGTATCCAAATTGCATTGGATATGAAGATAAAAAAACTTCGAGTCCTGGGAGATTCTATGCTGGTGATTCACCAATTGAGAGGAGAATGGGAAACAAGAGACACTAAGCTACTGCCTTATAATTAAAAAGCTTATATTAGATTTGTCTCATAAATTTGAAGAAATCAGTTTTGACTATTTACCAAGGGAGAGTAATCAGATAGCAGACGCCTTGGCTACGCTTGCAGTCATGTTCAACATAGACCCCAATCATGAGGTACAACCTATTAAGATGGGAAGGGTAGATGTTCCAGCCTCCTGCATGAATATAAAAGAAGAGTTTGATGACAAGCCGTGGTTTCAAGACATCAAACATTATTTGAAATGCGGAACCTATCCTCATAATGCATCAGAAAATGACAAACGAACTCTAAGGAGATTAGCAGTGAAATTTTTCCTAAACGGGGAGATACTTTACAAAAGAAACTATGACATGGTACTTTTGAGATGTGTAGATACAAAAGAAGCCAACATGATTATGAAAGAAATTCACGAGGGAATTTGTGGCACCCACGCAAATGGACAGATGATGGCTAGACAGGCATTAAGGGCTGGCTACTACTGGTTAACCATGGAAGCCGACTGTATCAAATATGCGCGAAAATGCCACAAATGTCAAATCTACGCAGATAAAGCTCATGCTCCAGCATCTCAGTTGCAAGTTATGACAACACCATGGCCGTTTTCCATGTGGGGAATGGACGTTATAGGCCCTATTGACCCAAAAGCCTCAAACGGACATCGATTCATCTTGGTGGCAATAGATTATTTTACCAAATGGGTAGAAGCAATGTCCTATCGAGAGGTGACGAAAGGAGTTGTGATCAAATTCATCAAGAAGGAGATTATATGTCGTTATGGTCTTCCTGAGACCATAGTATCTGATAATGCACGAAATCTGAACAATAAATTGATGACTAAGTTATGTGAGCAATTCAAAATCAAGCATGTCAACTCAACTCCGTATAAACCAAAGATGAATGGAGCAGTGGAAGCTGCCAATAAAAACATAAAAAGGATTGTGCAAAAAATGACGGTGACGTATAAAGATTGGCATGAAATGCTTCCTTTTGCATAACATGGATATCGCACATCGGTTCACACTTCAACTGGGGCAACACCATTTTCATTAGTTTATGGTATGGAAGCTGTTCTTCCTATTGAAGTGGAAATTCCATCATTAAGAGTCCTCATGGAGACTAATTTAGAAGAGGCTGAATGGGTCCGAAACCGCTATGAGCAGCTCAACTTTGTTGAAGAAAAGAGATTGACAGCATTGTGCAGAGGTCAACTTTACCAAAGACGAATGATGAAAGCCTATGATAAGAAAGTGTGTCCTAGAGTATTCAGAGAAGGGGATTTAGTCTTAAAATGAATTCTTCCTTTTCTAAAAGATCACCGAGGCAAGTGGACCCCAAACTATGAAGGACCATTCGTGGTGAAGAAAGCTTTCTCTGGAGGAGCTTTAGTCTTGACTAACATGGATGGTAATGAGCTGCCAAGTCCAGTTAATTCAGATCAGGTTCGAAGATATTACGCATAGGCTACTTGTGTATCAAAGGATTCGGCAAAGTTGCGGGAATTCAACAAGTGTCTAGGAGAATTACGCTTCAATTTCTATATCATGTTTAAGAGGTTACTTTTGTCTCAAGTTCTAGAACCTTAACATTGACACATATGTCTATTGAATTTTAGTCATAAATCGAAGTTCCCTTCTCGAAGCTAGCATATCTTGTCCATTTTTCTCCCTCACTCTCCATAATATTTCCTCAACTATGAATGTTTGGCATGTTTACCTTTATTATCATTACAATTGAATAAACAAAAAGTTACATAAACGCGATATTTCAATTCAATGGTGGTAACTTGAACGATTCGATGTGAAATACATGTGTCCAAAGAAAGAATCCAAAGGCAATATTTTTTCAAGAGCGCCGTGATCATGAAGGTTGATGGAATGTCATCATGGAGGACAAAACCGTCATTTCAACATGACAAAGTCTTAAACTTGGGCAAAACCATTATTTCCGTCTTCTCAAACTGGGGCAAAATCATTATTATCACAGGAGCAAAGTCGTTCTGGATACATTTTTGGTCATCAAACAAAGAGCAAGTTGTTTAGGGAGCTCATGATCCAATTAAGGTCTATTACCAAGGGTGATGTGAATGGGTGCCCGAGCTATCAAATATCTTTTAAAGAAATTTGTATCATAGTTTTCGGATAGTGCTAAATCTGCATCCCATGCATTCAAGCATTCAAGTTTAGAGTGCATTGCAAAGAAAATTTATTTTCGGTTAAATCGAACCCGACTATTCAGTCGAGGTCGAAGCCTGTGTCAATCCAGGTCCGTTTTCAGTTTTTCTCTCGGTTAAATCGAATCCGACTATTCAGTCGAGGTCGAAGCCTGTGTCAATCCAGGTCCGTTTTCAGTTTTTTCTCTCGGTTAAATCGAACCCGACTATTCAGTCGAGGTTAAAGCCTGTGTCAATCCAAGTCCGTTTTAAATTTTTCTCTCGGTTAAATCGAACCCGACTTTTCAGTTGAGATCGAAGCCCGTGTCAATCCAGGTCCGTTTTCAGTTTTTCTCTCTGTTAAATCGAACTCGACTATTCAGTCGAGGTCGAAGCCTGTGTCAATCCAGGTCAATTTTCATTTTTTCTTTCGGTTAAATTGAACCCGACTATTCAGTCGAGGTCGAAGCCTGTGTCAATCCAGGTCCATTTTCAATTTTTCTCTCGGTTAAATCGAACCCGACTTTTCAGTCGAGGTCGAAGCATGTGTCAATCCAAGTCCGTTTTCAGTTTTTCTCTCGGTTAAATCGAACCCGACTATTCAGTCAAGGTCGAAGCCTGTGTCAATCCAGGTCCGTTTTCAGTTTTTCCCTCGGTTGAACCAAACTTGACTATTGAATTGTGGTCAAGACCTGATTAAGTCAAGTTCATTTTCCTTTCTAAATTCAAATTCTTACCAAACAAATCTTCGCCTCCCCAGTACTTAGTCTCTTTCCTTTGTCTACCCTTTCAATCCTTCAAGGATACACAAAGGGGAGCAAACTGTAGACACCGTATTTGGTCCGGCTTGATTTTCAGTAATAATGTTTGAAGTTTTCCAATATTTGGTGGTCAATTTGTTTTTCTAGTATGCCAATAAGAGCATAGCTCAACTGGCATAAAGTCGTATTGATAACAACGATGTCTGTGGTTTAAACCCCCTTCCCCACATATTATCAAATTTTTATTTTTTTATTTTATTTTTTTATTTTATTTATTATTATTATTATTTTTTTTTTTTTGGTCTTCCCCATTCCTATTCAAGGGGAAGCTTTCATGAAAAAAGGCTTAGAAAGCTCCCCCATTACCACAATTTCCCTATTCTAAAGCTTTTCCCATGGCTATTATTTTTTTATTTTTTTATTTTTTTTCTTTTTCCCACCATTTTCTCATCCAACTTCCCCCCAATTTAGTAACCCTTCAAGTATAAAAAGGGGGGAGATGGAGGATGAAGGGGAACCAAAAAAAGAGAAGAAGTTTAGAGTAAAAGTGAGCTTGAGAGAGTTTAGGCATTTGAGCAAGAGCTTAGTTTAGAGAGTTTTTAGAAGAATTTCTTTTGAGGGAGAAAGGAGAAGAAGAAGATTTTTGCATAAGTCTAGTTGAGAGATTTTTTTTTTTTTTAAGGAAGTGAGCTTAGCTTAGAGACTGATAGAAAAAGAGAGAAAAGAAAGTGGAAGAGGAAAAGAGGAACAGAGAGGGGGAGGAAGGAGTATACGGGGAGAGAGAAAAACATTGGGTAAGAAAGAACGAAAAAAGAAGAAAGAGAAAAGAAAAAAGGTGGGGTTTTGTTTTCTATTTCTTTTGTTTTTTTGTTTTTATTATTATTATTATTATTATTATTATAATCATTATCATTATTAATTTCTCTCTCATTTTAGTTCACTTTTGCACTTTGCCAACTTCTTTTTTTAAGACTTTCTAATTTATTTGTTTTTTTTTTTCTTTCATTCTCCAATTTGCTTTAATCTAATCTTTAATTCTGCTTGGTCAATTTCAATTATTGTTATTGTTTTGATTTTCTTTTGAAAGGGATTATGGGAACTGAGTAACGTGCCTTCGTGGAGTTCAACTCCCGTGTAGGCGTATGAAAATTCTCATTTCCCCTTTTAAAAGAATTTACTCTTTGAATAATTTTCTTCTTTTACATCTATTTTTTTAAAATTATTTTTAATAAGCATAATCATGTACACCCATGTTTCCTTTAATTCAAAGGGAAATTAGGCATGATTTATATCAAATTGGATATCCAACTCATAATGTTGAATCCTTACTTTATTTCTAAAGTTAAGGTAAAAACGAATGAGACATCTTGTGTTCATTATTGCATTTTGGGTTTTTATTTTCATATTTATCATTTTTTAAGAAAAATAAAAATGAAGGATTGTTTTTATTCACTGAATTGGACAATTTAAGATACTGTGGTAATCGTTTTTTTTAAAAACGGGTGTTGTAGGGTGCTAATACCTTCCCTACACTCAAACGACTCCCTAACCTAATTTCTGGTTTTCTAAGACTGGTTTATATATATATATATATATATTTTTTAAAGGTGACCAATCACACCCTCGATGATTGGTGGCGACTCCAATTTTCTTCTTAAAAACCCAAGAAATGATGTCGGCCGCTCCGCGTCGCGATGACGTTGAGACAATATATTTATATATTTTTTACATAGTTATGTAGGTGAATGAAATGATACGTTACTCATGCAAAAGGATCAAACATGACAACTCAACTACATGATACTATAGCCAACAAGAGCATAGCTCAACTGACATAAAGTTGTACTGATAACCACGAGGTCAGTGGTTCAAATCTCCCCACCCCCATATTGTCAAAAAAAAAAAAAAGAAAAACTACATGATACTTTAATTTTGAACCTTTGGTGAATTTTGTATTTTGTGAACTAATATATATTGTTGGAAATTACATTTAGTAAATTTTCATCTTGTATCTTTTGGATAACTTGTTTATTCTAGGAAATTATTAAAAGCCTTATTTTGTAATGTAAATAGATTATGAAATTTCAATTATGAATTATATTACATGTCATGGTATTTAATGTGCTATGAAGTATTTCTCGTGTGTGGATTTAACTAAAAATGAAAATTTTAAAATTTTAGTCAATTAAATGATATTTTTTTTTAGAACAATTAAATGATATTTAAATTATAAAATGAATTAAATTTTAGCACCAAAAAATTATTGTTGAAAATAAAGATTCTACCTTTTATAGCCATGAGTAAAAGCTATAACAAAATTTACATAGCAAAAAAGAAATACTATCAAAAGTTTATTAACATGATTATAAAAATTAGGGAACACTAAATAACTTTGTTATAGCATAATATTAAAACTATAAATACTTTATTATAGCATTAAAAAAATGTTATTATATGTTAAAGATAGTACAATATTTTAGCTATGTAAACATATTATAGCTTTAATAAAAAACGCTATAAAAAGTTTTCATAGCAATGTGTATAAGCTATTCCTTCATACTCTATTATAGAATCCACCATAGCTATACAAAAACGCTACAAAAAGTCTCAGACTTTTAATAAAATGGGTTGTCAGGACCTTCGAAAAAGGCTATAATAGGTCTTTTATAGCTTTTTTCGTAAGCTATTGTATCTGTTATTTCTTGTAGTGGTTGCAATTCTGGAGTGGTTAAAAATATGATGTAAATTGACTCTAGAATACTATGCAAGTGCACATAATCTGCAGTAAATGATAAGTAATTTATCGTATCCATGAGGTTTTGAATAGTCTCACTTTACCTATTTTGCTTAGTCTTTTAGTGATTTCAAAGTTGATAAATTGATTGGGTTTTGAAATAATGCTGGAACAAAAGAAATAACAGAGTAGAAATGTAAACGGATAAAGAAAACAGATTGGAAACAGGCATTGGTTAAGACTTATGTAATTGTTAAAGGATGCTCTAGCAATTCTATTAATCAGGCAATCTCTTGCAGTCTTATCAGCAGGATCCTCCCAAAACTCTGGATTTTTTGGAATAAGTTTCAACTCTAATGGCATTCTACCGATCAAGCACTAGGCAACTGGCTATCCCTAGCTCAATTACTGGCGTTCACCAACTCATAATGGTCTAGTGTGATTACAAGCCACACATCTCTTAAATCATCCCTGAAACTAAGAGAAGATATTCATACCGGCTGGCTAGGCGGGCACAAAATAAGATTAAAAACAACAAGTAATCAAGATGCTCAAGAATCCATATGAATTGCTAGATTATAAAAGAATGACAATTACATAATCTCAACCAACACCTAAAGTAAATTAGTTCATAGAATTGGAAACAACACACGCTACAATCTGGTTAAATGCATCCATAACTACAAACTCTACAAGAAGAAATGACCCTCCTTGAGGAAATCTGTAGATGATGATCTTCTAAAGTCTCCAATCGTTTTCTTCTCTATTCGGCTTTCAAAGATGGAAAGAATTGGACTTCCGAATTGACTTGAGACGGCTACTTTCTTTTATAGAGTGGAGTTAACCCTAATTAGGTCAAATATTACACGTAGAGCCCTCTCCAAACTTCTTAAATCTGAGATCACTGCTGGAAACGCCACCTCATTAATGAATCATGTGCAGCTCACGTGGCCAGGTTTGCTCACAGCTTTGCTGGATCATGGATTTTGCTCCCTCAAGTTGCTCAACATTAATTTATCTGCAAAAGAACTTCCAAAGCATAAATTCTTATAATTAGGATAAAACACATTATATCCAACTATTAACACACCTATTTGGCACAAATAACATATAAATCATGATAGAAATAAGACACAAATAACTCCCTTTTGGAGAGTTATCAACTATCCCAACAGCATAGCATATGTCAGGCCTTGTACACAACCTGACATACATAAGGCTGCCCACAACTGAAGCATAAGGGATCCATCTCATATCCTCAACCTCTTGAGGTGTCTTAGAACATTGTTCCTTAGACAAATGAACTCCATGTCTGAAGGGTAGTAGACCCCTCTTGGAATTCTGCATCTTATATTTAGACAACATCTTATCTATAAAAGATGCCTGAGACAGGGCTAACGTTCTGTTCTTACGATTTCTTATAATTTGAATCCCTAGAACATACTAAGCTTCTCCCAAATCTTTTATTTTGAACTCATTCGATAGCCGGGTTTTAATGTCAGCAAGATATGCTACATCATTTCCAATGAGTAGAATATCACCTAGATACAACACCAGAAAGGCTACTGAACTGTTGATGATCCTTTTGTAAACACAAGGTTCATCAACGTTCTGGTCAAAGCCATAAGATTTGATCGCCGTATCAAACCTTATATTCTAAGATCTGGAAGCTTGTTTCAACTCGTAGATAGATCATTTAAGCTTGCAAACTTTTTACTCCTGACCTTGAGCAATGAACCCCTCTGGTTGAAACATTTTGCTCTCTTCAAGATTGTCATTTAGAAAGGCAGTCTTGACATTCATTTGCCAAATCTCATAGTCATAAAAGTGGCAATGGACAAGAGAATCTTTGTTGACTTTAACGTGGCAACTGGAGATAAGGTTTCCTCATAGCCCACCCCCTCCCTTTGGGTATAACCCTTTGCCACAAGTCGAGCTTTGAAGGTCTGTACCTTCCTAGCTGCATCTTGCTTTTTCTTGTAGATCCATTTACACCCTATGAGTTTTACCCCTTCAGGTTTATCTACAATATCCCAGACTTGATTGAAGTACATCGACTCCATCTCAAGGTTCATAGTTTTGACCCACTGGTCCTTATCCATATCATTCATTGTCTGATTAAAGGTCAATGGATCCTCGACGGCATCATCAGGTATGACAGCTGAAGCTTCTGCTAAACCCAAATAACGTTCAGGTTGAATAACAACCCTCTCACTACGTCGAGGAATTTCCAACTCTAAGATAAATAAATTGCATTATAAAATATCATATTAGAAATGTTTTAGTTATATATCACTTGAAATGTTGTATTTTGGTAAATATGTTATTAGGTAAATTACACTACTAAATGATAGTCTTTTCATTTATGTATGCATTTGGTTCTTGAATCTTTTTTTTAAATTATAATTTAGTTTGTGAATTTTGAGAAATAGTTACTTCTAGTTTTTTTTTTTTAACTTTTTTTTTCTTTTCCATTTACTAAAAAACTTATGTTAGGTTGACTTCTTTCAATAAACTGATACATACATACATATAGGGTTTATTTATTTATGACTCTCCTTAATTCACGAAGAATATATTAAGTTTCTTAAGAACTATGTTTGAAAAAAAAAAACAAACAAATAAACAAACATTGTGTGAACATAGCTCAACAGTAATTGACATATCATATCTTCACGTTTATTGTACTAAAAAAAACTTTGCAAAAAAAATGTTGGAACAAAACATATAAATAGAAAATAACTAATTAAGGTCCCGTTTGATAGCCATTTCGTTATTGGTTTTTGGTTTTTTAAAATTAAGCTTATAAACACTACTTCCACCCACAACTTTCTTTGTTTTGTTATCTACAATCTTCCCATGTTTTCAAAAACTAAGTAAAAAAAAAAAAAAAAGTAGTTTTCAAAAACTTGTTTTTGTTTTTGAATTTGGCTAAGATCTCAAATGTCTACTTAACAAAAA
This sequence comes from Luffa aegyptiaca, assembly GCA_017139565.1. Lineage (NCBI taxonomy): Eukaryota > Viridiplantae > Streptophyta > Magnoliopsida > Cucurbitales > Cucurbitaceae > Luffa > Luffa aegyptiaca. The sequence goes on along the minus strand of CM029398.1, from coordinate 31,282,983 downwards.
TTAAAACCATGACAAGGAAATGGAGAGAAAACAAGCATAATTTTCAAAAACCAAAAGATTATCAAACGGGGCCTAAGTTTTTTCTTGGCCTAAGGGTTTGAGTATATTTCTTAACAATATGTCCAAGAACATCTTCGAAGAATAATTTCAAAAGTAGGAATCAATTACTAAATACAATCGAGATCGAAGGATTAACGTATAACATTTACATGAAAAATGATGAGAATTGACATTAATTTTCAAATAAAAACTTGGAGTATTAACTCTTCATAAAATTTAAAGGCGCCCTTTTTAAAAATATTTTATGATTTCATAGCATATGATGGCTATTGAAATCACCTCCTTCATTCACAATTTCTTTTAAGATACATTACTTGTGAAATTAAACTATTTATGAACCTTGTATTAAAGAATTAAAAAGATGATCCTTCAAAAAAAAAAATAATAATAATAAATAAAAAGATGATCTTATCCCTATTGCAAAGAGTTTATTCTTTTGGCTATAAAATAATCAAAGTTAAATTGGACAAAAAGTGGTTCAGAATAATGAAGAGTATTCAAACATTAAAGGGTACCATAATAAATACATTATTTTGGAAAAGATCACATCATCTTACACCCCCCCCCCCCCCCCCCCCCCAAAAAAAAAAAAAAAAAAAAAAAAGTGGAACAAATTTTCCAAGTGGCTGTTAATCACCCAATAAATCTTTCCTTATAAAGTAGTGAACTTTATCCCATTAATGCTTATTTATATTAGCAATCATAATTGAATTAACAATTCCCACTACAATTTATCAAATTGCACTTATTTGTCACCCACAAATATATATTATGATTATCTATTAATATTAATATGTATATTTTTTTAAAACTTATTAATATATTTTTTTATATTACATATCAGTAAATGTTATGTTAGAACCTATAATTTGTAAAAAAAGTATAGATGTCTAACCATTTGAGTTATGTTTTATTAATATTATAGTAAAAAATCAACTTTTATTCTCACTTTTTTACTGATATTAGATTTTAGGGAAAAAGGGAGATTGTTTTAGAGATTTTCTAACTACTAAAAGGTTTGTTTAATATCTTCTATTAATTTTTTGGGTTTATGAATGATAAAGCCCTTCTTTCATTAATAATATTTTTGTTATGTAATTTATTTTTTAAATTCTAGGTCTCCAAAACCTCCCTTGTTTTTAAATTTAGCCTAACTTTCATATTTTTTTAGAAGTAGAAAATGAAGGAAATTATAAAGAAACAATGGTTAATGGTTAATGGGCCTAAATAAGCCCAACAAAAAATTTAACACTGATTAAAAGCTACCATTGAAAATTATAAAATAAAGTTTTTCCACCATATTTATCAATGTGGGACTAGGTTGGCTACAGATAATATATACCCATCAAATCATAAACATAATCAATTTGAATGGAAATTTAAAATTAAACAAAAGAATGATTGGAATAAATTAATAAGAGGAAAGAAAATTTCACAATCAAGATCATGTTGTACATGTTTTTGGATGGTTGCTACCACCTACTCAAGTAGCTCATCTATATATATATATATCACTTTTTTGTTTTGTTTATTTTATATATTTTTCTTTTAATATATTAATTTTCAATATACTTTATAAAATTAGGATGTTCTTTCTCTCTTATCTCTTTGTGAGAGAAGAACATGAGTCAAACTTTAGTCATACAAGTAATGATCCTCTATATATACATTTCAATCTAAAAATATTAATTGTTTTGATTATTATAGCCTCTTTTTTCTACCAATATAATTTTAATTATTTATGAAATATCATTCTTCAAATCTTTTAAGATTATTCAATATAGTCTATTTAGACTTTAGAATAGTTATTTATGTGGTTCTTGTGATTTCATAAAGAAAATATATATTATTGCATCTATCCACTTTTTAGTTTCACATTCATCTTGATGAACTCTTTTTTTTTTTTTTTTTCATTTCATTTAACCACTAATCTTACTCAACCATGGTTTTTTTTTTTTTTTTTTTTTAAACTTAACCATGGTTTTAGTTAAAGCAACATTCCTCTTGTTTTGCTACCATTTTTATAAGGATAAACATTTCAATTTCTTAAGAATTGGAACGTTTGGGGTTAGGATATTATAATATTAATACTAGCTTTCTAATAATTTTTTTAAAATTTTGATTTTTTTGTACATAATTTTTTACACAATATTAGAATATGTACAAATTCCCTTCATTGATTTCTTTTTTATAACAATTAATATATAAAAGTTAGGTAAAAATATCATTTTGATCCGTATACTTTTGGGTCTTATTCCATTTTAGTCCTTGTACTTTCAAATATCCAAATTCAAGTCTTTATAATTTTATTGAATCTTAAAATTAGTCCCTATTGTTAGTTTATTGTTAATTTTTCTTTAAAAAAAATGGTCACTTTTATCATTCTCCTTATGAATTTCAGTAACATATTCACACCGTGTCTTTTTCTTGCGTGTCAATTATATTATTATTATTATCTAACCAACTTCGATAAAAAAAAAAAATAGTAATTTCAAACCAACAATAAGGATTAATTTTAAGATTTATTGAGACATTTGAAAGAACATAGAGTAAAGATAGAATAAGGCCCAAAATAGGGATTAAAATGATATTTGAACCTAAAAGTTATTATTAATTAAAGCAAAACATTCTTTAGAATATTTCAAAAGAAAAAACATTTTTTAGAATATTCTCTATAAAAAAAAATAAAACATAACATTCAAAAGGTCAACCAAAGTATAATTTAACTGGTTAAGGTATATATATACTAAACTCAAGGTCAACAAATAAAATAAACTTACATTTAAAAGATTCCCTTCATGAGTTTAGTTTCAATTTTTGACCTTTTTTTTATTCTCAACACCTTTGGAAGCTAGCAATTAATTTGATTGGTACTTGAAAACTTAATTGTTGCAATTTTGAAAAGGGAAAAAGACCAAATCATTAGACAAAATATATGGACTTTCTTTTCTTTTCTTTGTTTGGTTGCAAAATTTTGAAGTGGTCTTTGTTCACTGTATGAAACTATATGTGTTGATTTGGACTGAAAATGTTCTTTACTTAAGATTACAACAAAATGTCTTGAACCCATTTTGACAAGTTAGCCTAATTTCTTTGACTTTTGGTACAAAGCATTTGGCCTCTCACAGATATATATATATGAAGCCATAGAAATCAGATTCAAAATGATTCAAACACCATTCTTATTTTTCATTTTATGACAATTGGATTGATAGTTCTATTTTGTCCCTTTTTTGTATTTCAATGCACTAAGGGTGTGTTTGGTTTAACTTTTCAAGTGTTTAATTTTGAAAATAAATCATTTTGAAAAAATTTCTAGTGTTTGGCAACCACTAAAAATGACTTATTAGAAAATGAGATTGATAAATAAACCATTTTGAGAGGAACACTTGAAACCAACTTCTTAAAAACGACTTCCCAAGTAAACAATAACTTGTGTATAAAAACATTTGTGAGGAAATGCAACCAAACATATGAGTGTTTAAATTCTAAACAATTTTTATACAAAATGTTTTTAAAAAAATGCATTCTTGAAAAACATTTAAATTAAAATGTATTCCAAACGGACCCTTCAAATGGTAACTCTAAACTATTTGAAGTTTGAAAATTAATATCTTTAATAGAAATTAATATACGTTTAGATGATGAGCTGCATGTTCATGTGTTTAAATATGTTTATAAAATAATAATTTAATGATAAATTGACTTTTTAGTTACAATTTTTAATAATTTTTTATACAATAATACATGAAGAAAATTGATAAATTATTTTAAAAAATTAGGGATCATCTTCTATATTTAATCTCTTTTTTTAGTATTAAAATTTAGGGATTCTAACTTCTTATAACTAGAGAGCTGGTTAATCACCATCAAAGCAGTCAGAAACATTTTTATTTGATAGGATAATCGCTGATTTACATATTGATAATAGGTCTATAGATTACTAGATTATGAAATCACATCAATTTCTGACTAATCTAGAATATAATTAATTATAATCCTAGTAGTCCCCAATATATATTATTTTATCATATTTGTAAGATGAAATAATGTACAAATTCTCCATTTGATCATTAATATTTTTAACGAATTCTAAAATTTACCCTAAAACGTGTTGTAAATTTTCAAATTAAGTCCTTTTTCATAAAAATTTCGATAGAATTCGTTAACAAAAAGTGGGGTGGAAAATTTAAACCACAAATCTCTTGGTCATTAATACAAGTTTTATAACAGTTGAGATATACGCATGTTAGTTAGAATCATTAAGCTCCCTTTTGATAATCATTTGGTTTTTTGTTTTTGGTTTTTAAGCTTATAAACACTACTTCCAACTCTAAGTTTTTTTACCTTTTCACCTACCTTCTTCCTATGTTTTCAAAAACCAAGCTAGTTTTTTAAAACTAAAAAAAATAAGAGGCCGTTTGATAACCATTTCGTTTTCTGTTTTCTGTTTTTGTTTTTCATTTTAAAAAAACAGGAGTGTTTGATAACCATTTCTGTTTTTTAAAAACGTTTTTGAAATTATAAGCAAATTTCAAAAACCAAAAAAAGTAGTTTTTAAAAACAGATTTCTGTTTTTCAAAAACTCATTTTTCTTCTAATCCTTATTTTTCTCCTCTTTTACCTATCTCTCTCCAACAAATTCCTTTTTCTATTTTTTTTCTCTCTAAAACGTTTTTCTCTCTATAAAATTTATTTTTCTCTCTCTAAAATTTTCTCTCTTAAAACTTTTTTTTTTCTCTATAACTTATCCATTTCTAAAAACTTATCAATAACTTTTGTCTTCTTAATTAAAATATTCTAATTTTTCTTTTGAAAAACAAAATTCTCCAAAATTTTCTATCTCTACAACTTTTCTTTATTTTTCTAACTCATCGTTATTTCTTTAGCATATCTTTTACTCTTAACCTTACTATCTCTTTAAATTTTCTCTTTTTATTTAATCTTTTTTTTAATCTTAAATTTATAGCTTTTACTCTAACTTTTTTTTTTCTATTTTTTCTCTAACTAATATCTTTTCTTGAGTCTAACTAATATTCTCTCTCTAAACATTTTCTTTCACCTCTCTAAATTTTTTATGTTTAACTTTTCTCTCGTCTTTTCAAAAAAAAAATCTCTAAAAAACATTTATATTTGTGTCTCTAAATTTTTGTTTCAACGTCTCTACACATTTTTTTTTCTCTCTAAAATATATGTTCATTTTTCTATTTTTTAAAAAACTGAAAACAAAAAACAGTTATCAAACAAATTTGGTTTTCTGTTTTTTAAAAACAGAAAACAAAAACACAGTTATCAAACATATATGGTTTTTGTTTTTAAAAAACAGAAAACCAAAAAAAAAAAACCAAGAACAGAAAAACCAAAAACCAAAAACTGAAATGGTTATGATCAAACGGGGCCTAAGTTTTCAAAAACTTGTTTTTGTTTTTAGAATTTGGTTAGGAATTCAAGTATGTCTTTGACAAAATGAAAACCATGGTTCGGAAATTTAAAGAAAAGAAGCCTAATTTTCAAAAACCAAAAACCAAATTGTTATCAAATGGGCCTAAATTATTGTTTTATTTACATTTCTTCATCTAATGACATTATGGCTGGAATGCAAGTTTCATAACATTTTTTGTTAACAAAAATTAATTTCTTGGGGGAGGATCTAAATGACAATTTTCTACCCATTTAAAGATAAAATTGTGGATTTCCAAAGATTAAGGACTAATTGAGAAAATGACCTAAAATATTAGATGATCATTCAATATATTTAGCCGATTTATAATTACTTTATTTAGTTGCTGTGAATTTGCCGGCATCAAAAAAAAAAAAAAAAAAAAAGGAAAAGTTATAATTTGAAAAGAGATTTGAAGACATAACGTAATGAAAAAGGTGAGAAGACCATTTCTTTGGCTTTTATGGCGGTGGCCCTATATATTATTACATATATTCATTGACTGTCACTTTAACCGACTTTCTTTTTTCTTTTTTTCTTTTTTTCTTTTTTATTTATAATGGTCCATTGTACGTCAAGCAAGGTGGAATTAGTCCAGATTCAAGACTTTCTATTCGTGTTGAACTTGTATACTTTGAAAACTTCTTCCAATAGTGATACATTATTCCTTGTGTTTTTTTTTTTAAGTTGAACAACACGAAGGGATAAGAATTCAAACTTATAATTTTCTGACCGAATTATAATATCTTAACTGGTTGAGCTATGTTTCAGTTGTTAAGTTGGCATGTTAGAAACGAAATTAAAGTCAATTACATATAAGATGTTTTATATAATTTATTTAGTTTTAATTTTACCCAAAACCTATATATTTAGTTTGCCAAACTGAGCATAGCTCAACAGTAACTGATGTATACCGTCGATCAAGGGATTAAATGTTTGAATAATTCTCTACTTTCAAATATTGTTGAACTAAAAAAACTATTATTCTGTAAGTTTTAGTTATATAAAATTATTGATGAAGATTTAAAAAAAAAAGATAAAAAAAAATGAGGGTAAAATTGAAAATTTTAAAATAGATTAAATGTAAATTTGAAACCAACTACATATATCTGTTTTTATCTTCAAAATTGAAATAGGTTGAAATTGATAAATGATATTTTGTATAATTCAACTATTATTAAAATAATAGTCAAAGTCAAAAAAATTATAATATTTAATAAGATAAATAAATTAAGTCTCCATTTTGAGCTGGAGTTGGATAACTATGGACTGGCTTGCACTTCTTTAATCATCTGCTTTTGAATTATTTCAGACAAAAATGATTTTATTAACACAAACAAACTGAATTAAATATGATATATTATATTTTTAACATTAATTTCATCTTGAATATTTGGGTACCTAGAATTATCGATAACATAACAAACTAAGAATCTATCCAAACCCGTGTGAAAAAAATTGGTGTAACATTGAATTTAGATCGAGGATTAAATCAACATGATAATAAAATAATTTTTTTTTTAACAAACTAAATAATTTTTATTAAAACCAATTTGAACTTAGCTCAACTAGTTAAAATATTTATCATTGACTAATATGTTAGAGGTTCGAATTCTCCCACCCAAACTACGTATTGTTGAATTAAAATAATCTTTATTTTAAAATTGAAGTCAATCTAACTATATTTATCGATTTTCCATCCCACAATCGTTAAACTTTGAAAAAAAAATATATATATAAAGTGGATAAGGGAAACGAGGAAGCATTAAGTTGTATGAAATATTAAAAGAAAATACAAGTTTTAAGTGGAATATAGTTCTCACATACAAGAAAATAAATAAATCAAATACTTACGGGTCAAAAATTGTACTATGATAAAATAATTGGTACAAGAGAGAAGCCGCTGCCAAAATACAATATATTTATATATACAAGAAAAAAAAAATCTGAAAATGCTACCCTATGGACATTGAAATCAAACCAACCATTTGAAGTTGACTTAGTTTGAAATTGTTGTAGTTTTGGAAATAATTGTATTTAATTGTGTTTTTTTGAAAAATTAGTTGTAATATGAAATAATTAAAAAAAAAAAAAATTTGAAACCAACCGATTACATGAGAAATCAAGCAGAAAGAAAACGCTCTACTTCTACAACATGAGAAATTTCAGACGACCAATCTTCAAGCCACCGTTGATCCAGGTGATGTTCAAGCCCCAATTTCGCCAGGAGATGAGCCGCACGGTTGCCTTCGTGAGGAGTAAAGCAGAACTCTGCTTTTAATCCCAAACCAATAATATCTCAGATCTCTAGCAATATATCACCAAGTTCAGCAATTTCCGATGATGGCTGATGAAGGAGGCGATACAGTCGAAGGGAATCGACTTCCACCAGCAAATCTCAGAGCCAAGCCTCCCAGGCCGAACGAAGACCGACAAGCACCACCAGACCCTCTGCTATTTCTGCATTCAGACACCAACGAAGGGAATAAGTTGCCGAAAGAAACACCTCCCCATGCCGATCCCGGACAATCGCTCCCACGCCTGCTACATATGACTCTGGAATGAATGCCGCATCCGTATTTAACTTAAGGGCAGTACTGGGCGGAGGAACCCATCGGATTAGGTTTCTCTCCACACCCGATCTAATACCAAGTCGTTTACACACCTGCGCTTCGCGAACACGTATATAATTCTCAGCCCAGTTTAGAGGATCCTCCAAAGGCCGACTTTCACCTGCAACATGCTTATTGCGCATAAACCACACTCCCCCGAACAGAGTTACAATAAGTTCAAAATCATCCCAGCTAACCCGTTCTTTCAGCCAACACTGCAAATCGAAGATATCCATACCAGACAGGGATTTCCAGAGGTCTCCAAACTTCGATCAAGCCCACATTTTCTGAAAAAAAAATTGCATTTCCAGAAAATATGAGTACATGTCTCCCCATAGTTTCCACACAGGGCACAAAGATTCTGGACTTCCATCCCTCTAGAATTTAGGTTCGCCTTAGTTGGGAGTCTATTCAAGCACAGACGCCAGAAAAAAGTTTTAATCTTGCTTGGTAGAACCATTTTCCAGATATCCTTCCACCAAGCAGTCAGTAGATCCGACGAGGATGAGGAAGCATAACGACACAACGCCAGACCCTGAGCCAAACGGTATCCACTTTTAACCGTGTAGAGACCCGAATTCTCGTAGTGCCATATGAGGCGATCCGACATTCCCCAATGGCCCACAGGTAACGCACAGATTAATCGGGCTTCATTCGCATCAAACACCTGGTATAAAGTCTCTTCATTCCATTGACCGGATGTTGTGAACAAGTCACGAACTAAGCTTAGGCCGGGCCAAGCCGCACATGATCGTACTTGGAGACTGTAATCTCTGGGAACCCAATTTGAGCCGAAAATTGGGACTAAGTTTCCATCCCCCAATCTCCATCGAAGGCCCGTCCGTAACAGTTCACGCCCCCACAAGAGGGAACGCCAAATAAAGGATGGGCAAGAACCAATCTGGGTCGTGAGAAAATCTCCTCTGGGAAAATAACGCCCTTTTAGAATTCTAGCAAGAAGCGAATCTAGATCATCAAAAATACGCCAACATTGCTTGGCCAGTAGCGCTTGATTAAAAAGTTCAAGATTCTTAAAACTCATACCTCCTAAACATTTCGGCTTACACATGTCCTGCCAGCTGACCCAATGTATTTTCCTACTCTCACCCTCCCCGTTCCACCAGAAACAGGCCATAATTTGATGAATCTCATGGATAAGACCCTTGGGAAGGCGAAAGCAGTTCATAGTATAACAGGGGATGGCTTGAACAACAGCTTTTAACAGGATTTCCTTTCCCGCAATGGAGAAAAGCCTCCCCTTCCAGCCCTGCAGATGTTTCCAAATCCTGTCCTTTATGAAACCCAGTGTGGATCTCTTATTTCGAGGCATGAATGTTGGGAAGCCCAAATATTGGTGGTGACAGTTGACCAAAGGGACTCCAAGGAGATTACTCAAACTGACCTTTAGATCCTGTTGAGTGTTTGGGCTAAAGGCCAGAACCGATTTGTCAAAGTTGATGGCCTGGCCTGAAGCACGTTCATATACTTGCAGAATGTGGCCAACAACAACTGTCTCCCTCATATTAGCCTTAAAGAACAGAAGGCTATCGTCTGCGAAGAAAAGGTGAGAGATCGGAGGACCAAATCGTGCCAAGGATAAACCTGAAATTTGTTTCCGAGATAAGGCACCCTGGAGCATGCTAGAAAAACCTTCAGCACATAGTAGGAACAGGTAAGGGGAAAGAGGGTCCCCTTTACGGAGCCCTCGCTGAGGTATAATATGGCCACACTTCACCTCATTCAGATTAAAGGAGAAAGTCACAGACGAGATACAATTCCAAATTAAGTCAACCCACTGGGGAGCAAAACCCATTTTCAACATTAGTTGCCTCAAGAAATTCCACTCTACACGGTCGTAGGCTGACGGAAGAGATTGTCGCGGTCTCTTGTCAAATAAATTTATAATCCACGATTCATAAAGCTAACTTGTAGCAGTAGTGGTCGGGGTCGATCGCAGGGAACAATCAGTTTACTTCTAAATTCTTTTGTGTTTTTGAGGTAACCAAAAGGGGGGTTGATTGATAAAAAGATTAAGACATAAAGTAAAGGCATGAAAATAAATAAGGAAAATCAAATGCAAGGAAAGTAAAGGCGGGGTTAGTTGATCTTACCACGAGGATCACTATAATCGGGGTTGAATTCGGTGTTAAGTTTGATTAATTTCATTCATCGATTATCAATTGATATTTAATTAACTATCTAAGTCCGGCGTACTCCGGCAACAAACCGAGAGCCATGATCCAACTATCACAAACATGCAAACGCTAAGTTTGATTCTAGCTTAAATTAATTAATTATCCAATTGACTAATCTAAACCGCATTGGGATCTAGCCGAATTAATTCACATGCAACGGGCAACAAACCACAATTACAATTGATTAAATCATTTAGTTCTAGGGACGCATGCGTAATATCTTAACGTTAACCTATTTGCTACTTAGATTTAGCAAGTAAATTTAGACAAGGCACGGTCAAGGTTGTCAATCTTTCCTACCACAATCTAAACTTGTATGCAAAGAACTAAAATCACAAAGACAGTTAACTAAGTAATTAAGAATGGAAATCTCATAAAATTGAATCAAACTTACAAACCGAGGTCCCGATTACAACGATCCGAGCTTAGTTGGTCGTAGACAAGTACCTCCAAGCTCGAGGCTCGATCAACCGACCCATGGACTAAGAAAACTTAAAAGAACTCTAGAAAAGTAAAGAGAAAAGTGGCTACAATATTGTATTGTGGGATGATTTGAGGGATGATTCTAAACCTACACCAAAGGCCTCTATTTATAGAGTTTCTTGGCCTTCAATTCGTGGTAGAATGGTGTTGAATTAGGTCTTCAAATAAGGAAAAATTCTGGCCAAATTCGGAAAAAAAATGATTCTGGAAAACTGCCTAGCGTCGCGACACTAGGCCTTCAAGTAAGGAAAGTTGCTGCGAATCATTCGTAGCGTCGTGACGCTAAGGCTGTAGCGTTGCGACGCTCTTGCCTCAATTTCGCGCCCACGCCTTTTCCTTATTGGAGCAGCGTCCCGACCCTTCAACGACAGCGTCTCGACGCTCCGACAGCTCCAGGGGCAGAAATGTCATTTTACACTCCGGTTTTGCTCGTTTAAGCCCCAAATCGCTTCCAAAGCTCCGGTGAGGACCTATAGACATATTATACTAATTTTATAGCATTTTTTGCAAGGAATTCAACTAAGATAAGCAAATTGGGAGATTCTAAGTGTATAATAAATTGGACTTATCATAGGCCTTACTCATATCAAGTTTCAGAGCAGCCCAACTGGATCGACCCCTTCTTCTGTTTTTCAGTGAATGGATACACTCATATCCTAAGATAGTGTTGTCCACAACACATCGACCAGGGACAAAAGCGCTTTGATTAGGAGAAATAAGAGAGTGGAGAATCTTTTTCAAACGATTCACAATGGCCTTGGAGACAATTTTATACGTGACGTTGCAGAGGGATATGGGACGAAATTCACTAATCTTACGTGGCGATGGAACCTTTGGGATTAGTACAATCATTGTTTCGTTTAGTGGCCAAGGGGATACGCGCTGATTTAGAATATCTAGGCATACCTTCGAAACCTCGGGGCCCACCGTTGGCCAGAACTTATGGTAAAACATCCCAGAAAGGCCATCAGGACCATGCGCTTTATTGGGATGAATTTGTTTAATCCCTACTTCAATCTCTTCTACCGAAAAAGGCAGCAGTAGATCCCGGTTCATCTGCTCTTTAACCGTATGTGTCACATCACGGATCCCCTCCTGTAGAGTAATAGGGTCAGGATTGGGGGAGGAAAATAAGTTAGAAAAATAATCAGAAATGATTCCCTCAACTTGTTGGAAATCAGAAACCCACTGCCCCTGCACATCTTCCAACCCCAGAATCCGATTTTTCCTTTTGCGATACGAGGCTTTATTATGGAACCAGCGTGTATTTTTGTCTCCCCCGGCGAGCCAGTGTTCCTTGGCTCGCTGTTTCCAATATATTTCTTCTTCTACTAGGAGGTTCTCCAATGCAACCTCTGCCTAAATCAAATCTTCTCGATTATCAACGAATTTCAAATTATGATTAGCCCTTTGTGTTGGGTTTTATGCCCTAAAACTCGTAGATAGTGAATGTAACCGTTGATCGGATATTAATGAAATAATATTGATATATTTTTTCATTAAATGTTATTAGTTATTTTATATTTGTTTTTGCCTAAAAATAACCCTAATCCAATAAACTAGACATCCCAGGCTGTAATATGAGTCTTGAACTATATGTAGCGACATATGGGATCATTGTTCAAGAAACAGCCTAAAGGGTCTATAGTATAGGGATAAGACTGGGTGCCTTATCCTGGTGACACTATGGATACGGCCCACTTTGTATTTGATACAAACGCTACGATCCAACGCGTTCGTGTAGGAGACATGCGAGTGGGGGTATCCTATGCAATGAGTTTGCATAAGACCGGACCGCGAAATAGTAACCACTAGTTATAACACCGTTAACTAGTTGGTTTTCTATTTCACTAGGACGACCTAGACAACTTAGTCTTAATCCTGAGTTGATTATGGACTCCTGCTCATGAGAGATTGTCCTTTGATTTGCATGGGTGAGAGTGGCCAATACGCCGACTCAATAAGCCTACCATTTTGGGGACAAGACCGAATGGGGAGCTGGGAACATAATCGTACAAGATGGAATTCACTCCTTCCCGACTTTAGGGAAGCAGATGAGTGTTCCCTTAAGTGGTTACTCCGAGTCTTGAACAAAGGGCCCTACCCTCTCAATGGCACGAGAGGGTTTTCTGTTTGATGGTTGGACCACAAACAGGTTGTTCATTAGAGGAGAACTGGTACTTAAGGAAATAGAAGTAACCTAGGGATAAAACGGTAATTTGACCCAGCTGGTGTTACGGACACTCGTGAAAGACTAACTAGTCGATATTGGTCTATGTCCGTGGACACAGAAAATATGTCTGCAGTGAGAAGAATACAACTGTGAGTCTATAGTGGAATGTACACACAGTTAACGAATATTGATTAATTTGGTTAATGAGTTTGACCAATTAATCTCATATCGTTGGAGCTTCTGATCTGCAGGTCCATTAGGTCCCACTGGTAGCTCATAACGTAATTTGAGGCAACTAAGTAATAAATGTAAATTGAAAATGTTCAATTTACCAAGGAAAACAAATATAATATATATTGATATATTATTATGAGAGAAATTAATATTTGAAGAAATTCAAATATTAATATAAATTTATGGAAGTTTGAAAGAGTTCAAATAATGAATTAATTAATTTAAGGCCTAAAATCTATTTGGGCAAATTAATTAATTCAAGGCCGGAAATTAAATATGTGATATTTAATTGGTGGTTAATTAATTAAAGAATTCATTAACCGGGAATTAATCAATTATGGAAATAATTAATCACTTAAGGAAGTGATTAATCATTTATGAAAATGATCTAATCACTTATGGAAGTAATTAGTCATTTGTGGAAAAGATTAATCAATTGTGGAATTGATTGATCATGGATTGATTAAATAAGGAATAAGATTGAATCAATTTTGGAAAAGATTGATTTAATTGAATATTTTATTCATGGCCTCTCTTCTATAAATAGAACACTAGACCTAATTGGTCAAAGAGACTCTCCTCTTGCTCTTAGAATCACAAGACAAGACCTAGAATTCTCTCTAGCCTCCCTCTTAGAGAAAGACTCCCACAAGTCTTTTGCCTCCTAGACTTAGAGACATACCGGTGTAACCTCTGTGGTTATTGTGTCAATCAAGAAGAAATTTCCAGCGATTATAAGACAAGGAGGCTGTTGCGTTTTCGATCGTTGGAGCGTCGTTGGCGAAGAACGGTCAAGTCTACAACGAAGGTTTGTAACGGTTCTAACCCTTTTCTTTAGAAAAGCATGAAAATAAATTTAGATTTATTTTTCAGCATGTTTAAACCAATTTTCCAGCAACTTTAAAGTGTGTTTAAAGTGTATTTGAGTTTTTTCGTAACGGTATTTTAATGTTAATTAATATACGGCGTAAGGTCCTTTCGATGCGCTTCCGCTGCGTGGGGACTTTTATTCCCTTCACTTTGGACGCAATTTGAAGCATCTGAAATGCGCTTCCCATAGTTACCATGCCGCCCTTGGCCCCACTTGGCCAGACCCTGCATACAACGAGTTGATTTCACAGCTAATAAGCCAGGGTCAATCACATCTGAGGAAGGAAGCCATTCAAAGGTCACAACATCTGCACAATCGGGGTAATTAAGCCAGACTTCCTCAAAACGAAGGATTCGAGAACCCATACCTTGAGAACGCATAGAAACTGCATCAAATTCTAACAAGATAGGTCGATGGTCAGAGCCGGTGTATCCAAGGTGAGAGATAACGCAGTTTGGAAAGATTTGGTGCCAAGCGAGGTTGCTCACAAACCTGTCAAGTCGTTCACAAATATTTTCCAAGCTAGGCCGACGGTTAGTCCACGTAAAGATCTCTCCCACAAACCCCAAATCCTTCAGCAGACAGTCATCAAGGGCCTGTCGAAAAGAAGCAATCTCGATTTCGGAGGTAACTCGTCCACCCTTCTTCTCATGGTGAGCAAGAATGGCATTAAAATCCCCCCCGACAAGCCAAGGAGTATCGGGATCACCCTTTAACCTACGGAGAAGGTCCCACAATAGATGATGCTCCTCCTGATCAAGATACCCATAAAAGCCCGAAATCCTCCATGTTTTTCCATTCCAGTCAACCCACCCGTCGATGTGATGAGGAGAGAAAGAGATGAGGCTAAAAATCATTAGGGAATCCCATAATAAAGCCAAACCACCACTTCGGCCAACACTATTCACAGACAAACAATTCTGAAACCCCAAACGTTGGCGGACAGATTCCATCTCCCACTGTTGGAGCTTCGTCTCAGACAAAAATACCAGTTGAGGTCTTTTAGATTGCACTAACTTATGCAGCCTTCGGAATGCCCGAGGAGACCCCAAACCCCGGACATTCCAAAATAGAGTATTCGTGGCGACCGGCGGGGCTGAGGACCAGCCACCGCCGATATAAAATTGGGGGAATTCTCATCAGAAACATCCACTCTCGAGGAGCTCGGAACCTTTTGTTTTTTCGGAATAGAGGCCATACCAGTGTCGACATCATCCTGGGATCCACGCTTCGCAGATACAGAAACGAGAGGCATAGGTGTGTTCGATATATCCATGCATGGCACCCGGGCCTTACGTTTCCAGCTCATTTTCTGGTTAGGCCCATTTGGGCCCGGGCCTTCCCTCCCCCCAGTGGCCAACGAAGGCCCCAATGAAATAGCTTTACCTTTATCCACTGGGAGAGCCAAAATAGTAGCATCAGTCATAACTGCATCAACAACGGACGCCTCAGGAAACGGACTAGCTGACGCCTCATTTCCCGAGATTTCAGGAGCACTAACCGGAGGGACCTTCTGGCTTGCCGTGCCGGTGATCGTACCCTCGCCCTCCACCGCTTCTGTCACCGCCGACGCAATGGGATCAACGGGGGGGAACAGTGGCAGCGCTTGGGCCATCTGATGACGGCTTCACAGAACTATTTTGCTGGACGAAGAATCCCATATGTCTTCCCGGAGCCAATCCCCGTACTGATCATTCCGGCTGGATGGAGACCCTGTAACAACAATAGAGCATTCACGGAGGGAGTGGCCAAGAAGCCCACACCCATAGCAAAAGTCAGGGAGACGCTCGTAGCGAATAGGACACACAATTTCCCGATCATCAGCTAGACACACTTTAAGCCCACGTTTGAGCGGTTTAGATAGATTCAACTGGACTCTGACACGGATCATCGGACCAGCCCACTCATCGGAGGCATCCCCTTGATGCGCAAATTGCTTACCGCAAGTGTACTGGTCAAGTTATAATGTAGTGAATGTAAATTCGAATGTCGTCCTCTGGATTGGTGTCTAGTCAATTTTAATTACCGAAAATACTTTTGACCAATTTTATTTAGGGAATCGAATTGAATGAGAATATAATTGATTCAAACACAAAACTAAAGCAAAAAGTGACAATCTAATGGGAAGAATTGGTCTTAGGGATTTGATTTCACCAATTGGAGTTATGGATTAATAAACGGATCAACACATACTATGATTCATAAATCTTGGCAACTAAAATCACACATATCTCTCCCGAGCATACATGATTCTCCCATATGTAATTGAACCCGATATCCCTATCTAAATCCAATAAACATACAAGGCAATAAGGCTAACCTTTATAACAATTTCTAGAATTAACCTTAATCTCCCGATTTTTAGCTAAATTCTAGTTATGCATATTGATTTCTAATTTAAATCCTCTCTCCCGAGTTAGATTCAAGCATAAACATCAATCAATTTATGGCCGGTAAATTGAAAGCATTAAGGACACACATATGCATAAATGACATCAATAGCATAAAAACCGTAAATCAATCCATAACGTGTCCAACGGCTACATCAATCCCTAAGAATTAAAGCCTAGCTACTCATACACAACGTTACAATATAGCCATAGTCTAAAACAGCCATAAAAACTAACTAAAGTGAGGGAAAGAGGAATTAAACTCGTTGTAGGCCGAGACCGAACGTCCCCGTAACGATCCCCACGAACAATGGGTTGATTTCCAACTTGCTCCCTTTGCTTCAGCTCCAAAATGCTCCGTTTTTCCTCTGTTGTCGGCTCCAAAAAGTCCCAAAACGAAGTCCCCTAAAACCTAGCCGAAATTTCCTTATATTCTGATTTTTTCGTCGTAGCGTCGAGACACTATGGACAGCGTCGCGATACCGCTAATCTGGAAATTTTGCCTAGAGCGTCGCGACGCTATGAAGTTTTTTTTTTTTTTTTTTTTTTTTTTTTTTTTTTTTTTTTTTTTTAAATCAGCTGGGCTGAATTTGACTTCTTCCAACTTTATCCTTTTTCGATCTTTTAGCCCTTTTTCATGTCCCGAACACCCAATTGACTCCAAAATCACGTTTTAGCTCCAATCAACAATTTCCTACAAAATAAACATTAAGTGCAATAAAATGGCCAATAAATCATAAAAGACTAGCTAAATTGATTAGGGAAAACTAGCTAGCTATGCTCGCTATCAAACACCCCCAAACTTAAGCTTTTGCTAGTCCTCGAGCAAACTAAAAATCCAACATACAGTAGAAGAATGGATGCAACAAACATGACTTAATCCTCAAGGCTCAAAAGTCAATAACCAAGCAAGCAAGAGACATGCACATAAGGACCAATGAGGGAGACAGATTAAAATTTTTCCAAAATTAACTTGCATAAGCGAGATCTAACTCAACGAGATCAGACTCTACTAACCCGGGATTGGATTATTAAACTCTCAGCTCATCTTCCCTCTACACTGGCACTAAAGTTTCACTAATGAGTTAATGGAACAAATTAGTTTGTTTTCCTCCATACTTAGGTGCTTATAAATTGCAATTAAATTTAGCATTTATATGTGGCACTAGCTTTCACACACCTATTGCAGGGACCCTTAACCTGAGATTTCTCTGGTTGGCCTAACTGATCACAACAGGGGTAGCTCTTTTTGCCTAAACTTTATTAAACATTGCAAACTGTGCACAGGCCATGGCATAATTTATTTTCTCAACAGTAACAACAAGAATGATTTTTCTTTATGAACATGATAAGCATATATTCTTTTCTTTCCTCCTAAGCAAGATCAAACATGCTAATTTGCAAAAAATTAACTCTTTAGTTCTTCCCTACACCTATCGAGGTGACAACAGGCATATGAACCTAATAATTCGCTCCTAAGCATTCAAATCCAAATCTAGCCAAGATAAATACTCTACTCATGCAAGCCATCTCCTAGAAAAAGTTTAGAAAGTCTCCCTTTTTGGGCACTCATGCTTACAACTCATCGCAAGCTTGAAAATTGACAAGAAAGCCTATCCTAGGACATCATAGTCATGCAAAAATATTATCCAGAAAACAACCATATGCTTAATTCAAAGAAAGCTCAAAACTATAGCCCGAACTCAGATGCTCAAGGGCTCCACAAACATGCTAATCCACCCCCAAACTTAAAACATGCATTGTCCTCAATGTATAAAGAAAATAAGACATAAACAAGCATGAGAACAATAAAAGAATGAAAGGAGTGAACAATACTGGCCTGGAAGGGTGATGACATCTTGATTGAAAGCTTGAAAGCTAGAAAGCAAAAGGGAGACTAAAAACAAAACCTACAAAACAGACACAAACAATAATTCAAACTCAAAAGAAAGACACAACTAAACTTAACTGGGTTGCCTCCCATAAGCGCTTGTTTAACGTCATTAGCTCGACGTGTTGACCAAATATGCATCAAGGTGGTCTCCTGTCAGATGTTCCATCATTGGTGCTCTTCCTTGCACCTCTCCTATAGCCCACCAACATGGTATCTGATGTGTTCTTAGGGTCCTCAAAAGCTTTTAAGACCTCCTTCTCCTGTTGGACTCTGATGATTAGCTCCCTGCGTTCAATATCAATTATAACCCTCCCTGTAGCAAGGAATGGTCTGCCTAATATAATAGGCATAGCAGGATTCTCTTTAATATCCAACACAAAGAAGTCAACAGGAAGGAGAAATCTACCTACTTTGATCAGCACATTTTCCACAATTCCATAAGGACTAACCACAGATTGGTCAGCCAACTGGAGTCTAACAGCAGTAGATTTTATTTCTCCTATGTTAAGCTTTTTACATAATGATAGAGGAATTATATTTATGCTAGCCCCTAGATCACATAGTGCTCTACATGAAAAGTACCAAAATTACAAGGAATAGTAAAACTCCCTAGGTCAGGCAATTTTTCTGGTACTCCCTGTTGGACACGAGCACTGCACGTCGATGCAAGATATACAGTCTCCAACTGCTTTTCCTTTTTCTTCTTGTTGAGCCATTCCTTCATGAATTTTCTGTAGTGAGGCATCTGCTCCAAGGCATCTGAAAAAGGAATATTAACATGCAAACCCATAAAAGCATCTAAAAACTTGTCAAACTTAACCTTAGAATTTTTCTTTTTCTTTGATTTAGGAACTAAAACAGTAGGAGAAGGGATAGAAGGCTCAGGATTAAGCTTTTCAACTTCGTTTGAGGTGGTGCCTTCTTCAACTTCTCCTGTGAGTTCCTCTGGTTCGGTATTCTCCTCCTCTTGAGATAATGGAGTCTCCTTCTCGTGATGCACAGAGACGGCCTTGCAGTACTCCATAGAAGATTTCTCCTGTTCAGCTGGGGCTTTACCTTTATTCATGGTGTTAACAACACTTACCAGTTGTCCCAGCTGAGTCTCAATGTTCTTGATGGCTGCAGAATGACCATTGACAGAAGTGTTTAAGGCAATCATGGCCTCCTCAAGCTTATCTGACCTGTTGCTTGATTCTGCAATAAAAGCTCCAACAAGATCCTCAAAAGACGTTTTACTTTCTTGCTTAGGAGTGAAGCCAGGAGGATTCAACACATTCTTATTATTAGCATAGGAAAAATTCTCATGATTTCTATTGCTAGGGTGATAATGTGTAGGTGTAGAATTATTATTGTACCCCCTAGAGTTAAAATTAGATACATACTGAACCTGCTCGAGATTTTCCTCCTGAGTCTGGGATGCGAGGGCAGTTGCAGACTCGATTGTTTGAGCGCTCCCTGTACCTGAAAATTTTAAGAACGCATTAGCCAGGGAAGACATTTGGGCCTGCAGTGCACTTACGTTATCGATCTCAAACACTCCAGCAGCAATCTTTTTGGGTCCCGACCGCTCCGATGGCCACTGATAGCTATTGGTGGCCATATCCTCTAACAAAGTCCTAGCACTCTCAACAGTTTTGGACAACAGAGTCCCACCTGCTGCTGCATCAACAATAGTTTTTGTACTAGGAGTTAAGCCATTATAAAATAATTGAACCTGAAGCCAGTCGGGGTATCCATGCTGAGGGCACTTCCTTAGCAACTCTTTAAATCGCTCCCAAGTTTCGAACAGCTGCTCATCAAACTGCTGCTGGAACGTCCCAATTTCGGTCCTCAGCTTGACTGTCTTGGCAGGAGGAAAGAACTTCTTTAAGAATGCCTGGACCAAAGCATCCCAAGTGGTAATGCTTCCAGGTGGAATAGATTGTAACCAGTCCCTCGCTTTGTCCTGCAAAGAAAAAGGAAATAAACGTAAGCGAATGGCATCTTCAGAAACACCATTTAATTTTACCGTCCCACAGATGTCTAAGAAGGATTTCAAGTGAGAATTTGGATCCTCCATGGGTGATCCTCTGTAAGCACAATCTTGAGCCATCTGAATGAGACCCGTTTTCAGCTCAAAGTTGTTAGCATTGATCGGGGCATAGACAATCCCCGATTGTTGCTCCTGAAAGACCGACTGAAAATAGTCCCTAATAGGCTTAGGCTCCTCAGGATTAGGATTGGCCATTTGGATATTTTCTTGATTTTCCCTTCGAAGTCTATTGTATGTTCTTTCTATCTCTGGATCTAAGGGAACTAAGGCCAACTCTCTAACCCTTCGCATGCACAATCCAACCTCACCTAAAAAGGAAAAATAAAAGAAAAGGAAAGTAAACAAATAAGGAAAGAATCTAAGACAAGGAAAAGCTAAATCTAAAATAGGAAAGAAAAATAATCTACAAAAGGAAAAGATAAACAAATAAGGAATGTACAATCAAATATGGCAAAAACAAATAAGGAAACTAGCAAATAAGGAAAATAATCTAGAAAAGGAAAATAAACCAAAAAGAAAAATCTATCTATGGAAAATCCAAACAAATATGGAAAAAGAAAATAAAGGAAAAAAATGCAATCTACCTAAAAACAAAAATAATAAAAATAACAAAAAAATAGAATACACCCTAAACTAAGACCGGACAATTTTTCTACGATATTAAAATTGACTAAATATGCCAATTCCCCGGCAACGGCGCCAGAAACTTGATGCGAAAAATGCTTACCGCAAGTGTACGGGTCAAGTTATAATATAGTGAATGTAAATTCGAATGTCGTCCTCTGGATTGGTGTCTAGTCAATTTTAATTACCGAAAATACTTTTGACCAATTTTATTTAGGGAATCGAATTGAATGAGAATATAATTGATTCAAACACAAAACTAAAGCAAAAAGTGACAATCTAATGGGAAGAATTGGTCTTAGGGATTTGATTTCACCAATTGGAGTTATGGATTAATAAACGGATCAACACATACTATGATTCATAAATCTTGGCAACTAAAATCACACATATCTCTCCCGAGCATACATGATTCTCCCATATGTAATTGAACCCGATATCCCTATCTAAATCCAATAAACATACAAGGCAATAAGGCTAACCTTTATAACAATTTCTAGAATTAACCTTAATCTCCCGATTTTTAGCTAAATTCTAGTTATGCATATTGATTTCTAATTTAAATCCTCTCTCCCGAGTTAGATTCAAGCATAAACATCAATCAATTTATGGCCGGTAAATTGAAAGCATTAAGGACACACATATGCATAAATGACATCAATAGCATAAAAACCGTAAATCAATCCATAACGTGCCCAACGACTACATCAATCCCTAAGAATTAAAGCCTAGCTACTCATACACAACGTTACAATATAGCCATAGTCTAAAACAGCCATAAAAACTAACTAAAGTGAGGGAAAGAGGAATTAAACTCGTTGTAGGCCGAGACCGAACGTCCCCGTCACGATCCCCACGAACAATGGGTTGATTTCCAACTTGCTCCCTTTGCTTCAGCTCCAAAATGCTCCGTTTTTCCTCTGTTGTCGGCTCCAAAAAGTCCCAAAACGAAGTCCCCTAAAACCTAGCCGAAATTTCCTTATATTCTGATTTTTTCGTCGTAGCGTCGAGACGCTATGGACAGCGTCGCGACGCTATCGCGATACCGCGAATCTGGAAATTTTGCCTAGAGCGTCGCGACGCTGGTCCTAGCGTCGCGACGCTATGAAGTTTTTTTTTTTTTTTTTAAATCAGCTGGGCTGAATTTGACTTCTTCCAACTTTATCCTTTTTCGATCTTTTAGCCCTTTTTCATGTCCCGAACACCCAATTGACTCCAAAATCACGTTTTAGCTCCAATCAACAATTTCCTATAAAATAAACATTAAGTGCAATAAAATGGCCAATAAATCATAAAAGACTAGCTAAATTGATTAGGGAAAACTAGCTAGCTATGCTCGCTATCACCCCTGCGATATCTTCCACTTCGCCGATCCTCTTCCCCAATTGTTCTGCCATCAATCGAGACAGGTATTGCATAGGCACATTATGGATTTGCACCCAAAAGGATGCAGAGGAGAAGGACATCAGGGAAGGGCTAATATTAACCGTAGGGAAACGCATAAGAATAAGGTTCCTATCAAAGGCCCAAGGGCCAACATTGTACACTCGATAAAATTCCATGGAGGACTGAAATTTTGCCACATAAATATTCTCCCCGCACGGATCAATACACGTTTCCTAGTGAATCCGCCAAACGTTTTTCATGACAGACCGGAAAGCCTCAGAGTTAATCTTGCGGTTTGATAGCACTTTGTAGATCAAGCATAATCGAATTGTGTCCTCTGACAGGACAGGTACCGTTTCAGAAACCCTCACCACTTCGTCTTCATCGGATGTGAGAGAAAATTTCCTCCACCGTTCAATGATGTCATCCATACTTCGGAAACCCAGAATTCAAACCGAGGGAGGGAGAAGAGGTAACATGCTAATGACAGAAGAGGGCAACAAGACAAAACCCTAAACCCAGAAGAGAAAAGAAAAAACCCACTCTCAATCAGAGAGAAAACCTACAATCAACAGGACTCTTAACTTGAAATAAGACAAAAACTTCAACGGTTCCGTTGGGAAATAATTAAATTAGTGTTTGGTAATCCATACTAAATTAATATGATTTAATTATAATGACCCTTGACCAAAGTAGATATGTTTTTATTTTCAATACTTAATTAATTAATTAATATTTTACGATTGAGATTACAAATGATATATTATTCACTTTAAATTATTTAATAAAATATCAGCAAAAACAATTATTATCAAATCGTATCCAACCAATTGTTATTTCAACTTTAATGAAAAAAAAATAATAAATAAAAGTTAAGGTTGTACATCATGCTCTCATCAAATTGAACAAAATTCGAGTGAGGGATCTCCCTACACACTCCATTAAAATCTTGACAATTAACGGTGATGTGTAGAGAGATCCTTACATAGCCAAGTATTCTTCTGTAAAGGTATGTTTGGTTTAACTTTTCACGTGTTTAATTTTGAAAAAGAAAATCATTTTGAAAAAATTTCTAGTGTTTGGCAACCACTAAAAATGACTTATTAAAAAATGAGATTGAGAAATAAATCATTTTGAGAGAAAGACTTGAAAGTAAAATTTTTAAAAAGAGTTTTTAAGTATACAATAACTTGTGTATACAAATACTTATTAGAAAATGTAACCAAACATATGAGTGTTTAAATTCTAAACAACTTTTATACAAAATGTTTTAAAGAAAATGCATTCTTGAAAAATACTTAGGGCTGGTTTAAAATACTTTTTAGTTTAAGTGTTTTCAAGAATGCATTTTTTTAAAATATTTTGTATAAACATTGTTTAGAATTTAAATGCACTCATGTTTGGTTACATTTCCTCATAAGTGTTTTTATATATATATGCCGATTTTTTTCAGATTAATTGTATGGCATAGTGTCTCAGTCCCCCCTGCGGTTGCGCCCGCCAATTACGTGTTATTTTTTATATATTATTTTTTTTGATGTTTTTTTAATTATTTTTTATTTAATCAAGATAATTTAGACTTTTATGTCTTGAGATTTACATTATTTTTGGGTTGGATTGAGTTGGATTGCCATATACGTTCAGTTCATTCGGGTCGACAACACGACCAACCTAAATTTTTGGGTTGGTCCAAAAAATCTCCTCAACCCCCAACCCTTGTACACCCCTACTGAAAGGTACCCCAAACGGGTCCTAACAATGAAATTGATGTTTATAATTCTTGATTGTGGAAATAATAATTACATATTGTTAGAAGTGCGACCAAAGTCCCACAATGGCTAGATAAGGGAAAGATCATGGGTATATAAGGGAGGACAAATATCTTCATTGGTATGAAGTCTTTTGGGTGAAACCGAAAACAAAGCCACGAAGGCATATCTATACTATATTAAAAGGTAGGATCCGTGAAAAACATTTTTAGACCATAATACCCCTTTAAATTTTAGATAATTACATTAGTAAAAATTTAATTAATTATTCAATTATTCAAAATTTAAAATCTAATTAAATATTCAATTATTCAAAATCTAATCTAATACATTAAAAATCTATATCTATATATATATCTATATCTATCTATATCTATACTATATTAAAAGGTAGGATCCGTGAAAAACATTTTTAGACCATAACACCCCTTTAAATTTTAGATAATTACATTAGTAAAAATGTAATTAATTATTCAATTATTCAAAATTTAAAATCTAATTAAATATTCAATTATTCAAAATCTAATCTAATCTAATACATTAAAAAACTGTTGAATTGTCGTTTCTGAGATAGAGTGAGAGATGGAAATTTTATTTTTACTTAATTATTCAATTATTCAAAATCAAATTTGAATCAAATTAAAACGATTGAAGGATGTTGAATTGCAGATAGAGGGATAGATTGGAATTTTATTTACTAATTATTCAAAATCTAAATTAGTTTTCAATTTTTGAAATCAAATTTTGTAATTTAATAAAATTCAAAAGAATATGTGATTTGATCCAAAAATCTAATCAAATTAAAATTTGAATCTAAATTCCCTCTATAAATTTTCCATCTTCTCTCATTTGTTTTCACATAAAAAAACTATTCATCTCCTCCATTGTTCATTTCAGGTACCTCTCTTCGATTATAATTATAACGTTTTTGTTTAATTTTATCAATTCAATTAGAAAAATATCATTCTCAAATATTATTATATGTTATAGATCGACTTTAATTTTTTTTCCCTTAAAATTTATTCTCTTGGTCTAAAATTAGTTATCTCCTCCAATTGTTCGTCTTTATTTTAGATTTTTTTTTTAATTTTTAGTTTTTTGTTATAATTTGATTTTAAATGTGTTCGCATCAAATTGTGAATAAATAAAACACCATGATCCTAAAAAACATTGAGTTTAGGAAAGTCGAATTACACATAAAATTGTTCATTCAATTGTTGTTTCTGTTTTATAAAATGAAATATGAAATTTCTAATCACAAAAATTGGAAAATCTTCACAGTCAAGAGATTCTATTTATTTGATGTAATTTTCATATACTTAAAATCAGACACCAAAAAGACATAGGTTTTTCTTTGAATTGATTAATTTTGATTTTGATTTTGTCAATTATACATATAAATGGATTTTTATTTTGTCAATTTAAAATTGAACATGATAATTTGTTTAACATTGATAATAATTTATTGGTTATTCTTTTGTTTCACAATATGTGTACTAGAATGATTTTGATTTATTGATAGATAATTTACTGGTTATGAGAAGGATTTTGATTTTGTTAATTTAGAATCAAACATGATAATTTTATTCAAAATGAAGGTATATTCAAAACCTTAATTTGATAAATATTGAAATGAAAATAATATGAAACATAAGGTGGTGGCTGCCTTGGTCGCAACTTTTTAGGGACAAAGAGCTAAATTCGATGAGTTTAGGTTTAAAAGTAGTCATCCCCTCCAATTGTTCATATATGTTATAATGATTGTGGATGTAACTTAATAGATAAATTTCATTTTTATTTTAATTTCTTAATGTCATGAAAATTTTTATATATATTTTTTCGGGTTAATTAGATAGTTATTATATTTTTAAAAAGAAATTTGGAAAAATGGATCAATTTAAAAAGATTTTGGAAAATCAAGCTATTTAGTTGGCTTTATTAAAATTCGTGTGTGTAAGGGCTGGATTTAGAGGATTTATGATTATTTTTAAAAAAAAAATTTATGATTATCTGCCAGGAATTCAAGTTATGTATTTTTTTCTCTTTTATTTTTTTAAATACTTTCTTCTTTAATTTTTCATGTTTGTTGGCAGATTTATTATTTATTTTATTATTATTTTTCTTTTACTATTTCATTTTCGTATTCTTCTTTAAATTTTAATTTATGTTTTTTAATTTATGATTTTGTTTTAAAAAAACAATAAATACAAAATATTTCAAAAATCTTATATTTAATTTAATGCTTTGTTTTTTTTCAAAAAGGTATTAAGTGTTTTTTTTTTCCTAAAAGTTGGTATACCTAAAATTCTTTGCTTTAACATTCTATGAATTTATAAGTTGTGGTATTGTTAGACTCCATATTTTTGTTTGACTATTTTGATTTTACTTATTTTATTTTATTTTATTTTGAGTCTAACAAATTTACACGTTGTATTTTGTTTAAAATAAATTACTAAGTAAATTTACTAAAAAAAAACCAATTACAATAATTCCATTCAATTGCACAAAAAAAAAATTAAAAATTTATTGAAAAGAGCGATTTTAGATTAATAATAATTTAGGGTCCGTTTGGAATACATTTTAATTTAAATGTTTTTCAAGAATGCATTTTTTAAAAAACGTTTTGTATAAAAATTGTTTAGAATTTAAACACCCATATGTTTGGTTGCATTTCCTCATATTTGTTTTTATACACAAATTATTGTATACTAAAGACTCTTTTCTAAAAAGTTGGTTTCAAGTGTTTCTCTCAAAATGATTTATTTATCAATCTTATTTTCTAATAAGTCATTTTTAGTGGTTGCCAAACACTATAAATTTTTTCAAAATGATTTTTTTTCAAAATTAAACACTTGAAAAGTTAAACCAAACACACCCTTAATAAGTCACTTAAACATTCAAAATCAATTTTCTTTTTAAAAAAGTGATTTTCATTAACACTTTATTGAAATTATCTACACTATGATTCCCAAATATTTTTATATTGTTGTGTTTTGAATTAAATTTTTAAAAAATAATTTTTAGATTCTAAAACCAGATTTTTATATTCATGTTAATATTATATCTTAATAGCTAAACTATCTTCAAGTTAATATTATATCTTAATAGCTAAATTAATATGATAATTTATGTTTATTTGACTAAATGTGTAACCACCATTGTTTACATGTCATGCTTAAGAACTATGTAAATATAAATTATTAAAGTAGATGAAAAAATAAAATATATATATATATATTGTTTTAGTTTAAATATAATTTCCTTTGAAACATACAAACTTCTGAAAACAAAATGCATCAATTAAGAATAGATCACTTTCTCCCATTGCCACTTTATCATGGAAACGGAATAAAATACAACGCTATATTCCCTAATTTATCTAAACCTACATGAAACGGAATTGGAACACTGTAAAAAATGTGGTTTGGATGGGCTATAAAACGAACACCGATCAACAAATAAATAAAAAAAATATAATGTAAATACAACAAAAGAGATAGTGTTGAATTGAACAAGATAGATAATTACTCAACTTTTTCAAGGTTGGAGTTAAATAGAGTAAAATGGGAGAGGTGCGCGAGAGATAGTGATTGAGGAGAGAAAGAAAGAGTGGGTGATTAAAAAGAGGGAAATGGCCCAGGGAGAAATGTAGGAAGTAGTCGGAGTGGACAAAAGATAAAGAGAGAACAGAGAGAGAAAGAGAAATGGACTAAAATAGATCAAATTTTTATATTTTGATAGTTTGAGTGTTTAATTTTAAATTTATCATATAGTTTGGGGGTTTAATTTTTACAAAGAAGTTTTGACTTTATAAACCAATTTCTTTAAAATGTATTTTTTATTATCATTTAGTATAATTATTGTTACTTCATTTGCTATGATAAGTCACATATATATTATATTATATTAAAATTAGTCATATTATAAAACAAAAAAAATCATCATAGAAGTCGAAAAAACAAAACTAATATAAGAATGTATATACAATCTTAATTAATTTTACTTCATAATAACTTAGTCAAATTATTACACGTGCATCGCACGTGGTAAAAACCTAGTGTCCAAAGTGGACAATATCATACCATTGTGGAAATCTGTGGAGTGTCCTCGTCTTAGCATGTGGATTTCAATCTTTCTGAATATTTAATCGTGTAATGTTTGTAGTATTATTTGAGTTTTGAAAAAAATAATTAGACATCCCTCTTAAAAAATTTTAGGCTAAATTATAAAAAATGCCCTTGAACTTTGAAGAGTATAAAAAATACCCTTGAACTTTAAGAAATGTTTCAAAAATACCCTGCCGTTAATTTTTGGATAGAAACCGTTAAATTTTCAGTTTAAAAAATATCCTTGAACTTTTAAAAAAATTCAAAAATACCCTTATTGAAAAATGCTTCTTCTTTTTTCCTCCTCTCACCGAAAATTCTTCCTCCATGAGAAAACAACATATATATGTATATATATTATTTCCTTTTTGCTCTCTCTACTTGTGTATGTTAGTTGTTGATGCCAAAATCCGGACAGGAGACTCCCCCGACCTTCACGTGCCACCAACGGTAAATTTGTATGAGAGGGGGAAGACGTGACCTGCAAGACAAGCAAACACTGCACACCGGTGTGGTGCTTGCCACACCGACTCCGATGCTTAAGTCAGAAAACTGATGGAAGAGCAAGAGGAGAAATAGAGAGTTCAAAGAATGAATTTCGGGATCCCTTCTTTAGTGACGAAGAAGAGTTTAAATACCTGTTTCTACTTTAGGGTTTCGAGGCGTTCGGAGGCAATTCGAGCTGAACTGAGCGGAACTGGGGCGATCGAGGGCACCAGGGACCAAACAGAGGCGAAAGAGCTCGGCCCGCGCAAGCGGCCGAATGGTCGGTCGAGGCCAACCATATGGGTCGGGACAAGTTGGCTCAACCCTCTGATCTGTTCTTCCTCTGGGTCAGTTTCCTGGTCCTATTTCTGCCCAGTTGTCCTTGTCAGCTCCTTGTGCATCGAAGTGGTCCAAAATTACCTATAACATTAACCCCCCACTCTTGAATTGGGATTCAGGTGTGACTTACTGCTATAGGCCGAGCTCCTTAAGCCCGATTTAAGAGTAATGATCTTTGCCTTGTGCTGACAAGATTGGATAGAAATAACCAAAATAGATGCTCCCTGATAATGGGGGTTAGGTGAAATGAAAATGAGAAAGGTAAGAGATTACAAAAATGGTCAAAGGGCCTCGTCCACGGCCAGCCTCGGCCTCGGCCTCGGGATGAGGCCGAGCATGACATCTTGTTAATTTAGCTTAAGGGGCGTTGCCCCCGAACCCCCACCAGGCTCTTCGCCCCTAGACCCCAACTCGCTCATTCGGAGCGCTTCACACCAGATTTAAGTCATATCCACAAATAGAAATAGGCAAAACAGAAGATTTCGAGTTCCTACCTTGAAAAGTTGATTTTTTAAAATTTGGGGTCGGCCTCGGTCCCATTTTCTGGTATCTTTGGTCCTCTCCTCCGAACTATTGAATTCTTGCCTCCAGACTTGCTTTTTGTTTGATAGGGAGACATATCTGAAGGGTTGAAATCCCTTTTGGCAGCGAAAGCAATCAAGAACGATCTCGAATTGATTTTCAATTTTAGAAAAACCGGTACGTTGGCAACAAAATTCAGAAACAAATTTCTAAATTAAAACCGATTAAGCATGTAGATTACATATTCTAAACAATTTAGAATTAGAGGAGACTTACTTGTTGAAGCCCAAGAGCGTCTCAGCACTATGCTCCTCAACGAACAGTTCATCAACGATCTCTCCAACAAACACAACCATTCGGATCACCCATTAATCTCTGGATCTTGAGGTTTGAGTTTGTGGGAACTCATTCTTGAATTGGGAATGTCAAAATCACACCAACCTTGCTGTGTTTTTCTTTTGGGATGAGAGAGTTTTTGAGAGAGAGAGAGAGCTATTTTCTTCTCTGTGAAAACGTAAGACTGAAGTCAGTTTCACCAACCCCTCACTGATGCGTGGGAATAAGGGAAGTTAACTTCCCTACGCGATCTCCACCGTTGATCATAACCAACGTGATCCAGGCCTTTAAATTAAATAATTAATTATCTAATTATTTATAATTAATGTAATTAAACCAATTTTAATTAAATCAATTATAACATAAAGTTTTAATTCAATTAAATCATATTCAATTGAATTAAATAGACCATCCAATCAATTCTCAATTAATTGTTCCCACATTAATTAAATATCATATACTTAATTAATATCACATTTGAATCATATTCAAATAAATCTCTCTCATTTTAACCTATAGTTTTAATGTGCATCAAATGTACATTAATCATAAACTATAGTTTTAATTTCGATTAAATCATATTTAACCAAATTAAATTAAAATTAATTAATTCGTAAATTAATTAAATATCACATATCTGATTAATTTCATTTTCTCTCTTATACTATAGTTTTAATATGAATTCTTATTCATATTAATTTTAACCTATAGTTTAATATGAATCTAATTCATATTTAATATTTGAAATCCTTCAAATATTTAATTCTCTCACTGATTAATTTTGAATCATATCCAAAATTAATATAAAGTTTAATTCACCAATTAAAGTTATATTATAATATATCTTTATACATTATTTTAATTGTATCAAATACAATAAAATTCCCTTAACGAATTTGAACACACTTCAAATTCTATTCAATACTATTTAATCTCAGAACCCTTTACGAGCTAACAGGTGGACCTAATGAACCTACAGATCAGAAGCTCCAACGATAAGAGACTAATTGGCTAAACTCATTAACCAAGTTAGTCAACATTCGTTAACTGTGGGTCACTCCACTCTTCTCACTAAAGACCCACAACTGCACTCTTCTCACTGTAGAATATTTCTGTGTCCACGGATATCGACCAATAATGGTAAGTCAATCCTTTACGAGTGTTTGTAACGCCAGTTGGGTCAAATTACCGTTTTACCCCTGGGTTACCTCTGGATCCTTAAGTACCACTGATTCCTCTAATGAACAATCTGTTTATGATCCAATCAATAAACAACAGTTCCTCTCGGGCCAGGAGAGGATGGGCGCCCTTGTTCAAGAACTGGAATCAGCCCTTACGGGAACACACATCTGCTTACCCCAATAGGGGAAGGAGTGAATTCCATCTTGTAATGTTATGTTCCCAGCCCCCACTTGGTCTTGCCCCTAAAATGGTAGGCTTATTGAGTCGGCGAACTGGCCACTCTCACCCATACAAGTCTAAGGACAATCCCTCCTGAAAGGGGTTCATAACATACTCAGGATTGAGATTGAGTTACCTAGGTCCTCCTATTGAAATAGAAACCTAAACTAGTTAACGGTGTTACATCTAGTGGTTACTATTTCGCGGTCTGGTCTTATGCAAACTCATTGCACAAGATACCCCCACTCGCATGTCTCCTACATGGATGCTTTGGATCATTGCATCTGTATCGAATACAAAGTGGGTCGTATCACATAATGTTACCAGGATAAGATACCCAGCCTTATCCCTATACTATAGACCATTTAGGTTGTTACTTGAACACTGATCCCCGTATGTCCCCACATACTAATTCAAGTTTCATCTAAACAACCTAGGATCTTAGTTTATTGGATTTGGGTCAAATTGTGCAATTTTGGTAAAAATAACTCTTTATTGTACAAACCTCAATAACAATGTATTGAGACAAGTGAACAATTTGTCACCATTCACTATCTACGAGTTTTAGGGCATAAAACCCAACAATATCCCCTCTTGCTTTTTGTTTGATAGGTTGGCATATCCCCTCTTGCTTGTTGTTTGATAGGGAGGCATATCCCCTCTACTGCCTCCTTGAGTGTGTTCTAACCTTTGTTGAAGTGGAGACATACAGTGGAATTCAGGTTTCTCAATTCTTTAAGTCAAAGCAAAGAGGAAACTCTTCATTTAGAAGGGAAATGCTACATTCGACCTTGAATAGAAATCAAATTCAAACTCCCCTATCGGAAGCAAAAAGGTAAACAATAGAGAAATTAGAAAAAACGAACAATTGAATGCACGTAAATAAATATTATAGTTTCAATGTGAGGTCGGCCTCAGCCAAGGCAAAGGTCAACTCTGCCTTGAATTTTTTCTGTTGTGCTTCAAAAGATGGTTCTAATCTCTAAAGGAGGTTCATCATCTCCTCGGCCTCAGCCTTTTCTGGCTCTTGTCTTCAACAAAATCTTTGAGGAATCCACGACGAATCAACGTTTCAATCTCATCTTTAAGCTGGATGCAATTTCGGGTAATGTGTCCGTTGTCCCTGTGGAAAAGACAAAACTGGCTTTTATCTCTTCCTTCTGGACTTGTTTTCATTTTTCTAGGATGTCTCAGAAGATTTGTATTTGTAATCTCCATCAATATTTGTTCATGCAAAATGGAAGTGGGGGTGTATTCCTTGAATTTACCCATGGGGTCTTCTCGCCCTCGATCATTGTCACGTGTTCTCCGTTTTTTGCGGCTGTGGTCTTTGTCTCTGTCTTGATCATATAATGAATGTTTTCTGGATTCTTGTGTCATTGTTTCCTTCTTTGACTTGAGCAGCTCTTTGGCATTTATGAATTTTTGTGCCCTAGTCATGAATTCTACGTATGTGCGTGGTTGACTTTCTCCAATTGAGGTAAGCAACCTCTCATCCTGCAATCCTGAAATCACAGCAGTTAGTGCAACTCCATCATCGTAGCCTTCTACCTGCAGGACTTCGTTACTGAATCTGGTGATATAGTCCTTTAAGCTCTCCCTCGGTCCTTGTTTAACCGTCAGCAGGTTGATCTGTGGCTTTCGTTGATTTTGAGCCCCCAAGAACTGCGTAACAAAGGCTCGTGCTAGCTCCTTAAATGATCATATCGACCTTCGGGGTATCTTGCCAAACCACTGTCTTGTTAGTCCTGTCAAAGTTAGCGCAAAAGCTCGACACCTGGTTGCTTCATTCGCCCCATGAAAGTCCATCCAAGTAAGGTACGCGTTCAGGTGTTGGACTGGATCCTTCTTCCCATCATACTGCTGGAAGGTGGGTACTTTGAATTTTTGCGGTACCTCTGCCCCCATAATATCATCAGTGAAGGGCGGCTCCATCTGCCCTATTAGTTCCTCTATGTCCTCGTTATTTGTCCTTCTATACGAGTCACAAGGGTTGTTCTCCTCCTTCAGCCACTTGGACAGTTCTTGCTCACGCCCTCCTCGGCCATGCTCGGCCCTGGACTTATCCCTGCCATAATTTTTAACGTTCGTACCTGACATTGGTCTTGATGGGGAACCTCTACGAACCTTTTTGTGACTAGGTTCGGGCTCTCTGTTCGTCTAGTCGTTTTTTGGATCTTGCATTCAACTAGTAACACTTTCCGAATCGCCGACCTCTTCCTGGACTGCTTCTTTTCCTTTTCTCGGATCTCTGGGTAGCTGATCATTCACATGCCCTTGGTGCTCAGGCTTTTTCAATAGGCTCAGGATTTCTGTCAGGTTTTTCCCCATCTCGTTCATCCTTCCTCTCAATGTTGTAATCTCGACCTCCTGGGCTTGGAGCTGAACCTGAGGGCTCACCCCGTCCGCGGTTGTCACATTCTCACATTCCATTCGACCACTAGAGTCTTCACCAGCAGTGTACAGTGTTTGCGAGTCAACACTCTCCCCATAGACGGCGCCAACTGTTGATGCCAAAATCCGGATAGGAGACTCACACGACCTTCACGTGCCACCAACAGTAAACTTGTATGAGAGGGGGAAGACGTGACCTGCAAGACAAGCAAACACTGCACACCGGTGTGGTGCTTGCCACACCGACTCCAATGCTTAAGTCAGAAAACTGATGGAAGAGCAAGAGGAGAAGTAGAGAGTTCAGAGAATGAATTTCAAGATCCTTTCTTCAGTGATGAAGAAGAGTTTAAATACATGTTCCTGCTCTAGGGTTTCGAGACGTTCGGATGCGATTCGGGCTGAACTCAGCGGAACCGGGGCGACCGAGGGCACCAGGGATCGAACGAAGGCGAAAGAGCTCGGCCCGCGCAAGCGGGCCGAATGGTAGGAGGCCGAGGCCGACCATATGGGTCGGGCCAAGTTGGCCTGACCCTCTGGTCTGTTCTTCCTCTAGGTCAGTTTCCTGGTCCTATTTTTGTCCGGTTGTCCTCGTCAGCTCCTTGTGCATTGGAGTGATCCAAAATTACCTATAACATTAGTGATAAGAAGAAGAAGAGTTTATAAGACAGTGAGTTTGGTCCAGTTTATAAGATTAATTAATCAAAAGTTTTATATATGATTTTGTTTTTATTAATATTTAAGAATTGTTAGAACCTGTATACAACAATAGTTTCATTTACTTTTTATAAAATGAATAAAGAGAAAGCTAATGGGTAATGGTTGGTGAGGAAATAATATTGAAAAGGCTATGAAATCAAGCACATGTAGAATTTCAAGAACAAAACAAAAGTCATCTTGAAGTTTCAACACAAAAATCTAGTCAAACTCTTGAGATGATGTGTTGAAAGAGAAAAAAAAGCTCCTAGACTATGATTACATGACAAAATAAGTAAAGTTTTGCATTAATTTTCATGGAGGAAGAATTTACGATGAGAGGAGGAAAAAGGAAGAAGTATTTTTCAATAAGGGTATTTTTGAAATTTTTTGAAAGTTCAATGGTGTTTTTGAAATTGAAACTTTAATGGTTTCCATCCAAAAATTAACGGCATGGGTATTTTTGAAACATTTTTTAAAGTTCAGAAGTATTTTTGAAACTTTTCAAAGTTAAGGTTAGGGACATTTTTGAAAAAATATCATAATTCATGAGTATTTTTTATAATTTAGCCAAAATTTTATTTTTGTTGTATACTCAAAGTCTGTTGAATAACACAGAGTTGATTTAACACTAGGTACTATTGCAAAGAAAGAGAGCAGCGATGTGTAACTCAAAAGGTTAATGATGTCATTATTCAAACAAAAGGAAGAAAATTAAATAAATAAAATAAAGCAGCGAGGGCCTCTCCGCGGCGAAGAGAAGACAACGGCGCGTGAGATTTCATCCCTAATACTTCAGATTAAACCTGTCAAGTGTCAACCAGGCTGCCTTTGCTTGGAAAATAAAGATAGATAAATAAGAAAGGAGATTAAACAAATCTAGGATTTTGTAAATACAAGTAATTGAAAAAGTGTTTTTTTTATAAATTAATATATAATCAATTTTATCAAATTTTTTTTTTTAGTTCAACAACATTTGGAAGTGGGGGATTCAAACCTGGATTCAAACCTTTAACCTCTTGGTTGAGGATAGACAATTACCGCTGAGCTATGTTCGCTTTAGCCAATTTTATCAAACATTAAAAATAGTTAGAATTATTTCAAAATTACTTTCATGTATTTCAAAATCAATCCGAAACCGACTCTATATTCATAATTAAAAAAGAAAATGCTATCCAAGTTCTTTGCTATTGGCGAAAGTCTATAGAAATTATACAAACTAACCTAATCTTGATGGTCCATGTATGGTGATGTCCGAGTATAGGAGAGTACATAAATGAACTGGGACCATGTTCCAAAAAGAGAGATCTTGAGGATATGAAAGTAGGGTCAAGATAAACTTAAAAGAATTAATAGTAACTATTTATACCAATAAAATGCACTTCCCTTTCTCATGACTCAATCATAGGAGCCCAAAGTTAAACGTGCATGACTTTGTGAAGTTCTAGAGGATGCATATAAGTGAGTTTGACAAATATCATAGCAAGGTCGCATGGGATGTAGGAGAATGTGGAGACCGTCAAGTGTCGAATTTGAGTTTTGAATTCTTGACCTGCGGTGTTACAATGCAAACATATATCTTTTCTTTTTCATTTTTTCATTTTTCATTTTTTCTTTTTAAAATATCATGCATATATATCTATATTTGTCTAATATAATTTAGAGTAAATTACACTTTTGACTCCTTAGATTTGAACTTACTTTTATTTGGTCAAAGTTTTTAAAGCTAGCTAACACTTCAGGTCTTGAGATTTGAGTGTAGTTTCTATTTGGTCCTTCGTCATTTTGTTAGGTCAACTAATGCCAACTCCACTAAGACTATTTAGAAACTAATTTAAAATTTGGGAGACCCAAACATGCCATTTTTTAAACCTCAAAGATCAAATGGAAACAAAATTTAAATCTCAAAGACAAAAAATGTTGGTTTTGAAAATTATTAACCAAATAGAAACTAATTTCAAATATGATGGACCAAACTTGTATTTTACCCTATAATTTATTTACAATAATGCTAGCGTTCTAAAGTTACTAGTCTTTTTAAATACTAGGTTTTTACCACGTGCGATGCACGTGTAATAATTTGACTATATTATTATGAAGTAAAGTGAATTTAAAACTAATTAAGCTTAGTTCTATAAATTCTTATAGTTTAAGCAATTGTTGGAGATTCACATTTTAATACATACCTATTGTACACCATTATAATCACTTTTTTTTTTAAATGATTGACATTAGTTTTTTTTTTTTTTTTTAAGAAAATTGACCTTAGTTCTTCTTATAGATATCAGTTTAACTTGGATTACTTTACTCACCACATCTATAAAATGAAATCAATATTAGTAATTATCTCTACTAACTTATCTGCTTTCGTCGCGATTTCAAAATCAACCAGATTTTGATTTTTTATGTTGTATACTTCTCTTTCTAGTTCTTCTATCTCAATCATCTGAGATAAATGAGAGTTCTCAATTCTTGCATAAACAAAACGTGATTTAAAAAAAAAATTGACAAAATCGAAATATTTCCTGGTAGACACAAAACGCAAAAAAAAAAAAAAAAACAAAAAAAAAAACAAAAACAAAAACAAAAAAACAAAAACAAAAACAAAAACAAAACAAAACAAAATCAAATTTTAATGAAACTTGATTTTTTTAAAAAAATAAAATTGATAAAATCAAAATGTAAATCAAAATCATTCCTAGTAGACAAAAAAGGTGATCAAAACAAAAATTAAATTGACAAAATCAAATTTTAATGAAACTTAACTCTTCCCAATAACCACAAAACGTTAACAAAAAAAATTATTGAAAAAATCAAATATTAATGAAACATGATTTTTTTGAAAAAAATTACAAAAAATCAAAGTTCTTCCGTATAGAAACAAAACGTGGAAAAATATTAAAGAGATAAATCAAAATTTAATGAAACGTTATTAAAAAAAATTGACAAAATTGAAATCTAGACACAAAACGTTTAAAAAAAATAATTGAAAAAATCAAATTTTAATGAAACTTGTTTTTTTTTTTAAAAAAAAAAAGAGAAAGAAAATTAACAAATTCGAAATCCATCCACGTAGGCACAAAATGTGGAAAAAAAAAATAATTGAGTAGATCAAATTTTAATGAAACTTGATTTAAGAAAAAATTGAAAAAATTAAAATCTTTCCCGTAGACACAAAACGTGAAACAAAAAAAATCAAATTAACAAAACCAAATTTTTATGATTGATTTTTTAAAAAAAGAAAATTAGCAAAAATAGAAATCTTTCTAGTAGAAACAAAATGTGGAAAAAAAAAGTTAATTAACAAAGTAAAAAAAATTGACAAAATCGAAATTATTCTCGATAGACACAAAACTTTAAAAAAAATCATTGATAGAATGAAATTTGAATGAAACTTGACAAAATCAAAATCCTTTTTTGTAGACACAAAACGTGCAAAAAAGAATTTAATTGACTAAATCAAATTACAAAGAAACCTGATTTTAAAAAAACAGAAAATTGACAAAATCGAAATATTTCCAATAAACACAAAATGTGAACAAAAAATAATAAATTGAAAAAATTGAATTTTAATGAAACTTGACTTTAAAAAAAATTGACAAAATTGAAATCACTCTTAACAGTCACAAAACGTGAAAACAAAATTAATTGACAAAATAAAATTTTAATGAAACTTGATTTCTTTTTTTTAAAAAAATAAATTTGGCAAAATTGAAATATTTTAGTAGACACAAAACATGAAACAAAAAAAAATAAATTTTAATGAAACTTGTTTTTTTAAAAAAAAAAATTCACAAAACCGAAATCTTAACAAAACGTGAAAAACAAAATTAATGACCAAAATTACATTTTAATGAAACTTTTTTTTTTTTTTTAAATAACAAAATCGAAATCACTCTCGGCAGACACAAAACATGAAAAGAAAATTAATTGACAAAATCAAATTTTAATGAAACTTGTTTTAAAAAAATTGTACAAAATCGAAATCTTTTTTGTAGACACAAAACGTGAAAAAAAAAATTGAAATTGACAAAATTAAATTTGAATGAAACTTGATTTTAAAAAAATTGAAACCGTTCCGTAGACACAAATCATGAAATGAAATAATAATAATATAATAATTCAATGGGAGGAGACAAATAATTGTAAATGTGAAAACCAATGGAATTTATTGACGAAATTTACACTCAAATCAAATATTCTTTTTTTTTTTTTTTAGAGAAAATCAAATATTCTTTTGAATTTTATTAAACTACTAATTTTGATTATGGGATTTAAAAACTAAAGGATAAGATCACCATAATATTTTAGATTTTATTAAATTACAAATTTTGATTATGGAATTTGGAAACTAATTTTAAATAGTTAGAAATGTGAAAACCAATGGGGGAAGATGGAAAATTTATACACTAAATTTAAACTCAAATCAAATATTCTTTTGAATTTTATTAAACTACAAATTTTGATTTTGAAATTTGAAAACTAAAGGATAAAATCATATATTATTTTAAATTTTATTAACTTATAAATTTTGATTCTGGAATTTGAAAACTAATTTTGTAATTATTTGAAATGTGAAGTGGCACGAAAAAGAAGATGAAATCTTGAATTTCCCAAAAGAAGAATCTCGAGAAACAAATAGAATAAGAAAAATTAGTAACATAATTTACCAGAAAAAAAAAACACAATGCGCATACATATAAAATCAATTTAGAGAGCAAATGACTACCAATTGTAACAAAAAACTAAAAGTAAAAAAAAAAAAAAAAAAAAAAAACCCGAAATACAAAAAAAAAAAAAAGAAATAGATTTTGATAGTTACGAAAGTTTCCTCTATTTCTTTCCTTTTTTTAATCATTTATTTTTTTAATTAAAACAATTACAAAATTTGATTTTTTTTCATCTTATCTTTTTTTTTTCCTTTTAATTAAAACACTTACTTACGAAATTTGGTTTTTTTTTAATTAAAAAAATTACGAATTTTGATCTTTTTATCTTTTTGTTTTTCAATAAAAACAATTACGAAATCTGATTTTAGAAATTTAAAACTAATTAGATTTTGACTAATGTAGTTATCTTAAATTTAAAAGGGTATTTTAGTCTATAAATGTTTTTTACGGATTCTTGCTTTTTAATATATTATACATTTTAATCTTGTGCCTCAAACTTGAATTCTAAATTTAGAATTCTGATACAATCATACAACATAAATATAATTCAATTGAATTTCTTGTGATCTAACCTATTGGACTTGTCTACATTCGAATCAACTCTTAACGTTTTCACTATATTTTGAAATCTAATCAAATTTTTTAAATGGCATTCGAAATCCATTTGGAATGACTTCTTAAATGTTTTAAAAAAGTTTTTTTAAATACTTAAAAGTTATTCCAAATAGTTACTCACAGTTATATATATATATATATCTGATCACTCAAGTTGTATCTGGTCTGCCAAAGCGAGCTTAGCTCAGCGGTAATTGGCATGCACCTTCGACCATGAAGTCAGATTCGAATCCCCCACCCCCAAATGTTGATGTACTCAAAAAAAAAAAAAAAAAAAAAAAAAAAAAAGTCGTATCTGGTCAACCATTTGTTTTTTTTTTCTAATTTGATATATTCAAATTCAATGTATATCTCTTCATTATTATCCAATATTGATTTTATCTGGTTTCCAAATCCTCCAGACGTACCCTTTTGTAGGGATATCTTTCACCTTTTGTTTTATACATATCCAAACCATTTGTGGATATATATTTACAATATAGTATATCTTCAACTTATTTTTTTTTTTTTAAATTATCTTCAACTTATTTATTATTGTTATAATTGAGTTTTATATATCTTCAAGTTTAATTCTAAAAAATTAATTAATAAAATTTGTTTTGAAATTGTGTCGGTTCATATCAAGGTCGTGTGATAATAAGAATCTTTAATAATAAAAAAAAATCAAGGCATAAAAAGATGAAATTAAATTAAAATTTTTAAAAGATTGAGAACAAAATTATCAGTATTAAAAGAAAAAAAGGGTTCATAAATGAACAAAAAAAAAAAAATTACTGATTTAGATGTATAAACAAAAGTATCAGAATTTCCATTTTACCCTCGATTGAACTATTTACCTCGTTCATCCTAAAAATAAGGAGGTTGTATCTAAACTTCTCATCTATCCTAATTTAGTTTAAAATTTGTTAGATAAATTTTGTTTTCCCTAGATTTCATTTTCAATTGAAAAGATTATATTCTCCGATCGAGATCTGTGCTTTCTAATTGGCCCTCTCGCAGTAATGGCTGATAAACCCAGTTGAGTTTTACGGTGATGAGTTAGCTCGTTTAGTCGATCAATCTCACACACATCTCCATTGTCGTTACCCATTCTAAATTCAGCTCCCATGATGTTGTGGAATTTGTGAGGAAACCAAAGTATTGGTTAGCCATGGCATTGGGAAGGGAAGTGGAATGGGAAAGAACAAATGCCATACCCAAGGTATTTTTGTCTATTCTTGCTATTAATCAAAATACTAGGTATTTGCATGTTTTAAATTTAAATTTAAAATTTTCTTTTTCCTTTTTTTCATTTTTAGGTTTTAAATTTGTGTATGAGATTTTGTTATTTAAATATTTTTTTTATCTATATTTAATTACTCATAATTTGGTTTAAAGCTATTTTAAATGGTTATGAAATACTAGGTATCTTCGTGTATGAGATTCTAAAATTTCATAAATTTCTTCTTACTATTTGAAAATTTGATTTCGAAAAAATTTTTAATTTAATTTTTTTATTTCTTTATTTTCAGGTTTTAAATATACCTCGATTTTGGATGAATTTTAATTATCTCACAAATTTTATGAATTCTTTATTTATTTATTTGTGTATGAGATTTGATTACTCGTTTTAGGATTTAATTTAAGATTTGATTTAATGTTAGTTTAAATGTTCCCGACATACCAGGTATTTACATATATTAAATTCTAAAATTTTATAAATTCTATTAAATATTTTTATCATTTGAAAGTTTGATTTTAAAAAAAAATTATATCTGAGTTTTTTTTTTTTTTTTTTCCATTTTGAAGTTTTAAATATAGCTCGATTTTGAAAAAGTTTTAGTTATCTCGTAATTTTAGGAAATCTCATTGTGTGTATGAGATTTAGTTCTTTTAGATTTGCCTTTTGAATCTATTTTTAATTACCTATAATATTCCTTGATTTATAGGATTTGGATTGTTTTGATTTGAAATTTAAATTTTTTCTAATTACCCTCTAATTCTAGGATTTTGTTTCCCATTTTAAATTCTCTTGTATTTTCGGATTTTTTATGATCAACAATAAATTTCGAACTGATTTTGATTGTAAATTCTGTCTAACTTTTCTGTAAATGCAAAGCATAAGGGTATTTCGGTAATTCTATAATTTGGATTTTTTAATTAAGAAAATTGATTTGGTCATTTATCTTAAATAATATGGACAGTTATATTTCAAAACAAGCTTTTTCTTTTGTCTATTTTTGCATATATATGAGGACTTAAACTTGATTGACTTGAGCTTTGAGTTGAATCACCTTTAGTAGATTTGTGTTATTAGGCTTCAACCTAATCTCCTTTAGTGGTCTTGAGTTTATTTCGCTTCGGGTTAATATTTTTTTTTAGTGGGCTTATGCTCATTTGGTTTCGGATCAAATAATCATGTGGAACAATTTGATTGGACTAATTTATGTCATTAGACAAGTGACATTATTTGAAAAACGTGAGAATCATGTGACTGTATTTGTATCCTAAACTAACTGTTTTCCTCCAACCTATAAGGGTCCGTTTGGAATACATTCTAATTTAAATGTTTTTCAAGAATGCATTTTTTAAAAAACGTTTTGCATAAAAATTGTTTAGAATTTAAACACTCATATGTTTGGTTGCATTTCTTCATAGGTGTTTTTATACACAAGTTGTATACTAAAGACTTTTTTAAAAAGTTGGTTTCAAGTGTTTCTCTCAAAATGGTTTATTTACCAACGACTTTTTTTCAAAATTAAACAGTTGAAAAGTTAATCCAAACACACCTAAAATTAAGGAGATTGTATTTGAAAACGGATGATTCCCTCCCTAATTGAACCACTTTCCTCCCTCTCCCTAAATTTAATAAGGAGGTTGTACATCTAAGAAATCAATTTTTTTTTTAATCTTTCATTTAATTTATTTTTAAATTTATCAAATAGATTTTGTTTCTCCTAGATTTCATTTTTAATAAAAAGATTTTATTCCCCAATCTAGTTTACGGTTTGCTTAAAAAATATGATATTATCTTTAATTTATTTGAATTTAATCGGTTTTCTAAAAATATTTTATTTTCCAATTTGGTTTACGCTTTACCAGTTTCCTTGCAATCGAGTATTGAAGTTTTTTTCCACCATCAAAGAAGTTTATTCCCCAATTGACTTGCAATTGATCTTTATCAATTCGTCAATCATAAAGAGGTATTTAGAGCACCCTTAATTTAATTGTTGTTCAACTCATTATTTCTTTTATGATGACTATTATTTCCTTTAATTTTGTTAGTCAAATGTGTTTCAATTGGTGAATATATAATATGATGGTATATGGGACGAATGCAATCGACATCAAAACTTTAAGGTTTGATCAACATATCCGTTGGAATAGAATCAACATTTCAACACACTTCACTGATTGCAATCGGAACAAACTCATTCTTTCTGGTAATCAAGTGATCACTCGTTTGACAATGTATAGGAACGAGTCCAATAAATCCAATATAATTAGAATTACTCAAGACAAGGATGTTCTGTGATTTCTATTGATTATTTTAGATGGTATGACTTTTAATATTTGTGTCGTTGTAGACCAATGCGACATTGGTGACAATAATTTTTCAAATACAGTGTCTTTGCAAAATAGTAGTAATAAGAAAAATGCCCAAAATTCAGGAGGCAAAAAGGATTTTAAATTTATTGACTTCGTTGATTTTGACCCACAATCATCTGAATTTGTTGTCAAATAAGGGTCAATTTTTCAAATTAAGGATGAGTTGAAGAAAGTTATTTACCCTAGTTGCTTTAAAAATAACTTTCAATGTCATACAGTGAAGTCAAATCAGAAATCTCTAGTACTTAAATGCATGGAAGACCCATGTAACTGGTTGTTTAGGTCATCTCGTTATCAAAATGGAAATTTGTAGGTTGTCCGTAAATTCATTGACAAACACGAATGTTCCCTTGATGTTTTTAAGAATGAGCATAGACAAGCCACAACTTTTATCGTAGAGGGGTGCATAAAGTCTATTTTAAACCAGATTTGGCAAACAAAATTAAAGGGAATAATAATTATCATTCATCTTTAAAATAGACTTTACTCACTCCTCTACGATAAAAGTTGTGGCTTGCCTATGGTCATTCTTAACAACATCAAGAGAACATTCGTGCTTGTCACTACGGACAACCTACAAATTTCCATTTTGATAACGAGATGACCTAAACAATCGGTTACATGGGTCTTCCTTGCAATTAAGTACTAGGGATTTCTAATTTGACTTAACTGTACAACATTGAAGTTGTTCTTCAAAGCAATTAGGTAAA
This sequence comes from Luffa aegyptiaca, assembly GCA_017139565.1. Lineage (NCBI taxonomy): Eukaryota > Viridiplantae > Streptophyta > Magnoliopsida > Cucurbitales > Cucurbitaceae > Luffa > Luffa aegyptiaca. The sequence continues at coordinate 31,238,960 of CM029398.1, read as the reverse complement.
TAACTTTCTTCAACTCATCCTTATTTTGAAAAATAGATCCTTCTTTGACAAGAGATTCAAATGATGGGGGGCAAAATCAACGAAATCAATAAACTTAAAATCCTTTTTGCCTCTTGAATTTTGGGCATTTTTCTTATTACTATTGTTTTGCAAAGACACTGTACTTGAAAAATTAATGTCACCAATGTCGCAATGGTCTACAACGACACATATATCAGAAGCCATACCATTTGAAATAATCGATAGAAACCACATAACACCATTGTCTTGAGTAATTCTAATTATATTGGATTTATTGGACCCGTTCCTATACATTGTCAAACAAGTGATAACTTGATTACCAAAAAGAATGAGTTTGTTCTGAATGCAATCAGCGAAGTGTTGAAATTTTGACTCTATTCCAATAGATATATTGGCCACCTTGAAGTTTTGATACCGATTGTATTCGTCCCATATACCATCGTATAATATATTCACCAATAGAGGTGACATTTGGCTAACAAAATTAAAGGGAATAATAGTCATCATAAAATAATGAGTTGAACAACAAATTAAATTAGGGGTGCTCTAAATACCTCCTTATGATGGTTGAATTGATAAAGATTGATTGCTAGTCAATTGGGGAATATACTTCTTTGATGGTGGAAAAGAACCTCAAGACTCGATTACAAGGTGGAAAATAAAATATTTTTAGCAAACCGATTAAAATTCAAATATATTAAAGATAATATCATATTTTTTTAAGTAAATTGTCAGATTGGGGAATAAAATCTTTTTATTAAAAATGAAATTTAGGGGCAAAAAAATTTATCTCATAAATTGTAACGCCCCAGGTTTTTTTCAACCTCTAGCCTAGCGACGTTACTGCTTACTCTAGACTCTTAAGCAACTAGGACAACCCACTTTAGACCGAATGTACCGAAAATTTCGGCAGCATAACGGCATAAAACTAGTTATCCCAAAATTTTACAACACTTGATATAGATATTTAACACTTCTAAACAAGCAACAAGTCAAACTCCACCAAACTTTAGCCAAATTTCACAAACCTATCTCCTCTAGACAAAACATACTTTACCAAAACATCCAATAAGCCAAAACCATGCTATAAAAACATTTTATTAAGAGGAACAACCATTCCATTAGCAACTCACAAGCTAAACAATTTATTAAACTCTACAAGACTATCCAGTCTAGTTTTAAACTCGAAAACAAAAACCTTTCTCAGGTGAATCCTTCATCGTCACAGAACCACAAAATAAAACATCTTAGGCTATCTAAGAAAGCAACTAAGAAAAGCAGAACAACAAAAGGACTCATCGCCTAGGGATTTTCCTCATAGTCCTCCTCCTCGCCACCAAGGTCCGGGTCATCCTCGATACTTGCAACATCTAAAATGTTGGGGGAAGGTGGAGAAGGGGGTATCAGTACAATCGCGGTACTGGTAAGTAGCTCACACGAGCCAAATCACAAGCATCAAACAAGGTAAACAACATGTTTCTCACACGCATACAACATGCTTCCAAAGCAGTAAAAAAACCCCAACATGCTCAGAAAGCAATAAACGAAAACATGCATATGCTTCCCACACTTTGCACCCACACTTTACTAAACCACACACGATTTACGTGTCATGCTACGCTATCGACCACATGCATTACGCGCCATGCCACACAAAACTAACCGCATGCATTACGCGCCATGCTATGCAAAACCTTACACGTGCATTACGCGCCACGCTACGCAAAACCATTCGCATGCATAACGCGTCATGCTACACTAAACCGAACACGTGAATTACGCGCCACGCTGTGCACCTACACATGAATTACGCATCATGCAACGCTACCGCTAGACTCATGCTACACTTCCCGTGACACATGCTAGCCTAACCAATCATGCTTGAACCCAATCACAACATGCTTAAACAACAACCACAACTCATAGTTATATTTCATGCTTATCACAACAATACTCGATACATGCTCATCTCAAGCATTTCAGTACATTCATATTCAACAGAACATGCTTTTCACAAGTACAGGAATAAAACATAAAACAAACATTATGCTTCACACAATCAACCAAAATTGAGCAAGTAGAAACTACTTACAAAATCACTCTTAAATACCAACGCTGCTGGAAAATATAAGAGCAAGCTCTAAGCTAACCTACAACACAACCAAGGGCTCCTAGAGATTAGGGAATAGCTTAACAACCATCCAAACCCCTAAGGGAAGCTAAAACGAATAACAAGGAACAAAAAATCACCCAAACAAGGGCTGAACCTTGCTGGAACAACCTAACACAGCACTGAAACTCCTTAAATGGGTGCTGTCCAGAGTCCGAAATCACACGAAACTAACACCAAAAGGCACCCAAGGATTAGAAATTACACTAAAGCCAACCACGACAATTATCAAAGGTTTTCGGGCACGATGACTTACCGATCAGCACCAAACAGACATGATTGAGTGCTGTATAGCGGCTGCAAATGGCCCGAACCTGTAAATTGGAAGTCGTTATGGCTTGGGTAACCGAGATATAAAGCGAGAACACAATGGGTCAAGCAAGACTTATAGGGGGTTGCCCAAAAACACCCAAGGAAGGCCGAAACCTACCAACTCGAGATACTTGAGGCCAAATGCTTCCTAGGCGGCGCTGCAGATCAGAATGACAAACACATCTTAATTTTCCAGCACCTAACGCTAATGGGTAAACTGATCATTTATGAACCAAAGGGCGAGGATAAGCACTTAAAACTTACCGACAAGGCTAGGCGATGCTGCAACGGTCTAGAACGGAGTCAAAGCGCCACTGGACAGAGGCAAGGATGCTCGAAAGTGAGACTCAAGTTGTTGGACGCGCGCGGATCAGACTAAACGAGAGAGGAAACAGTGAGATCGAGCCTTAAACCAACAAGATCGGAAGGGAAAAAGCTTACCCACACTCTCCTTGGCCGAAATCGCGCGAACAGAGAGGGAGAGAGGCGGTGACTCCGATTGGGGAAGGCGGCGGCGCTACTCACGGGGAAGAGCTTCACGGCAGCACAAGAGGAAGAGAGATCTGCGGAGAGAGAGAGAACTCGCGGAGGAAGTCGACGCGAAAAGAGAGAGAGCTTGCGAAGAGGAGACGACCCACGACTCGACGTGTCGACGGCGACGGCGGCACGACCTGGGTAGCGGCGCGATCTGAGCGGCGGCGGCGGCGGCTGCAAGATCGGCTGGGAGGGGGGTGTCACGCGTGAAGAGAAGTAAGAGATGAGGAAGATACGATTTTGCTTCTTCTTTTTTTTTCCAATTCTTTTTAATTCATTTTCCTTATCTCATAAAACCCAAAAATAACCATTTCTCAACCAACACTCATTATTCAACGCATAAATGAATTTACAACGCTGACATTTCTCAACTGATTACAAACCAAGTTCAACCACTTTAGTGAGGGATTTATTTTATTAACGCCCAACACCCAAGGGAAGAACATTCAAACAATAAGACTTTTTATTAACTCCCAAAATACAAGCCAGGTTATAGTTAAATTAACATTGGTCTTAAATACAAGAGAATTAACACATTGAAATGCTCGAGGCGTTACATAAATTTAAAAATAAATTAAATGAAAGATAGAGAATCGATTTGTTAGATATACAACTTCCTTGAGTTTAGAAAAAGTGAGGAAAGCGGTTCAATCAAGAGAGAGAATCAGTTTTCAAAGAGGAAAACAGTTGTGGTAAGGGTAAAAAATGAAGTTCGGATACGATACAGATTCTCACATTTTGGCCATTTTCCTCCTTTTTTTTTTTTTTTCTATATATCTATCTAAACCGAGATTTTTTTTTAGTCATTCACAATGATTTCCCATTTTATATTTCTTAATTTGATATAGGGACACATGTTAAATTTGTAAATACTCCAAAGATGACAAAGTGGTTAATTATGTTCTTTTGCTAGGCTCTCGAAAACTCCCAACTTCTCTACTTCCAAATGGCACGAGATCGAAACCCAACACAACATCCTTTCACACTTCAATCTTAAACAATAGATTCAATATCACATTGGTAATACAAAGTTTTGGTGTTAGGAGGACCACAAATTAATTGAAAAAGGGACATATTTGATTGGAGGGTTCATAAAGAGATGAGAATTCGAAAAGAAAGATAGAGACGAGGTAGACGAAGCTTCCTTGTCGAAACAATGCACGTTCAATGGCTCTTGTCATTGTCGGTTGTGTTTGGTTCTTGCCTCCCACCAAACACTTGCCAAACCATATTCTTATTGTTTTTATTTTCTATAAGAATGGGTCATACTTCATCTTTCATATATATATCTTCAATCTCATCAATTTAAATCTAATTTTCTTTAACAAATTGCTTTTATTATTATTTCTTTTATCTTGGATCTGTTGGCCAATTTTAACTTCGTGAAATTTAAATAAGTGGTGTAATTAGTATTCTCAATGTAGTGAGTAGTCTAAACCAGACTAATTTAATGAGAACTAGTGTACTGTACTTTTTAATTTATTCAGTTAACTTTGTGATCATGGATAAAGAAAAAAAAATTGTTTGTTAGATTTTTGTATTCTCTAGTTTAGTTTTGATATTTCAAGAATGCTTTTATAATTAAAATTTGTATGATTTAAGGTTTGATATGTGAATAATTTGTTGATTTGCAGAAGGTATTAATTGCACCACTTTTTATGTTTAAGATTTGATGGGATAAAATTGAAATTTAAAGTTAAAATTGATGGATTGAATTGGGTATAAAATCTCAAAAAAGAAGATATTTTTTTCTTACAATTAATCAAGATTTATCTAATATTTTAATATAATTTTATTTCTATTTGAAAACTACTTTCTTCGTGAATAGATTGATTTGATATTTGGAAACGGATTAATAAAACTTCATTTTAACTACTTTATATATATATATATATATATATATTTGATAATGATTCTATTTTGATAATATATTTCTCAAAATTAAACTTTTTTTTTTATTCTATATCTTTATTTTCCAATATACTTTTTCATTTTATTTCTTAAAATACTAATGAGATTTTAAAAATTAAAAAGAATAGTTTCTAAGATTTTATTATGATATAAACTAGGATATTAGAAAGTAAGAAACTGATTCAATAAATGGTTTTAAGCAAACATGGATTTCAAGAATAGATATCTAAAGAAAACAAGGATGAAATTCATAGATTTTAAAAATAACTTGTAATTATAGATTATGAAATTTAGTAGTTTTTATTTTTATTTTGTACTTCATTATTTATGTAATTTTTAGAGTATTTGCAGTGGGTGACAAATAAGAATTATATAATTGCAAATATATCACAATGTAAAAAAAATGCAAATATAGCAAAATCTATTAGACTATATTACTGATGACATATATAGACTCTTGTTAATTAGAATCTATCTGATAGACTTCGATTGTCAACTCCGATTAATTAGAATCTATCAATCTACTGATAGACTCCGATTATTCAGAGTCTATCAGTGCCTATTGCTAATAAACTCCGATTAATCAAAATCTATCAGTGACTATCACTGATAGATTTTGATTAATCGAAGTCTATTAGCGATAGACACTGATAGAATTTGAATAATCAGAGTCTATCAATTGGGACACCACCAATTTGATCTTCCCCGCTATGACTCTGAGATTAGGAACGTAGTTTTGGGACTATCTAATCTTGATTGGAAAAAACTCTTGGAGAGAAAAATTCTCTCTAGAGTTCTTGAGAGAATATGTGGGGGAGGCTAGAATGAGACCTTAGGGTTAGGGTTCTCATAACCTTTCAATTAATTAATCATATTAATTAATTAATCTCATGCACTTTTAAATCTATGTAATTTCCTCACATAATATATATAGTTTAATTAACTTAATTAAATCACATTTAATGAATCCAATTAAACTAATTAATTAATTCCAATAATTAATTAATTTCATAATTAAATATCACCCATATTTAATTATTTACTCATTAGAATCATATTCTAATAATTCTCTCATAGACTATAGTTTAATTAAATCTCATTTAGTTTAAACTAAATTGAATAATTAATTAATTCATCTTCTAATTAAATACCATATATTTAATTAGACATATATTTGAACTCTTTCAAATATATTAATCTCTAAATTTAATAAAGTTTAACTCAAATTAGACTTTATCTTTTAATGCATCACTATACATTGTATTAATTTGTATCTCATACAATTAACTTAATTCCCAATATGATTTTGAACTATTCAAATTCTCTCAAGATATAATTGTTCCTAATTACTCTTTACGAGCTAGCAGGGGGACCTAATGGACCTACAGATCAGAAGCTCCAATGATATGAGGTTAACTGATTAAACTCATTAATCAGGTTAACTAATATTCATTAACTGTGGGTCATTCCATTAAAAACCCACAGCTGAACTCTTCTCACTGGAGAACATTTCTGTGTCCACGGATATAAACCTATATCGGTAAGTCAATCCTTCACGAGTGTTTGAAACTACAGTTGGGTCAAATTACCGTTTTACCCCTGTGTTACCTCTGGCTCCTTAAGTATCAGTGCTCCTCTAATGAACAACTTGTTTATGGTCCAACCAGTAAACAGAAAGTCCCTCTCGGGCCAGTGAGAGGGCGGGATCCCTTTGTTCAAGACCCGGAGTCACCACTTAAGGGAACACTCATCTACTTCTCCTAGAAGCGGGAAGGAGTGAATTCCATCTTGTGTTGTCATGTCCCCAGCCCCTCACTCGGTCTTGTCCCCAAGAAGGTAGGCTTATTGAGTCGGCATGCAGGCCACTCTCACCCATACTAATCAAAGGACAATCCCTCGTGAGAAGGAGTTCATGACACACTCAGGATTAAAATTGAGTTACCTACGTCATCCTATTGAAACAGTAACCTAACTAGTTAACGGTGTTACATCTAGTGGTTTACTATTTCGTGGTCCGGTCTTATGCAAACTCATTGCATAGGATACCCCCGCTCGCATGTCTCTTACATGGACGCCTTAGATCAATACATCTGTATCGAATACAAAGTGGGTCGTATCACATAGTGTTACCAGGATAAGGTACCCAGCCTCATCCCTGTACTATAGACCTTTTAGGTTGTTACTTGAACACCGATTCCCGTATGTCCCCACATACTAGTTCAAGTCACATGTAAACAACCTTGGATCTTAGTTTATTGGATTTGGGTCAAATTGTGCAATATTTAACAATAACATTTTATTGAAACAAGTATACAGTTTGTTTACATTCACTATCTACAAGTTTTAGGGCATAAAACCCAACAAATATATCTTCTGAAATCAAAAGATGAAGCTAGTAGCATGTTTAGGAAATACAAAGCAGAAGTAGAAAACCAACTAGATAAAAAGATTAAAAGGTTAAGATCCGATAGGGGAGGTGAATATAGTGACAAGTCTCTCAAGGAGTTTTGTGAATTAAATGGTATCATCCATGAGAGTACTGCACCATATTCCCCTCAACAAAATGGCATAGCTGAACGTAAGAATAGATCATTAAAGGAAATGATGAATGTTATGTTACTGAGTTTTAGATTGCCTAACAGTATGTGGGGCGAAGCTATGATGTCTGCTTGTTTCATTCTTAACAGGGTTCCTCACAAAAAACTGGATAAGACACCATACGAGCTCTGGAAAGGATATTCACCAAACCTGAGCTATCTGAAGGTATGATGGTGCTTAGCTAAGGTTGCATATCCGGTGTTCAAGAAACCTACGGTAGGATCTAAAACCTTTGATTGTCTGTTTATTGGGTATACTCATAATAGCGCTGCATATAGGTTTATGTGTTTAGATGATAATTCAATTTGTGAATATAGAGATGCTGAATTTTTTTAACACATTTTTCCTATGATTAAGCCTGTTAATGAGTCAGATTCAATCTCAAGTTCTAGTCAAGTGTCTGTTTGTCCTCCATCTACTGCTGATATTGTGCATGAATCTGAACCTAGAAGGAGTAAAAGAAAAAGAACTGAGAAAGATTTTGGATTGGACTTTTTAACTGTTTTTCTTGTTGAAAACTAAGATAAAATAGACGATCAATTTGCATGCAAGTATCTAATAGATGAGGATCCTAAAACCTACCAAGAGGCCTTAAAATCTGTAGATTCCAGTTTCTGGAAAGAGGCTATTAAAAATGAACTGGATTCTTTAATTATGAATCAAACGTGGAACTTGGTAGATTTACCTAAAGGAAATAAACCTATTAGGTGTAAGTGGATTTTTAAAAAGAAAATTAGACCAGATGGCTCAATTGAAAAATTCAAGGCTAGATTAGTGGTTGTAGGATATTCGCAAAAACAAGGTATTAATTACTTTGATACATATTCTCCTGTAACTAAAATAGCTACTATTAGATGTCTGGTCGCTCTTTCAGCTATTCGTGGGCTGTTAATACATCAGATGGATGTGAAAACAACATTTCTCAATGGAGATTTAGAAGAGGAGATATATATGACACAACGCCTGAAGGCTTTGTAAGTTCTGGTCAAGAAACAAGGTATGTCAGCTCAAAAAATCTCTTTTTGGTCTTAAACAAGCTCCCAAACAATGGTATGAGAAGTTTAATAATACCTTAGTAAACAATGAGTTTAGGGTAAATTCTTTTGACACATGTGTTTACTCGAAATTGTTTGGTGTTGACTATGTGATTATTTGCTTGTATGTTGATGACATGCTTATTTTTCGGTACAAATTTAGAAGTAATAAATGATTCCAAGTTATTTTAGGTGAAGCTAATGTGATATTCGGTGTTAAGTTGAGAAAAACCGAAAATGGGTATTCATTGAGTCAATCACACTATGTTGAAAAGATGCTAAAGAGATTTGATTGTTTTGATAATATACCTGTAAAAACACCCTATGATGCTAGTATGAATCTTAAGAAAAATAAAGGGGATAGTGTCTCTCAATCTGAATATGCAAAAATTATAGGTAGGGTAATGTACCTGATGAATTATACTAGACCTGATATTGCATATGCTGTGAGTAGATTGAGTAGGTATACACATAATCCTAATAAAGATCATTGGTTTGCACTTCATCGTTTGTTGAGGTACCTCAAAGGTACAATAGATTACTGTTTGCAATTTAATAAATTTCCTGCAGTATTAGAAGGTTATTGTGATGCAAACTAGGTAACTGATAACGATGAAGTAAGTTCAACTAGCGGGTATGTGTTCATTTATGGTGGAAGAGCTATTTCATTGAAATCTACAAAGCAGACGTGCATTGCGCGATCCACCATGGAGTCAGAGTTTATAGCTCTTGAGCTTGCAGGGCAAGAGGCGGAGTGGTTGAGAAGTTTACTACAAGACGTACCACTGTGGGGGGCGTCAGTGTTAGTCTCCTTGCACTGTGATTCACAAGCAGCCATAGGAATTGTCAAAAGCAGCGTATATAATGGCAAGAGAAGGCATATACGCCTGAGACATGGAGTTGCGAAACAGTTGTCGAAAAGTGAAGTTATCTCCTTGGAGTATGTGAGGTCTGAGAGGAATTTGGCAGATCCTCTCACCAAAGGCCTAACAAGGAGAGTAATTCTAGAGTCCTCAACATGCATGGGACTCAAACTGTTGATATGAGTCCATAGCCCTTTATTTGGGTGGTCCAAATACGGACTTGATGGACACATTTTGGAAAGTCTTCATAGCTCAAGATTTGAGTGGTTTACTGCGGTAGACTAGATGAAGCATGACGTGATTGTGAAGGTGTGGCCGCCTTCTACGAAGGAGTGTAATGAATCTCTTTCTAGAGCTTTCACGATGACCCAAGGTATTTGTGTGCATGGCCTAAAATTGCACTTGTCCTACTATTGTATCGCGGAATCAAGGGAAACATGAGGATACAAACGTGTGTGGGGGTCTAAACCGTGACTATAGAAAGTTCAAAAGGTAATTTACTTTCTCTATGTTGGTTATTGCCTTACTTCACTATGCATTAATTCAAATCGAAAAATATTAATGCTTAAGTTTAATTTCCTCATTTGCTCAGAAAAATATCGCTTACCGTCGTTCGTGGGGGATTGTTGGGAATGACATGCGTATTCACTTGGGTATTTTTGGCCTTTACATTTGTCCCACATGGAAAGATTTGGAGTTGGGAAGAGTGTTTTTATACAATCACTCTTCCCTACTCATGTAAAAGTGGTTAAGGGGGTACATAGACCTCTTCCCACACGCGCGCGTCGCTGCTGCCGCCGTCAGTCGGACGGACGGGTTCGGGTAACCGCGCTCGCGCATAATAAAGAGATGAGTTTCATTTTGGCCAAAATACTTTTATTTTATTTTCCCAATAGTCCCAATAGGCCACGTGTCGGTTTGTTGTTTATTTAGTCTGGTTTGGTATTTAGTCGCCACGTGTCCAGTCCGTTCGTTGACCGCGCGTCCCTCGTCCTATCCGTTCCGTGTTGACCGTCGTTTTCACACCCTAGTCTGTCGTTGACCGCTCATCACACTATGTTGAACGAGGAGGGTGTTGTGTTAACCTTGGGGCGCAAACGGCGTAAACGATTTAGCACCGTGGTCATGCCGAAATTGCTTTCAAGGCAGTGGTTATCTCCACGACACAACAATTGTTTTTCCCAACTTCTACTTACAATCTAGAATGTAGGATATAGAATGAAATGGAAAATGGAACGAATCTTTTTCTAGACGACTTTCCAATTCATAGAGATATATACATCTTTTTATCATCTACAATTTTAAGAAGGATTTATCTCTAAAAAAGAATCCTTAACTCATTGGGAGATTCTATTTTAAAGAGGATTACTTATAAGCTTAAATCAAAACATACTTGTTTTCAAAATTATTTCTTTATTTGCAAAAACTAGTATATAAATTCAAAATCATTGGTCTTGATTGTCTTGAAATTGTGTCCATAATAGAATGCTTCTAGAATGGATCATTTTGTGAAACTTGAATTTTCTTCTAAAATTGTGATATTTTGAATCCAATTAAATTATTCGTATAATTTTCATTTTATTAGATACCATTCACAAAAAATCGTAATAGTTAATAATTAGATATTCTTGTTTGCACTCTATTATTATTAGCTAACATGAAGATAGTTTTAAATGGTCAAATATTATTGTCTTACCTCCTTATTTGTAATATAATATTGAAAAAAAATCAATAATTATTCAAACTTTTATCTTTTTTGAAAAGCAATAATTATTCATAATGCATCCACAACATTATAATAAGAATTCAATAAATAAAAATAGATTTAGTATCAAAGCTACCTTATATTATAAATTCATATTGAACCATACTTTATAGATCCCTCCCCAAACACTCCACCCAACTTTCTAGTCCTTTAATTTTATAAAATATTACTTTTTGTTCTTTTTGTTTAAAAAAAAACATTTTGGAAAGTGCTAGACAAAGGAATTTGGAGCTACAATTAAAATAATCAATGGTCCATGAGCCCTTATAAGATAATAAATGAATTTTTCTATGATGCTTGAATTTGTACATTAATACCAAAAAAAAAAAACAATAAATTTGTACATTAATTCCTAATCCCTCATTTGGTGAGTTGACAAATGGATAAATTATGTATTTTTTTTTTTTCTAATCAAATAAATCTCAATCCTTCTAGAAGTAAAACAATTTTCTAAATAAAATTATGGTAAAAGCATGATATAAATGACAGAAAAACATTTTAGAAGCCGAAACATGGTGAGATGCTTTGATAATAAACCTCCTTTTTTAATTTTAATTTAATATTTTCAAAAGAAATTATGTGCCACCTTACATTATATTTAAATTTAAGATAAATTATATAGTCTTAACCTAGAAGCAAAAACCATGTGACACTTTAGGTTATACTTAAGATAAATATAGTCCTAACTTAACAAAGAAAAAATCACGATGATGTAAAGATGTGTATATAATAAACTAATTTTCAAATCACGAAACACATAATTAAGTTCTATAAAATTAGAGATATAGAAAAAAATCTAATAAAATTAGAGAATTGTATGATACAAAAGAAAAATAATTTTTAATTCGAGCATGGCTAAGAAGATATAAAATACTTTTTTTTCCTCTAAAGTTCAAAGAGTGCTCACACTCCACATTAATTGAAACAAAAATTTAAAAATAAATCATATATCACATTGACATAAGAAATACCGATGCCGACTTTAATGTCTGAGATCACAATTTTATGAAAATGTTCATAGAAATATCAATAAGATGTCGATGTTGATATATATTTTTGGAAAAATATTTAAAACAAAATATCCATAATTATATTTAATTTAATAAATAAATATTTTACCTTTTCAAATAAGTTAAAATACTTAATATTAATATTATCTCCAAATTAATTACATTTTGTTGTTATTTTACTTATATTTTATCGATTTCTTTACAGTATAATGAAAATATGTCGATGTCGAATCCATTGACATATAAAAATGTCAATGGAAATTTAATACATTGCATAACTTGTTCACACGTAACTTCGAAGATGGAGACACGTGGAATAAACAATATATTTGTATTTATGTTGTATGCGTGTGGGTGTACAATCTCTAATGTTAATCCTCTGATTCTCTCTCTTGTGTGTGAACGTGTTTCACTCGAGGGCTGGAACGCTTGATCTCGAATCTGAAGCTTCAATGGATTCTTGGAGCTTGAAGTCTTCCAGTCTTGAAGGAGTCTTTAGTCTTCAAGAAGTGTTGATGTCCTGAAAAGTCTTTGATCTTCAAGGAATGTTGAAGTCTTGAAGAGTGTTTGGTCTTCAAGGAGTGTTGAAATCTTGAAGAGTGTTTAGTCTTCAAGAAGTGTTCAACACTTGAATTTATGGATTGCAAAGAGTCTTCGGTCTTCAAACTTGGTGGAGTCTCTCTGAATTCTCTGGTTCTACTTGAGAGCTTTAAAATTCTGAACTCTTGTCTTTGTGAGAGTGTAGAATTTCTGAACCCTTGAAATGGAGGAGAACCTTTCTATTTATAGAGTTCTCGCTGGATGGGTCCTAATGGCTTTTGGGCCTAACAACTTGGGCTTGAGCTTTATCAGTCTTGGGCTCAACTATTTAGTCTTGGGTTTGGTTTATATTTGACCCAAAACCATATGACCCAAATATTTAAAAGACCCAAATTTGATCCAATTAATTATTTTGTTAATTAATTGGTCAAATTAATTAATTTGATCAAAATAATTTATTTTCTAATTAATTGATCAAATATAAATTTGGCTCTTTAAATTTATAATTGGCCAATTTTGTCTTCAAATTAAATTTGGGACACATGTCAATTTATAATTGGTCCCAAATTTAATTATTTGTAATTTCTTCATTAATTTTAAATAATGACGTGGCAATTTGTGATTGGACAAAATTTCTCCCTCAACATAACTATTCTTTCTATTCTTGTTATCTTTTAAACCACAAATTATTATTATTTTTAAAGTTGAACGTTTATGGTATCTTGAATGATCTTGATTTTTTTTTTTAATTTATATTTGTTAGAGTAGAAGAAGGGATGAATTGATTCACATTTAAAATATAATTTTCAAATCTATTGAATCTTGCCAGCTGAATCCATCATTGTGGTTCTTAGAAATTTTCTTTTCGAAGTTGTTGACCTAATACCATTTATAGATGAAAACCGTTATAAAACTAATAAACCAACTAGTTTATTTTTAGTTAAAAAATGTGGGATTAAGAATTTGAATTTCGACCTTTTAATTAAGGATATAATATCTTTAACCTCAGAGTCAATATGAGTCAAGCTCAACTGGCATTAGATTTATACTAGTGACTAATAGGTCTGTGGTTCGAATCTCACACCATCACAGGTTGTCAAAAAAAAAAGTTTTGAAGGTAATAATTTTACATTATCTCCAAATTAACCCTACTCAACCAATTTCTAATATTTTTCCAATATTAGAAAGTGCCATTAGTTGGATTCTTTTCCTAGATTTGGTTCTATTTCTTGAAAAAGGAGAAAGGCAACTTTAGAGTGCAAAGTCAAGATATCTGGACCAACCACAAATATCCCAATTAAGCAAAATTTTTATAATGTTATTTTTGTGTTGACCCAAAAAATATGGATTGAATGGTGGATAATTTCTTCCAATCAAATCAAATCCCACTGGTACATTAGAAACCAGCCAATGGCAGAATTGAAGATCCTAATAAGATATGATGTCATTTCTTCATTATCTTTTCCTTATTCCTCGTTCTAGAGGAAGTAATACATTTTATTTAAAAAAAAAAAAAGAAGTAATACATTTTATTTTATTTTATTCTTTTTAAGTTTAAAGTGCACTAAAAAAATTAGGCCACATTATAAAACATACCCATGAATTATGGGGTTTGTTTAAAAAATGTCCCTGAATTTTAAAAAGTTTAAAAAATACCCATAAACTTTAAAAAAAATGTTCAAAAATACCTTTGCCGTTAATTTTTGGATGGAAACCGTTAAAGTTTCAGTTTCATTAATACTCTTGAACTTTCAGAAAAATTAAAAAAAAAATACCTTTATTAGAAAATGTTTTTTTTTATTTCTCTCATCGTAAATTCTTCCTCCATGAAAATTAATGAGAAACTTACTTATTTGTCATGTATTCATATACTAGGAGCTTTCCTTCTCTTCCAACGCATCATCCCAAGAGCTTGTATCCACATTCACACACAAGAGAGAGAATAAGAGGATTAACATTAGAGATTGTATCCACATGCATATTACATCAATACAAATACATATTTATTCCACGTGTCTCATATTTGAAGTTACGTGTGAACAAATTGGCATGCTCAGTGGGACCATCTCTACCTCTTATCTCTTATCTCAAAACATAAGTGTAAACATGTCGTTCAAGACTTCTTCAATGACTGCTACCATGAGCAACTTTTACACGGGTTCTACTACCCATTGTTGCTTCAATGAACTGAGGTTACAAGAAGATAAATCTCCTATCATTGCAAGCGAAGAAACAACATTGCAGGGGGCATATACCAACGAAAAGTTGCTTATTAAGTATAACCCTTTATTTGAATCTGATTCTGACGTAGTGAATATCATGATGACTAAGACAAGGACTATGGAAGAAAGAATGGCTGAGATGCAAGAGCACATCAACACCTTAATGAAGGCGATTGAAGAAAGAGATTCTCAAATTGAGCACCTAAAGAATCAGATTGAGAACCAACATATCATTGAATCAAGTCAAACTCAAGTCGTAAAAGATCACGACAAAGGAAAGACTATAGTGCAAGATGATCAGCCACAATGTTCTGTTTCGATCACTTCACTATCTATCCAACAACTCCAAGATATGATCACAAACTGTATCAGAGCTCAGTACGGTGGACCTACTCAAGATTCCCTCTTGTATTCCAAACCTTATACTAAGAAGATTGATAACTTGATAATGTCAATCGAGTATCGGCCACCAAAATTTTAGCAATTTGATGGAAAGGAAAATCCTAAACAACACATTGCCCAATTCATTGAGACATGCGAGAACGTTGGTACTCGAGGGGACCTACTAGTTAAGCAGTTCGTTCGAACACTTAAAGGAAATTCCTTCGACTGGTCCACTGATTTAGAACCTGAGCCAATAGACAGTTGGGAGCAATTCGAAAGAGAGTTCTTGAATCGCTTTTACAGCACCAGGCGAACCATTAGCATGTCGAGCTCACCAACACTAAACAACAAAAAGGTGAACTCGTTGTTGACTACATAAATCGTTGGAGAGCCATGAGTCTTGATTGCAAGGATCGTCTCACTGAACTCTCTACCATTGAAATGCGCATTCAAGGCATGCACTGGAACTCCTCTACGTCCTTCAAGGTATAAAGTCTCGCACCTTTGAAGAACTAGCAACTCGTGCCCACGATATGGAGCTAAGTATTGCTAGTCGAGAAAACCAAGACCTTCTACTCTCTAACTTGAAGACAAAAGGAAAGAACGTCGAAGCGACTACAGAAGAATCTATAGTTGTAAACACAATTCTTCTCAAGTCATCTTCAAAAGAAAAACGACAAGAAAATGGAACACATCGCTTAACTTTAAAGGAAAGACAAAAGAAAATCTATCCTTTCCCTGATTCTAACATCACTGACATGTTGGAACAACTACTGGAAGCGCAACTGATAGGGCTTCCTAAGTGTAAATGACCGGAAGAGATGAAGAAAGTCGATGATCCCAAGTATTGCAAGTATCATCGAGTTCTTGGTCATCTAGTGGAAAGATGCTTCGTCCTAAAGGACTTAATTCTAAGGCTATCTAAGGAAGGAAAAAATGATCTCGACCTTGATGAAGTAGCTCAATCAAATCTTGCTACAATCAAAGGAAAGAGCAAACATCAAAGAAAGAAGAATCCTAAGAAACCTCAACCTAAGAGGAAGAGAAGTAAAAAGTTTTCTCAACCTCGACAGCCGGTGACTTTAAATGAATTCTTCTCCAAAACTTTCCACAAAGAGGAGAAAGGGAAACTTTGCAACTTCTTACTGCATCGATGTAGAAGAAGATGACAATTCCAAGAAGAGTGAACAAAGGACTTTCGTCTTTGTTCGCACCAAGCCTTCAACTACTTGTCCTTCGATATTCCAAAGAATGAGTATGATCGCGACAGAAGAAGAAAATCAATTATCGGTATCCACCTCCACTTGACCTTTAGCTTTCCAAAGGCTAAGTGTTTCCACATCGAAGAAAAGTCGAGCTTCAACATCTGTTTTTGATCGCCTCAAAGTAACAAATGATCAACCTCAAAGAAAAATGGATAACTTAGAGGTGAAACTGTTTGATGAAGTAAGCAGTGACAAAAAGCTTCAAAGTATTGTCCTGTCATGTATGAAAAGGAAGTTTTCTGTTATCATAAATACAGAAGGTTCCTTGAAGGTAAAACCAAATCTCATTATCCTGACTAATCCTACAAATGAAGGATCTGATCAAGACCATGATGAAGATAAGGACTTTTAAAATGTAAAAACTCCTCATCGCAAGAGCCTAAACTGCATGATGCTTCTGGCCTGCACGAGCTTAAAAGGTGAATGCAAATAATAATAATAATAATAATAACGAACTACGTTATGACTTGATCCATTTTCTTCAAGGGTATGTAGGCAGCTTAAAGAAAACTTCAAGTTCAGTCTCTATAAACGAACAAAAAAAAGTGCCACAAATATTGAAGCACGACAATACAAATTGAAGAAATTCAACACTATTGCGGGCAACACAACAAATTGAAGTTGTGCACCGTTATGAATGTGAAGCTACGAGTTGGATGAATAAAAGAAGCATTCCTCCAAATTTGATGTCTCACTTCTCTCAAGTTCAATGTTTTGCTCGTCTTAAGATCATTGTTCCATCTTTAAGTTCGAAGGTTCGCACGTTGTATGCTGCTTCACTACTATTCCTTCTCCAAGTTAGAAGGTTCTTATGTTGTACGCTGTTGTGCTGTTCCTTCTCGAAGTTCTGCTTCACTACTACTGTTCCTTCTCCAAGTTCGAAGGTTCTCCACTGTATGCCTCCACTTCGCTGCAATTCCCACTCTCCAAGTTTGAAGGTTCTCACGTTGTACAAGTTCGAAGGTTCTAAGGTCCTCACGCTGTACGTTACACATCATAAAAATTATGATTGACAGTTTTGAGACTCAAACCTGCAACCTTTAAATACTTAGCTTGGCTATTAAACCAATAGACCATGCAAGTCTTTTGTAAACATTCGCTTGTTAATATATGTATGCTATTCTGTCGACTTGGATTATTCTCGATCCAGTCATGTCAAATCCCAAAACCAATCGAATTTAATGATTTTTATTATTTTCAAGTAAAAAAAAACTATTAGAACCGACCCAAAAGAATTTTTTTGTCTTAGATAAAAGTTGGTCATAATCCAAATTTCATCTCAAATTAGATTCAAATCTCAATTGAAGTTTGTTCCCAAATCCAAGCCAAAACTTTGATAGCCTTCCTCTCAAAATTTGGGCATAATCCAAAATTTATCCCAAAGGGACCAAAGTCCATTCCTAAATTCTATTCCAAATGCAAGTTAAAATTGGATAGAATTTTACCTCAAATCAAAATTTGGCCATAATCCAAAATTTACCAAAACTTAAGTTCAAGTCAAAGTTTGCTGCCAAATGAAAATCAAAGTTTTAACCAAACTTCAAATTTTGATTAATTGGCGATAAAAGTATGTCAAATAAAAAAAATAATCAAAATTTTGACAAAAATTCATTTTTTGATTAAATTGACACATCAAACGGAGTCAAAATCAAGAACAAATACCTTGCATTTTGGAATCAAAATATCTTTTCCGAGATTCACTCACACATAACTCGTGCCTAAATCTCGAAAAGGGCGCATTTGTTGAAGGAGAAATTTTGGTAATCACAAATTGTCATGTCATTATTTAAAAATAATGACGAGATTACAAATAATTAAATTTTGGACCAATTATAAATTGACATGTGTCCCAAATTACAAATAAGTTAGTTTCTATGAACATAACCATTACATGCAAATTGATATCAACTAGCAGTAATTACAAACAACTCGAGAAGATCGTATTCACGAGTTGTTTGTAAATACAACTAGCCAAAAGTCCATTTTACCCTTGTAATTATATCTTATACCTTAAGTACCATCGATGATCTAATGAACAATTTGTTTACGATCCAATCATAAACCAAGTCCCTCTTGGACCAGTGAGAGGGTAGGGTCTCAATGTTCTAGTCTCGAAATCAGCACTTAAGGGAACTACTTATCTTCTTTCCCTATATGGGAAGGAGTTACGTTGTAACATCGCTAATTTTAGGTAAGCTATTATTTCTCCAATTATAAGCTAATTGAGCAAGTTTTTGGTTCATTGGATGAGTTAAGAGTGCAATTAAAGGGTTCATTTGCTTGAAAAAAAGAATTAATTAAGTTCGATGGCAATTTTGTAAATAAGTGATCCTGTAGCCAAGCCAAGAAACCCTAATCTTTAACTCTTTTAGCCGACACACAACCCAAGGAGGAGAAAGAGCCAAGTCTTCATCTTCAACCTTTCTCCATCTCCCTACCCGATTTTCCCCTCCTTCATCACAACCACCATCTTCCTCTTTTGTATCAGTCTCCAGCCACATCTTCTCCCCTACCTCTAGCATCCAGCGATCTTCCTTCCGATGAGTGACTGCACAACGACTTAGGTAGAGCAGAGGCAGCGGTGTTCGTGATTTCAGGTTCAGCGGCAAGGGTGTTGTTCGGCAAGTTTCAGGCACGCAAAAGGGCTGATTTTCGCAGTTCCGGGTGACTGTTCAGTGTAGGCACGCGGACAGCTGATTCTTGGGTCGATTTTCAATGCTTCCGACAAGCTTTCAACGTGTGTAAGTTGTATTGAAGGTCATATTGGTCGATTATCACGTTTAATCGAATACCCACTCATTTTTATTTCCGCTCAGCAAGCTTTTCTCTTCAATTTCGGCGATTCAAGCAGTAGATCTTCACGTTTCAGCATTGTTGAACAATTTTAGCATTGGGTAAATGTTTTACAGCAAGGATTGAGGTTGATTTCAATGTTTATTTGATTAACCATTGACTGTGGCTTTTGATTTTGTGATACTCTTAGCATTTGGGGATTTAATCATCAATTTGGAGCGGAATTGGAAGCCCGGATAGCAAGTATTAATTTCTTTTTTGGGGTAAGTGTGGTGAAATTTATCCTTAAAATTATTTGGCCCCAGTTGTTGTGAGTTTATGGATTTTTAAGGAGTTTTCCCTCTTTGTGTAGTTGATTTAAAGGCCTTGGAGCCAAGGAGTTATAAAGTTTTATCAAGCAATTTATTTAGCTAAGGTAAGTAGCCGTTGGATTTAATTCTATGCTTTGACCCTTGTGATTGAAAGGTTGTAATGCTAGCATGGTTTGGATTTAAGTTTTAGTTTTGTCCTTGGTTTTAAATAAGCATGTGTGGTACCAAGCATGAGAATTTTTATGGTTAATTGTAGCGTGTGATTTGCCTCTATTTGGACTAAGCATGTGTTGAGTTATTTGGAGTTGGGCTGAAGTATTATTAATTGTAAAGCATGTTTGTGATGTGTGTATGAAATTATGATCTATTTGGGTTAGTCATGGAATAATTTGATTTGAATGAGCTTGTGTTGGACTACTGATTTGTGAGGTGGTGGTAGTTATGTTTGAGCATGCCAAATGTGAATTTTGAACTATAATGTAAATGACTAGAATTGCTCTAGACTAGAAGTGTGATTTTGCTGCTTTTCAAGTGTCTACAATTTTTGGAATAGTTGTAGTTACGTCGTTATGCTGTCAAATTTTCGGTAGCATTACAATGATTATGAAGCTAAGCTTAGTAATATCCATTGGTCATGAGGTGCTAGCGATCCCTATGTATGAATGAGAATAGACTTAGAATAGGGACCTTAATATCGTTTAGGGCCTCAGGTAGACTTAAAAGATCCTTCAGTCTTATGTTAGCTAGAGTGATTCCCTTCCCCATCTTAGGACTGATAGAACCCAGTTTTAGGCACGGGATCGTGCGTTCTATCAGTTGACTGTTAGAGCTCTATTTTTAGGCACGAGATCATGCGCTCTATCAGTCTCAGGACGGTGTTGAGCTTATGTTTCAGAGGTATAGTGTTGGGAGAGGTATAGTTTTGCTAGAGGGATGTCAGCTAGTCTCTAGCTTACTTTGTCTTACATGATTAACCCACGCCATACCATAGTTGGCTTAGCAGACATGTTTTTCGTGCGCCAAATGGCATTCATGCATGATTTCATGCACCAGTTGTTCCATCGTATTTCATGTTCATGATTTAGAGGTATTGTGTTGGGAGAGGTATAGTTTTGCTAGAGGGATGCCAGTTAGTCTCTAGTTTACTTTTCCTTACAGGACTGACGCACACAATATCATAGTTGGCTCAGGTTGGGGATATGTAATCATCCTAGACATAACATTTCATGTACCCAGTTATGGCCTTAGGGTTAGAAACCCGAATGAATGTTTCCAGTTAGGTCCCTATGATGTTAAGACCCAGAATCAAGTTTCATGCTATTAGATTTCATGATATTAGATTTCATATTACCAGATCTCATGTTATCAGTTTCAGCCCTTAAGTGGGCTACTTACTAAGTATATTCTTATATACTCACCCATGCTACATGACTTTCCTTGTTCAGGTGGTACTTGAAGACATCAGGCGAGTGGCGAGGGTAGTGACTTGGCTAGGTTATGGGATGCAGTTGCAAGTCATGTTCCTAGAAGTCTAGGATCGAGTTTCCTAGTTTCATGCCTTCAGACGTTATTGGTTTTTGTTATAAATATTTTATTTAAATATTCTTAATGAGTTTTATTATTATTATCATATATAACTCATTTTTTCATGATCAAATTATTTACTTTGGGCTTGGAAGCCCAAGATCATTGCCTACCACGTTTTTAGGATTTTTAATAAAATTATTTGGGTTACTTGGTGACTTGTTAAATGGGTCACAAGGTCAAGCATAGTCCATTAGGGCAACCTATTGTATCCCCTTATAAATACTTCCTTATCTCAAACCCTAGCCACCAGAACATAGAGAAACACAAGAGAGAAAGAGAGGTAAAATGCAATCTTGCGTGCTGTGATTTTTTGGCCACCGTTTCACTCACCGTGGAAGAGACACCGTCGAGATAAATCGCCGCCGCCGTAGTGCTTGGCGTCTTTGAAGACATATTGGCGTTCTTGGCTTGGAATCTAAAGAATCTGGCACTTTATGGGCATTTTGGCTAAGGTTGTGTTGTTCTTTTATCTCTTTTCTCCATTTAGATTACTCTCCTTAATTTTTCTTTAGGATTGAAGCGATCTTTGCGATTCTTGTGTTGTTCCTTGTATTTCTTGAGTTCTTTATCTCTTAATAATATTGTCTAGTAGGAGATTTCATCTCTTACAAGTGGAGTAGGTCTTTTTGGACCGAACCACTATAAATCCGTTGTGCATAGACTGTTTTCTCTCTATTTTAAATTCTGTCCAGCATTCTTTTTGTACTTTGAATCTAATTTTAACAAGTTTAATTCAAGAAATTCGATCTAAAATTATAACAATCTTGTAAGGGATTACCGGACACCCACATATATCTCCACAATAGTATGATATTGTCCACTTTGGGTATAAGCCCTCATGGCTTGGCTTTTGGTTCACCCCAAAAGGCCTCATACCAATGGAGATACTTGTCCTCCCTTATAAACCCACGATCATCCCCTTATCTAGCCAATGTGGGACTTTGGTCGCACACCCAACAATCCTCCCCTCAAACAAAGTACCACTGAGCCTCCCCTCAAATAGTCATCTATCCGTCCAATTCTCTAGGCTTCACCGCTTTACCAAGAGTTTTTGCTCTTATCCAGGACGACTCCTCTTCTCCGGAGTATACCAGCCTACCCAGAGCTCAACCACGGACCTCCACCATGACTATTAAGACTCACAACTTCTTTGTTTGGCACCCGAGGATTCCACCCGACACGGCTACTCTCGGGGCATGGCTCTGATATCACTTGTAAGGGAAAACGGACACGACATACATATCTCCACAATGGTATGATATTGTCCACTTTGAGCATAAGCCCTCATGGTTTTGCTTTTGGTTCACCCCAAAAGGCCTCATACCAATGGAGATACTTGTCTTCCCTTATAAACCCACGATCATCTCCATATCTAGCCAATGTGGGACTTTGGTGGCACTCCCAACAATTTTCAATTTTATGAGAGTTGCCTATCATGTTTTGACTATTTTGTTATTGTAAAATGACTTATGGTTTTGGGCCCAGTTTATTAAATAATTTTTTTTTTACTTATAGTCTCTTCCGCTTAAAGTTTCAACGTTTTACGTTCTCATGCATGTAGTAGCGACCCTTAGTATGTTTTTAATTCCTATTTTGGTCGGGGCGTTGTAGGAGTGAATCTCACTTTGTGAAATTTATGTTTCCAGCTCCTTGTTTGGTCAAGTCCCTAAAATGGTAGACTTATTAAATCGGCTACAAAAGTCATTCTCACCCATGAAAATCAAAGGACAAACCCTCACAAGCAAGAGTTCATAACTCACTCAAGATTAAGATCGAGTCCCATATGATCATCCTGTTAAATATTAACCTTATCAATTAATGGATTTATAAAGAGAGATTAAATATTTCGTGGTCCAACTTGTACAAATTCATTGTATAAGATACCCTCACTCACATGTCTGCGCATGAATGATTTTTGGATCAAATCATTTGTAACCATTACAAAGTGGACCGTATCAATAGTGTTACTAGGATAAAACACCCAAGACCCTTTAGGTTATTCTTGAACATGATCCTCCAATATGTCAACCACATACTGTTCAAGATTTCATTAAAAAAAACCTTGGATTTTTCATATAATAGATAATGTTAAATTGCAAATGAAATAATCAAAATTATTATCAATAATTAAATAATAAATTATTAATTACGAGGCTTTAGGACATAAATTCGAACATGAACCTCATGAGCGTCGGCTCGACCAAGAAGGTCAGGACGGAAGACACAAGACAAAAACTCAAACTCTCTTGAAGAGCCAAGGTCGTAAGCAGTTTCGCAATGATAAAACTGAAACACTGGAAAGTCTGGAACTAGATCTTTGAAGCCCGATTGACAAAAAGAAGACACAATAAACAGTTACGAAAGCATAAACAGAAAGCCGTTTGTGGAGGATAGAGTTAGTGAGACTCCAAAAGAAGTTCCACAACATGCAAGAAGTTTGAGATAATTTTGGCCTAGAAACATTGTTAAGATGAGGTGGAACTTTATTGTACTTATAGAACATAATTTAAATCATAGAATTTGGGTGATTGAGTCCGCCCTAGTGTATGGGTTTGTATATGATTGAGAAAAAACTAGTCAAAATACGTTAAAGTATGTGGATATCATTATGCAAATTTACTCTTTCAAAATGGTTAAACATTGTACTTGATTTTTATAATAAAGAAATCATAAACATTTTTACTTTTGATACATCAACTAATTTTGTTATAATTCCTTTCTTTTATTATTTTTTTTTTCGTTTTTAAATTGTGTTGGATAAGGCGGAATAAATCATTGTCATCTTTGCTTTTGATTTGTCCAATACACATAAATAATAAATAAAGGGAAGGATAAGGAATATTGTATGATGTCTTTAAAAAAAAATGAAAAATGAAAAAAGAAAATTTGTTTGGCTGCATACAAAGGATGTTGTCAGCCACATAAAGCTAGTTTGGATGATTTTCTATTTCATTTTTCCCTTAAATAATGTTGTTGGATAGGCATAAAAAAATAAATCATAATCAACTTTACTTTTAATTTTTAAGAAATAGATATATATATTAAGTGAATGAATAGTCCTGATATTGCGAACCTAATAGGTACGAACCCTAATAAATTATCTTTGAGACTCGCTTGTTTATATAGATTTCCTCCTTTTCTCAATTTGTGGATACAATTGATCTTGGACGGTCAAATTGTAGCACCAAGTGACATTCATTAATTGAAATCCATTAAAAAAAAATAAAAATAGTTAACTTAAATTGTGGAACTCAAAAACCAAATTATAAATATAGTATCAATGTTATTTGATTAAGGGAAAAAGTATTTTAAAAAAAAAAAAAAAAACAAAAACCTTGGCTCCCCATAACAAATAGACTTACTATATATATCGCTAAAATTCAACATGCTAAACTCTTTTCAAAAAAAAAAAAAAAAATTCAACATGCTAAACTAGCTTCAAGATGCGTTCAAAAAAAAAAAAAAAAAAAAAAAAAAAAAAAAAAAAAAAAAAATTCAAGAGTTATCAATTTGGTCCTATTCCTTGGCTCTAACATTTTCAATTTGGTGCTTACCGTTGATATGGTCAAATCTTACCAATAATATTTAATATATGACATGTTTTTCATTTATGTGGCAATTGTTGAATCTTATTGTTAATTCTAGTTAGTTGGTACAACTAATCTTGCTATTCTTGTTAAACCAGCTTAGGACTAAGGTCTGTTTGGAATACATTTTCATTAAATGTTTTTTAAGAGTGCATTTTTTAAAAAACATTTTGTATAAAAATTATTTAGAAGGGTAAACACTCATGTGTTTGGTTATATTTCCTCATAAGTGTTTTTATAACTAAGTTATTGTATAGTTAAAAACTATGTTTAGAAAAGTTGCTTTCAAATGTTTCCGTTTATTTCTCAATCTCATTTATTAATAAGTCATTTTTAGTGTAAATTTTTTAAAATGATTTTTGTTTTTAAAATTAAACCCTTGAAAAGTTAAACCAAACACACTGTATGTTCTATTTAAATGCTTAAATTCAATATCGTAAAGACATTTTCTTGCTTAATAATCCGTTAATCTCAAGATTATATCAATGAACTAGTATTTTTTTTTTATTTGGTTATCTTATCTTACTATCTTAAAAGTGGCTAACTTGAAGAATCATTTTTGGACTATTTTGTCCAATTACTAATTCTTTAATTTCAAATGTGTCCTCTAATTAATTCTTGAATGGAAATTTGAAAGGTTTTGTTTTTTTTTGTTTTTTTTTTTTTTTTATGTTTCAAATTTCTGTATACTTAATTTAGTAAAACTTTTGGTCTTCTTTTTTTACCTGCAGTGTTTAGATTTTTTTTTAATTTATTTTCTAATTCATTTATACCTCCTTTAATATGTTAATTAATAATTAATTTTATATGTTATTTAAGGGGTTACAAAATTGGTATATAATGTGTTATTTAAAAGATTTTAAATTTGTTACCCTACGTGGAAATTTAAAAGGTCTTTTTTCTCCAACACTCATTTGTTTTTCTTTTCAAAAAAAAAAAAAAAAAAAAAAAAAAAAACACTCTTTTGTTTTTTTTTTTTTTAAACGGTAGACTTTGATTTTTTTTTTTTCAAATTTATTTATACTTTTAGTAGGTTAATTAATCTTTTCATATTCCATAACCAAAAAATAAATGAGTTTTGTAACACACATCTTAAATCTTCCCTATATATATTTTCATGTATGTGCAAAGAAGCTCATTGCCAAGTAAAGAACAATGTTTTTTTCCTTTTGTGTCAAATCAAGGTATATCTCAATCTTTGCTATTTATTTTTCTTTTTCCTTCATTTTATTTTATTTTAAGTTTTAAATTGTTCTATTGCATTATTGCATTTGCAAAGTCCTTTTCTTATGTCTCTTTTTAGACCACAATTAGAATTATAATAATTTGTTCAAATTTCATCTTAAATTACTCTTAATGATATATTATTGTTAAATTGCAAGCCTAATGGAGAATATATATATATACATGATCTGAAACCATTTCAAAACAATTGGAGATTCAAAGTTTGTGTTATTCACAAAAAATGTTGAAAAGTATTCAGAAAGAAGACGTTTTAGATGCATTCAGATTCATTATCATAGATGAAGAGGTGATTGTACCTTTTTTTTTTTTTTAAATAATGTTTAGCTTAGAGAATCATTTATGACTATATTTGTCCAAATATTAATTCTCTAATTTCAGATGTGTCCCTTAAATTAATTATTACTTTTTTAATATTTGTATTATTTAACCGGTTTTAAAATTGATAAATAATGTGTTGTTTAAAAGAATTTTAATTTGATAAACTTTTTTTTTTTGTTGGATTTGCGAATTTGGAAGGTTTTAATTTTGTTTTGTAGGTTTATAATTTATTTATACTCTTTTATTATGTTAATTAATTTAGTAAAGCTTTCAAATTTTTTAGCAGCAAACTTTAGAATTCTATTTTTTTTAAATGCCTTTATACATTTTAATAGGTTATTAACCTTTTCAAATTCCACAACAGAAAAATAGATGATATAATATAAATTACTCATTCTAAAATATATATATATATATATATATATATATTTATTGTTAATTGCAGGCGTAAATTTTAGAATAATTTTTAACTATTTTTTCCAAATGTTAATTCTCTAATTCTAAATGTTTCCTTAATTAATTATTACTTTTTAAATATATGTATTACTTTTTTTTTTTTTTTTAAGAGTTTCTTTTCCTTATTTCTTTATACTTTTTTTTAGTAGGTTGATTAGTTTAGTACATCCCATTTAGTTTTTCTTTCTAATTTATTTATATCTATGTTAATAATTAATCTTTTTGTATGTCATAACCAAAAAATAAATGATACATTATAATGTATAATATGCATCTTGCCTTTGTTATAAATATTTTAGTACATTTGCAAAGAAGCTCATTTCAATTTATTATTATTTTTTTTTGGGTGCAAATCGATCAATTCAAGGTATATCTCAATCTTTATTTTTATTTTTATTTATTTGATAGTTTTATTTTTATTTTTTTTTTCTTTTTCCTTCATTTTATTTAAAATTTATAAATTGTTCTATTGCATAATTTCATTTAAAATTACTCTTAGTGATATATTATTGTTACATTGCAACTGTTGGATAATATATATATATATATATGATCTTAAACCTCTTCAAACATCTAGAACTTCAAAGCAAGTGTTTTTCACAAAAAAAAATTATTGACAAGTATCAATATAAAGAACTCTAGATCATCCTCAAAATAAATAAATAAATAAATAACTCTAGATGTATTGAGACTTATTGTCATGAATGAAGAGATAATTTTACATTTCTTCTTCTTTTTTTTTTAATAATTTTTTTATCATAACATACTTTTTTTTTCTTTAAATAAATATCTAATATAATAACATTAGCATTAATATTATTTTTTTTTTTTGTAACTCATTAATATTGATATTTATTTTAAAAAAACATATTAATGTTAATTTATATTTATAAGGAGAAACCTCAATGATAAAAAAAAATAATAAATAAAGGTTTTACTCTGGATTTTTATAGGAATTATTACATATTTTACTGCATTGATTCAAAAATAGTTTTGTATGATGTTTTTTTTTTAAAAAAAAAAAATAAAGCGTTTTTTGGAAATTTTAAGAAAAGGATTTATGTAAATGCAATTATGTTACTAAAGTGTTTTTTTGGAAACACTTTATAGTTTGCAAAATATAGAAATGACAATGTCTCATTAAATTTTAACATCGTTTTTTTTATGTGTGTATTCATCGTTTTTTTTATGTGTGTAATAAAATTCAAATTACACAATTTATTAATGCTAATTTATATATTTAATTATAAAAACATACAATTTATAAAAATAAAAATAAAAGTTTTTAAAAATGAATATTTAAATAGGAATAAAATGACAATATAAATTTCATACGTGCAATGCACGTTAAAGTTTTGTGTATTCAAATTACATATTTAAATCACTATGAAAAACATGAAAAATCACGTGCAACGCACGTATGAAAAATCTAGTGTTAGAAAAAGGAGTTAAATCAAATCAAAGGATGTTGTATTAGGTCAAAGCCACGTAACACTACAACAATTTCTTTTTCATATATATCACCTTGTCTTTGAAGTTTGAGATTGTGTTTTTTAGAGTTTTCTTTCGACCTTTTTTGAATAGTAGATTAGAGAGTTTCCAACCTCCATCCAAGAGTTTTGAGAGAGAATTTTCTAGAGTGATTCATAAGCATTTTCTTTGAGACAAAAGTAGAGAAATCTTTCTATTAAGTTGTTTGTGAGATTCTTATATTTTTTTTCTACATTCTAATGGAACCTACATCAATATCAAATAATTGGACTTCGTCCACATTAGGTGAGCTAGTATGAACTTAGAGTTGATCTGTCTTTTGCTCACTTAGAGTTGATCTGTCTTTTCTTATATCTTGATTTATCATCGTTCTTATTGATTAGAAATTTTAAATTGGTTTATATATTCTTTTAAGCTATGAATTTCAATTTATTTAATTCCACTATAATTGGAATCAAAATTTGATCTAGGATTGAATAATAAATATAATTTGTAAATTTAGTTGATTGAATTAATATTATATATATATATATATATATATATATATATATATATATATATATATATATATATATATATATATTGAAGAACAATGTCAAGACTCAAGAGGAGACGACAAACTTGTCACTTCTAAAGAATCAAACTTTGCCTTTTGGAAATGTTAGTTACTAGATACATTACAAAGAATTGGATTTCTTGAAGGAAAGATTAATGATAGTTAGCAAGAACTAATTGCTTTAGGTATTCAAAAAGAAAAAAGAAAATCTAATGTTTTTTTTCCTTTTTTATAGAAAATCTAATCCTTTAATAAGTGGGGGCTCAAGTTAGAATCGAAATTTGAAAATTCTAGACGTCCTCTTTAAACCATAAGAACGATAGTAAATTGTTGGAAAAAATACACTTTTAGTCCCTGAAGTTTGGGTTAGGTTTCATTTTGGTCCCTGAGTTTTCAAATTCAACAATTTAGCCCCTGAGGTTTGATTTTAGTTTCATTTTGGTCCCTTCATCCAATTTTCCGTTAATAATTAACGGAATGTTGATGTGACACTAATTGTTTATTAAAAATATTTATTTTTAAAATTTTTAAAATATAAATATATTAAAATAATAAAAATATTATTATTTTATATTAATTTTATTATTTCTTTCCCCTCCCTCTTCTTCTTCTTCACCTTCCCCTTCTTCTCCATGCACTATCACCACCATCTTACTCCTACTGTTGTCAGTGGCCAGTGGCCGACGACCTCTTTTTTTTTTTTTTTCTTCTTCTTCTTCTTCCTTCTTCCCTCTTCTTTCTCTCCATTTTATTTTTTTTAAAGAAAAGAGGGAGGAAGGAGGAGTTCCTCCTCGCCAAGCTTCTTCCCCACCCACTCAACTGCAACTTCTTCTTCTTCATCGCGTTTCTCGTCGCCGGCGAATGTGTACAGGAGTAACCACCGTCGAAGCTCGACCCTAGCAATTCCAGTAGCACCAGTCGCGGTCCACGGCGGCGAAATTGCAGCTTCTCCTTGCGGGTAACCGTCGGCAGCAGTTTTCGACAAGTGGATTCGATTTTCTTCCTCGCAGGTAAGCGTCGGCACCGATCTCCCAGACAACGTCTCTTGTCTAGAAAAGAAGAGAAGAAAGAAAAAAAAAATTACTGGCGGCGACTGGTTGGTAGTGCGAGGATGGTTGAAGAAGAAGAAGGAGGGTGGTGGTGAAGGGGTTGAAGAAGAAGAAAGAAAAAAGAATTAAAAATTAATATTTTTATTATTTTTATTTTAAAAAATGAAAAAATATTTTTTTAATAAAAAAATAGGTGCCACATCAGCGTTCTGTTAAAATCTAACGGAAAAATGGATGGAATGACTACAATGAAACGAAATCCAAACCTCAGGGACTAAATTGTCGAGTTTGAAAACTCAGTGACTAAAATGAAACCTAACTCAAACCTCAACTAAAAGTGTATTTTTTCCTAAATTGTTTTAGTTTTTTCTTGTCTTTAAATTAAAGTAGACCACAAAACAAAATGTTGGTAAATGTGTGTAATTTTAAAACTAAGAAAAATAATTTACCAAATAGGCATTAGTTTTTTAATGTTTATAAGATTATTATTATTATTATTATTATTATTATTATTATTATTATTATTATTATTATTATTATTATTATTATAGTTGAACAATTTTAGGGGACTGAACCATTGACTTTTAGATGGACAAATATATATTATTTTTAAAGTAAAGTCGTTTTGAAACATTGTTTTATGATAATTTTAATTGAAATATTGATTTGAAAGTATCAAACCATATTTTCAATGAAATGAACATTTTCATTGGTGACTATAAAAGGTGCACTTAAAGTAGATATATACAAGTCAGAATCCTCGTCTCTTGATTTAACTTAAAAATATTCAGAAAATAATAAACAAGTTAAAATTGTGGAATCAAATCACTATGATTGTGTACTTTGTTGACCTACTCAGGAAGAGAGACGATCGCAAATATTCAGTTGACATTGGTACAATGACATGTCTAAATGATTTAAACATTTAAGTCAATGACCAATAGTGAGATTTGAGAGGATATTAGGATTTGGGAGAGCAAGAAAGAAATGAGAGAGTATGAATTTAGAAATACAATAAATACTTTATTTTTAAAATTTTTGTTATCCTTCTCCCAACTATGAAATATTGTTTTTTTTTTATATTTGATAAAAATAAATAATTTTGTTAATTTTAACATAGCTCAACCTATAATATTATTGTCTAAAAAGTCAGAGTTTCAAATCTCCACCACCTCGCCCTAAGTCGTTGAATTCAAAATATAGAGAGAGGATTTTGAAATGGAAAGGATATATATTTGGAGATAAGAGTAGATATCTTGATGTTTAAAAATTAATCATAACCTTGAAGTTTGAACTAAATTTCAATCATTATCTCATTCAATTTTGACTATTGATTGAAATTTAAAATATTGTATTGAAATTAATTCCTTTTCACATTTATCTTGATTGAAATTTAAAATATTGTATTGAAATTAATTCCTTTTCACATTTATCTGGACTATCTTGAATTTAAAATTTGAGCTTTTAGATAGACTCTATCTTGATTTATATTTATCTTTTCTCTCCTCTTTTACTCTTTCATTATTTTTTACTTTTAAATTTTTTTAAGCTTTAGAGATAGATTGAGAAAATAAAAATTAAAATGCTAAAAGAATATATAGTTCTTTAAAACAATACAAGTAAGAAGTTACAAAGTAAAATTATATTAGACCAAATATTTTATGATCTACAATCTCTGTCATTTTTTTTATTCATATATATATATTATTTTCTCGAGTTACGTATCGTTGTTGAAGTCCATGATTATACCTCAATAAAAACATGAGATAGAAGAATATTGAGAAAACTATAAAGAAAAAATTGGTATTTTAAAGAAAAAAAAGAAAAAGAAAATAGAGAGGTGTTAGACCACCCAACTTTTCTATATTTTCTAGGTAACAGTGTTTTTAAATATAGAAAAAAAGTTTTATTACAAGTTTAATACATCAACTTTTAAGATTGTGTCAATTAGGTCCTTGAAAATTAAAAATATCTAGTAAATCCTTTAACTTTCAATTTTGTGACTAATAGGTCTTTGACACATTCAAAAATTTTAAAACTTAGCTCATTTATGAGATCCTAAAATTTCAATTTTGTATCTAATAGACTTCTAAATTTTGAAAAATGTTGAATAGGTAAGGACTTATTAGACACAAAATTAAAAGTTAGGCTTATTGGACACAAAAGTAAAAGTTTAAGCACCTATACGATACTTTTTTAAAGTTTGGAAACCTATTTGAAACAAAACTGAAAGTTAAGACCTATTTGATACGTTTTAAAGTTCAGGTACCAAATTGATACAACTGTGAAAATTCAGTAGACTTGAAATTTAAGCTAGAAAAAATGATGAATTCATTTTTATTTTGTTTAGTTTTTAATTCTTTATTTTAAAAAACTGGGCAAAATTCTTCAATGGCCTTTTAGTAAAAATGATCCGACCAGAAAAAAAACGACCACGACCAAATAAGAGGGCAAATGTGATTAGAACTAGAAGTCAATCCTATTTCGAAAAAAAAAAAAGTACAATTATTAAAAAGACTTTTTTTTTTCGCTTTTAAAAATACTATTGTTAATACGTACGCAATACACACCATTAATATTTATGTAATAAACTTTTTAGAAAAATATTACATATTTTTTTCAAAATTATATATTAAAATAAAAAAATTTATAAACTATCCGTGAAAATTTGGAATTTCTTATATAAAATTTTGCTAGCATTGTAATTTAAAGTTATTGAAACTCGAATAGTTCATTAGTTATCCTAAACACAATTTGGATGGGAGGATTCAAATCTATAACACATATTACATTACAGTTCAATTATACTTAGGTTAACAATTTTCAAAACTATTTATTAAGGTTATTGTGCATTAGATTGATTACATACAGAAAAGCCTTGTGATTTTGACAGGATAGTTGTTTATTTAAAAAAACATGAACATTTAAAAGAATAAAAAAAAGGATTTAAGCATGGTTTTTCTTTAATTGAAATTTCATTGGAAAGCCTATTTTTAAGAATATTTCAAAAAAAATAACCCTTCACGTATCTTTGTCAATACTTTTAGAACTTCCCAAAACTTTCTACTCATTCTATAGCCTCTAGATTTACTTTCTTTTTCTTTACCATATTTACAAATGTCTTATAACCTCGTTTGGGATTGCATTTGCGATCGTAAAAAGTGACGGTGGGAGAATCTTAACCTTTTAGACTGTTTGGTAAAACAAATTATTTATTAATGTATTGACAATCACTTTTTAATATACACGTATAATAAAGACTAATTGTTACGAGCTTTCATATTTAAGTTTTCTAAAAATAAATCTCAAATTTATCTTTCTAAATAAATATATTTTTTTTACCTCTATTCTCTCTTTTGTTAGTAAGATTTTGATTGATTTAATTTTTATAACAATTAATTTTCTAAATCTTTTATCAAATAATTTAGATTAGTTAAATATAATTAAAAGCAATTTATATCATATAAATTTTTACATAATTGTCTTATAATAAATTATAAATTAAATTTTAACATGAAAATAATTGAAATAATAACCCTACTTTAGTAGTAATAATATTAAGTCACACCAATTTAGTATTAATTTACCAAACACCGTAATTAGTTTTTTCTAATTTAAAATTGAAATTTACCAAATACTATTTTACTTTCTTTCAAAGCTTATTTTCCAAAAGCAAAGTTCTCAGCAATTATTCTAAAAGCTACAATAATCCTAAACTAAGCCTTAATTTTAATGGCCCATAACTTGGCCGGTAGGGTTTGTGAGGAAGAGACTCTAAAACATGGGTCAATTTGTTTTCAAATTGGCTTTTGTGTGCTAATGAAGTAGATATTGGTTGTGTTGGTCACAATAATGGGGATCCTGTCCCATATGTGATATCCCCTTGAACAATTTTGCTCTTAAGATGCTAGTTTATTCTCTAAAAAAAAAGCCTTAATTTTGTAGCACATAGCTAATTAAAGACATTTTTAATTGTTTCTTCAATCTCCTATGATTGATTGACTAGTCTCCCTTCCTCAATTGAGAATAAGCATTTCTACCATAGCAGATCACTTAGACTCCATTTGACAACTAATTAATTTTTTTTAAATTATGTTTGGTTTTGGATCACTTCTTTACCATCGCTTTCATCTTTTGTAACAAAATATTTGAATTCTTAGTCAAATTTCAAAACAAAAATAATTTTTAAAAAACTAAGTTCTTTGTGAAAAGTAGATAATAAAACAAAGAAATCTATAGGTGAAAGTGGAAGTAGAGTTTATAAATTTAATTTTCAACCATAAAAAATCAAATGATTATTAAGGAGGGCTATTTTTTTTTTTTTTTTAATTTCTTCACATTTTTTTCTGAAGAAAAAAAAAATCCTCTACCAGGTTCCAAGAATGACTTGTTCACAGGGTAATGGTCATGGTCATGGTCATGGTCAATAATTAAATAGAGAATTATCTTCTAATGAAGACCCTTTTTGTTCTTAAATTAAATTATTGTCTTTATGGCATGGATCCACATAACAATATCATTAAAAATAAATCAATGAATAAAAATAAATCTCCAAGATACCTTATATTTATAAATCACAATTATAGTTTATATAACAATCATAGCCCCACCCCCCACTTTATTGTCTTTTAGCCCTTAGAATGTGCAATACCTAGATTCCCAAATTTAAATTCATATAAAAATAAAGGTAAATTATATAAAATAGCATTGAAGTTTGATAAATTTCAATTATACCTCTAAACTTTGTAAAGTTTCATTTTTACCCTTCAATTTTGAATTTCTTTTTTAAAAATACCTTGAACTTCAAAAAGTATATATTTTCTGTTAAAATAAAGGATTAAAAATGGTTTAACAGCTGGTGTGTAAAAATTAGAAGGCGTACATAATATTATTTAAACCTATATAGAAGATTACGATCATTGTTACCATTTATTTCATCTCAAAAGATATCGTTAAATTTTTTGACATAAACAATTTTTACAAATCAACTGTCTCATCAATTTCCGTGAATAATATTGTAAATGATGGCCTTTCAATTTTTTACACATTGGTCGTCACATGAATTTCCATCTTATTTAACAAGGAAAAAGAAAAAAAAAAAAAACTCCAAAATATCTTTTGGAACACATTTCAAACTTCAAAAATAAAAATTTCGG
This sequence comes from Luffa aegyptiaca, assembly GCA_017139565.1. Taxonomy (NCBI): domain Eukaryota; kingdom Viridiplantae; phylum Streptophyta; class Magnoliopsida; order Cucurbitales; family Cucurbitaceae; genus Luffa; species Luffa aegyptiaca. The sequence continues at coordinate 31,203,782 of CM029398.1, read as the reverse complement.
CCTCGTTTGATAACCATTTCGTTTTTGGTTTTTGGTTTTTGAAAATTAAGCTTATAAACACTCCTTCCACCTATTCATTTCTTTAGTTTGAACTTGCATCCTTCCTATGTTTTCAAAAATCAAGTCAAATTTTGAAAACAAATAAAAGTAGTTTTCAAAAACTTGTTTTTGTTTTTGGAATTTGGTTAAAAACTGTAATGTCTCCTTAACCAAAATGAAAACCAAGGTACGAAAATTGAGAGAAAACAAACATAATTTTGAAAAACCAAAAATCAAAAACCAAATGGTTATCAAACGGGGGCGAAGTTTTTCAAACTTTAGTGGCATAATTGAAGCTTACCCAAACTTGAGAGGTATTTTATATAATTTAACTAAAAATAAAAGTACCATATAAAATGTTTTTAAGACAAATAATCATAAATTAAACTACTAACCCAAAGAATTAGGCTACAAATTTATATAGTTTTAAAGTCATAGATGCCATAGATTTTAGGAAAATTGTAATGGGTGACTAAATTCTAATGGTTAATTGCAAATATAGCAAGTTTTATAAAAAATTACAAATATAGCAAAATTTTTAAATCGTTTTTTTTTAATTCTCGTTTTGCCTCTGTTTGATTTCTATCAGTGATAGATTTCTATCACGATAGAAATCTATCACTGATAGAAATCTATCGTTGCGGTTATTGCGCTTACACTTAAATGGTTTTTATATATTTTTTAAAATACGTAAATATATGAATAATCGAGAAACCCCATGAAAGAAAGAGTAATGATTCATATAAATCACTTAATGGTAAATGCCTCAAATAAATCCAACGAGTAACTAATAATCCTGTTATACAGAAAAAAGTAGCTATCATGCTCTTTTCTGATGAAGCATAGAGTCCTACGGTTTCAGCGACTAATAAGGTTATCAAATGAATTATAATGACAATTGAAATGACCGAAAAAGATATATGAGTTAATATATGATTTCTATCACTAATAGAAATTTATCACTAATAGAAACCAATAGTGTATTTGATAGAAACCAATAGTGTATCTGATTACGTGATAATTTTGTACATATCTTTTATTTTTTTATTTTTATTTTTTTGTTGAGGTCTCCCATTCTTTAAGTTTCAACTTACGCTTTGTGTTTTTCTTTTCTTCCAGTTCAATTTTCATGTTGTTTTGCTTCGACATCTATAAAAACAAAATCAGTGACATAGGTTTTAAAAACAAAAATGATAGTTTTCTATCAGTAATAGAAATAAATTTCTATCAGTGATAGTAGATTTATATCTCTGATAATTTTATCAGTGATAGAAAGATAGTTTTCTATCACTGATAGAAATCATTCTATCAGTGATAGAAGGTTTTATATCACTGATAGATCTATCAGTGATAGAAATCTTCTATCACCTAATTTAAACAACTACAACCAATCACCTTACTAAATCTATCAGTGACAGAAAACAATAGCAAATTCCAAATAAAACGCAGAAATAACTGATAGAATCTATCAGTAATTCTATCACTGATAGAATCTATCAATGATAGAATTCTATTATTGATAGACTTGATAGAAATAGGAAGAAGGAAAAAAAAAAAAAGGGTTGGATGGACTGAGTAATCATGTCAAATGAGCTTTTTAGTAATTTAGATAGATGGGTTGGATGTTAAATTTTGCTATTTTTGCAAATACTTTAATATGTTGCTAATTTTGCTATTATTTTAGTTGAGTTTGCTATTTGTACAAGTAGCCTTAAATTTTAATCATGACAGTCACTTATCTAAAAATTGGATAATAAACTTTTAGTAAAATTTCTAGTGATCATAATTGATTGACGCATGAACCTGGCCACAAACCCATAATTTAGGGGAGATAAGACAAGAAACTTGGACAAAGTGTTGTTTGTTGTAAAATTGAGCAGCACCACGGTACACAACGGGAACACAGAAGTGGATAAAATATAATATAATAATAATAATAATAATTCTAAAATAAAATAAGTAAATAAAAGCATAAAATTAAAAACACATTAAATAAAATAACAAAATTGCAAAGTGGGAAATTATGAAATTGGGAGAGAATTCACCAATTGAGATATCTATTTAACTCCACCAAAGCCCAATATTTATAGGCAATTTGGCAAGTAGGATGTGGCTAGAATTGGACACCAAGCATTAATCTTTACAAGGCACATGGATAACATGGATGGTGACACATGGTTCAAGCTCTATAGGGCATCTATCTTTTTCTAATATTTATAATACTCCCCCTTAGATGCCCACATATGAAATATGCCTCGTTAAAAACCTTTACTAGGAAAAACCCAATGGGAAAAAATCCTAGTGAAGGAAAAGAGTACATATTTCATATAATTTAATAATCTTCAGATAATACAATATATTTTTCTCCCCCTCATGGAAACATCATTTAAGATCTCTGAGTCGTCGCATTCCAATGTTGTGGACTAATTTCTCGAAGGTTGTAGTAGGTAATGACTTTGTAAATAAGTCTGCCAGGTTATCCTTTGAACAAATTTGTTGTACTGTGATGTCACCATTTTCTTCAAGATCATGAGTGTAGAAAAGCTTTGGTGAAATATGCTTCGTTCTATCTCCTTTAATATATCCTCCTTTGATTTGAGCTATGCAAGCAGTGTTGTCTTCATATAATATTGTTGGAAGAACTTTACTAGAAGACAAACCACATGTTCCGCGAATGTGTTGAGTTACTGATCTTAGCCATACACATTCTCGACTTGCCTCGTGAATTGCAAGAATTTCAGCATGATTAGAGGAAGTAGCCGTTATGGTCTGTTTCACTGATCGCCATGATATAGCGGTTCCTCCACATGTAAATAGATAACCTGTTTGAGATCTAGCTTTGTGTGGATCAGATAAATATCCTGAATCTGCATAACCAACCAGATCAAAATTTGATTTATTTGAATAAAATAAACCCATATCAATCGATCCTCGGAGATAGCGGAGTATATGCTTAACTCCATTCCAATGTCTTTTCGTTGGTGAAGAACTATATCTAGCTAATAAATTTACTGAAAATGCAATATCTGGTCTTGTATTATTAGCAAGATACATAAGTGCACCAATTGCACTAAGATATGGTACTTCAGGACCAAGTAGTTCTTCATTATCATCTCGAGGTCGAAAGACATCTTTCTTTACATCTAATGAACGAACTTCCATTGGAATGTTTAATGGATGTGCTTTGTCCATATAAAATCTTTTTAAAATTTTCTCTGTATAAGTTGACTGATGAACAAATATCCCATCTGCTAAATGCTCAATTTGCAAGCCAAGGCAAAATTTTGTTTTCCCAAGATCTTTCATCTCAAATTCTTTCTTGAGATATTCTATTGCCTTTGAAAGCTCTTCAGGAGTTCCGATTATATTTAAGTCATCAACATATACAGTTATGATAGCAAATCCCGATTGTGATTTCTTTATAAAAACACACGGACATATCGGATTGTTTTGATATTCTTCTTTCAACAAATATCCACTCAGGCGATTGTACCACATTCGTCCTGATTGTTTCAATCCATATAATGATCTCTGTAACTTTATTGAACATAGTTCACGAGAATTTGATTTATATGTTTCAGGTACCTTAAATCCTTCTGGGATTCTCATATAAATATCATTATCAAGAGATCCATATAAGTATGCTGTGACAACATCCATAAGATGCATGTCCAGACTTTCATATACAGTCAGACTAATTAAAAATCTTAGTGTAATTGCATCCACCACTGGAGAATATGTCTCCTCATAATCAATACCAGGTCTTTGTGAAAAACCTTGTGCAACCAATCTTGCTTTATATCTTGTGATTTCATTATTTTCATTTCTTTTTCTCACAAATACCCATTTGTATCCCACAGGCTTGACACCTTCTGGTGTTTGGACTACTGGTCCAAAAACCTAACGTTTTGAAAGTGAATTTAATTCTGCCTCGATTGCTTCTTTCCACTGAAGCCAATCTTTTCTATGTCGACATTCTTCAACAGATTTTGGTTCAGGATCTTCATTCTCATATATAATATCAAGAGCAACATTATATGCAAAAATGTTGTCAATAACTACATTAGTTCGATTCCATCTTTTTCCTGTTATGACATAGTTTATGGAAATCTCATTATTATCTTCAGGGATTTCACCTTCCTCACTATTCATGTCATGAACTTCTTCATGGGTATTTACATCCTCAACCAAGTCTTTTTTATTATTAATTATTTTTCGTTTTCGAGGATTTTTATCCTTAGAACCCACTGGTCTACCACGCTTCTGGCGTGTTCCAGATTCATTAATGACAACATGTCGTGTTGGGATATCAATTTTTGATGGGACATTTGCAGCTGGTATATGTGACTTAGTCACTTTCTTTGCATCTATAAATGCATCTGGTAATTGATTTGCTATATTTTGCAAATGAATTATTTTCTGAACTTCAAGTTCACATTGATCTGTATATGGATCTAAATGAGACAATAATGATGCATTCCATGTAATTTCTTTTTCCAACTTCGTAATTCCTCCCCCTAATGTTGGAAAATTTGTCTCATTAAAATGACAATCAGCAAATCGTGCAGTAAATACATCACCCGTCAGGGGTTCAAGATATTTAATAATTGATGGGGAATCATATCCAACATATATTCCTAACCTCCTTTGAGGACCCATTTTAGTACGTTGTGGTGGTGCAATTGGAACATATACTGCACATCCAAAAATTCTCAGATAGGATATATTTGGCTGCTGGCCATAAGCTAATTGTATTGGAGAGTATTTATGATAGGCTGCTGGCCTAATGCGTATAAGCGATGCAGCATGTAAAATTGCGTGACCCCATACAGATATTGGAAGTCTTGCTCTCATAAGCATCGGTCTAGCAATTAATTGCAAACGTTTTATAAATGATTCTGCCAAACCATTTTGTGTATGAACATGAGCTACAGGATGTTCAACACTTATCCCAATTGACATACAATAATTATCAAAAGCTTGGGATGTAAACTCACCAGCATTATCAAGACGAATAGTCTTAATCGTATAATCAGGAAATTGTGCTCTTAACTTAATTATTTGAGCAAGTAATCTTGCAAATGCAAGGTTTCGACTTGATAATAAGCACACATGTGACCATCTGCTGGATGCGTCTATTAATACCATAAAATATCTAAATGGTCCACTTGGTGGATTAATAGGACCACATATATCACCATGGATTCTATCCAAAAATGCAGGTGATTCAGTTCCCACTTTAACTGGTGATGGTCTAATTATCAATTTGCCTTGAGAGCAAGCATCACATGATAATTCATTGGATTGAAGAATCTTCTGGTTCTTTAATGGATGTCCATCTGAATTCTCAATAATTCTTCTCATCATTATAGATCCTGGATGACCCAATCGGTCATGCCATATTGTAAATATGTCTGGATTCATGAACTTCAGGTTCATCGTTGCATATGTTTCAATTACTCGTATATGAGTATAATACAATCCAGAAGATAAAGCAGGCAATTTTTCTAATATACGTTTTTCATTTGAGACAGTAGAGATAATATATAGATATTCCACATTATTCTTACTATCAGTCTCAATATGATAACCATTGCAACGTATATCTTTAAAACTCAGTAGATTTCTCTTTGATTGACTAGAGAACAATGCATTGCCAATTGTAAATTTTGTTCCTCTAGGCAAAATAATATTTGCTTTTCCAAATCCTTCAATCAGGTTTGCAGAACCTGATATCGTATTGACTTTTGCTTCCAGCATTGTCAGTTTGGAAAAATATTTTCTACTCGTAAGTATTGTGTGCGTAGTTGCACTGTCTGCCAGACATAAATCTTCTTTGCTCATTTTCGAATCACCCAACATATGAAAAGATTCCATGTTTCTTCATTAAAAGAAAATAATTACAATAAGAAAATAGCACTTGAAATATACAAAAGTTAACATTTACTAAAAACATGAAGATAAAAACAACAACATTAGATATTCTCAAAATCAAAAGATGCACTTGATGTTCCACCGGTTGTGCCGATCTTCTCTTCAGGAGATTCAAAAAAATCTGCCACATCCAAATTTGTCATATTGGATGGGTCAAATATATCATCATCCTGGTATGCAAGATTTGTTTCCACATCTTTTCCTTTTTCCTTCAGGGAGGCTTGATAGAGATCAACTAAGTGTTTTGACGTACGACAGGTACGTGACCAATGCCCAGTCATTCCGCATCGGAAACATTTATTTTCAACACTTTTTGAACTCTTTTCTTGTGGAGCTTTCCCTCTGTGATCATCATTTTGGGTGGTTTTTTTAAAATTAGAACGACCACCATAAAAATAATTGTTATTTCTTCCTCTGCCACGACCACGACCTCGACCACGACCACGACCTCGGCCACGATTATTATTAAAATTCACAGCATTCACTTCAGGGAATGGTGTTGTTCCAGTTGGTCGAGATTCGTGGTTTTTCATCAATAACTCGTTATTTTGTTCGGCCACGAGAAGACATGAAATTAGTTCAGAATATTGTTTAAAACCTTTCTCTCGATATTGCTGCTGCAGGAGCATATTCGAGACATGAAATGTAGAAAATGTCTTCTCTAACATATCAGCATCAGTAATTTTCTCTCCGCATAACAACAATTTTGAACTGATTTTAAATAATGCGGAATTGTAATCACTTACTGATTTAAAATCTTGTAGCCTCAAATGCATCCATTCATAACGAGCTTTAGGAAGAATAACTGTTTTCTGATGATCATACCTTTCTTTCAAATTTTTCCACAAGACACGAGGATCTTTTATTGTGAGATATTCCATTTTCAATCCCTCGTGAAGATGATGGCGAAGGAAAATCATAGCTTTGGCTTTATCTTGCCTGGATGTCGTATTTTCTTCTTTAATTGTTTCTCCCAGGTTCATAGCATCCAAGTGGATTTCGGCATCGAGCACCCATGACAAATAGTTATTGCCATTAATGTCAAGGGCTGAGAATTCTAATTTCGTAAGATTTGTCATGGTACCACTATAACAAAATATTATTTTAAATTAGAAATTTAATACCTACTAAATATGCAATATAATATTTTTAAAAAAAACCGACCTACCTTTAGGACCTACCTTCAGTGAAGGAAGCAACAGGAGCTCGTGCTGATAACGTGTTGTAAAATTGAGCAGCACCACGGTACACAACGGGAACACAGAAGTGGATAAAATATAATATAATAATAATAATAATAATTCTAAAATAAAATAAGTAAATAAAAGCATAAAATTAAAAACACATTAAATAAAATAACAAAATTGCAAAGTGGGAAATTATGAAATTGGGAGAGAATTCACCAATTGAGATATCTATTTAACTCCACCAAAGCCCAATATTTATAGGCAATTTGGCAAGTAGGATGTGGCTAGAATTGGACACCAAGCATTAATCTTTACAAGGCACATGGATAACATGGATGGTGACACATGGTTCAAGCTCTATAGGGCATCTATCTTTTTCTAATATTTATAATATTGTTGTTGTTTTTTTTTTTTCATTCAAAGACCAATGAAACTTAGATCAAATTGTTTAATGTTATTGGAATCTATCCATTTTCATTCCCAACACTATTTTCTGTTTATGTAGAATTTCCTCTCCTGACAAATGGGTCCCAAACTTTTTCCTTTTCTTTTGACAAAGGTCCCAAACTTTCAAAATAGTATAAATAAATCATCATTGTAAATATATAAAAACATTTTTTTTATGCATATCCCATGTTGATTGAGATACCTTAATCTAAAAAGAAAAAAGAAAATTAAAAAAGGGAACTTTATCCCAATCAAATATCACTTTTTTTAAGGAAAAAAATGCTCCAAATATAACTTTAAGAAATTATAGGAATTAGACCCTTTTGGAGCCAATATTTCACAAAATTCTGCATATTAAAATATAGTTTGAATTCGATTCTTTCCATAATAAAAACAAGGGGAAAATGCACTTTTGGTCCATGAGGTTTGAGGTTGATGTCTGATAGCGAGCATAGCTAGCTAGTTTTCCCTAATTAATTTAGCTAGTCTTTTATAATTTATTGGCCAAAATGATGTGTTTTTGTGTTGTATTTGTAGGAAATAAATATTTGAGCTAATTGCGTGTTAGGGACATGAATAAGGGTTAAAAGATCGAAAAAGGATCAAGTTGGAAGAAGTCAAATTCAGCCCAACTGATTAAAAAAAAAAAAAAAATCATAGCGTCGCGACGCTCTCGACAAATTTTCCAGATCCGCGGTATTGCGACAGCGTCGCGACGCTGTCGGCAGATTTTCTATAAATTCATCCTTTTGTGCTACGGATTGGGGGAGTCTAATTGGTTAGATTTTAGCCCTAATTTCGACTAGAGACCTTTGGTGGGAGCTGAAGCAAGGCCAAAGAGCGGGAATCAAGCGATAAGACGTGGAGATCGTGACGGGGACGTGCCGGTTTCGACGGATTTGAGTTTTCCTTTCTCTTTCCCTTAACTCTTGTAGTTTTTATGACTTTTCTTTCAATTAGTGTTTGTAGTTTAAAGACTATGAATTGCTAGTTGTTTGTCTTAGGGATTGATGTAGTTGTTTTAGTTGTTGGATTGATTTTTGGTATGAATGTGCTTTTATTTTATGCATGCAATTTTGCGTAATGCTTTCAATTACTTGATCACTAATTGAATGATTTAAGTGTTGAATCTAACTCGGGAGAGAGGATTTGGCCTAAGACTTGCCTTGTTTAATTGCATGACTAGAGTAGAAATTCTAAGTTTGTGACGGGATTTGGAATATCTCTAGAAGTATGACAAGGACTAAACCGAATAATGCCTTGCATGTTAATGAACTTAGATAGGGATATCAAGTTGGTTATATGCATGAGAATCAATTATACTCGGGAGAGGTAATAGTGATAAAAGTTTCCTTGGCTTGTAGAATAATTGCACGATCAATTCATTCATATTAATCGATTCTCAATCTTCAATAATGAAATCAATTCCCTAAGAGTCTTTCCCTTTGAGTCTCCACCTTTATTTTATGCTTTTTGTCTTTAGATTTATCTTTATCTTTAAGTTTTGCTCCCTAAATAAAATTGGACAAGATTATTCACGGTACTTAATTTGCTAGAAAACCAATCCAGAGGACGACACTCGTTTAATCACGAAAACACTATATTATTACTTGACCCGTACACTTGCGGTAAGCAAATTGCGCATCAAGTTTTTGGCGTCGTTGCCGGGGATTGGCATATTTAGTTAAATTAATATTGTGGAAAAATTGTTCGGTCTTAATTTAGGGTGTATTTTTATTTTTTTTAGGTAGATTGCATTTTTTTCTCCTTATTTGTTTTATTTCCTTTTTTGTTTTTGTTTTCCTTTTCTATTTAGTTTTCTTTGTTCTTATTTTTCTTTCTTTTTTTTGTTTGAGTCTTAGTCCTTTGTTCTTGTTGGGTTATTATTTGATTGAAAGCCTAATTATCATTGTTGCTTTGATTGATTTGAATGACTTTTTATTCAACACCATACTCCAATTTTTCATCTTCAAGTTATCCCCCTTAAAAGAAAATTCTTCCTTGGAAAGCATAGTTCAAAATTATATTGAGGAGTCTAGAGCAAGGAGTCTAAAATTTGATGAAATTATAAAAGGACTTCAAACCCCAAAGGAAGTTAGTGAGGTGGGATCCACTTCCATAGGTTGTCTAGTGAGTCATGTGGCCGGTGATTCATTGGCGCCCATTCATGAGCTTAATTCTTTCGATCTTGCTAAGGATGAGCAGTTAGGGGTGAGTTGCATTATTAGTGGGGAAGAATTGGAGAGTTGTAGCACCTATCAAGAACATGTTTGTGAGGAAGAAAAAGAGATTGAGCTTGAAGTGACAGAGGAAGTTCGGGAGGTAGAGGTTGAAGTTGAAAAGCCTTCGTCTGTTTTATCTTCTCCACCCTTTGTAGATTTTGGTTGTTCTTTTTTCTATTCTCACGAGTCAGTTTTAGAGTCTGAGTCTCTTTATTTTGATATTTCTCCTTTTATGTTTATTTTATACAAAAATACTAAAAATAATTCTGTTTCAGGGGCCCATGAGAAACTAGTAAGCTTGCTAGCGATAGTGAGTTTTATTGATTCAAGAAAGAAGGGCCCAAAGAAATACGAGAATTTTTTTTTTGTGCCTTGACAAGCTGCACGAGCACGTCGAGCTAAAGACGTTAAACAAGCGCTTATGGGAGGCAACCCAAGTTACTTTGTTATTGTTTTTTTTTTTTTTTATGTCTGTGTTGTTTTTGTTTTGTAGGAGTTTCCGTGCTCTTGTATGTGCCAAGCATTCATGAAAAGGTCATCATTCCAGGGCAGTATTGTTCACCCCTTCCATTCTCTTATTGTTCTCATGCTTATGTATGCTTTAGATTTCTATACATTGAGGACAATGCATGTTTTAAGTTTGGGGGTGGAATAGCATGTTTGTGGAGCCCTTGAGCATCTGAGTTCGGGCTATAGTTTTGAGCTTTCTTTGAATTGAGCATACGGTTGTTTTCTGGATGCTATTTTTGCATGACTATGATTTCCTAGGATAGGATTTCTTGTCAATTTTCAAGCTTTCGATGAGTTGTAAGCATGAGTGCCCAAAAAGGGAGACTTTTTAAACTTTTTCTAGGAGATGTCTTGCATGAGTAGAGTATTTGTCTTGGCTAGATTTGGATTTGAATGCTTAGGAGCGAATTATTAGGTTTATATGCTTGTTGTCACTTCGATAGGTGTAGGGAAGAGCTAAAGAGTTAATTTTTTGCAAATTAGCATGTTTGATCTTGCTTAGGAGGAAAGAAAAGAATATATGCTTATCATGCTCATAAAGAAAAATCATTCTTGTTGTTACAATTTGAAAGAAAAAAAAAAAGGATAAAGTCATGACTTATGCGCGCAATGCAATGCTTAATAAAGTTTTGGCAAAAAGAGCTACTACCCCTGTTGTGATCAGTTAGGCCAACCAAAGGGTAAAACTTGGGTTAAGGGTCCCTGCAATAGGTGTGTGAAAGCTAGTGCCACATAAAATTGCATGTCGTAATTTTCAATTATAAGCACCTAAGTATGGAGGAAAACAAACTAATTTGTTCTATTGACTTGTTAGTAAATCCTTAGTGCCAGTGTAGAGGGAAGATGAGTTGAGAGTTTAGTAATCCAATCCCGGGCTAGTAGAGTCTGATCTCGTTAAGTTAGATCTCGCTTGTGCAAGTTAATTTTAGAAAACTTTTGATTTGTCTCCCTCATTGGTCCTTATGTGCATGTCTCTTGATTGCTTGATTATTGACTTTTGAGCCTTGAGCATTGAGTCATGTTTGTTGCATCCATTCTTCCATTGTATGCTTGATTTTTAGTTTGCTCGAGGACTAGCAAAAGCTTAAGTTTGGGGGTGTTTGATAACGAGCATAGCTAGCTAGTTTTCCCTAATTAATTTAGCTAGTCTTTTATAATTTATTGTCCAAAATGATGCGTTTTTGTGTTGTATTTGTAGGAAATAAATATTTGAGCTAATTGCGTGTTCGGGACATGAATAAGGGCTAAAAGATCGAAAAAGGATCAAGTTGGAAGAAGTCAAATTCAGCCCAGCTGATTAAAAAATAAAAAATAAAAAAATCACAGCGTCGCGACGCTCTCGACAAATTTTCCAGATCCACGGTATCGCGACAGTCGTTACTTAATTTGCTAGAAAACCAATCCAGAGGACGACACTCATTTAATCACGAAAACACTATATTATTACTTGACCCGTACACTTGCGGTAAGCAAATTGCGCATCAATGTCTATTTGGTCCCTCAAGTTTCAAAAGTTACATTTTAGTCCTTTAGGTTGTAAAACCATTCTAAATGGTCTCTAACTTAACTTTAATTTAATGGAATGCTGACGGGACCGTTATGTGGTGATATGGATGGGATGACATGACTATTTTATTGGATAATTGTAATGGGTGGCAAAAGTTGAGTGGTTAATGGCAAATATAGCAACTTTTATAAAATATTGCAAATATGGCAAAGTTTTTAAATCTTTTTTTTAAATTCTCGTTTTGCCCCTGTTTTGGTTTTGATTCTATCAGTCATGTTGGAGACAAACTTTATTGATTCTATTATTAATGGCTAATTATAAGTTATTGTCTAAGTTGTTGTTTATTGATTTTGAGATTAATTTCAGGATATAGAAGAAAAATGGTAAAAAAAAAAGTTGGTTTTGATTCTATCATTGATAGATTGATATAAAATCTTCTATCACTGATAGATTCTATCAATGATAGAAAATCTTCTATCACCATATCAGTTATAGAAATCACCGTATCAGTGATAGAAGATTTCTATCCCCCTATCTTTCTATCACTGATAGATTCTATCAGTGATAGAAAATCTTTCTATCATTGATTGATTGATAGAAAATCTTCTTCACCGTATCAGTTATAGAAGATTTCTAGAAATCTTCTATCACTGATAGATTCTATCATTGATGAAGTCTATCAAATTTCTATCACTAATAATCTATCAGTGGTAAAAGGTTTCTATCACTGATAGATTCTATCAGTGATAGAAACCTTCTATCACTGATAGATTATATCGGTGATATAGGTTGATAGAATCAATCAGTGATAGAAATAGTATTCTACCAGTGATAGAAACCTTCTATCACTGATAGATTATATCGGTGATATAGGTTGATAGAATCAATCAGTGATAGAAATAGAATTTATCAGTGACAGAAACCTAGAAAGGGTATTTTGGTAATTTAAACGGTCTGAAGAAAATATTTTGCCATTTTTGCAATTTTTTTTTGCGAGTTGCTATACTTGCCAATATTTTGGCCCATTTTATTATATATGCAACTGGCCCTATTTTATTTGATTACTAGGCAAATTAATTAAAAAAACTAAAATATTAAATAAATATTAAAATTGTTTTAAAACAAATAAAATATTAAAAAAAATCTCTTCCGCCCTAATCTTGACAACTTCTTCCATCAATCGATAATTTGTCGGGATACTAACAAAACAAAAGGAAATCAAATCGGTGAGAAGAGAAAGTGAAAAAAGAAAACATTGAAGTTTAATGGATTGTTTTTAGGTTAATCTAGCACACTATAATAATATAGAGAAAGATAAAGACAAAAGTGCAAAAGAAAAAAAAAAACAGAAGAAGAAAAGAAGATTTGCTATTAGCTAGGTGTTGAGAGAAGAAAAAGTCTTGGGTGGATGCGTTGTTGACAGGCTGATTGACAGATGGTGGTGGTTGAAGAGTCGCCGGCAGACTATGACGGCAGCTGGAGCGTCGCCGGCGGACTGCAATGGCAGATGGGGCATCACAGGCTACTGTATAGACGACAAATTATCGATTGATGGGGGAAGTTGTGGACTGGGAGGTTAGGACAAAAGAGATTTTTTTATATATTTTAATTTTTCCAAACAATTTTAATATTTTAGTTTTTAATTAATTTTTCAATTTGTTTGCCAAGTAATCAAATGAAATAACAATGTCATCCCATCCACGTCAGCACATAACGGTCCAGTCAGCATTCCGTTAAATTAAAGTTAAGTTAGGGACCATTTAAAATGGTTTTACAAACCCGAAGGACTAAAATGCATCTTTTGAAACTTGAGGGATCAAATGGACATCAACCTCATACCTCGGGGACCAAAAGCGCATTTTGCCCTAAAACCTACTATTAAGACAGACTATTAAAAGACAGATTAATAAAGAATTAATTTATCATTACTCAATCTTAAATACATTTGACTAAAATTTCATCATATAAGTCAATTGCCGTCAGAATAAAAGAACTTCTTTTGCCTCCATTTCCGTTGCCGTCAAAAAATTCAACCTAACTTTCTCACGTCTCTTGTCAATTTCATTCTAATGAGTATATTATTTTGTATTTTTTTTTTAAATTTGGTCAAGCAATATGAGTATGAATTAGCGATCTTTTATTTTCAATCAATATGTTTATAGTTTTTCTTTCATTTTTTTGTTTTATTTTGTCAAAAAAATATGTATTTTTTTTTAATCAAATCACTCAACTACAACTAGTGTTTTTTTAAGAATTTTTTTTAATTAATATCTAATGACATAAAATGTTTCTAATTTTATATATTTGTTCATATTAATCCTAATTTACATTTATAATCACTCCGTTGCTTGTAGAATGTAATAAATTTTTAGATGATAAACATATATCATGCATTATAATATATAATCAGTTTATCGATCTCATTATATAGTATATATCCGTCATTATTTATGCAGTTCATAAGTAAAACATCAAAATGATGAATATATACAATGTGGTATATTGCATCTTAAATATATACTTAAAAGTATATTATATAAATATCATTATATAGTATATATATGACATGATTTATATAGTTCATAAGTGAATTTTCAGAAGTATAAATATATGTCATGCAATATATTTTATCCATAAATATATACTTAGATGTATAATATATATATATAGACCTTGTTAAATATTCGTCATATATTTTTTGTAAGTAATAATCTCATTCACATACAGATGGTGTATGATAGTCGTTGGAATGAGATGAATAACTATATTGATTATCAAGTTTCTCACATTATTATTACATGAAGAAATGTCGTTCACTAATTTGATTGAAGTTGTAACTCAAAAGTTAGAAAACCTACATTCGAATATATAGTCCATATGAATATATTTTTCAGTTTGGGATTATTAATAAGCAATGAAGAAAGCCATATATTCGAATGTAACATACATATAAAATATAATCATATATTGAATATAACCATTTGTTTGGTATATATAAATCATCTTATATATTATATAAACTCAACTAAATAAAAAAAATAACACAATAACACATGATTATGTACAAACCAATTGATATATTATATAAACCCAAAACTTTTTTCAACAAAAAAAAAAAAAAAAAAAAAAAAAAAAAAAAAAAAAAACCCACAACTAAGTTTCTTTGAAAAAAAAGAAAAACCCACAACTAAGTTTGCAATAACACAATAACACAACTAATTAAGTACACAATAACAAAATAACTAGTTATGTGTTATATATAAGCCAAAACCATGATTTATTGGAGTACAAATGCCGAATGTTTTTTATAAACCCCACAACTCAATAACCATCAGGAAAACAAATTAAACTGTATATTTTTTATAAACCACATAACTAATCCAAATATACTTTTAGTTAATGAACTCCAACAAATAGCAACCGAGACAATGCGTAGTCACGGATTGCCAGACGGTGGAGCCAACGGTGGAGCATGAAGCCGACGGACTTTAGACAGAATCCAATGTTTGTACGTGAACCGAGGAAGATGATGGAGGAGCTTGAACCACAGACGTCTACAACTGGTGTTCAACAGTAAATGACATTTGTACGGCGTTTGAAAGATTAGTTTGAAAGATGAGGCGTTTGAAAGGAAGATTTTGGTGGTTTGAGAGATGATGGGGGAGAAAGGATTTTGGGGAATGATACGTCATTTGTATGTGAATGGTGTGAATGGCATTTTGTACGGGATCGGCGGTAGTGTGGTGTATAGAATGAGACGTCGTGGAGGATGATGGGGGAGAAAGATTTTGGTGGTTTGAAATATCGGTTTGAAAGGAAAATTTTGAGAGATTCGAGGAATTATCTATGTAACGACCCGACTAAAAAGGAATTAAAACATACTAAGGGTCGCTACTACGTACGATGGATGTAATTTTTTTTTTTAAAAAAAAATAAGCGGAAGAAGAATAACTTTCATTTATCAAAAAGGGCCCAAAACATGAATAAGTTCAATAATTAAAGAACAACGTAAAACATCTGAATAACATCTCAAAAGAAAACGATCGTTTCAAAAATGAATGCTTGACATAAAGACTGATCCTAGGATGAAAGGAAACTGAAATCCTAAAGAAAGAGACATGAACTGCAGCTACACTCCCATAGCCAGCCAAGCCACGACCCTCGCCAATCACCAACGCTCTCAAGTACCACCTGAAAAGGAAAGTCATGTAGCATGGGTGAGTATATAAGAATATACTCAGTAAGTAGCCCACTTAAGGGCGGAAACTAATAGTATGAGATCCAATGTCATGAAATATAATAACATGAAACTTGATTTTGGGTCTTAACATCATATGGACCTAACTGGAATCATTCATTCGGGTTTCTAACCTTAGGGCCATAACTGAGTACATGAGACGTTCTGCCTAGGGTGTTTACTGATAAGGGTAAAAAATATACCTATTTTACCCTTATATTTAGCTCATTTCTTGGTTAAATGTTGTATGTTTGATCAATTTACTGTTCCCGAGCTCAAATCATGCTTCATTTGATAAGTTAGGGTGTTGAGAATTACTTTTGTCAAATTTAACTTATTTGTGCTTAAAAAGACTTGATTTTAAGTGAATTTGACTTAGTTTGTTGCTGTCCAGAAAAACAAAGGAAAAGCTGGAATTCCCCAGAAATACGACCGCATTCCTGGGAAGACAAAAATGAAATGCGACCGCATTTCTGGAAAATCAGAGGCCGTTCCGAGTCGCACGCGGGTCGTTGTTGACGAGTCTTCTTCACACCTAACTGGTTGATTTGACCCCGAAACTAACTGGGCAACCTTCCAGCACCTATTTCGCAGCTCCTCAACCATTTTCTTCACTATATAAGCTCGAGATTCGAAGTCAAATCCAAGCAGAGCTCACTTGGAAGAAAAGGGTGGTGACAGAACCCTGGCTCGACACCAATGAGTAGGGATGCCCGAGGTCCTTCTTAGATGACCAAATTCTAACCCGAGAGAGAGTTAGACATCAAACCTTGTGGTTTGTAGAGAGTTTCACCCATTCCCACTTGTAAAAGCGAGAGAGTGGAGTGTCTTAGCAAACTCTAGAAGGATTGAGTAAATAGAAAAACCCATAATATTTAGCTATCTCCTTTATTTCTAGCTCTTGAATCTTTTCATTATTCTGTATTCTTTAAAGTGGGTGCCTCAAACAGGGATGGCTTAATAGGACGAGCTTTCCTTTGATCTAAATCTAAAGACTCAAAAACATCCTCACACCTAAACACTTCTTTTTCATTTTTTCTTTCTAAAGAACAAACTTAACTTCTAAATCCTCTACACTAACCTCTCCATGATCTTCCAAATGTTTGTTAGCCGAATCCTGTATTGCTGTCTCAATAATTGTGTTCTCCAGAATCCTAATGAAAGAGCAATCTTCCATTTCGTCTGGATACTTCATGGCCTTAAACACGTTAAATTTCACTTCCTCATTGCAAACTCTCATTGTTAATTCCCCTTTTTGAACATCTATCAACGCCCTACCAGTAGCCAAAAATGGACGACCTAGAATAATTGGGACATCTTTATCAGCCTCATAGTCTAAAATAATAAAGTCAATAGGAAATATGAATTTATCTACTTTCACTAAGACATCCTCAATTTTACCCTCAGGATATGTGATAGACCTATCAGCTAATTGGAGTGTGACTGTGGTAGGCCTAGCTTCACCTATACCTAGCTTTCGATAGACCGAAAGAGGCATAAGGTTAATGCTTGCACCTAAATCACAAAGTGCTCTACCTAACTCTTTTCCACCTATTGACACAGGTATAGTAAATGATCCTGGATCCTTAGCCTAGGTTGGTAGCCCATTCTTAAGAATAACACTACATTCCTCAGTAAGAGATACAGTTTCAAACTCACCTATCCTCTTCTTTTTAGTTAAAATATCCTTAAGAAATTTAGCATAATTAGGCATTTGCTCAATAGCTTCTACTAAAGGGATATTTATATGCAATTGCTTAAGAATCTCTAAAAACTTTTTAAATTGACCATCCTGATTCTTAGGCCTTTGCCTTTGTGGAAAAGGTAGAGGTGGTACATAAGGTGGGGGCGGCACATAAGGTGGTTCCACATCTGGAATAGAACCAGATGCTCCAGCATCATTATTGCTGCCTCCAGCACCTTGACCAGACTCCAACTCTTTCTCAACAACAACATTTTTATCACAATTCTTTTCTACATTCTAGGGCTTACTAGGTTCTTTTCTTTCCTCTAGTGGCTTACCACTCCTTAGAGTCACTGCCTTTACCTGCTCCTTACCTTCCCTTCTAGGGTGTTTAGTATCTGAAGGAAGTTTCCCATGAGGCCTTGCCTTCAGCTCATTAGCTAGCTGACCCACTTGCAATTCCAGGGCCCTCATTGAAGCTTGATTACTTTGAATTGCGGCATTTGTACGAGCCATATATTCTTTCATCATTGCCTCAAGAGGACTCTCTGAATTTTGCTGGGGCAAAGCCTGCTTATTTTGCTGGGGCAATACCTACGCTTTAGCAAATCCCGATTGGTTCACCTTTTGTTGTGCTTGCACATTACTTCCTTCTCCTCCCCACGCAAAGTTGGGGTGGTTGCGCCAACCTGGATTATAAAAGTTAGAATAAGGGTTATTCCTCTGATTACCTACAAAAAACACAGAAGCTGGATTGCTGGGGCAAAACTCGTAATTGTGGTCTTCACCACAATAGACACATGCTTCTTCTGCAACTTGGTTCACCACTGCAGCAGGCTCCACAGCTGGCCGGCTGCTGATGACTAACCACTGTCACATTTTTAAGAGCGTTAGCTAACATTGCAATATCAGCCCTAATGGTAGACACACCATCAACCTCTAACACACTCTTAACCTTTTTATTTGTGCCTCTAACATCTGACCACTGACAACTATTAGTTGATATTCTTTCTAAAATTTCCTGGGCTTCATTAAAAGTCTTTGCCAAAAGGGCCCCTCCAGCCGAAGCATCAACCATACCTTGGGTTGCTCCATTTAACCCATTGTAAAATGTTTCCATTTGGATACAATGTGGTAAACCATGGTGGGGACACTTTCGCAAAAGCTCCTTAAACCTTTCCCAAGCCTCACTAAAAGTCTCATCTTCAAGTTGCCTAAACCCTACTATTTCACTCCTCAATTTAGCATTTCTATTTGGTGGGAAATATTAACTCAAAAAATTTTCTGCTAACTCATTCCATGTCCTAATTGATCCTGGAGCAAAAGAATTTAACCATGTCTTTGCTCCATCTCTAAGAGAATACGAGAACAAAGTTAATCTAAGGGCATCTCTAGGCACTCCTTGAATTACAAAAGAATCACTGACTCCTAGAAAAGACTTAAGATGTAAATGAGGATCTTCAGATGACAAACCATGGAATTGACCCTCGGTTTGCAAAATCTGAAACATTACCGGTTTCATTTCAAAATTTGCTGCCTCAATGTGAGGACGTGCAATCCCTGGATTTAACTCATCAAACATTGGAAAAGCATACGCTCGAATGGCTCTGGCCCTATCATTCGCTACCAAGATAGGATTCTCAGCCTGATTATTTTGCTGTTCATTTTGCTCCAGCAGCTGGTTCTGCTGCAGCAAATGATTCTGCTAGGGGTTCGCTGGATCTTCAGGACCTTGCGGGAGACGCGGCACATCAGCCATTGAATTTTGGTTTCTACGTTGTTCTCTCCTTCTCCTCCTGAATGTCCTCTCGATTTCTGGATCAAGCACAAACCTTACCCCAGGCGGATCGCTCATGCACCAAACTCACACCTGCAAAAACAAAAGAAACAATCAAAAAGTTCTAGCACCAAACCACTAAAACACATACACAAAATAGATAAGATAAAAACTTATTCAAGTTCCCCGACAATGGCACCAAAAACTTGTTGGGTTTCCAGAGTGAGTAAAAATAAGATATAAAAAGACTCTAGAACTCTGTGCAAGTATACACAGTCCGCAACAAGTAATAAGTATTTATCGAATCCAGGGTCTGAATAAGCTTTCACTTTATCTATTTTGTTTAGTTTTTCAATGGTTTCAAAAGTGGTTAAAATGATTGGTTTTTATAGAATGCTGGAGCAAAAGAAATGACAGAACAGAAAGTAAACAAATAGACAGAAAGATTAGAAACAGGCGCTGGTCAGGATTTAGTAATTATTTTAAAAGATGCTCTAGCAATATTATTGATCATGCAAAACTCTCGCAGTATTATTAGCGGATTCCTCCTGGAACTCCTGATTTTTTAGAATGTGTTTCAACTCCAATGAAGCTCTACCGATCAAGCACTAGGCAACTGGCTATCCCTAGCTCAGTCACTGGCGTTCACCAATACACAATGATCTAGTGTGATTAACCGCCACACACTCCCTAAATCATCCCTGAAACTAGAGAGAGGTATTCATACCGG
Source organism: Luffa aegyptiaca (assembly GCA_017139565.1). Taxonomy (NCBI): domain Eukaryota; kingdom Viridiplantae; phylum Streptophyta; class Magnoliopsida; order Cucurbitales; family Cucurbitaceae; genus Luffa; species Luffa aegyptiaca. Next base: position 31,183,508 of record CM029398.1, on the reverse strand, counting down.
CTGGCCAGGCGGGCATAAAATAGAAATGAACACAACAATTAATCAAGATGCATCAAATCAATATTTATTACTAGAAATTAAGCACGGCAACTACATGTTCCCTAACCAACGCCTAAAGCTACTTAGTTCATAAAATGCATGGAAACACACATTACAATCTGAGTAAGCATATCCATAACTACAAAATAATGCAAGAAAATATTAATTCCCTTGATCAGCTTGCAGTTGATGGTCTTCTTGTTGGTCTCCAATCTCTCTCCTCTATTCAGCTCCCAAAATGGAAATGAGAAATGACCATTCCAAAAGTGGAATGTTCCTCCCAAGGATGGAATTCCCTTCCCAAAAAGGAATGAATTTGGCTTGGGCGGCTATCTCCTTTTATAGAGTGGTAGGAGGCTTGAATTAGGGTTGACCTAGACACGTGGATGGTTCTCCTTGCTCCATAAATCCGAGAATAGCTTAACAGAATTCAGTTCGTTAAATTGGCAAACGAGCTGTGACGTGGTAGTTTCGCTCCCAGCTTTGCTCCAGCACAGATTTTGCTCCCTCAAGTCGCTCAGCAATATATTCTGCACAAAATAACTTCCAAAGCATCAATTCTTCCAAATGGGTTAAAACATATAATATCTATCTAAAAGATGTTTGTCTTAGTTTTTTTTTTCTTTTTGTAAGTCATTGATGATGAAAACTAGAGCTCTCTTAACTTTTTTAAGTCTTAGTTTTTTTTTTTTTAAGTCCATATACCTAGAAAACTGATGTGGATTTTTCCTACCACAAGCGTACGAGTCAAGTTTTAATATAGTGTTTTCGTGATTAAACGAGTGTCGTCCTCTGGATTGGGTTTCTAGTCAAATTAATTACCACGAATACTTTTGTCCAATTTTATTTAGAGATCTAAACTTACTGAGAATGAAAGATCAAAACACAAAACCTAAAAATATGGAATTCAAATGGATAAAACTCTTAGGGAATTGATTTCACCTATTGGGGTTGTGAATTAATTACATGGATGTATGAACATGCAACGACTCATAAATCTAGGATTATCTAATTTCATATTTATCTCTCCCGAGAATAAACACTTCTCATACATATGATAAACCCGATATCCCTTTCTAGATTCATTCACATGCATGACTTAATTTCTAATCCTTTTAACGATTTCTACAACTATCCTAAATCTCCCGATCTTAGGATTATTCTAGTTATGCAATTTAATATCTAGACTAAATCCCCTCTCCCGAGCAAGAATTAGAGAAATCAACATTTAACTCATGGTCAGTGAATTAAAAGCAATAAAATCACAAATTGCATAAATGAGTTCAAACAATAAAACATCCATAAATCAATTCAACAACGCCCAAAGGGCTACATCAATTCCTAAGAAACACGTCTAGTTACTCATAATTTGCGTTACGATATAAGCTAGATATGAAAAAGCTATAAAAACAACTAAAGTAAGGGAAGAAAAGGGATAAAACACTAGAATCGCTGAAACCGCACGTCCCCGTCACAATTTCCACCAGCTAATCCTTGAACCTCACTCCTCCACTTTGCTCCAACTCCCACAGAAGGTCTCCAATCGATTTTAGGGCTAAAATTGCACCAAATGAACTTTCCTGGCCGTAGCAAATCACATTCCTTTTATAGAGATTTTATCGACAGCGTCTCAACGCTGCCTCTTTTACCGTCCTCTCATTCCTTTTGATATTAAATTAATATAATTAATTAAAATGTTTAATTAATTATTTAAAATTAATTATTTTTAATAAATTTTATTTTAAAATTAATTAAAGAAATTTGGAAAATCATTTTCATTTTTCAATTTCCTTTCCATTTTAAATCCAAGAGGCAAAATCATGTGTGTTGACACATTTGACCATGACTCATCTTCCACCTCTTGGATGTGTCTTCTTCTTGCTTGATCTTGGTTTCTTGATTCCTCATATATAAGGAGAAGAAGACACTGAGGTTGAGGTTTGAATGTGAGTGTTAATTGTTGGACAATTGCTCTTCAAAGAGATTCAATTTTCTCTCAAAATAACTAAGACTCAAACTCTCTCTAATCTTCATCTCATCCTAAATTCATCAAATTTTTGGCTCCCACAAGCAGTTCTAAGGCCAGATGATAGCGGGGAAGACACTCGTGGTAGTCTACAACCTGTTCGTGATCCAAAAAACAGTAACGGTGTAGCCAATTTCTCATCTAAAGGTTGGTAGAAATTATACCCTATTTTTTTTGTTTTTCAACATGCTTTTGATTATAAAATTAATGGAATTGATGTGGTCTCGATCCAAATCGCTTCCACTAGAGTGTTCTACACTCATTCATTTGAAACCATTGTAGTTACCTAGGCTATGCATGTAATTAAAATTGTCACGGTTGCATGCTTAATTTGAGTAGTAAATAGGCCGACTCGTGTGTGTGTGTCTCAAGAGCGTTTCTCTAATTCGTAGGTTGTGTGATAGGTCTAGAATCTAAATCAACGCTTCGAATTAATTTAGGCATTTCCAAGTTAATAATGAGCATTCTAATCATCCACGTGCTTAATGCAATTAGTTAATTAGTAATTTCGATAATGATCGGGCCAAAGCGAGATTAGCTTAGTAGTAATTGGCATGTACCCTTGACCAAGAGGTTAGAGGTTTGAATCCCCCCACCCCCAATTGTTGATGTACTAAAAAAAACCGATGATGATCGGGTTAATTAATTAATTAATTAGAGGTTGATTTGGATGTTGTATTGGGTTGATACTTCCAATTGCAGTAATCACCATGGTAAGATTAACCTACCTGCCTTTTATTTTTCCGCTTTTATATTTCTGCCATTTATTTTCCTCGTTTTAATCTTCTATATCCAATCCCCCCATTAGTCTGGTCTTTGCAATAAATCTAATGTAGACAAATTAATAATCACACTCCCTGTGTTCGACCCCCGACCACTACTGCTACAAGTTAGTTTTATGGGTTGGTGATTATAAATTTAAGTTGATTTAGGGCTTTCGACAAGCTCTTTCATCAATGAGCAAGGTTGCTTTGGAAAAAAAATGGATTTTCTTTCTATTTAGGGTATCCACATTGTTTGAATCCCCAAATAGAAACTTAGCTCATAATGAAAAATAAAGAAGATTGCATAAAGTAAAGAACAAAACTTGAGATAATGAGAACTGAATTCATATTTAAATAATTGGATGCATACAACTAGAGTTTGAATGAGAAACTTACGGCAATTAAATGTAAAGAATAAAACAGGAACTAAAATTGAATTATACAATTACAAGAAGTAAAGAGAAGCATAGAGACAATTGTTTACACTTTTCATCTTTCAAATAAAGTCCGACAAAGGTTGAATGAAGATAGGAAACTCAGAATGATGGCTAAAAAGTAAGAAAAGTAATGGAGATAATGAAGCTTGAGTGAAAATCCAGAGTTGTGATTTTTAGAGCTTGAGCTGCCTTTTATAGACCTTTAATTAGAGTTAGAGTTTTCTATTGAATTTAATGTGAGAGAGATTGTAGCCAACTATAATCCGTTTAGCAAAGGAGATTTTCTGGAATATATTCAAGAATCTGTCAAATCTGTGATTTTGGTAAGATTATGTCAATTTGGTCTAGCTGCGACTGTAATTAGGGCATATTTCCCTTGTTTTTCCAACTTCAGCTGAATCCTGCTTTTGTTCTTCATTTGTGGGTGCATGAGGGGTCCTTTTTACAGCTTCTGTACAAACTTGATGAATTTTTACAAAAAAAATGACTCTTTTTACACCTTTTTACTAACTTTTACAAAATCAAGGATTCAAATACATGCTAATCTTGTGTTTACTCAGATTCACTTAAAATGACATGAAATATGATCTTACATGACGGGATCATTGACTAATGAGAAATGCATACATTTTAAAGGAAAAAAAAATAAAAATAAATTTTATTATTCAATTCAAGAATTGTGGATATATATGTTTGATTGTTTAACCTTAAATAAATGTCTCACTACCAGGTTAAACAATCGAGCATATATATCCACATTTTTTGAATTGAATAATAAAATTTATTTTTATTTTGTTTCCTTTAAAATGCATGCATTTCTCATTAGTCAATGATCCCGTCATGTAAGATCAGAAAAGGAGAAAGAAAAAAAAATATTTTTTTTCCTTTGACAATTAATGACAAACATGAAATATCTTATTAATTAATTTATTTAGTAAAAATAAATTAAAATCCTACTAAAATTGATGAAAAATAATAGAGATTTAAATAGAAAAAAATAACTAAAGGTTGATTAATGAAAAGGAAAAAAGGGAAAAAAAAAAGAGAGAGAGAAATAAATGAAAAGAGATAAAAGAAAAAAAAAAGAAAAAAAGATAAGGAAGTAGTAAAAAAATGAGAGAGAAAGAGAAGAGATGAGTGTAGGAAGGGGGAGGGAGAGAAATATGAGTACATGCATGAAAGATGAAAAAAAAAGAGATAAGTACATGATTAGCCTATAAATTGACCCTATATTTCGTTTTTGTCCAAACCTACCATTTTTTACGCAAATAGCCTAAAAACTTAGAGTTTTTACATATAAGTTGTTATTCAATTACATTTATGCCCTCTTTCATATTTTTTGTATTTAGAATACAACAAAAAATCATAAAAGGAAAAACCATATTTTATTGTTTCCTATTAAAAAAATTCAACTCATTAATTCACTCTTCAATTTTGGAAGGATCCCTAAAATCACTCACCATCTTAAAAAAATCTCGATTTTATTTTATGCCTATTTTCCTTCCATTTTATTCAATTACCAGTAGATTTTTCTTCCATTTTCGTGCTCTGGTTTGGTCTAAACGATTTTTTTTCAGGATTTTTTCATTTAAAACAAAGTGTCGATATTCGTTTATAATTTCATATATACCTTATATAATTTCATATATACCTTATATATATCATGTATGTATGTGTGTATATATATATACAATACGGAGCTTATACTATATGGAGCTCAATGAGAAGTCACATGGTTGTCGAGAAGAGAGTTTTTGAAAAATAATAAAGTTTTTTTTTATATATATAGTTGTATATTTGTTTCATAACATGGTGTTTTTTATATATATAGTTGTATATTTGTTTCATATCATGTATATATTTCCTAATATAGTAGTATATTTAATATTATGAGAGATATTGTATATAACTTTTTTTTTTGGAAAAGATATATATATTTGTGTATATATTTATGCAAATAAGTGGTGACGAACAAATAAATGGAGTATATATTTGCAAATAACGAAATATACCGAGTGTATTTGATGAAATCCAAAATAGGAGAAGATTTTTTATTATTATTTAAAACAGTAGAGTTTTTATGGTTGTATATTGATTTTTTCAATATTAATGTAGTATATTTTTTTAAAAAAAATATAGGAGTATATATATTAGCAAGTAACTGTGTATATTTAATACTAGTTATGACAAAAAAAAAAAAAACTCAGGTATATGTGGCTATAATAATGATTAAAAAAATAAAAACTTAGTACATATTATATATAAAATGGTATGTATAAATATAAATGTTTTTTCCGAAAATTAAAAAAATGGAAAAAAAAATATATAATACAAAATCAATGCTAAGATTGTGAGACATTTAAGAAAAACGTATTGTATATATATACACACATAGATATATGATATATATAGAAGTATATATGAAATTATGTAAGGTATATATGAAATTATATACGAATATCGACAATTTTTTTTTGTAAAATGAAAAAATCTATTAAAAAAAAATAGTTTAGCAAACCAGAGCACGAAATCTGAAGGAAAATTTGCTGGTAATTGAATAAGATGGAAGGATAAAATCAACTTATTCATTATGGCATGAAATAAAATCAGTACAATAATATTTTCCTAAAATTAAGGAATTTTTTTAGATAATATTTTATATAATAATTTATCCTATAATTTTAATTGAAGAGAAATTAAATTTATGGGAACATTCCTAAATTTAGGGAATTTGGTGAAAATCGGGTGAAAAATAAAAATAATGGTATAAAGGTAAGAAAATATAGCTGGAAATATAATCTTGTAAATATCCAAAATTTTAGACATATGTGAAAATATGTCTCCAAAACGGGCTATCTACCAAAATTTCGTAAAAAAAAACAAACTTTTGAGGGCCCGTTTGGTAACATTCTCGTTTCTTATTTCTTGTTTCTAATTTTATTAAAAAATCTAAGCATTTAATAACTATGTATGTTTCTTGTCTCTCATTTTTTAGAAACACTCTTAAAATTTGTATAGAACTTTTGGGAACAACTAAAACTAGTTTCTCCTTTTTTGTTCCCGTTTCCATTTTTTTCCAAACATAAATAAGAATATAGGTTTATTATTATTGAATGTATAGGTGTTAGGGTCATGAAATTCTATTTTTCTTTATTAAAAATGAAGAAACGGAAACAAGAAACGAGAACGTTACCAAACGGGCCCTGAGAAACTACTTTCTCTAGTTTCTCAAAATTTTCCTCTTTTATGGGATTTCATCTCAAAACCAATTCGCAATGAGAGAGGAGTAACTCACGTATCTTATCAAGATTGTGAGATATGGTGCCTCTGTAGGCTCACCCTTCTTGGATAGGATCTTTTTTTTTTACCGAATGCTCGTTTGGGTTTTATTGACCCTGATACTATATTAGATAACATGGGGTTTCATCTCAAAATCAATTGACAATGAGAGAAATAACTCATGTATCTTATAAACATTATGAGGTCTCCTCACCTTTTCAACGTGGGATCTTCAACGGCGCTTGGTATAAAGACATTTGTACCCACTCGTGAATTTCGGTCGGAAAAAAGTTTTCTCCCAACAAAAGAAAATTTTTTGTAATGATAGAGTCAGTTTTACCAAAACATTAATGGTAGACCTCATAATTTGATAATTTAAAAATTAAAAGCTATCAAATCCATTAAAAAGAAAATCCATTTGTGAAGGGGAGAAAAGATAGAGAAGACAAGAAAGAATCTTATGTTAAAATCCACAGCCTACCATTCTGCCATTCATCTCATCCTTAGATTTTATTTCAGAATATTCATAATGATGTTTTCTTCTGTGATGTGGAGTGGAAGCAGCTGCCAGTAACCATCATAAGCTTCTTGCCATACATTTATTCTTCTCCTCAAATCTCTTTCATTGATTGCTTTGTTCATTCATTGTTTTTCTGTTTGTGTTAGCTTATTAAACAAATTTGTAATATTCAAGGGGCTATTTGGAAGTTTTTTTAAGAAAATAATAATAATAAAATCTATTAGGTAGCTAGGGTTCACTTTTTAGTTTTTAGAACTATTTTCTATTGATTTTAATTTGGTTAAATTACTATTTTGGCTTTTTTGGTTTGGATTTATTTTCAATTTAGTTTCAATCATTTTCAAATTGGCTAAATGATTGGTCTAAATTTCACAAAATAGTCCCCATTGTGCAGAATCTTTGTGGGTTTTATCCATTGAGTAGGTTTGTTTGATTCTTTTTTTCTTTTTTCCCTCTTAAAAAGAGGTTTGTTTGATTTTATGTTTTGCAAAATATAAAATCTAACCAATTGGTTCAAAATTTTGGTATTAATTTCTGATTCACACCATCGCATTAAAATTTTAATTATGCAAGTATCATGTCCAACATTGCATTAATATAGGGAGATTCGGAATAGATACGAAATTCAAACCTCACCTTTAAAAATCGTGACAAAATCATAAATTTATAATTGTCCAAGTTAAAAATTACAAATTTGGTTCATATGTTTTAAACATAATTTCTTTGTTGCTTTTGCCAACATAAGCCTAACTCGACTGGCATATTTGTCTAAGGAGGTTAGAGGGTTCAGATTCCCTACCGGCCTACATATTGTCAAAAAATAAGAACATTCTTTTTGTTCCCTATAATTTTCAAAAACTTCAACTTAGTTCCTACAATTTGAGATTTTAGTCTATGGGACATGCCAATTACCGCTAGAACCTCACAGGTGTCTCAAAATTGTCTTTTTCACCAAAAAAAAAAAAAAAAAATCCACCTATTCCTTTCTATTATTTCATCAACTTTCAATCTTATCTTAACATAGAAAACTAACCAAACTTAGTCCTACTTTTTTTTAGTTCAATAAAACATTTTAGAGGTAGAGAATTCGAACCTCTAACCTTTGAGGATATATGTCAATTACCACTAACTTATGCTCAATTTAGCACACTTGTTCATACTTAATCATTACTTAACAATCGTCACGTATATTACAAGAAAAACCATAAATTAATCATAGGGAGTAAATTGAAAATTTTAAAACTATAAATACCAAATTGAAACTAAGGAAGTTTGGTGTAAAAGTAAATGAGAGAGAAGAAGAAGAAAGAAAACAAAATAATAATTATTATTATTATTAAAAAAAAAAAACCGCCGTTTCTGGTTGGGAGAAGGAGAGGGAATAAAATAAGAAGCCCTAATTTGCGGTTAAGGACAGAGAGGGAACCCAAAGTTGCATACATATCTAAAACACTCCTTTCGGCGGAACCCTTTGCTTTGTGGCAATTTGCAGGCATGCCCCACTCTCACAATCTATTTCTTTTTCACTCTTCTTTTTCATTTTCATGATTGACATTTTTTAAAAAGATTCAATGGGGGGAGGGACATAAAACAAAAATACAAACAGAGATCACATTAAACCCCGCCTTAATTATAGGAGATAAATACCAAAAAGACAGAAAATCCAAATCAAAATCAATGCTTCTTGGTTCAATGTTTCAAATTGTGTTGTTTGTTATTTGGATCTAGTTCTAACTTCGTATTTATGATTCAATCTGATCCCGAATTTTTTTCTTTTTCTTTTCTTATATGAGAGTGAATCATAGAAGGGTGAAGCGAAGAAGGAAGGAGGGGACAATTGTCCCCCTCTCGGTTTGTCTTTCTTTTTTTTTTTGACAACATGTACGGGTGGGAGATTCAAACTATAGACCTCTTGATCATTAGTACAAGTTTTATGTTTGTTGAGTCATGCTCATGTTGGTTCATTTGTCTTACTATAAAATGTTAAAATGTAAAACTTTGCTTCTTCCTCTAAAAATTTTTGGCTCCACTCCTCGTGAATTAGTGTTTTCCTTTAATTTAATATTAGAGTTTAGGTCTATGTAAAGATATGAAAAAAAATTGTAAGTTCAAAAAAAAAAAAATTAGTAATTGTTATTTGTTTATCATCAATCATTTATATGTGTGAATAATTTGGTTTCAAACATATATATATTAACATATCCATGAGCGTATATATTTCTACCAGATAAGTTTGTCGATGGTTTTTCTTCTTCTTAAAGTTTCGTGACAAAAAGGATATTTTAAAAGTTTAAAAGCCAAAATCGAAGGGCCAACATGAGCATAGTTCAATTGGTTAACGTATTATAACTTCGACCAAAATATCAAAGATTCAAATCTCCACTCTCACATATTATTGAAGAAAAAGAGACCAAAATGAGATAATCATAAATAGACGAGAGATGAGATTTAAACTTTTGTTTTATTTTATATGAAATGAGAACGAATCAAAATGGTTCTTCAAAATCATCGCCAAAGTGTAATGGAGTGTCTCACTTGATAGGATTTGGTTGATTCTAAAAATTGGCGAGGTTTTAGTGATGAAAAGGATGGGTTCTTTTGGCTATGGATTCTAACCTCTTTCTTCCAAATTGTGTGGAATTAGATGCTCAAATATCTTCTCCTTCACCCATAAGCCTAGGGAAACAAATTCTCACATATGGTTGCTAAACTGACCATTAATGTTGAATAACTCAAAAAATAAATAATAAATAATAAATAAATTTGATAATACCTTTTCCTTTTTAGTTCAACAATATTTGAGGATGGAGGAATTTGAACTTTTTACCTCTAAGTGGAGGGTACATGTCAATTACCACCGAACTATACTCAATTTGACAGTAATATCTAGTTAAAGGCAAGTGTGGAGCAAAAACAATCTATTAAGAGTGGCAAAAATTAGGAGAAAAGTTTTTTGTTTCAATTTAATTTTTTGAAAAAAATACACTTTTAGTCCTTGAGGTTTGGATTTGGTTGCATTTGGGTTTCTGAAATTTCAAACTCAACTAATATACCCTTGAAGTTTGCATTTAGTTTCATTTTGGTCCCTCTGTCAGTTTTTTCATTAATTACTAATGGAAAGCTGACATGACATTTGTTTTTTATTAGAAAAATATTTATTATTATTTTACATATTAAAGAATATAGAACGAAGCATATCTCACCGAAGCTTTTTTACACTCATAATCTTGAAGAAAATGGTGATATCACTGTTCAACAAATTTCTTCAAAAGGCAACTTGGCAGACTTATTAATGAAATGTGACGACTCATAGATTCTCAAGTGATGTTTCCATGAGGGGAGTAAATGTGTTGCATTCTTTTCCCCATTGAGTTTTCCAACAAGATTTTGAATGAGGCAGTTGTTAAAGTATATGAATAATGTATTTTTTTTTTTTCCTTCACTAGGATTTTTCTCATTGGGATTTTCCTAGTAAGGTTTTAACGAGGTATGTATTTTATATATCATAGATATCTAAGGGGGGTGTTGTAAATACTATTTTGTAGATATCCCAACTTGAATTTCCTCTCATTAGCTGATTCAACCCCATCATTTTAACTATTCTCCCCCATGACTTTCCTTCTCTCTTAATAGTCATTAGACTCTCCCACCCTTCTAATTTAGGTCATTTCAAGTTGTAACCTAACATTATAAATATAGGCTCTTTGAAGCTTTAGTAACACACAATTCAATAGAGATTAGACATTTGCTTTCTCTTATCCTCTCTACTTTGTTGTTCATATTTTTTTAGTGTTCTTGTTGTTTTTAATTTCATAAAAGTTTTCTATTTTTTAATTAAAAAAACTTTTTTTTTATTTCCTTTTCTTTTTCTCTTTTTTTCTCTTCCTTCTCCATTCTCCCTCTTCTTTCTCCCTCCTCCCATGTCATATGTGGTTGTTCTCCCTTTGTTTCTTTTTCTTCTTTTCGTATTCCCTCTTCTTTCCTTCTTTTTCTATTTCTCTTTCCCCCCTTCTTTACATACTTTAAAAAAAAAGTAAAACGAACTAAGGGAGATTTTTCCTGCATTCCAAATCCAATCAAAATGAGATTTTCCCTTCAATTTATTTTTTTTTTAAGTAAGAGGAAGAAGTGGAAAAAGGAGGAGAAGGGGAAAGAGAAGAAGAGGGAAGAAGAAGAGAAGAAGAAAAAAGAAAGAAAAGGAGAAAAAAGGGAGAACGATTGTGGATAACGAACGACGAACGATGATGGACAGAAATAGTGTCGACGATGGATGGTGGCAGCGGCGGGTGGCCATGAGGAGGAGGGAGAAGGGAGAGAGAGAAAAAGAAAAGGAAATTAAAAAATAGGAAATAGTAAAAAAAATATTTTTAATAAAAAAAATGTCACGTTAACTTTTCATTAGTAATTAACGGGAAAGTTGAAGGAGAATTAAAATGAAACTAAATGCTAACCTCAGAGGTATATTTGTTGAGTTTTATTAAAGAATATTGTTTGTTATTCTGCTTACATTTATGTTGTAACAAATTTCTATTGTAACATATTTCTGTTCTAACAATTTTTTGTTATAACCAATTAGTTTTTCTAGTATTAGCCACTTGTACTTTTCTCTGGCTATTTATACAGCCTTCAATCAATGAAATCTCAAGGCAAGTTTATTTAACCTCAATTGTAATATGATATCAATTGAGATTTTTTTCTGAGTTTTTTGTATCTTTCCCTCCGAAAGCTTTTGAAATTTCTTTTCAATGGTTGAAGTTATTGAGACAACTACTCCTACTCAACCTCTTGTTCAAGCTACTAGTCAATGCATCATTAACCAGTATGATAATTCCTATTTTCTCCACCATTCAGATGATACTAATTTGGTTCTTGTTTATGATCTTCTCACATAATCAAATTATACCTCATGGAGTCAAGCGAGGATTCTTAGACTTACTATCAAGAATAAATTGGGATTTGTTGATGGTTCCCTTCCTCAACCGACTGGAGATATGAAAAAGTCATGGATCGTTTTTAATGGTGTCGTCACTGCATGGATCTTGAACTCCCTTTCCAAAGAGATTTCGGCCAGTGTCAATTTTGTTGATTCTGCTAGGGAAATTTGGCTTGATCTTCAACAGCGTTATCAACGCAAGAATTGTCCTCGGGTTTTCTAACTTTGGCGTGAAATTTCTAATCTCGTCCAAAATCAAAATTATGTGACAGCCTATTTTGCTAAACTTAAGACCTTAAGGAACGAACTTATTTCGTATCGGTCGTCTTGTTCCTGTGGTCGATGTTCATGCGACGACGTAAAAGATCTGGTGGAATATTTTCAGACTGAGTACGTTATGGCTTTTTTTAATGGGGTTAAATGAATCATTTGCCCAAATTCGAACTCAGCTGTTGCTTATGGAGCCTAAGCCAACTGTTCAGCGTGTCTTCTCCCTGATCGTGCAAGAAGTCGAATAGAGAGCTTCTTCTTCTCTGCTGCCTGCAGTCGTTTCTTTCGCTGCTTTTATGGTAAAGAATTCATCCAATTCTTCTGGTTCATCTATTGCTTCTTCATCTTCAAATCCTCGTTCTCAGTCAAGTGTTACTAAGAAGAAGGAACGCTTGGCCGGTCTACACTAATTGCAATATCCTTGGGCATACTGTAGACCATTGCTACAAAATTCATGGCTATCTGTCTGGTTATCTGAATCAGAACACTAAAACAGAGACTTCCTCTATGACTTCTGATTCTTTTTCCTCTCTGGCTGCTAAACAATGTCAAAGTTTTTTTACTATGCTTCAGGCGCATCTCTCTAAAGCAAAATTGGCATCTGGATCAAGCTCCACGACTTCTCACGTCGCAGGTATCTACTCGTCTTTTAAACCTGATGCTAATTCTTGGGTTATCGATTCTGGTGCTTCGACACACATCTGCTATGAGAAAAAATTCTTCACGAATTTACGTTTTGTCATTGGGATGTCTATGAGACTGTCAAATCACACCCGGATTGATGTCAGTTTTGTTGGTGATGTTTGCATCAATTCTCATATTTATTTGCAAAATGTGATGTTCATACCATCTTTTCAGTTTAATTTCATATCCATCAGTGCCTTGACTGCTCATCTGCATATTATGGTTCAATTTGTTGATAATTCATGTGTTATCTAGGACAAGTACTCCTTGAAGACAATTGAGAAGTCTAATTTGTGGCATGGTTTATACATTCTGCACGCTTTTCCAAATAAAAATGTTGATTGTTCTGCTGCTTTAACAAGTTCTTTACATTGTAATTCTGTTGCTTTTAATACTTGGCATGACCGTCTTGGCCATTTGTCTTTTAAGCATCTATCTGCTTTAAAAGATGTATTGCCTATTGTCTTACCCAAGTCTACACATAATTTTACTTGTATGATTTGCCCTATTGCTAAGCAACGAAGGTTAAAGTTCTATTCACATAATCATCTTGCTGAAAATTTATTTGATCTAGTCCATTGCGACATATGGGGTCCTTATCAAACCCCTTCCTATGCTGGTTTTCATTACTTTCTTACTATTGTAGACGATTGTTCACGATACACTTGGGTGTTCTTAATGCAGAATAAGTATGATGCCTTACACATTGTTCCCCGTTTCTTCAAGTTAGTAGAGACCCAATATGGTGCTTGTATAAAACAATTCAAATCTGACAATGCCCCTGAGCTCATTTTCAAAGAGTTTTTTAATTCAAAGGAGTCATTCACCAATTCTCTTGTGTTTCTCAGCCTGAGCAGAACTTTGTTGTCGAGCGCAAGCACCAACATTTACTTAATGTTGCTAGGTCTCTATTATTTCAGTCTCGGGTGCCTATCCATTTTTGGGGTGAATGCGTATTGACAACCTATTTTTTGATTAATCGAATACCTTCTCCTTTGTTGAAGTGGTCCACTCCATTTTATCTCTTGAATGGAAAGCGTGTGTTTGGTTCGCTTTGTTTTGCCTTAACTATTCCTCATCAAAGGTCAAAGTTTCACCCACGAGCTACACCAACAGTTTTTCAAGGATATCCTACAGGAATAAAGGGGTATCGTCTTTATGATATTCAGAACAAAAAGATTTTTGTATCTCGAGATGTGGTTTTCCACGAGAATATATTTCCTTTTCACACTGTTACTTCTTCGGATGAAGTGGTCAATTATTTTCCAGACTTTGTGTTGCCAACTTCTTTTGATTTTTCTGGATATTCTCATCTAAATACTTATGTGACTAGAGTTGATGCTGGTGTTTCTCAGTCACAGAACAATCATTCTACTGGAAATGGTTCTCATGATGAATTTTGTGAAGATACTAACAGTGTTTTACCATGTGATGCTCCCATAAATCAATCTCCTATTGGTACTAATGATTAGTTTTCTGATGATACTATCGTAACTTCTACTGGTTGTTCAAATTTACAACCTAGACGATCTTCTCGGTCAACAAAATTGTCTTCCTACTTGCGTGGCTACCATTGAGGGATTTTTTTTATAAATAATGTACTTTAAAAAAAAAACAAAAATAGAGGAGTTCTGAAAGTAATTCCAAAAGTAGGGTAGCTAAATCATGTACGTGGGCCGCAAGTTCCATTAATCGTAGGCGATGGTCACGATTCTAGGGGTAAATCGCGTACCAAGTACGCGATTCCATAGTGAAATCGCAAACCAGGTACGCGATTTCTTTGTTGGCGCACTGACTAGGCATTGTTGGTACCTGGTTGGCGATGATGTGGCGCTAGCAAACTCGCGTACTGTGTACGCGATTTCCACGTTGGACTCGTGTACACAGTGCATGATTTTCTTAAGTAAATCGTGTACCACGTACACGATTTTGTGGTCCATGAAACCCTACCCCACCCCTTTCGTGAATACACTGCAAATGCAGACCCCCCCCCCTCGGGTTTTCTCTCCACTGTGTTGGAAAGTCGCCGCTCGTCCTCGTTGCTACCGTCCGGTGACTTCATTGTTGCTGCCGCTGCCTAGGATTCTGTCGTCACTGCAGTTCGCCACCGGCGACATTTAGGTTTTTTTTCTTTTTTTTCGTATAAGAACATAGATTTTTAGTTTGTTTTTACGGATTAATGAAGTTTTAGGTATATTTTAGACTAATTTTAGGTTTGTGGACTGTTTTAGACTGCTTTGATGGTTTATGGAATGCTTTGTAGGTTTATGGATTATTTTGAACCGACTTGGGTTGTTTTTGGACTGATTTGGGTCGTTTTTGGACTAATTTGGGTTGTTTGAGTTTTGGACTTAGATATATATTGCTTTAGGTATATTTTGAACCGATTTGGGTTGTTTTAGGTATATATTGCTTAGACTTTATTTTTTGAGTTTTGGACTGTTTTATAGGGTTTGATTGGTTGAATTATTCTATATGATCTGATTCACACTCTTGGGCCTTTTTTGGACTGATTTGTGGTGGTCTGTGTGAATATTTGGATGATATATACTTTTTTGGGCCTCTTTGGACTGGTTTATTTAATTTTTTGACTTTTTCGGATTGATGTGACATATTTTTCATGTTGTTGAAAAAAAATAAATATTTAACTAATATTTTTCTAATTTTTCAGTTATAGTCAAATTGGTAAAATATGTCATTGCCTCGTGAAGAGTTAGTGATACTTGAACCTGGAAATGGTGGGGATAGTGATATAGAGGTAGAGGTTGATGAGTTATTTGGAGAAGTTAATGGTGGGGATAGTGATACAGAGGCAGAAGTTAATGTTAATATTAATCCTCCCCCTAAAAAGCAAAATGAGGAGCCACCTTCAGATATTTTCACACATATAAATTGGGAGATTACTAATTCAATATGTGAAGTAGGGTCCACATTGGAAGAAGGGGCGAGGTGTGTAGAAATGAACTCAAATGTAATCTCCAAAGGATTATTATTTGAGAGTAAAAAAAATCTACAACTTGCCGTTAAAAAATATTGTGTTGTAAACCATTATCAGATTACTGTGGTAGAATCGAATCAAGATATTTGGTATGTGAAGTGCAAACAATGGTCTGATGGGTGCAATTGGAGGCTTCGTGCTTGTCGACAAAAAACTCATGGAATGTTTGAAATTACGAAGCTTATAGGGGAACATTCGTGTTTATACCCAAAACTTACACAAGACCATTCACAACTAGACTCAGATTTTTTGTGTAATGAAATCCAAAATCTTGTTCGAAGTGATCCTGGAGCTTCCATATCATTGTTGCAAGAAACTATAAAAAAAGACTATGGTTATAGTGTTAATTACAGGCGTGTATGGCAAGCTAAACGAAAAGCTTTGATTAAAGTATTTGGTGATTGGGAAAAATCGTATGAAGAACTTCCGTATTGGTTGTTGGTTGTTGCACACTACAATCCAATAACTCGGGTTGAATGGGACTTCATTCCAACTGAGGTACCGAGCAATCTAATTTTTGGTCGAGTCTTTTGGTCCTTTGGGCCTGCAATAGAAGGCTTTAAATACTGTAGACCAATGATTCAGATTGATGGTACACACCTTTATGGCAAGTATAAAGGAAAATTATTGATAACTTCATCTATTGACTCAAATGGACATATATTTCCCCTTGCCTTTGCAGTTGTTGAAGAGGAGAGTACTTCTAGCTGGTCGTGGTTTTTACGTGTCTTATGTACCTTTGTTACACAGAGAGATGGTATATGTTTAATTTCTGATAGGCGTGGAGGGATCTTAGCTGCTGTGAATGATGAGGAAAATGGTTGGAGTGAACCTAGAGCATACCATCGATATTGTCTTCGTCATGTGGCCAGCAACTTTAATAAAAAGTATAAATCAAAGCAACTCAAAGTCTTGGTCTATAGGGCAGGACGTCAGCACCAAAGGCGCAAGTTCAACCGATGTATGAAAGAGTTGAAGCGATTAAATCCTGATTGTCTTGATTTTTTCACGAACATGAACCTAGAAAAGTGGACACAGTCACATGACAATGGGTATCGTTATGGATGGATGACTACAAATCTGGCTGAATGTATTAATGGTGTGTTTAAAGGAGCTAGAATGTTACCCATCACGGCATTGGTCAAGTGCACTTGGTATCAAACAATCCATTATTTTGAACAGCGTCGAGAAGAAATCAATGAAGCATTAGATCGTGGTGAAACATATACACGATATGCTTTAAATAAACTCAGGAGGTGGGAGAAGAGAGCTGCTGCACATACTGTAAAGTTTGTTGATAGAAGTACTTCAAGTTTTGAAATTGAAATGGGAATAAGTATGATTTCTCCATACAAGGGTCAGCAAACACAAGTGGTTTGCTTAAAAGACAACTCATGTACTTGTAACAAGTGGCAAACCTACAAGATCTCTTGCTCCCATGTAATTGCAGCTTGTAACCACATTCATTTGGCAAACTTACCTTTTGTTGATGAAACATTCAAACTATCACAATACCAGTGATGCTACGAAAGTCAACTCCATCCTATACAACGTAGAGATTATTGGCCAGAGGTACAATTCGATATACTTTGTCCAAACAAGCATTTGTTGAGGGAACATGGACGGCCAAAAACTTCACAAATTCATAATGAAATGGATTGGCGAGAAGCTGGCACAAAAGTGCGTTGTGGTTTGTGTAAGCAAAAAGGACATAACAAGCGCACTTGTCCAACTCGTACTTTCGGCGCTTCATCTTCAACCCATGGATGAATAAGGTTTATTTTGATTCACATTTCATTTCTAAAACTTATTATTAGTTGATTAATATTGAATTTGATTTCGTTAAATTTCATCTACAAGTATGGAGCTCGTGTAGTGGACTTTGTAATGGATCATGTAATGGATTTTGTAATGGTCTTTGTAATGGTCTTTGTAATGGATTTTGTAATGGGCTTATGTTACTTTCATATTTGTAATGGACTTATGTGTTTTTGTTTATACTTTGTAATGAATTTCTAGTGGACATTTATTTTTTATCTTCACTTTGTAATGGACTTCGATGTATGTTACTTTCAATGGATGTTGTTTCTTAGGTTTTTAATGTCAATGGACTTATATAGTTGCCAATGACTTATTAGTTGCTAATGGACTTGTGTTTTTAAATTTTCAGTATAAATATGGAACCTAGGTCAATTAATCCAAGACACTTATATTTACAACGTACGCACCATTCACAGTCGATATGGGATAATCAATCCACTACTATCTTACAATGTCGAATAAGAGAGGCAGTGGTTAACAGAATTATTAATATAGATCAACGCATCGTGCCTTACGTACAACAGGCCGGATTTTGGGGGGTTGCACAGATTGGGTTCTGCAACTAAATTGGCATCTTATTACTGTGTTAGTTGAGCGATGGAGACCATTTCATATGCCTTGTGGAGAGTGTACTATTACACTTCAAGACGTTGCAGTGCAATTCGGACTACCTATAGATGGAGAACCTGTAACTGGCTCATTACAGTATAATTGGGGTCAGGTATGTGAGGATTTTTTAGGAGTTCGACCCCCTGAATTGCATGGATCTAGATTAAGTATTCCATGGTTGGCAGCACAGTTTTCAGAGTTGCCCCCCAATGTCGATGACATCACAATATAGAGGCATGCAAGAACCTATATTATGCAATTGATTGGAGGGTTTCTATTTGCTGACAAGTCTAACACACTTGTTCATCTCATGTTTCTTCCTCTGTTAGGAAACTTCGAGACAGCTGGACAGTATTCATGGGGTAGTGCATGCCTTGCATGGTTGTATAGAGAATTATGTCGAGCTAGTAGTGCCAGTGCATTAGAGATAGCCGGTCCACTAGTACTACTACAAGTTTGGGCGTTCGATCGATTTTCTATTGTTGCACCACTACACGACTTACAGACCCCTGATCATTATGTTGGACAACCACTTAGTGTTCGGTAAGTTAAATTTACGTATAATTTAAATTGAACATAAATTTGGATAATATGTTTTAATTATATTATATAATGTGCAGATTGAACGGAATTTTGTCTGCATCTGAACAGAGTACAAATATGTTGATTATGTATCGTATTACATTTGATCGTCTTATGCCCAACCAGGTAAAACAGCAATCAATTTTTTCTCAAAGTTAAAAAAATATATATTAACTTTAATTTCATTTATTAAATTTATTGTTTTATAAATTTCAGATCACATGGACACCATATACACTTGATATTATGGCCTTACTACCGGACTACTGCCGTAATGGACAGGAGATTTGGTTGACTGTAAGCTCTCTCATATGTTTCATATTGTAGAGTGGCATTACCCAAATCGAGTGCTGCGACAATTTGGAATGCGACAAATGGTGCTACCATATTGTGATACAGGCATGGAGTTACATCAGTTAAACTTGCGAGGTAAGCACGATCACGATTGGCGACAACATCATGCAGCATTTATATCACTGTGGCGTGCACGTTGTGATAATTGTGTCTTGGGCAACATAGTAGACATACCAGCTGTGTTTGATGACTACATACCAGTGTATGATTCAATCACAAGGAGGTATATCACGCGTGAGGGTGCTTACTATGCTTGCACGGTAAATAGTATATACTTCGATTTGTTATTATTAAATTTCAGTTATAAATATTTTATTATATTATTTTAATTATTTTTTCTTACAGAATAACTTTGTTCGAGATATGCAACATTTTTCTGTGGAACAAAATATACCACAGTTAGGTTCTATATGTGTGAGCAATACGTCACGAACATAACTGACATCATTCAACAAACTAGGAGGCTGACCGTTTCTGACACTGATCGGACACATGCTCGTCGTAGACGTCGTCGACAATAGGCTATAGACGCACAATAGAACGAAGATGAAGAACCTCCTATAGTTGATGATGACACTTCAGCTCTTCCTGTACAGCCACTGGCAGATTAGACAGACATTGCTTCAAGTTCTGGTCATGGTGACATAACTCAACAAGATATTGATGATGTGATTCATCATCAATCACACATGGAAGCGCCTCAACCTCGTTGTGGAGCTCGTCAGAGAAGACCACCACGTTGTGGCACTTGAGTTTGTATTAATTCCATAAGATTGTTTATTTGCAATTTTTTGTGCTAGCTTTTGTAATAGACATTTTGTTTAATGAAAAAATTGTTGTTTGTGAAATTTTATAAAAATATCTATGTACGTTTTAATTATGAAAAAAAAAAAAAGAAATATTTACTTCAAAATAATAGAAATATCCAATTGAAGGGAAGACAAAAAAATAGGTATATTTGTTTTTTTTTTTTTTTTTACACAACATTAAGATGAGAAATCTTGTACCTGGTACACGATTTCATTACATAAATCGTGTACCGTGTACGCAATTCCTAGGAATCGTGTACCACGTACACGATTTTACCCATGACCTCTCCCACCCTATTTTTGTTAATAGTTTCTACTTTCACCCCTAATTTGGAATTTGTTATTTTAAGTACATTATTAATATTATTATTTTTAGAACTACATTAATTTTGTCATTTCTTTTTTGAAGTACATTATTCGAGAAATTACCCCACCATTGAGTCTTTTACATTTTATTCCTGTACCATCGAATGATTCATCATAGGCTAAATAATATTTTATATCTCACGCATTGTCATATGATAAATTGTCTCCAAATTACAAAAGTTTTATTCTTAATGTTTCTTTTGTATATGAGCCTCAATTCTTTCACCAAGTTGTCTCTTTTCCTCATTGTCGTGAAGCTATAAATGCAGAACTTCAAGCAATGGAAAATAACAAGACAAGGTCTATTGTACCTCTTCCCTCTGGGCATCATTCCATTGGTTGCAAATGGATTTGCAAAGTCAAGCACAAATCTGACAGTTCTGTCGAGCGCTATAAAGCGCGTTTAGTAGCCAAGGGATATACACAACGAGAAGGTCTTGACTACATCGAAACTTTCTCACATGTGGCGAAGTTGGTTACTGTTAAGGTATTTCTTACCATTGTTATTTCTCTAAATTGGACCTTAATTCAACTTGACGTAAATAATGCATTCTTGCATGGTGACTTGCATGAGGAAGTTTATATGAATTTACCACTTGGATATAAACATAGTGTCGTTAAGCCTGAGGGGGAGCGTCTAGTGTATAAACTTCATAAGTCCATATATGGTCTTAAACAAGTGTCTTGTCAATGGTTTGATAAATTTTCACACGCCCCATTGCTTCTTGGTTTTAATCAGTCGAAATCTGATTATTCTTTATTCACCCGTGGTCATGGGCAGAATTTTGTGGCCTTATTGGTTTATGTCAATGATATCATCATTACTGGAGCAACCTTAATTGATATTACTGCTTTAAAGAATCATTTAAATGTTGTTTTCAAGCTCAAGGATCTTGGGTCTCTGAAATATTTTTTGGGACTAGAACTAGCTTGTACTTCTAAAGGGATTTCATTATCTCAACGAAATTACACTTTACAATTACTTGAAGACACCGGTTTTCTGTCTTCTAATCCAACATCTCTTCCTATGGATCCAAATCTCAAGCTTTGTGTGTTGGGTTTTATGCCCTAAAACTCGTAGATAGTAAATGTAACACTTGACTTTTATTAATAAAGCGTTATTGATTGTATATATTCATTTTGCCTAAAAATAACCACAAATCCAATAAACTAAGAACCCCTGGCTATATTATGAATATTTGAACTTTATATGGTAACATAAATGTGGATCAAGTTCAAGTAAATAGCCTAAATGGTCTATAGTATAAGGATAAGGTTGGGTACCTTATCTTGGGGACACTATTGGCACGGCTCACTTTGTATTTAAGACAAACGATGTGATCCTGAATCGTTCATGTATTGACATGTGAGTGAGGGCGTCCTATGCAATGGGTTTGCATAGAAACTGGACCACGAGATAAGTCACTTTCGCTTTATAACATCGTTTATTGTTGAAACTAACTATCTCATACGATGACCTAAGTAACTCGATCTTAATCCTGAACTAACTATGAACTCCTATTTATTCATGATTATCCTTTGATTTGCATGGGTGAGAGTGGCCCGAATTCGGTCGACTCAATAAGCCTACCATTTTGGGGATGAGACTGGATAGATAGTTGGGGACATAGTCTCGCAAGATGGAATTCACTACTACCCGTATTAGGGTTAGTAAGAACCAAGTCCCTCTCGGCCACCCTCTCATTGGCTCGAGAGGGACTTGGTTCAATGGTTGCATCAGGAACCAGTTGTTCATTAGAGGATCAGTGGAACTTAAGAAGCAAGATGTAGCTATATGGGTAAAACGGACATTTGACCCAACTCTAGTTACGAACAACCTGTGAAGGGTCGACTTACTAATCATGGTTATGTCGAGTTGACAGAAATATATCTACAGTGAAGGGAGTGCAACTACAGGCTATAGTGGAGTGTCTCGGTAGTTAACGAATGTTGAATAACTAAGTTAATGAGTTTAGCCAGTTATTCTCGGATCATTGGAGCCCACGATCTGTAGGTCCATTAAGTCCCTCTACTAGCTCATATAGGAATAAAACTTCGAACAATATGATAGGAATATTTGAAACGTTCAAATTCGGAATAGGGTATAAATGTCGGTTACATACGACATATTGGTTTAATTTCGAATTAAACGGAAATTGGGAGTTGGATGTATTTAAATATGATTTAAATATTAAATATGTGAATAAGGATTCACGTTCGAGAAATTTCGTTTAGAGAAAACTCGGGATTGGATGAAAAATATTGATTTAAGATTAGATATTAAATTATTATTTATTTAATTTAAATATAATTAAGAATTATATTTAATTCAATTATTTAAAATGAGAAAATTGAAAATAAATATGAATTTAAATTTTTTAATTTAATTAAATTAAAAAAATTTACAATTTTAGGAGGTGGTGCTTAGTGACTAATCACCAACATTAGTCCTTCTTATTACACCTCTTTCATGACTCAAATCAATCCCAATTTGCTGGCTAATTTTTGTGCATTTTGAATGCATGATATTCCTTTATATATAGAGGATGAGCTGATGGAAAATTATGAGTTTTTCCAACCTAAAACACTTTTAGTGGCGCGTTAAACACGTCGCTGAAACCCAAAAAACATCGATAAAAGTTTTACCGACGCACATGACTTCGTCGCTGCATCCGTCGCTAAAATCGCGTAGTCGTAAGTTTTTGCGACGTCTACAATAAAAGTGGCTAAAAGTGTATTTTTAGTGACGCCTACACGTCGGTGTAAGCGATAGGTAGGGACATGCGTACACGTCGCTAAAGACAGTTTTCAGTGACACCTGGACCATCGACGCTGAATTGAGTTTTTAGTGACGCAGTTATGGAGTCACTAAAAATAGTTTTTAGTGACGAATAACACGTCACAGAAAGTCAATTTTAGTGACGTAGGCTATGTTGCTAAAGTGCTCAAACTTGAAAAGAATAAGACATTTTGAGACAACTGTGTATGGCAGTAAAAGTGATATTACGCGTCACTGAAAACTCAATTCTATTTTTTTTTTTTTTTTGGAATGCTTTCCATATTGTTAAGGAAAGGGAGACACACCATACTATGATTTACCAACATTATATAAAATGTTGTTAAAAATTATTTATGATTTAAAAAATAAATAGTTAATTTAATCAATAAACTTATAAATAAAATAATATGATCATCTTCGAACTAATTAACAAATCTATAATTAATCAAACAGAAATAAATAAAAATTTAATTTGTCAACTTAAAGTGAAAATGCACATCTTCATATTAACCATAATCAAGAAACAACAAGTCTAAAATCTGATACAATTTGATCATTTTCTAAAATGATCTCAAGTCTAGATGAAGAAGTTAAAGCTTAACAAAATGATTCACATTACATCAAAATGACTAACAAAAGATCACAAAAAAACCAACCCACATTCTTCACATTTCCATACAAAAAGGAGAGTCTTGTCGAAACCATTGATGCATCCAAACTGACAAATAAAAGGAAAAAAATATGTAAGCATGAGGATAAAGAACTGAATTAGAGAAGAAATAACTCAAATCAACATGAACAACGACTCATCAAAAGCTATGAAACTAAACTTACAACAACAAAATTTTGAAAACTTATCTTACGTCATCCAAACTTTTGAATTAAACAACTAATGAAAAGAACAAACATGAACACAAGTACACTAATAAGAAATAATGAACACAGACTTATCAACATAAGAAACCAACTCTATTAAAAGAACTGAATAAAAAAAAACGAAACTAAATTTATAAGAGCTTGATGAAACAAAACTTAACAACATCACAACAACTACACTAGTTGAAACAATTAAATGCAAATAGGTATTAACCCTCCTAAACACAACAACTAAATGGAAAACAAAGTGAAACTAAACTTTCAGCAACGAAATGAAAACTAAACTTGCAACGACACGACAAGTAAACTAGTTAAAAGAAATAACTGCAACAAGGTATTAACCCCCCCCCCCCCTAAACACAATAACTTAACAACTCAAACAACGAAACTCAACTTTGCAAATGGAACAACTCAACTTAACCACTCAACAAAAATAAACTCCTTAAACCCTTATCCCAAATATCATGGAAACCATTTGCAATGAAACAACTCGACTTAACAACATCATTACAAATAAACATATTAATGAAAACAAGTAAACTAGTTAAAAGAACCTAAGTGCAACAAGGTATTGATCCTCCTAAACTGCAGGATAGTCATACACTTTTTCTAGATCATAAGAGGCTTACACCTCTATAAGCAAATTCAAAATACTGAAAACAACGATAATACATAAATTAAATTGGACAAATCCATTGTATTAAAAAAAACTTTATTATAATTCCAGGCATGAAAATTCATCTTTCCAAGAGAGAATTTATTTATTGATGTAACTTTGAGAAGAAAAAAAAAACACTTGAATTCACTTGGGTTTTTTTTCACCATTTCATTAATTATGCAATTTCTTAGATTTCTATGCCCGACTTATGGGTATGTGATTGATCCATTATGCCCATAAGTTTCTTAGATTTCCAACAGGAAAACTCATCCTTCCAACAAGAAATTTGGTTGTTGATGCAAATTTATTGAAACAAAACAATTAATCATCCTTGGGATTCATGTTCATTTTCCCTAAAACCAAATAGAAAAAGCAAACCATTCTCCCATCTAAACACCCGATAAACATACAAAAACCAAAACCACAACACCCAAAAATTGAAGGTCTAATCATTTTCAGTTCTGGGATTCATACACACACATTTTCCCAAGAAGCAAACACGACATAAAATAACCATTCTCCCATCTAAAGCAAAAAACCCATAATAAAAATCAAGATATTTCTCAATTTACATAACAGAACAAATAGCTGAACTTTGTAAATTATTAAGAGTCCCTAGGCTAGAATTCTTTAAAAAAAAAAAAGTATATTTACATAACTCTAAGTTGGACATCACAAAATCACCAAAACATTGTAAAATCCCACAAAACAAGGAATGAAAGCGTAACCAACATCAACCAACAAACAAGGAATCAAAATTTGTGAATGGAACAACTCAACTTAACCACTCAACAAAAATAAAGTCCCTCAACACTTATCTCAAATATCATGGAGACCATTTGCAATGTAAAACCTAATTTAAGCTATGACTACCATAACTGTAGGATAGTCATAGCACTACAACAATTAATATTACCTTTTAATTTTCATTTGACTGTTCTTGAGTCATTTCCACATTAGACGACGATGAACCTTCTCCACTTGTCAACCTTCTTAAAATCTCCTTCGATCCATTGCAAGTGTTAAGTACCTAAATTAGAAATTGAAGGGTGATAGCGAGCGTAGCTAGCTATTTTTCCCTAATTAATTTAGCTAGTCTTTTATAATTTATTGGCCAAAATTATGCATTTATGTGTTTATTTGTAGGAATTATGTTTTAGAGATAAAATCGGGAAATTGGAGCTAATTGGATGATCGGGATGCAAAAAGAGGCAAAGGAATGATAAGATTCGATGATGGATGAGCTCACTTCAGGCCTAGCCGAAGACCAGCGTCGAGACCCTTAGTTGAGGGCGTCTCGACACTGCAATTTCCATTTTTGTTTAGGCATGAACAGGTCATAGCGTCTCGACGCTGTGACCCTAGCGTCTCGACGCTATGTGTCTTTCCATTCCAGATTCTGCGATAAGGCGACAACGTCGCGACGCTGTAACGATATTTTCAACTATAAATATTTTGCGATTAGGTCTGATTTAGGGACTTCTTTTGGGAGATTTTGAGCCGAAAACAGAGAGAAAAACCCTCTTTGGAAGCTTAAGCAAGTGGTGGAGAGCGGGATTGAAGACTTTGTTCGTGGAGATCGTGACGGGGACGTGCGGTCTCGGCCACCTAGTGTTTAATCTTCTTTCCCTCTTACTTTAGTTAGTTTTAATGGTTTTTTCATGCTTAGTGGATCTTGTAATGCCATGTATGAGTAGCTAAGTTTGTTACTTAGGGATTGATGTAGTCTTTTTGGTTTATGGATTGATTTATGGGTTGAATTGTGCAATTGTTTTATGTTTGCATTCTTAATTTAATGCTTTCAATTAATTGGTCATTAGTTGAATGATCTAAGTGTTGAGTCTTGCTCGGGAGAGGGGATTTAGCGTAGACTTAATTAAGATTGCAAGACTAAAGAGGAATTTCTAAAATCGTGACGGAATTTAGAGTAACTTTAGAATTGGTCAAAAAGAACTAAATGTCTTGCATATTAAAGAACTTAGATAGGGATATCAAGTTAGTTAATTTGCATGAGAATCAATTATACTCGGGAGAGGTAGTTGTGATTAAAGGTTCTTAGACTCATAAAACCATTGTGCGTTATAATTCATTCCCTAAAATCAATCCTAGATTAAATTGACGAAATCAATTCCCTAAGTATTCTCTCAATTGAATTTCACATCTTTAATTTGCATTACCTTAGTTCCTAAAATTCACTACTTTTTGGTCCCTATATAAAATTGAACAAGAATATTCATGGTAGTTAATCTAACTTAAAATTCCAATCCAGAGGACGACACTCGATTGCAAAATCACTTTATTATTACTTGACCTGTGCGCTTGCGGTAGGAAAATTCCACATCAAAGGGTTAGATATCTAAGTTTTATGTAAATAGCCAAATAGGCAATCAAAGTAGATATCAAAGTTTGATATTCGCTTGAAATGGTGTGCTAAAGAAGTTGTCACTGCTGTAGCCCGACTGAGTTATTTCAAGCATAGACTCATCTCTACTCCTTTTAATTTCCACTCCTGGGATCTTCTTAGACTCCCCTAAGTCTTTCATGTCAAACTCCTTCTTCAACAAGGATTTGACTATGTTTAGGTCCTCCTTTGTTTTCCCTGCCAACAACATGTCATCAACATAAAGCAAAAGGAAGACATGGTGGCAATAGGACTTATTGTTTACATATACACAGTTGTCATACGAAGCCTATCTTTAGGATGTAATCATCAAATCTCTGGTACCAACACCTTGGGGATTGTTTTAGGCTATATATGTTTTTATTCAATAAGCAATATAGGTCTTCTTCCCCATTCTTTTCATACCCCTTCAGTCGCCTCATGTAGATTGTTTCAGACAAATGCCCGTGTAAAAAAGCAGTCTTCACATCTAATTGATCTAATTTCAGATCTTCTTGAACCACCATAGAGAGGAGCATTCGAATGGAAGTTAGCTTAACTACTGGGGAAAAGACTTCTGTGTAGTCTATTCCTTCCCTTTGAGTGTAGCCTTTAGCTACTAAATGGGCTTTAAACCTTGACTTCATTACTCCTGTTATCCCTTCCTTGATTTTATAGATCCATTTTGCTGAGATAGGTTTATAGCCCTTTGATAGAGGTTTCAAAGTCCAGGTTTTATTGTCTTCCAAGGACTTTATCTCATCATTCATTACCTCTATCCATTTTAGAGCATTAGGACCACTTATTGCTTCTTCAAAGCTAGTTGGTTCATCAAGGTTTAAGGAATATGCTACACTCAAGGCTAGTGAGATACAATCAGCCTCACTAAACCTTGCTGGAGGGACTGTGTTTCTTCTTCTTTCGTCCCTTGCTAATGAGTAATTGCATAGGTCTAGTTATTTTTTAGATGTTTCTGTTTCTTCTTCTTCTTCAACTTGAGGTTCACTTTCCTCTTGTTCCTCTCTTGTTTCATTGTTCGGTATTTGAGGAGAAGAATAATGCTCCACCTCAATTTCTGTGTTAGATTCTTTTGAGGTTGTTTCTTCTGGCTTATCTTGAAGCATGAACATCTCATGCACTCGAAAAACAACATCCCTGATGTTTATACATCTTCTCTCAACTGGATGCCATAGTCTGAATCCCTTCACACCTTCTGTAAAACCCAGGAACATGCATTTCACAGCCCTTGGCTTTAACTTTTCTTGGTTCTGATGGACAAACCCTACACAGCCGAATACCTTTAAGTGCTGGAGTTTTGGAGGCTTTCCAGACCACTTTTCTTCTAGTGTCAAGAGGTTAATAGAGGTGTGAGGGCATCTATTTAAGGTGTGAACTGTATAGGATGCAACTTTTGCCCAGTATTTTTCAAGTAACATACCATCAGATAGTTGACACCTAACCCTTTCCATGATGGTTCTATTCAACCTCTCTGCCACTCCATTCTATTGTGGGGTATTCTTCACTGTCCTATGCCTTAAGATTCCATGAGTTTTGCAATAGTCATTAAACGGTTCATTACAAAACTCTAGACCATTATCGGTCCTAAGGCATTTCAAGGTTCTATTTGTTTGTTTTTCAACCATAACCTTCCATTCTCTGAATTTTTCAAAGGCTTGATCCTTAGTTTTCAAGAAAAATATCCTGCTTTTACGTGAGTAGTCATCAATGAAGGTTAATAAGTACCTTGAATTGCTTAGAGAGTTGGTTGAGGCTGGCCCCCATAAATCTGAATGTACATATTCGAGAATACCTTTTAAAGTTTGCTGAGCTTTTGAAAAACTTTGCCTCTTTGCTTTCCCAACAACACAATGCTCACAGAAACTCAAGTTGTCACCAGTACCTTGTGGAAGTATGCCCTGTTTTACAAGGACTTGCAGTCCCTTGGTACTTATATGTGATAGCCTTTTATGTCAAATATCGCCTTCTGTTAGGCTGTTTTCAGTGATCATCAAGGTCGTTTGCTCCATTTCCACATTCTTGACAACATATAGACCATTTAGTTTCTCACCAATCAGTACTGTTTTGGAGTCTTTCTTAATTTCAATTGAGCCTCCACTTCCCTCATAAGTACATCTTGTTGGGGTTTGTGTCCTAGAACTCAAGTTTTGTTATCCTTTATATAAATAAAGATGTTATTCAGTGAAATTGTTTATTTATATCTTATAATCCAATAGAAACATCCATGGTTATAACATGAGATACTCGAACTATATAGTGAATATGGACAGGGATCAAGTTCGAGTATATAACTTAAATGGTCTATAGTAAATGAATACGGTTGGGTACCTTGTTCTGGTAACACTATGGATGCGGCCTACTTTGCGAATAAGGCAAACGACGTGATCCTGGATCGTTCATGTAAAGACATGCGAGTAGGGGCATCCTGTGAAAAGATGTTTACACAAGACTGGACCGAGAAATAAGTCACTCTTACTTTATAATGTCGTTTACTGTTAAGACTGATTATTTCATGTGATGACTTAGGTAACTCAATCTTAATCCTGAGCTTACTATGAACTCCTGTTTGTTTAGGGTTATCCTTTGATCTGCATGGGTAAGAGTGGTCATAAAATTCCGTTCAATAATCCTACCATTTTGGGGATAACACTAGATGGATGGTTGGGGACATAGTATAGCAAGACGGAATTGACTCCTACCCTATTTAGGGATAGTAGATAGGTTGTTCCCTTAAGTGCTAAATCCAAGGCTTGAACAAGGGGTCCCACCCTCTCATTGGCCCGAGAGGGATCTTGTTTAATGGTTGGACCATGAACAAAATTGTTCATTAGAGAACCAGTGGACTTAAGGAACTAGGATGTGCTATAGGGGTAAAACGGACTTTTGACCTATCTATAGTAACGAACGACCTGTGAAGGATTGACTTACTAATCATGGTTATATCGAGTGGGCATAAATATATCTACAGTGAGGCGAGTTCAACTACTAGGCTATAGTAGAGTGTCCCGGTAGTTAACGGATGTTGGTTAACTAGGTTAAAATAGTTTGGCTAGTTTAACCTCGTACCGTTGGAGCCCATGATCTGTAGGTCCATTAGGTCCCCTTGCTAGCTCGAGACTAACCTTTGGAACAATATGATTAATAAAATATGAATTACTTTAAGTTCATGTTGAGAAATGTGAGTAGAGGTGATAGGCGTTGTCGGTACGTCGGGTTTTTGTGAAAATCGTGTAGGTGAGTATTTAATATTTAAATACCGAAAACATGAATAGGGATTCATGATTGAAAATAACATTTTGAAAATGTTCGGGATTGGTGGCAAAATATTAATTTAGGATTTAATATTAAATTAATAATTAATTATTTATTTAATAACTATTTAAAATTAATTTTGAATTAATTTAAAATTGGAAAATTGAAATTCAATTTTAATTTTTCAGATTATTAAAATTCAGATAATTATCCAATTGATTAAGGATAATTATTGATTTAATTAAATTAAAAAAAGATTGAATTTTTGGAGGTGGAGTGCATGGTGACTAAACCCATGCACTCCCCTCATGCTCGACACCAAAATTCTCAAATCTTTGGTTGATTGAGTGTCAATTGCTGGGGCTTTCCTTCATCTTTAATCCCTCTATAAAAGGGAAGAAGATTGTTGAAGAAAGCAAGCTTGAAACATAGTGAATTGCTGCCAAATTGAATACTCATCAAACCCACCTCCATATGCTTGTTCTTCAAGCTTTCTCACTTAAATTTCATCACTTGAGGATCCCACAATCCGTTCCAAAGGCTTGAGGATAGCAAGAAAGATCCTTTGGTGGTTCGTGACTCGTTGGTGAAGAAAAACAAGAAAGAAATCCAACCAATTTCTCCATTGAATCAAGGTTGGTAAACATACTCTGTTTTTCCTTTACTTGGACAGCATGCAATGTTTGATCAAATTGAACTAATTAATTAAGTGCCTAAGATCCAAAATTTCTTCCTCTTTTTAGATATTAACACTTTCACATCTGATAGAATCAAGCATCCCTAGAGATATTAAGTTTCTTTTCAAATTAGGGACATGTCTTACATTCCTCAACAACTTGACTGAACCATCCTTCAGCTTTAATGATACAGAACCAATGCCAACTACCTTGCAAGTGTTGTTATTTCCCATGTATACATTGCCTCCGTCCCACTATCTGTATGTACTAAACCAATCCTTAGTTAGTGTCATATGGAAAGAGCAGCCCGAATCAACTACCCAGTCATGCTTGAGTGGTTCTATTTGTTCACTTGTTTTATCGGAGGTTGCTAGGGCATCTGAGTAGGTTACAGAGTTTTCACCTACAGTTGCTTCGGGTTGTTTGTTCCTTTTAAACTTTTGGTTTTGATTCTTTCTTTTCAAGGAGTAGCAATCCCTCTTTATATGGCCCTCTTTGTGACAGTAATTACACTTCACTTTAGCTTTTCCTTTATCATCTGTTTGATGTTTCTCTTCTTTATTCTTGGTCTTGCCTTTAACAAAAAGACCTTCACTTGTTTCCCTTTTAAGGGACAACAATTTCAGCTCCTTAGTTCAAATTGCTGAGATGATGGCATCCGTAGTAATTGACACTCTACCATACTTTAGAGTCGTTTTCACTTCTTTATAGGATTCGGGGAGTGAATTTAGAAGAATAAAGGCTTCATTTTCATCTCCAATTTTTTCTACCAGATTTTTGAACTCTGATGTCATTCTCTTGAATTCATCAAGATTTTCAGAAAGAGGCTTGGATGGATCCATCTTGAAAGTAAAAAATTTCTCTCTCATATACATCTTATATGAGCATTTTTTACTTCATACAATTCGTTGAGCTTCTTCCATATCTTTTGAGGAGTTTCTTCATCAATCACTTGCCTTAAGACATTGTTGCTTAGATTCAAAATGATTGTCCCATAAGCTGTCATATTCATGGTTTCCAGATCTCCTTCAGTCACTGTGGTAGGTAGTTTTGAGGGGCCAGTCAGGGCATGTAAGGCCTTTTGCTGTCCAAGAATGGCCTTTATCTTTGCCTTCCAGAGATCAAAATCTCATTTCCCATCAAATTTGTCAATATCAAACCTTGCCACAACCATTATTTTCTCCAAGATTCAGGTTCTTGATCGTTGTAGGGTAGCTCTGATACCACTGTTGCACTGACACGTAGTAGGTGATCCACTAAAACTCTATACAAGCACCAAGCACTCACCACTGTTTCATGCAAATCACAAACTAAACCTTTCAAAACAATCGAAGAGCTTTTGCAGAGAAAGAAAACACACCAAACGAAGAGACGAAGAAGAAGACGATCAATTAGCAAACATCCATGAACAAACGGTCAAGCACAAAAAGGAAGAAAGAATTGACACAAGTGTTTTAAGTGGTTCGGCAACTAGAGGCCTACATCCACTATAAAGGGAGCACAATGATCTTATTAGGGCTTTCAAAACAAAGGTACAAAGTTCTCTCTCAAGTTACAATTTCACTCACTCCTCTCTCTAACTCAAATGCTTCATTTATACTTCTAAGAGTTAGTTACTTTCTGTTGTGACAGAACAAGAGGCTGAGGATCTTTGTTTGCAACATTCTGAAACCGGTAAGAGTTTCTAACATAGACTCTGTTTTTCAGTTTATGGACAACATGACTTCTTGAATCAAATTGATGGAATTAAGTGCCTAAGATCCTAAATTTCTTTCACATGTTTAATATTAACACTTACATTGTGCTGATAAGGGAGATTTACTCGAAGATCCTACTGTTTATCGGCGTCTTATTGGACGTCTATTATATCTTACAGTTTCTCGACCAAATATTACTTTTTTTGTCCACAAGTTGAGTCAGTATATTGCTCAACCACGACGTCCTCATCTTTTCGCAGCTCATTACCTGCTTCGATACTTAAAAAGTTCTCCAGGACTAGGAATTTTTCTATCCCTTTGCCTCCACTTTTCAGCTCCGGGCATTTTCAGATGTTGATTGGGGGGTCATGTCTTGATACTCGAAAATCAACTTCTGGGTTTTGTATTTTCTTAGGCGACTCATTAATATCGTGGAAAGCTAAAAAGCAAACCACTATCTCAAGGTCATCCGTCGAAAGCCGAATACCGTGCACTTGCAGCCACTACCGGTGAACTTGTTTGGTTATTCCAGTTGTTAGTTGACTTTCTTATTTCTCCTCCAAAGCCAGCTTTGGTATTCTGTGATAATGCCTCTGCTATTCAGATAGCTTCCAATCCTATTTTTCATGAAAGAACTAAACACGTAAAGCTGGATTGTCATTTTATTAGAGACAAAGTTATTACCGGTGAGATCAAGCTGCTTCCTGTTCGATCTCAACTACAGTTAGCTGATATATTTATCAAATCTTTGCCTCTGTCTGCTTTTTCTTCATTACTATCCAAGATGGGAGTTATAGACATTCACTCACCATCTTGAAGGGGAGTATTAAAGAATATAGTTTGTTATTTTGTTTATGTTTCTGTTGTAACAAATTTCTATTGTAACACATTTCTGTTGTAACCAATTAGTTTTTCTAGTATTAGCCACTTGTACTTTTCTCTGGCTATTTATACAACGTTCAATCATTGAAATCTCAAGGCAAGTTTATTTAGCCTTAGTTGTAATAAGTTTGAAAACTTAATGATTTTTTGCAACCAAACTCAAACCTCATGACTAAAAGTATACTTTTCCCTTAATTTTTTTTACCTCCTTCTTCATTCTATCCTTGTTGTGGAGACTTTAAAAGAAGTTATAAAGCCTATAGAAGATGAATGAGTTTTGAATTCACCAAAGGTGATGATTGTAATGATATTCTTTTCTCTCTTTTCAAATAAAATCTATCGATGAGAACACTTATGAAATTCTACAAATTGAAAATCCTTCTCCTTTCTCGGAAGAATTTGGTAAATGGTTGAAATGAAAGAGAAGGAGAATGATTCTCAATCTAAACATTAGAAGAAGAATATGGAATTGAGAATGAAATTCAAAGTGACATGAGACTCAAAAAAATTTTGGAGGAAAACTTCTCAAGAAAATTCAATGAAAATGAGATAGATTCTGAATTTTAAAGTGATTCTCACAAATTGAAAATTGTTCCTTTTTTTTTTTTTGACAACATGAATTGAAAATTTTTCTTTTTTTAAAAACAAATTGAAAATTCTTCTATGACTTGTATAGTACGCAATAAAAAATGGAAATGGTATAATTGTCTCATTCATTAAATCCTTTATGTGGAATCAGATTAGTCAAGAATGTCCAATTTCAAGTTATTGTTTTGACAAACATTTTTATTCTATTTATTATCGTAAGTTTAAAATATCATCTTCTTTTTATAATATAGTATTTGAAAAAAGAAAAAAAGAAAAAAAAAATGAAAGAACCATCTTAATTCCATTTATTTGTGTTCCCTTCCCAATCTATCCAATGAAGAAAGCTAGTTGTTTTTTTTTTTTTTTTTTTTTTTGAGAATAAAGAAAGCTAGTTGTTGTTGAACTAAAAAGAAGAATAAGAAGAAAGCTAGTTGAAGAAAACTTACTCAAAATCTCTTAAAAAAATATCATATCATCTTGTATTCTAATAGTTTTTATTATTGTTGTGGGTGATTCTGGACCACCCTAGAATCCAAAGACTAAGCAGGACTACGCAGCACCAACACGAAAGCTTGATCGGAAAGCGGACTTCGGAGGAGAGCGAGCCGAAGGGATTGGGCCGTCTCGGCCCAATCCCATGCTCGGCCCACTTGTGTGGGCCGAGTTCCTTCCGCCTCTGTTCGGTCCTTGCTGTCCTGGTCTGCCCCAGTTCCACTCGGTTCAACCCAGGATCGTCTCCGAGCGCCTAGAAAGTCCTAATTGAAGACACATGTATAAATAGGGTCTCTCACACCCGGAAAAGGGTTCAGAAAATTTTACTACCAAAACACTCTTACTGTTTGATCTGACTTAGGCATCGGAGTGTAGGTGGCCTACACCACACCGGTGTGCAGCGGTTCTGACTAGTCTTGCAGGTCACGTCTTCCCCGTCTTCAACAAATTCACTACTAGTGTCACGTAGAGGTCAGGTGAGTGGTTTGGCCAGATTTTGGCATCAACAATTATAATTATTAACATTATTTGGTTTTTGAATTCAACAATATTAGAAAGTGAAATATTCAAACCTTTGACCTCTTGATCGAGATTACAAGTTATATTTATGTTGGCTTGTATTCTGATAATTAAAAGAATCGATTGTATATGAATTCAAAAATAGTAGTTTTTATCTGGTTGCTAATTATTAATAAATCAACATTTTAAGGGTCAAAAGTCTATAATAACAAATAACATTAAGTCAACTAAATTATTTTAAAGAAAAAAACCATCCTAGTTCCTTACATTTTTTTCTACCCACCATTAAAATTTTAATATAACATTTTCTAGAAAATACTAATACAATCGATTAACATAAGAAGTTAAATATATACCAGAAGTATTATATATATTCAATCTTTTTTTTTTTTGAGGAAATATGTGTGTATCTATATATATTCAAATTTTAAACTTTAATCAAGTGTTAATGTAAATAACTTAAATATTAAAAAAATGTAAATAATTTAATCTAAGCCTTGTTAAGGAAAAAAAAAACTTTATTAAAGTACATAAACAGTGCACAAATATATATATATATATATATATATATATATATATATATTGTTGGGAATTATTTTGGGAAATAAAGAGAAAAGCGTGTTGCCGACTAAAATATGAAGGCGATTGCGATCGTGATGGGATGAATGGGTTTTTATAGGTTGAAACGTAAACACCTCAACAGTCAAAAAAAATAAAAACGAAATCGAAAAAAGAAATATATATAATAATAATAAATTTACATTTCAAATTTGGTCTGGCGAACCTCACGCGCCATAGATTCTCATAAATATCACGCGCTTGGTTATGGCTTGGCTGTCAAACAATTAAAACCTTTTTCTTTTATTAAACAACCATTTTAAAATCCCACTTTCTCTCATGTTTCCAACCCTACCCGGCGGCGGGGTGCAAATCTAATATAAATTTAATTCAAATATTATTTTCATTTCTATACTTCAAATTTTGTTTTATCTGCTTCTCTATACTTCTAATATCCAAATTTGTTTTCAATAAATTTCAAAATTAATCCTTACTCTTAATTTGTATTTAACTTTTTCAAAAAAAAAAAAAAGAAAGAAAGGAATAATCAATAATGTCTATCATCCTTTATTCTTTAAATTTTTGAAGTATATTTGCTTTGTATCTTTAAGTATATCTTTTCTTTTGCCAAAATGAATAGAAATTTACTTTAAACTAATGATAATGACTAATTTTAATACTCTCATTGCCAATTTCTTATTACAGCGTTCTCGACCATAGAATTCGTCAGAGGAGTCAATTTGATGGCTTCTATGAAGAAGGCCGCACAAAGTATTGACTGAATTTAAACATTTAAAAGTCCTGGACTAAAATAAAATAAATCCCAAAATATAGGACCAAAATGATATGTCATTAATTTTCAAATTCCATGTTATATTTAGAGTTTAACTTCGATTTTGGTTATTATGGGCCCGTTTGGTAACGTTCTCGTTTCTTGTTTTTGTTTCTTCATTTTTAATAAAAAAAAAAATAGAATTTCATGACCCTAACACCTATACATTCAATAATAATAAACCTATATTCTTATTTATGTTTGGAAAAAATTGGAAACAAGAACAAAAAAGGAGAAACTAGTTTTAGTTGTTCCCAAAAGTTCTATAAAAATTTTGGGAGTGTTTCTAAAAAATGAGAAACAAGAAACATACATAGTTATTAAATGTTTAGATTTCTTAATAAAATTGGAAACAAGAAACAAGAAACGAGAACGTTACCAAACGAGCCCTATAATTTTAACTTTTGTTCATTGCACTTTCCAAATGTCTATCTTGGTGTATTTTTAAAATTTTGAAAACATAAGATTAAAATAGACACTTTTAAATATAGGATCAAAATAAATGTTTCAAAAGTACAAGCGAAAATGGATAAAAATAGGCAAGGTCCAAAATAACCCAGAGTTGAAAGTAACAAATCAAAATATTATTTTAATTTAACTCTTAAATTTATAATATAGGATTTTGTCTTTAACCCATTAAAAGATTGCATAGCATTAAACTTTTAAAACACTAAATGAAAAATTAAGCCAACTAAGATAGAAAGAAAAGAAAAGAAAAGAAAAGGAAAAAAAAAAAAAAAAAAAACTAGTGTGGAAGTATTTTTGTATTGTAAATTATTAAAACTTCATAGACTGAAACAAAAAATTTTAAATTTCAATGATAAATTAGAAATATGTATAAACTTTCCTATCAAAACTTTAATTTAACCAAAATAATAAATGATATGATTGTTCTTTAAATAAAAGATACAATCCCATTTGTATATTCATAAATGATACAATTCCCTTTTCACACAAGACAAGCAAAAGATTCTATCTAGTTGGATTTGTACAAAAGAAGTGAAATTCAACTCTAGTTTGAGTGTTCTACATTCTTTGAATTATTCTTATTTTTAATTTTATATGAAAATAAAGTTAATTGATTTTAGTTTTATGAAATTTACATGTTATTATTGAATAATTATTTAACTCTTGATTGCACTTTTATGATATTAATGGTATTTAGTTTTTAAATACATATTTCAATGCAAATTGAACTTGATTGTCTACTATATTATGGAAGCACGAAATGATCTTTTAGAAAATGGAAAAATTAAGAAATTTATGCTTATAAAAATTAAGAAAATTATATAAAGAATCTTTTTTTTTTTAGTTCAACAACGTATATAGAGATGGAAATTTAAATGCCTAACTTCTTGGTCGAAGATATTACATCTTAATTAGTCGAATTATACTTTGATTTATTCTAGAGAATATTTAAATTAATGTTGAGATTTATGTGAAATAAAATAAATAATTCAATGCTAACATGAGCATAGCTCAACTGCCTTATACTATGACTAAGAGGTCTATAGTTTGAATAAATTGTCTCATTCAAAATGTTATTATACTATGACAAACTAAAAGAAGAATACGTCAACTTCATAGTTCATCAGGTTAAGACATATGTATTCGATGCGAAGAGTTTAAAGGTTCAAATTTCTTCACCTCACAGGTTGAACTCAAAATAATTAAATGAAGAATACCATCTTTATATTTGTTCATACATCATCATTATTCAATATTTGTATCTTTTTTTTTGTGAAAAAGTTTTAAACATGTGTAACTTTTTTTTTTTTAGTTCAACAACATAATGGGGGTGAGAGAATTTGAGTCTCTAACCTCTTGGTCGAGTGTACATGTCAATTATCACTGAGTTATTCTTGTTTTTGGCTTTAACATGTGTAACCTTGTTGTAATTTAACATAGCTCAGTTAATTAAATCATTGTTAATCACCTTCAATCATAACTTGTGAATGAAAAATAAAAAATATGATTTAGTAAATTAGGCCCAGTTAGATAACGATTATTGCATTTTTGGTTTTTTCTTTTTGAAATTTATACTTATTTCCTCCTCTCTCTCTTTTTTTTTTTTTTTTTTTTTATGGGTTTCACATTTCTCAAAGAAACATTTGAATTCTTAGTCAAAAAAAAAAAAAAAAACCAGTTTTTAAAAACAATTTTGTTTAAGGCCCCTTTATAACTATTTGGTTTTTGAAAATTATGCTTGTTTTCTCCAAAATTTATTACCATGCTTTTTATCTTTGTTAAGCACACACTTGAATTCTTAGTCAAATATTAAAAACAAAAACAAGTTTTTGGAAACTACTTTTTCCTAGTTTAAAGAACTTGAGTTGGTTTTTAAAAACATGGAGGGTATATGACAAAACAAGTAAATTTATGGGTGGTAGGAATGTTTATAGACTTAATTTTCAAAAACCAAAAACCAATAACAAAAAAGTTATCAATGTGACACCCAAGGTTAGAAGGGGTACATGAATGAACCGAGATCACATCCGAATGAGAGGGATGAAAGCAAGGTCAAGATAAGCTTAAAAGAATTGATAGATACTACCTATACCAACAAGGTGCACCTTCCTTTTCGGTGGCTCAATCATAGGAACTTGAAAGTTAAGTGTGCTTAGCTTGGAGAAGTTCTATGTTGGGTGACCTCTAGGGGAATGTCGGGGCCATGAGGTGCCGAAACCGAATTCCGAATCTTGGGCCTGGGGCGACCTCGTGTTGGTTTAGGAGTAGATTTAGACAAGTATGGTGGCATGGCCAGGTCGCAGTGGAATGCCGGTGCCGAATCCGGCCTAGTTTTCAAAACATGATTTGGATTTTGAAAACATCTCTAGAAAGTAGATAACAAAACAAAAAGCCTCATAGATGAAAATAGTATTTCTAACTTAATCTTCAATAATCAAAAACCAAAAACTAATGTCTTGTATGAAAATTATTTGATTTTTGAAAATTAAAGCTTATAAACATTGCATTTACCTATAAATTTTAAGTTTTTTTTTTTTAAAAAATAGTTTTAAAACTTTTTTTGGAATTTGAAATTTGGAAAATTGTTTTATTAACAAAGATGAAAACTATTATAAAAAAATTGGTTAAAAAAAACAAACCAAAGTTTTCAAAAATCAAAAGGCTATTGGGTATTAACAATTAGCTTTCATATCCAAACAAATTCCCTAATTTCAGTCTAGAATTTAGAAGGAAAGAAAAAGGAAACACAGAATTTAAAATCAGAAATTTTCATATCATTTTATCTATAGAACAACAAATAAAGAAATTAATTTGAAATCTTATAGTTTGAAAATAGAAATTTGAAAACAAGAGATTCAATAAAAATAGAGTTGTGTTTTATATTTTCAAATATGTGTTTGGTAGCACACCCAAAAATTAAATCTCAATTGAAACAATTGTTCAAAATGGGTTTGATAATATATTTATAATCTATAAACTATTTGAAGTTATCAACTAAATATATTAGGTTGAATATAATCGGGAAATTCACACTCCCAATTCCACCAAATTTAATCGGGAATTTTCCGACTCTATACTACCCAATTGACACTCCTAACAACATATTGGTAGAAGATGCCAAACTTGACATCACAAAACAAACTTTTTAAAAATTGTTTTGATAACGGAATAAACCAACTAAAACCAAATCAAATTGATCAAAACTAGCAAAAATTACTTAAACCGAACCAAACCAATTATTCATTGGTTTTATCCCTTAGAAAACCAAACCAATTGAACCAGGAAAGAAAGAAAGAAAGAAAAAAAAAAAAAAAACGTAGTCCAAATTGACTAATCTTACTTTTTTTTTGACAACATGTGGAATGAAGAGATTCGAACCACATACCTACAAACTTTGTGTTAGTTGAGCTATGCTCATGTTGGCAATCCTATTTGTTTTAACCCACTCATTATTATTGGCTATGCTTTTGAATTTCAACTTGCATGGTACACAAACATTAAAAATTGAATTGTACAACTTACAAAATATAATAATGAGTTGAAGGAAGGTTTAAGAAGTCAATAGTTGAAATTAGTGAATGAATAATATATATAAATTGAAATTAAAAAAAAAAAAAAAAGAATAAACAAAATTAATGATAATTAATGAAATTGCTTAGCTAAACAAAAAGGGGAATACGATTACCAATACCAACGCCAATTACCATAACCATCCCGCAAGAAAACGAAAGCCGGTCTTCTTGTTCCGTGAATTGAATGCGACCAAAACCCCACACCCCTTTTTCTCTCTATTTCTTTATTTTTCTGAATCTCTCTGCCTACAAATACGAGAATGCTCCTCAAACTTCCCTGCGCCTCTTCTCTCTTCCGTCGCCCTTCTGATTTGTTCCATTCTGGGTTTGTTCCGATTTCATAGAAACCAGGAACAAATTTCTTCAGGGTTTGACAGATAACAAGAAATTAGAAACTGGGTCCTCTTCGTTTTTCGCCCTTTCCCTAAAATACTCTGCGATTTCGCGAGCTTAGCGACCCCTTTGCTCAGAATTCGCTCCAGGTAACACACTCTAATGCCCTTCGATTTTGTTTCTCGTTTGCTGATGCGTACTGGGTGTTTGTTAATTTCACCCGTTTTTTGATCCCCCCTTTTGTTTTCTGGCTTTGATTTTGCTGATTGTGGCTCTGGTTTTGCCTCTTTGTCGCATTTGTTTTGTGTTTCGGAATGTGGGGTGTGGATTTCTCGAGATCGTAACTGTGGATTTGTGTTTGTTTTCTGTTTTCTTTTTTGCTGCTCCCTCCTTTCTCTGTTGGCTGTTTTTTGTGTTATTTGTTTTGCACTTTCCATTGACAGCATTGATAGTGCATCTTCTGGGAATTTGATTTTTGGAGTTTATTCTGGTTTTGGAGGGTTGGAGTTGTGAACCCCTGTTCTTTCTTGTCGGTGTTTGCCTTGTAGTTTCATTATTATGTGCAATTTCTTGTCTCTCTCTCTCTCTCTCTCTCTCTCTCCTCTTTTTGTTGTTGTTGTTGTTGTTTATGATTGAAATATTTCAGCTTCTTCTTGAATCCTGAAATATATGGTTTGAATCTCATTTCTCATTCCATCTGTCTTGATCAGGGTAATCTAGAACTTGGAGGATTAAATTTCTCCATGGTGAGCTTTTAATATTTTTCTTAACTTTTCCTGTTGTTCTATAATGTGAAATTTTCATTTCTTAGAGGAAAAATTGGCTTAAGCTTTGATTATTTATGTGGATTATGTAAAAGGATCGTATTGTTTCTTTATTGTGACACAATTTTGTTGGCTTTTGTGATCAATAGGGTGAAGCCCCAGCTTTCTTGGTTTATGATTTGAAGGAGGGATTTCCGAATGGGTTCGGTTTAAAATCCAAAGGTTGTGAAACAGCCACTGTCATCGGCAATAAAACAGTATGCTTATTTAGTTGTATTGTTTTTCTTTTTTTTATGTGATACAATATGAATTAATTTGTTCTACAGTGATTGTGATGCATCAAGAAATTATCTCTGCAAGTCTTAATTTTTTTGTATGCTTTGGCAGTATGTTGTTGATGGAGGCTGTGACGAATCGCTGTTGTCCTTTCGAGTTCAAGTATTTGATCATTCAACAGGAACACGGTAAGTTTCTCCCTTGGTTATACAATTAAGTCTTTCAGTTCTAGTTTTCTAAGTTCTGGTGGAATTTGCAGGATCAATCCAGTTGTTTTGGGAACAATACCAAAGCCGTGTAAAGGGCATTCGGCTATAGCTTTAAATGAAGATCGCATATTATTTATTAAGGGCGGATCCCCCTTAGATGATTCCTTTTGGTTTCTTGAGGTTAGATTTCTGTAAGCACTTGAAAGTTCATCAGGCTGGAAGTATATTGGTTGATATAAGGCAAAATTTGATTTGATGTACATGTTTGTGAAGATTTGACAACACAAGATCACTATTAGGATAAAACCAAAAATTATTGAGGAAGTTGATGCCCTGTGGAGTCATATGGTTCTCACACCTGATGTATCGACTTCTTAAATGAAGTTGAAATTAACATGTTTTTTGGGATTTTTGTTCTTATTCTTATGATAT
Organism: Luffa aegyptiaca; assembly: GCA_017139565.1. Lineage (NCBI taxonomy): Eukaryota > Viridiplantae > Streptophyta > Magnoliopsida > Cucurbitales > Cucurbitaceae > Luffa > Luffa aegyptiaca. The sequence continues at coordinate 31,140,755 of CM029398.1, read as the reverse complement.
TTTATTTATTTGAATGTGAGTAGGTGGATACCCCATATGTCCAAGAACAAAGAAAATCTATGGGTTGTGAAGTTGTTGCTTGGAGTAAAGGTGTGAGGGGAACCGTTGAGAAGCCGATTGTTGTTAGCGGTCCTTCTGGAGTGGGAAAGGGTACTCTTATATCCATGCTCATGAAAGAATTTCCATCCTTGTTTGGATTCTCTGTTAGCCACACGACCCGTGCTCCAAGGAACATGGAGAAAGATGGGCTCCATTACCATTTTACCGAACGAAGTGTTATGGAGAAGGACATAAAAGAGGGAAAATTTCTTGAGTTTGCTTCAGTTCATGGAAACCTCTACGGAACTAGTGTTGAAGCAGTTGAAGTGGTAGCAGATGCAGGAAAAGTATGTACTTGAACCCTCTTTTAAAAATTATAGACATTGATTAATAAAAATTCATCCTCTTCTTCTCTTGCCTGCTAGATTGACTTTCCCGTGTAATTTTACTTAGCACACCCACTGAAGTTGAATGATTTTACATAGAAAGCATGGGAAGTCAATTGGTTCTCTTTAGAATTTTTAAGGCAGATGAGGATTTTAAAAGTTTTATCTAATTCGTAGGATATCATATTTTCTTGTTCTTCCTAGTTGAAATGAGTTTTGTGCCTGTGAATCTAAAATGTTTGTTGTTTTGCCTGTAGAGATGCATTCTTGACATTGATGTTCAAGGTGCACGGTCCGTGAGGGCTAGTTCCCTGGACGCCATATTCATCTTCATCTGTCCACCCTCAATGGCTGAACTCGAGAAGCGCCTTCGTGCTAGGTGAGTTAAAGATTCCTTTGAGTTTGCACTTTTAAAAGCTTTTTCATTCGTGTTACCAGCCTGACTATGCAATCCTGATACCCTCAGGGGAACTGAAACCGAAGAACAAATCCTCAAACGACTGCGAAATGCTGAGACTGAGATCAAGCAAGGAGAATCGTCTGGTATATTTGATCACTTCTTGTACAATGATAACCTTGAAGAGTGCTATGAGAATCTCAAGGTAATTTCCTTTGCTTTGCAATGGAACTGTGTGTTTAATTTATCCTTTTGCTAGCAGACTTCTCATCTTTTTGATGGTTCGAATTATTTCAGAAACTCTTGGGGCTTGATGGGAGTGTCAAGACGTGCACTAAATCAAGTAAGAAAATTATTTTTTCAATGAAATTTCTAACATATGCATACTTCATCAGATGATATTTGTTATATATTTATATTTTTATACAACTTTCTTCAGTGCCAGAAGATTTGGATCTTCCTCCAATTGTCCATTCAGTATCAAGGATCGATAACAAAATAATAATAACCTACCGAACTTCAGACCCCGAGAACGAGTCTCGGAAGATGTAAGTACCTGTGTCTTGATTTATATAGATACGATTTGGATGTTAGGGTGTTCAATGTATTTACATGTAATCTTTTGGGAAGCAGGATTGTGTTGGATTTATCCTCACTCAAAGGCGGAGCACCTGCCCGGACGAGAGGGCTGGATGCATATCTAATCGACTCGGTTTCAAATGGCTCAAATATGATCAATCAGCCTAGCTAACAGTTCCTCCACCTATGATTTACACTGCTAACTTGTTACCTTTTACAGACGATGGCGAAGAGAGATGGTGCATTCCCGATGAATACACATTAATTCGAGACCAAATAACAAGTTTGATTTTTTTCCCCCTCACTTTCTTTCGCATTTTAAGTTTAGGAAGAGAAATGACTCGAATGAATGTCTGAAAGATCGAACGATTATTATTATTTCTTACATAGGCTGCAAGAATGTGATCTGTGATTTTTCTGCAGCGAATTGGCTCATCATTTATCCGACACTATTTTCTTTGCTACCTTTAGAAATCGAAAGTCCCATTTTTCCAGATTTCTTCCTGATGTTGTTGAATGAGTTTTTTCTGGGTTTTTGCTCTTGATTGTTGAGAGATAAATATTTAGTTGAAATTTGAGAGAAAAAGAATGTTGTTTTTTCATTGAGTTCAACGATTGTAAGGTGAGGAATTGAGTCATATGGTAATAGATGTTTTATTTATCGAACGATCGGTTTAACCGTGAAAAAGAAAGATTGGTATTGTGGAGATGGAATGGTCTATTATAACAAAGATGACTTTCAAAGGCACTGAATGAGGACTGACCCATTTTGGAATAAATTTGATGGGGACTCAATGGAGAGATATGAAGTGGAATTTACCAAGGAAGAAAAAGAAAAAAGAGAAGAAAATAAAAGGAAAATCTGTGACATAACTATCTGTAAATTGGTGTATGATGATTTGAAAGATAGATCTACATTAGGAAGTTTCCAACTTAAATTAATAAATGGTATTTTAATATATATATATTTTTTTTGGTTCAAATCATCATACACCAATTTACAGATAGTTATGTCAATGAAAAAACACCAATTTACAGATAAATAACTTTTATGATTTTTTTATTATTATTATGATTGTTTCACAAATATCAACAACAATATTTTCTCGGAAAGGATTTTGGTATTTCTATCGAAATGTTTCACGACATAGGTAGGGATGTCCACAGGGTGGGGACGGGGATGGACTTCCTTATCCCCATCCCTACTTCCCATTTCAATCCCCATCATACGAATTTCCTCGTTAAATTCACGGGAAATAGAATAGGGATTCCACCCATAAGTTTGAAAATTAAGCTTATAAACCCTACTTCCACTCATAAGTTTTTTTTATTTTGTTATCTACCTTCGTCTCATGTTTTGAAATAAAAAAAAAAAACTCAAATTTTGAAAACTAAAAGTAGTTTTAAAAAACTTGTGTATATTTTTGGAATTTGGCTAGAAATTCAAATGTGTCCTTAACAAATATGAAAACCACTTTTCTCCAACAAAAAAAAAAAAAAAAAAAAAAGACGAAAACCATGGTAAGAAAATCAGGAGATAATAAGCATAGTTTTCAAAAACCAAAAACAAAAAATCAAATGTTTATTAAACGGGGCTTTAGTTTTTGGTCTTTCTATTTTTTGTTTTTGTTTTTTCAAAATGAAAACCATATATGTTTGATAATAGTTTCTTATTTTCCATTTTTAAAAAATAAAAACCAAACTTCTTTAATAACTGTTTTTAGTTTTCATATTTTTAAAAAATTAGATTAGATAGATGAAAGGATGTTTTATAGAGAGAAAAATGTTTTTAGTTTTCATATTTTTAAAAAATTAGATTAGATAGATGAAATGATGTTTTATAGAGAGAAAAATGTGTAGAGACATTGAACTAAAAATTTAGAGATATAAATATAAATGCTTTTGAGAGAAAATTAAACATAGTAAATTTAGAGACATAAATGAAAATATTCAGAGAGACAAAATTTAGAGAAAAACATGTTATAGAGAGAATATTAGTTAGACTCCATAAAAGATAGGGCCAATTGCAACACTAGCAAAAATAAAAGAGAATTTGCAGCCGTGCTTTCAATTTTTGTATGTTGCAAATATAGCAAAAGGAAAAAACATGACCCAACTCAAACATTAAAGTTGAAAAGTCGAAAAAACTTCTTAAAAACAAAGAGGTTTAAGAAGTATATCAAGATATACCGTATATCAGGTATATCATTATATTCATTTATTTAGTGTGTCTGATATATTTGATATATCAGTCAACTGATCCACTTTAAATTTGGTATATTAGTCAACCGATCTACTTTAAATTTTGTATATCAATCTATTGATCTACTAAATGTATAGTATATTAGATGTATATTTTGTGAATATAATATACTTTATTCATGAAGTATACACACGAGTTTTTCATTAGTTTGAATATTTTTTTATATAATTCATTAATGAATAATTAGGTATATTAAATTTTTTTTTGGACAATATGTATAGTGTGAGATTCAAACATCTAACCTCTTGATCAAATGTACATGTCTTATGTCAATTGAGTTATGTTATGTTGGCAAATATATCATTGATATATTATATATCATCTTAATGATATACTATTGAGTCATTAATGATATACTATTGAGCCATTAATGATATACTTGAAATTGCATTTTTAGTGAGTACTGATCATATACTACTGATATATTAATGATATATTTGAAAATGCATCTTATTGATATACTTATAAATAATTCTGCATTCTATGACCTTCATGATACACCAACAATTATAATATTGTTATATTACTAATATACTATTGATATACTAACGATATACCTTGTTAGTGTATCAAACATGTTATACTTGAAATGAATTTGCCAACATAAGTATAGCTCAACTGGCATAAGTCGTGTACTAATGATCGGCAGGTCCGTGATTCGAATCCCACACCCCCACATGTTGTAAAAATAAATAAATAAATAAATACTTGAAATGAATTTTTAATGAAAGCATCAAAATTTTAAGTATATCAGTTAACAAATATAAAGTATATCTGATATACCATTGATATACTATCTGACAGTTGATACACCAACAAGGGTAAAATTGGATAAAAAAACGGAAATTAGATTTAAAAAATTTTGCTATATTCGCAAATTTCAAAAACCATGGCTAGATTTGCAAATATTCTAATGTTTTTTGCCACCCATTGCAATTTCCCTAAAAGATATTAGTTAGAGAAAAAAGAAAAAGAAGCGGGAAAAAATAAGTTATAGAGAGAAAAAAGTAAAATAAATTTATTTTTGGAAAGATAGTAAGGAAGAGAAATAAAGATAAATGAGAAAAGGAAAGAAAAGTTGAAGCAATAAAAAATTTAAGTAGATTTTTTCTTTTTGAAAGAAAAGATAGAGATATATTTATTAGAGAGAAAGAAAGTTGGGGAGAAATTTTAGAAATAGACAAGTTAGAGGGAGAAAAGTAACAATGTTTGAGAGGAAAATATTATTCCATCTTATTGAATGAAGCAAACTTCTCTGAATATATACAAGTGGCTAAACCAAGAATGAAACAACCATTAAACTAACACCTGTAACTATCTAACGTAAACATCTGTAACCAAATAACAAAATACAACCAAAATAGAATAAAAGATTTGGAAATAATCATAACAGAATAACAAATATAATAATTAATATATATGATAAAAAGTTTATAGAGAGAAAATTTTGAGGAAAAGGAAAATATTTGATTTTTAGATAGAGAAATTGGAGACTTATATTTGGAAGAGAAAACAAATGAAAGTTATTAAAAGATAAACATTTTAGTGAGATAAAAAATTTATGTAGAGATGAAAATTTTAGAGAGAGAAAGATAAATAAAAAATTAAATCAAAATCAAAACTTTAGAGAGAGATAAACTTTTTAAAAAGAGAATTAAAAAATTATATCAAAATGAAAATTTTAGAGAGGAAAAAAAAATTTGGTAGAGAGTTTTTTAGAAAGAAAAAAGTTTTAGACAAAAAAAAAAGTTAGAAAAAGGAATTTGTTGGAGAGAGATATATTAAAGAGGGAAAAAATGAACATTAGAAGAAAATTGAGTTTTTGAGAAATAGAAATCCGCTTTCAAAAACTAAGGCCTCATCAGATAACTATTTAGTTTTTGAAAATTAAGCTTATAAACACTATTACCACACATAAGTTTATTTGTTTTGTCATCTACTTTCTTTCTATGTTTTAAAAAACCAAGTAAAGTTTTAAAAACTAAAAAAAAGTATTTTTCAAAAACTTGTTTTTGTTTTTGAAATTTGGCTAAGAATTCAAATGTTTGCTTAACAAACATGAAAATCATTGAGAGAAAACAAGCCTAATTTTAAAAAACCAAATGGTTATCAAACGGGGTCTGGTCTCGTTTGATAACCATTTGGTTTTTGAAAATTAAGGTTAAAAACACTATTTTCACCTATAAGTTTCTTAGGTTTTCTTATTTATCTTCTTCCCAAGTTTTCAAAAACCAAGTCAAATTTTGAAAACTAAGGCCCCGTTTGATAACCATTTGGTTTTTGGTTTTTGGTTTTTAAGCTTATAAACACTATTTCCAACTCTAAGGTCCCGTTTGATAACCATTTGGTTTTTGGTTTTTGGTTTTTGAAAATTAAGCTTATAAACACTACTTCCATCCACAACTTTTTTTGTTTTGTTATCTACATCATTCCCTTGTTTTCAAAAACCATGTCAAAATTTGAAAACAGAAAAAAGTAGTTTTCAAAAACTTGTTTTTGTTTTTGGAATTTCGCTAAGAGCTCAAATGCCTACTTAACAAAAATGAAAACCATTGTAAGGAAATGGAGGGAAAACAAACATAATTTTCAAAAACCAAAAACCAAATGGTTATCAAACGGGGCCTAAAAAATTAGTTTTTAAAAAATTGTTTTTGTTTTTGGAATTTGACTAGGAATTCAAATGTATCCTTAACAAAGATGAAAATCATTTTTAAAAAAAATTAGGAGAAAACAAGTTTAATTTTCAAAAACCAAAAGGTTATCAAACAGAGCCGTGGTTTTCAAAAACTTATTTTTGTTTTTGAAATTGGAATGAAACAATAGAATGACAAGAAAATTGAAAAACATAAGGTTGTAAGATTGTTTGTGGATGAGAGGAGTGGGAGTGAGGCAAGTGGTGAGAATCAAATTGAAAAAGGGAGGGCCCCAGCTCCATGTTGGCATAATGAAAGGGTGCAGAAGCCAGCAAAGGAATTGTACTGTTTGCAAGTGGGGTGGTTTATTGTGTCTTTGTGTGGGGTTCCACAACTGAAAACTGCTTTAACGGCCATTCATAACTCTGCCTCTGCCTCAACTGCCACTCAACTTACTTTCTTTTTCTCCATCCATTCATTTCAAAGATTTCAATCATCCTAGATTTTTGTGTTCCTTTCTTTTTAATCTCTTGGAGTATTCTTTGTTTTAGCTTTGCAGGGAGAATCGCGAGGAGGATGGAGACAATTGATGTGCGGCGGCCCGACTGCCTCCTGCGTGAGACTGACACATCGAAAATACCTATGGGGTTGGTTTCAATTATGTCCCTGAACTTTTAAAAGTTTCATTTTAACCCTTGAAATTTGAAGTTTGTTTCAAAATCACTCTTGAAGGCTTTTATTCGTTGAAATCATGAACGGAAAATGACATGGTTGCATTTATGAATAGATTTGAACACATACGTGAAAAAAACAATAAAAACATATGCCAACACATCATTTTTTGTCAATAAATTTAACGGAAAGTGTCTCCAAGGATAGTTTTGAAACAAGCTTCAAACTTCAAAGACTAAAATGAAATTTTTGAAAGTTCAGGGATATAATTGAAACCAACCCTATAGTTCAAGGATATTTTCTATAATTTAACCTTGATTCTAATAGGTTAACTTATTAACATTATTGTTATTTTAATGTTGATGTGACATGTTCACGGGAATAATAAATGACAAGACGTGACAATATGTGACATAAGAGAAAAAGGGCAAGTGGGCTTGGTACATTGAAGTGTCATTTCATGTATTTTCAATGTGTGCACATGTTTCATTGAATTTTTTTTGGCTAGAGCATTCTTTTACTTAGCTTGCACATTGTACCAAATAATCACTTTTTAATCTAATTAACATGTCACATTAATCATGTAATAAACATATTACTATAATCGACACTTGTTATTAGAAAGAAGAAGATAAGTGTTTAAGGATGTAAACAAATCCTTTTAAAGTTCAATGACAAACAAACACAACTATAAATTTTAGGGACTAAACATATAATTTAACTTTTTATTTTCCTTTTTAAATTTTAGTTTGGATCTTATTTGGATTCCTTAAAAATTTAAAACATTTGATATTAGTACTTGAACTTTATTATTTTTTTTTTTAAAGTCATTGTTGTTTTTTTATAATTAAATACTTAAATTGTAATTGACACACTATTATTAAAAATACCCCTAAATTATGGGGTTAGTTTCAAATATACTTCTAAACTTTCAAAAGTTTCACTTTAACTCTTGAAGTTTGAAGATTGTTTCAAAACGACCCTTGAAGCCTTTTTTTTTTAATTAAATTCATGGATGGAAAATGACGTGTTTGCATATGTATTGTTGCTTATGGGGATAGATTTGAATACATACATGAAAAAAAAACAAGAAAATCACATACTAACATATCATTTTTTGTCAATAAATTAACGGAAAGTGTCTCCAAGGATAGTTTTGAAACAAACTTCAAACTTCAAACTTCAAGGGCTAAAATGAAACTTTTGAAAGTTCAGAGGTATAATTGAAACTAACCCATAGTTCAGGTATATTTTCAATAATTTAACCTTGATTCTAATAGGTTAACTTATTAACATTATTGTTATTTAAACGTTGATGTGACATGTTTATTGAAATAATAAATGACAAGACGTGACATAAGAGAAAAAGGACAAGTGGGTTTGGTACGCTGATGTGACATTTTATAATTTGTTTTTTCAATGTGTGCACATGTTTCATTGAATTTTTTAGCCAGAGAATTCTTTTTCTTATCTTGCACCAAGAATGAAAATATCGATATCGATACTAATATTGATAACTCAGATTTACGGATATATTGACGGATATTTGAATATCAATAGATATTCGGGGAAAAATCATGGATATCACAGAAACTCATAAAAATATTCTGATTTTTTTTTTAATGAAACTTTGGACTAAGCTTATTTAAGTAATAAACTATTAGTTTAAGCATATATATCAATAATTATAAGCTCAATATGAATAGTAATACAATAAAGATAACATTGAAGACCGAAAAATGAACATGAAATTGAATATTTCCATGATAAAAAAAATTGTAGTCATACAAGTAAATGTTTTAATAATAACATGACGATCTTGGAGGTATTAGACCAACATTGATATAATTGATTTGATAATGACAATATTGTTCCCAAGTCATGGTATGCTCAAAATTCCTTGGAAATGGAAATGAATACATTTATTTGAAGTGAAAAAATAATGAAAAAGTTGAAATCAAGTGTGGGAAATAGAAGACAATATATAGGAAATTGTTTATAGGTAAAAATTAGGGGATTTTTTTGGTTTTTTTTTTAAAAAAATAAAATCCTTGAAAGTGGAAAGGAATAAATTTATTTTCAAGTCAAGCCAGAAAAATTCACTTCAAATGTCATAATTGAAGTGAAAAAACAATGAAAAAGTTGAAATGAAGTGTGAGGAATAGAAGAAAATATATAAGAAATTGTAGAAGGTCACATGTAACAAAAAGAAATTGAAGAGAAATTAAATTAAACTTTAAAAGAAAATGAGAATAAAAAATTTATGGGAAAAATACACTTTTAGTCCCTGAGGTTTGAATTAGGTTTCATTTTGGTCCCTGAGATTTCAAATTCAACAATTTAGTACCTGAGGTTTGAGATAAGTAGAAATTTGGTCCCTGCCATCCATTTTGTAGTTAAATCTAACCGGTTGTTGACGTGGCACAATTATTTTAATTAAAAAAATTAATTTTTTATTTTTTAAATTAAAAATATGTTAAAATAATAATAAAATTATTATTTTATTATTTTTTTTAATTCTTTCTCTCCCTCCCTCTTCTCCTTCTTCTTCCCCATCCCCATCACCTTCTCCCTTCTTCCCCATCTTCTTCTTCTTCTTCAACTCCGGTGGCCGGCCGTCGCCGACTGCCGGCGAATGGCAGCGGCGGCTGCCAGAATTTTTTTTTCTTCTTCTTCTTTACTTCTTCTTCCCTCATTCTCTTCTTCTCTTTCTCAGCCAACCGCCGACAGCCGCTGACACGCCTCATTCCCACAGCCACAACTCGCCATTTTCTCAGCCAACCACAGCACCTCCGCCGCCAGCTTCTTCGTCGTGCTTCCGGTCTGGTTCGCCCTCTCCACCCTCCCGAACCGGCTTCGAACCGCCCTCACAACCCGAGCCAATCGGAACTCCACCGGTCTAGGACCAGACCCACCCGCCTTCATCCTCGTTGTCGTCCTGACCAAACCCTCGGTCGAGCATCGCGGCTTCAATCTGGCCAATAGTCCGATCAAAAGCCATCGAAAGAACCGCTCGATTAACCTCACGGAGTTCCTCGATCCCTTCCCTGTGATTCTCATCAATCAGCTTCTCTGCTAACGATCGAACCACTTCATACTTGCGAGAACTGACCGGCACGTGGCTGATAATCGACAGCAATTGTGTTGAGGCTCGAGAAATCCCTAAATCGCTGCCTCCGCTTCCGATTCCCCCGGCACCGTAAGCCCCATCTTTTGGGGGTTTTGGAGAGTACCGGTCATAGGAAACCGGGTGGACCGAAGGGAAGAGGGACGGAAGCAATCGGAGGAAAAAGAGGAAGGACGAGACCACAAGGCAGTGGATAATCTCGAGGAGTTTGTATTTCGTAGACAAATTGATTAGGGATTTGTCGGCGAAGACGACGAGAGAGGTAAGGAGATTGCGAAGAAGAAGCGGAGCGATGGTGGTCGGAGAAGCTTCAACTATACCCATGGCGGTCGGCTCTGTAAATTTTTTTTCCGGTGAAGCGATGGGGACGCGGTTGCTCTGTTTTTAAAGGAGAGAAGAGGGTGACGCAACGAGAATCGCTTCCTATGTTTTTACACTTTTGGCGTTTATCTATTTTCTATATAACCTTTTACACTTATTATAGAAGAAGAGAAGAAGGAGGGAAGAAGAAGAAAAGAAGAAGAGAAAAAAAAAATCCGGCAGCCGCTGCCACCGTTTACCGGCAGCCGGCTGCGGCCGACCATTGGAGTTGAAGAATAAGAAGATGGGGAAGAAGGGAGAAGGTGATGGGGATGGGGAAGAAGAAGGAGAAGACGGAGCGAGAGAAAGAATTTAAAAAAATAATAAAAAAATAATTTTTAAAATTATTTTAATATATTTTAAATTTAAAAATAAAAAATTAATTTTTTTAATTAAAATAATTGTGCCACGTCAGCAACCGGTTAGATTTAACGGCAAAATGGATGGCAGGGACCAAATTGCTACTTATCTCAAACCTCAGGGACTAAATTGTTGAATTTGAAACCTCAGGGACGACCAAAATGAAACCTAACTCAAACCTCAGGGACTAAAAGTGTATTTTTCCCAAAATTTATCTAGACACAAAAATTAAAATTATCAAAGATATACAAAATTATTAGAAATATGCTATTAATTTTTTTAAAAATAAAGACAATTAGTGTACAATATAAATTAAATTTAAAATTATATTATAATATTAAAAAAGTGTACATTATATATGTTAAAATAAAAATTTTGTTGGATTTATGAATAAAATTATTTTAATAAAATAAAGAATCACAACTTTATGTGAAAGGGTGTGTCTTTTGTAGAGGACACAACCCTATGTGAAAGGGTGTGCTTTTGTAAAGGTCACAATCCTATGTGAATGGATGTGTCCATTTACAAAAGACACAATCTTTACACGAAAAGATGTGACTATTTGAATGGCCACAAATAGTCTATAAATATGTGATTCATTTTGAGTTTTGAAGACAAAAAACAGAAAACTCTTCTCCTACTTCTCTATACGATTACTTAAATACCAGTGTTCGAGAGTCCTGTGATTGAAGTGCTACATTCATAGGTGGGTAATTCGTCCTATCTTGGGAGACAATTGTTCGTGATACCTTGAGCACCATAGAGGGAACAAAATTATCTTAAGGAAACAACGCTATCGTTGGTATCGTTGGGTTCAGATTGATTTTGTCTTTCGTGTTTCCTTAAGTGTTTATGCAAAGAGTGCCAACAATCTTAAGACAATTTTGTAAGTTTATTTTGTTTCTGTTTGGTGCTATTTGCTTCCATTCTTGTTCTTATACCTTTAATTTTGTGTCAATAATTTTGATTGATTATTGATTCATAGAAATGTCTTCAATAATACTGAAGACATCGAGTCCTGTACCACATGGTGGTGGAAATCATGGGGAAGAGCCTAAGAAGTTCAATGGCAGTGACTTCAAACGTTGGCAACAAAAGATGTTGTTCTATCTCACAATATTGAGTCTGGCAAGATTTTTCAAAGAAGATGCTCCTGTTCTGGATGAAGGAGAGACCGACAAAGAAAAGTTGCCGGCACTTGAGGCATGGAAACATGCAGAATATTTGTGCAGGAACTATATCTTGAATGGACTGGACAATACACTATATAATTTTTATAGTGGGGTTGATTCGACAAAAGGTCTTTGGGAATCACTGGAAAAGAAATATAAGACGGAGGATGTTGGAGCAAAGAAATTTATAGTTGGAAAATTTCTAGACTATAAAATGGTTGATTCCAAAACCGTCATAAGTCAGGTTCAAGAACTTCAAGTTCTCTTACATGAGATTCATGTTGAAAAGATGTCTGTCAGTGAATCTTTCCAAGTTGCTTCGATAATTGAGAAGTTACCGCCATCATGGCGGGACTTCAAAAATTATCTCAAGCATAAGCGCAAAGAGATTAAACTTGAAGAACTAATTGTTCGGTTGAGAATTGAGCAGGACAACCGTAAACCAGAAATGGAAAATGGAGGCAATGATCCTATGACCTCAAAAGCCAATGTTGTAGAAGGATCTTCCAAGGCCAATAATAAGAAGAGGAAGTTTTATGGGGTTGGTCCAAGTCAGCCACACAACAAGGGCGTGAAGTTCAATGGCAATTGTTATAATTGTGGAAAGCCTGGACATCGATCCAAGGATTGTCGGAAGCCAAAGTCTTCTCAAAAGAAGAAACCAAATGCTCAAGCACATGTAACAGAAATGGATACTCTTTCTGATGGAGTTGCTGACATTGATTTATCTGCTGTAGTGTCTGAATGCAATTTGGTAGGAAATACCAAGGAATGGTGGGTAGACACTGGAGCCACTCGTCATATCTGTGCCAATAAGTGGATGTTCTCTACTTATACGCCAGTAGGAAATGGAGAACAACTCTACATGGGTAATTCTTCAAGTTCCAAAGTTGAGGGACGAGGAAAAGTGGTACTAAAAATGACTTCTGGCAAAGAACTGACACTTAATGATGTACTTCATGTTCCTGACATTCGCAAGAACCTAGTATCTGGTTCTCTACTTAGCAAAAATGGGTTTAAACTTGTCTTTGTATCGAATAAGTTTGTACTTAGTAAGCATGATGTGTATGTGGGGAAGAGTTATTTAAGTGATGGCCTGTTCAAGATGAATGTAATGACTGTTGTACCCAAGTCCCCTACTATTAATAATAAGAATGTCACTTCTGCTTACTTGATTGACTCTTTTAATATTTGGCATGAAAGATTAGGCCATGTTAATTACAAAAATTTGAAGAAGTTGTGTAATATGGATTTAATACCTAATTTCACATTTGATCATAATAAAAAATGTAAAATATGTGTTGAATCAAAGATGACAAAACCTCCATTTCATTCAATAGAAAGAGAAACTGAATCTCTTGAATTAATTCACAGTGATATATGTGATTTGAAATTTTTGCCAACAAGGGGAGGTAAAAAGTACTTTATAACATTTATTGATGATAGTACACGGTACTATTATATATATTTGTTAAAAAATAAAGATGAAGCTATTGAAGTGTTTAAACACTACAAAGCTAAAGTGGAAAATCAACTAGGCAAAAGATAAAAATGCTTCGAAGTGATCGAGGGGAAGAATATGAATCACCTTTTGAAGGTTTTTGTTCAGAAAATGGAATTATACATCAAACTACTGCCCCTTATTCTCCTCAATCAAATGGCATAGCAGAACGAAAAAATCGAACATTGAAAGAAATGATGAATGCTATGTTGATTAGTTCAGGATTACCACAAAATTTGTGGGGGGAAGCGTTGCTTACAGCAAATTATATCCTGAATAGAATTCCGTATAAGAAAACACAGAAAATTCCATATGAATTATGGAAAGGTCGAAAACCGACTTATAAATTTATGAAAGTGTGGGGGGTGTTTGGCAAAAGTGGCTATTCCTAAACCAAAAATGGTTAAAATAGGGCCAAAAAACGGTTGACTGTGTATTTCTTGGATATGCAATTAATAGCAGTGCATATCGGTTTCTTGTACATAAGTCAGAAAATTCTGAGATACATGCAAATACAATTATTGAGTAAAGGAGTGCATCATTCTTTGAAAATGTGTTTCCTTATAATATGAAAAATGAGCCAAATATAAGGAAAAAGACACATGAATCATCATCCAATCAAGGAAATTTGGATGAGATCCAAGAGCCGAGACGTAGTAAACGAACAAGAGTTGAAAAAACTTTTGGACCAGATTTTCTAACATATTTGTTAGAAAATGAACCTCAAACGTTTACTGAAGCTACTTCTTCTCCAGAAGCACCATATTGAAAAGAAGCTATAAAAAGCGAAATTGATTCCATTATGCAAAACCATTCATGGGAATTGGTCGATCTTCCTCCTGGTACTAAACCATTAGGTTGTAAATGGATTTTTAAGAGGAAAATGAAAGCAGATGGAACAAATGATAAGTATAAAGCTCATCTTGTAGCAAAAGACTATAAACAAAAAGAAGGGTTGGATTATTTTGATACATATTCACCCGTTACTCGAATTACATCTATTCGTATGTTAATAGCCTTAGCAGCTTTATACAACCTTGAAATACATCAAATAGATGTAAAAACGGCTTTCTTAAATGGTGAATTAGAGGAAGAAATATATATGAAACAACCAGATGGTTTTGTTGCACCTGGGCAAGAGAAGAAAGTATGCAAATTAGTCAAATCTCTTTATGGTTTGAAACAGGTGCCTAAGCAATGGCATGAAAAATTTGATCACGTCATGATGAAAGGGTTAAAATCCCTTTGGCAGCGGAAACAATCAAGACCTTTCTTGAATTAAATTTCAATTATAGAAAAACCGGTACGTTGGCAAATCAAAATTAGAAACAAATTTCTAAATTAAAAATGATTAAGCATGCTAAAATTGATTCAAGATCAAGAACACTTACCGGATTTCGAAGAACACTGCACAATGCTCCAAGGATCTCGTTCTTGATCTCCAAATGGACACCACCACGCAAGAACACCCGCTATTCTCTTGGGATATCTTGAGATTGGTTTGTGGGAACCAAAATTCGGTCTTGGAAGGGAATTTTCAGCAAGGTGCTTGCTGTGTTTTTGAGAGAAAAAAAAACTAGAGAGAAAATTCTCTCTGTTTTCTTGCGTGAACGAGAGAATGAGAGGTTCGTTAGGGAACTCCCTCTCCCCTGTACGATAAGTGGGGAGGGAGTTATTGCCCTATTAGATCTAGACCGTTAGATCTTAATCAAAACGATCTCGACCATTAACTAATTAAATAATAAATATTTATTTAATTAATTAATTATAATTAATTTAATTAAATCAATATTAATTAAATGAATTATAATATAAAGTTTTTAATTCAATTTGAATCATATTCAATTAAATTTAATTGGCCATTCAATTAATTCTAAATTAATTGATCCCACATTAATTAAATATCAAATATTTAATTAATTTTATAATTGAATCATATTCAATTTAATCTCTCTCATTTAACCTATAGTTTTAATGTGCATCAAAATGTACATCAATATAAACTATAGTTTTAATTTGATTAAATCACATTTAACCAAATTAAAATTAAATTAATTAATTCCCCAAATAATTAATTCATGAATTAATTAAATATCACATATTTAATTAAATTCATAATTCTCTCATTAATTAATTTTGAATCATATCCAAAATTAATTTTATTATAAAGTTTAATTCATTAATTAAACTTATACTATAATGTATCTCCATACATTATATTAATTGTATCAAAATACAATTAACTTATATTCCCTTTAATAATCAAGACTATATTATCTCAGAACCCGTTATGAGCTAGCAGGTGGACCTAATGGACCTACAGATCAGAAGCTCCAACGATACGAGATTGATCAACTAAACTCATTAACCAAGTCAATCAACATTCGTTAACTGTGGGTCACTCCACTAAAGACCCACAACTGCACTCTTCTCACTGTAGAATATTTCTGTGTCCACGGATATCGACCAATGCAGTAAGTCAATCCTTCACGTGTGTTTGTAACACCAGCTGGGTCAAATTACCGTTTTACCCCTGGGTTACCTCTGGTTCCTTAAGTACCATTGATCCCTCTAATGAACAATTTGTTTAGGGTCCAACCTTTAAACAAGAATTCCTCTCGGGCCAGGAGAGGACGGCGCGCCTTTGTTCAAGCCCCGGAATCAACCCTTAAGGGAACACACATCTACTTGCCCCAATAGGGGAAGGAGTGAATTCCATCTTGTATTGTCATGTCCCCAGCCCCCCACTCGGTCTTGTCCCCAAGAAGGTAGGCTTATTGAGTCGGCGTTCTGGCCACTCTCACCCGTACTAATCAAAGGACAATCCCTCATGAGAAGGAGTTCATGACATACTCAAGATTAAGATTGAGTTACCTAGGTCATCCTATTGAAACAGTAACCTAACTAGTTAACGGTGTTACATCTAGTGGTTTACTATTTCGTGGTCCGGTCTTATGCAAACTCATTGCATAGGATACCCCCGCTCGCATGTCTCCTACATGGACGCCTTGGATCAATACGTCTGTATCGAATACAAAGCGGGCCGTATCACATAGTGTTACCAGGATAAGGTACCCAGCCTTATCCATGTACTATAGACCTTTTAGGTTGTTACTTGAACACCAATCCCCGTATGTCCCCACATACTAGTCCAAGTCTCATGTAAACAACCTTGGATCTTAGTTTATTGGATTTGGGTCATATTGTGCAATTTTAGACTTAATATGACAATAACACTTTATTGCATGAACCTCAATAACACTTTATTGATACAAGTGTATAATTCGTTAATCATTCACTATCTACGAGTTTTAGGACATAAAACCCAACAAAGCAATGAATTCAAAATCAATGAATGTGACAAATGTGTCTATATGAAAGGAACTCAAATGGAGTTCTCAATTGTATGCTTGTATGTGGATGATATGTTAATAATTGGTAGCAATAAAGAAATTATATTAGCTACAAAACAAATATTAACTAGAAAGTTTGAAATGAAAGATATGAGTGTCGCAGATGTTATCTTGGGAATCAAGATTCATAGAACATCTGATGGTTTAGCACTTTCCCAGTCACATTATATCGAAAATATTCTTGGAAAGTTCAAGAAATTTGATATAAAAGTAGTAAAGACACCTTTAGATGCTAGTCATCAATTTTCTTCAAATACGAGTGATGGTATGTCTCAAGAGTACTCTCGTATAATTGGAAGTTTAATGTATGTTATCAATTGTACAAGACCTGATCAACGGCGGACCTACGTAGGACCCAGGGGGGGCTCGAGCCCCCCCTCAACTTGAAGAAGAAATACTATTTATACTAAGCGCTACAACAACCTTCCAATATATTTACGTAGCCCAGCGGTTGAAGACCCCCCTGAAGTTTACTTGCACGCAAGGTTTGACCCATCATGTGCGTGTTTTTCTGTTTTTTTCCTTTCTTTTTCTTTTCCTTTTTTTTACTCTAACGTTTTTCTGGTTTTTTTTTTTTTTTACTTTTTTCTTTTCCCTTCTTTTAATCCTAACGTGTTTGATCTTTTTTTTTTCTTTACTCGTTTTCTTTTCGGTTTTTTTCTTTTCCCTTTTTTTAACCTTAACGTTTATCTAGTTTTTTTTTCTTTTCCTTTTTTTAACCCTAACGTGTTTGCTCGTTTTTTTTATGTCTTTTCTTCTTGGTTTTTTTTTCTCCAATTACTTTGGTATCAGAAAGAATCCTTAATTAAATTTTGTTTCATCTTCAGTTTCAACCTTAAATTTAAATTTCTTTTTCTTGAGTCAAACATATGTGAAAATGGTATACAATTATTTAAAATTTTAGTAAATTATTTTTACAAATTAATAGCATGAAACGAAGGTATAGTTCTTGTGAAAGAGAAAAAAAAAATCTAACTTGTTGTTTCAATTTCATTTTTTTTGTTTTATATTTATATAGAAAATTATGTATACTTCACGTTAAAAAATACTAATTGATTAAATTATAAGTCTGGTATATAAACTTTGAAAGTTGCTCTGTGTAATTCTTCTAAAAGGATCTTGAATTTAAAAATGTATTTAATTGGTTTTGAAATTTTCAATTTTGTATATAATAGACTTTCAACTTTTCAACCTGTTGCCTAATTGATTTTAACCTATTATAATTTTTTTTTTTTAAGAAAAAAGAATCTATTAGAAACAGGATTGACAATTTATGGGCTTATTAGACACAAAATTGAAAGTTGAGACTTACTAAAAACTTTTTAAAGTTAAAGGCTTACTAAACATAATCTTGAAATTTTAATAACCAAAGTTATAATTTAACTAATTTAATATCAAAGTATATAAACTAATATCAATATGTTCAAAATTATTTTTAGGAAAAACATTAACTATAATGTCATTTTTATAATAATCCTATCAATGTCATATCAAATACACGTTTTATAATTGATTGGACACACATGATAATACTTTTTCAACAATAATTTTAACGAAAATCTAGGTAAAAATTACAACACTTTTTAAAGTTAAGATAAAAATTGTAACACTTTTGTAAATTTAATGTGCAATTTCATGAAGTTGAAAGTTAAGGTAAAAATTGAAACACCTTACAATTTTAGGGTAAAAGTTGTTATTTTTCCTTATTTATATATAGCCCCCCCTCACATGAAATTCTGAATCCGCGACGGCCTGATATAGCATATGCAGTAAGTATCTTGAGTCGATACACAAATAATCCAAGTTTAGATCACTGGAAAGTGCTTTTAAGAGTTTTGGGATATTTGAAATATACTCAATTATGGTTTACATTATACTAGATATCCAGCTGTACTTGAAGGGTATAGTGATGCAAGTTGGATAACTAGCATGAAAGATTCAAAGTCAACAAGTGGATATATTTTTACACTTGGAAATGGAGCTATATCCTGAAAATCTTCTAAACAAACTTGTATAGCAAGGTCCACTATGGAATCCGAATTCATAGCTTTGGACAAGGTAGGGGAAGAAGCCGAATGGTTACGTAACTTTTTGGAAGATATTCCTAATTGGACTAAACTTGTACCCCCAATATGTATACATTGTGATAGTCAAGCTTCTATTGGAAGAGCGCAAAACTTGATGTATAATGGTAAGTCTCGATATATACGTCGAAAACATAATACCAATAAGACAATTGCTCCCAAATGGAATTATATCTATTGATTACGTGAAATCGAAAGATAATATTGCGGATCCGCTTACGAAAGCTCAAGGGAGCAAGTGAAATTGTCTTCAATAGGAATGGGTTTAAAGCCTATAAAATAAGAGTGGACATAATGGTAACCCAACCTAGCTGACTGGAGATCCCAAGATCTAGGTTCAAAAGGGAAAACAAATTTATGTATACAACTCAGTGGAGCGCACTAAGAAGGAATCATGAATTCCTAACCATTCCTATTATAATAGTGCTAACCTGGAAATGGATGAGGTTAAGATATACTTTTAATGACTCTATAGTTCTTTTATAAGAGTGGGGTATTACCAGGATACTCTTTAAAGAAGTCACCTATGTGGGTGTGAAGGGGCCGCTTCTATGAGAATTTTTAAGGCTGAATTCTCTAAAAACACTCATGAAACTAGTTATCCAACATGAGAACCAAGCGTATTACGAAGAATATCTATGTAATTATTATGGATTTGATTTACTCCTAAAGTTGACAGTTCAAAGTTCTGTAACTACTTATCAGCCATGTAAACTCCATAGTTTTTACTAAGGAACGTTCAAAGTCTTAGACTATTTATCCTGACGTTGTTATCCTTCATGAGTAATCGTACACGTTTTTAAAATAAATTTCATTCATGTGGGGGATTGTTGGATTTATGAATAAAATTATTTTAATAAAATAAAGAACCACAACTTTATGTGAACGGGTGTGTCTTTTGTAAAAGACACAACCCTATGTAAAAGGGTGTGTCTTTTGTAAAGGTCACAATCCTATGTGATTGGATGTGTCCATTTACAAAAGACACAACCCTTACACGAAAAGATGTGACTATTTGAATGACCACAAATAGTCTATAAATATGTGATTCATTTTGAGTTTTGAAGACAAGAAGCAGAAAACTCTTCTTTCAAAAACTCTTCTCCTACTTCTCTGTACGATTACTTAAATACCAGTGTTCGAGAGTCTTGTGATTAAAGTGCTATATTCATAGGTGGGTAATCCGTCCTATCTTGGGAGACAATTGTTCGTGATACCTTGAGCACCATAGAGGGAACAAAATTGTCTTAAGAAGGGAGAAGAGTGGAGTTGTGGTAGAATGAAGAAAGAGAGAAAAGAGGGAAAGAAAAAGAAAATTAAACATAAATAGTTGAAGGGTGTGTTTGGTTTAACTTTTCAAGTGTTTAATTTTGAAAATAAATCATTTTGAAAAAATTTCTAGTGTTTGGCAACCACTAAAAATGACTTATTAGAAAATGAGATTGATAAATAAACCATTTTGAGAGAAACACTTCAAACCAACTTTTTAAAAAAGACTTTTCAAGTAAACAATGGGTCCGTTTGGAATACATTTTAATTTAAATGTTTTTCAAGAATGCATTTTTTAAAAAACATTTTGTATAAAAACTGTTTAGAATTTAAACACTCATATGTTTGGTTGCATTTCCTCACAAATGTTTTTATACACAAGTTATTGTTTACTTAAGAAGTCTTTTTTTAAAAGTTGGTTTCAAGTGTTTCTCTCAAAATGGTTTATTTATCAATCTCATTTTCTAATAAATCATTTTTAGTGGTTGCCAAACACTACAAATTTCTTCAAAATGATTTATTTTCAAAATTAAACACTTGAAAAGTTAAACCAAACACACCCAATAACTTGTGTATAAAAACATTTGTGAGGAGATGGAACCAAACATATGAGTCTTTAAATTGTAAACAATTTTTATACAAAATGTTTTTTAAAAAATGCATTCTTGAAAAACATTTAAATTAAAATGTATTCCAAACGGACTCGAACAACATAGGATTCACAAACCCATGCCATGAGAGTAATAAGCAAGAATCACAATTTTGTTAAGCCAATGGAGCAACCATACGTAATTTTATATATGAAAGTTTATAAATTAATATGTTTGATTTTCGTTCCGTTTTTATCTGCTATTAAAGGATAGTTTTGTCCTTTCTCTTGTATTTTTATTTTTCCTTTTTTCCTGCCAGCTGGAGCTTTTGTTGTTGGGCCTCTTTGCTTTTTAATGAGGTGTTGCCTTTTGTTTTAAGCATGGGGAAATGAAGTCATCTTCTTGAATAAAGAAATTTTCTCCAGATTAAAGTTCCTTTTTCGTGCATTTGAGATGGTATCAGAGAGCTTGATGTCAAACGACTGACGATCCATGGATTCTTCTTCCAGAGAAAAGATTGATAGTCTTCCTTCGTCTTTTTCCCCTAATTTTCTATTACCAAACCCTAGCAATGCTTCTTCCATTTTGAAATTAACTGATTCCAATTACCTCGCCTGGAAATTTCAAGTTCAATTCGCGATTCAAGCCCACGGATTAGAAGATCATATCAAAGATGGAACCAAGATTCCCAGTGAATTTCTTCCAAAAGACTCCTCAGACAAAGAAACCCCACCCATCCCGAACCCTTTATATTCAAAATGGCTTCAACAAGATAAGCTTCTCTCATCTTGGTTAATCGGCTCCATGACAGAAGACATAGTGACTCAAATGTTTGGCTGTACAAGTGCTAAACAAATCTGGGACGCTCTTGCTCAGACATTTGCCTCAAGAAACACGGCAAAAGTAATGCAATTTAAGACTGAACTCCAAAATCTCAAGAAGGGAGGTATGTCAATGAAAGATTATTTGGCCAAGGTAAAAGCTCTTATTAATTCTCTTGCTGCTGTTGGTCAGAGTATCTCTGATTCGGATCATGTTCTTTATATTCTATCTGGTTTAGGTAGTGAATACGAATCTATTATCTCTGTTCTTACTGCCAAATCCAAATCAAAACCCCTCCAAGAAGTATACTCTCTTCTTTTATCCACTGAAGTTCGTATTGAAAGACATACAACAACTTCTGATACTACTCTTCCGTCTGTCCATTTAACGACTTTTAAGCCGAACACTGATTCAAATGTTCATCCAAATTCTGGATCTCTGAAAAATCAAAGTAATGCTTCAAATGGATTTAGAGGTAGAGGGGGTAGAGGAAATAGAGGTGGTAGAAATTGGAATAACAATAATCGACCCCAATGTCAATTGTGTAGTAAGTTTGGTCACACTGCTGGGAGATGCTACTTCAGGTTTGATAAAACCTTTAATCCTTATAACAACCAGCCTTCTCAGCCATATAATCCAATCAATCCTTCTCCTTCCAATATTCACACTAGTTCTGCAAATCTAGCAACTTTGAGTCATGTTACTTCTGACTATCCGTCATGCTACAATCATCAGTACAACAGTGAAGTAAATTGGTATCCGGACACAGGCGCCACGAACCATGTCACAAATGACTTAAGCAACATGTCCATTTGTTCTGATTACAATGGTGGTCAACAAATTCGTATGGGCAATGGCACAGGTTTGTTCATACTCAACACTGGTTCCTCTGTTTTATTGTCTGCACATTCTTCTTCGAATAGATCTTTTCACCTTCACAATCTTCTTTATGTTCCTCAAGTTACAAAGAATTTAATAAGTGTTAGTCAATTTACTAAAGATAATAAAGTTTTCTTTGAATTTCATCCCTCAATTTGTTATGTGAAGGATCAAGTCAGTGGAAAAATTCTTCTTCAGGGACAACTCAGTGATGGTTTATACAAGTTCTCTATGACTATTGCTTCTTCTACTTCAATGACTTCAAATTCTTCTGAAAATTCTACACTCGAGGCATATATGGCTGCTCAAGCGCCCGATTCTTCCTCCACAGCAATAAATTCTCCTGCCTTTGATTCTTTTAGTTTATGGCATTGTAGATTGGGTCATGCTGCTTTTCCTCTTACTTCTCAAATTTTGAAATCTTGTAATATACATTCCTCTAGTAATAAATACATTCCAAATTGTCATGCTTGTGCTCGTGGTAAAATTCATAAACTTCCTTTTTCTCATTCACAAACAATTTATGATAGTCCTTTACAACTTATTGAATCAGATTTGTGGGGCCCTTCTCCTTTCCCTTCTGTTAATGGCTTTAAATATTATATTTCATGTTGGGAATTGGGAGTGCAACCAAAGTCCCACATTGGCTAGACAAGGGGATGATCATGGGTTTATAAGGGAGGACAAGTATCTCCATTGGTATGAGGCCTTTTGGGTGGAACCAAAAGCAAAGCCATGAGGGCTCATGCCCAAAGTGGACAATATCATACCATTGTGGAGATCTGTGTCGTGTCCTCGTCCCTTAACAAGTGGTATCAGAGCTAGACCCTGACTTAGCCATGTCGGTAGAATCCCCGGGTGTTGAACAAAGAATTTGTTAGCCTTGAAGATCCGTAATCTGGCTCTAAGAGTAAACTCCTCCCTATGAAAGGAGATATGGATCGATAGAATCCGTAATCTGGCTCTAAGAGCAAACTCCTCCCTATGAAAGGAGATATGGACGGATAGAATCCGTAATCGGGCTCTAAGAGCAAACTCCTCCCTATGAAAGGAGATCTGGACGGATAGATGTCTGTGTGAGGGAAGGCTTGTCTGTGGTACTTTGTTCGAGGGGAGGATTGTTGGGAATTGGGAGTGCAACCAAAGTCCCACATTGGCTAGACAAGGGGATGATCATGGGTTTATAAGGGAGGACAAGTATCTCCATTGGTATGAGGACAAGTATCTCCTTTCTAGATGACTATTTGAAGGGAGGCTCGTTTGTCTTGTTAAGGGACGAGGACACGACACAGATCTCCACAATGGTATGATATTGTCCACTTTGGGCATGAGCCCTCATGGCTTTGCTTTTGGTTCCACCCAAAAGGCCTCATACCAATGGAGATACTTGTCCTCCCTTATAAACCCATGATCATCCCCTTGTCTAGCCAATGTGGGACTTTGGTTGCACTCCCAATTCCCAACAATCCTCCCCTCGAACAAAGTACCACAGACAAGCCTTCCCTCACACAGACATCTATCCGTCCAGATCTCCTTTCATAGGGAGGAGTTTGCTCTTAGAGCCCGATTACGGATTCTATCCGTCCATATCTCCTTTCATAGGGAGGAGTTTGCTCTTAGAGCCAGATTACGGATTCTATCGATCCATATCTCCTTTCATAGGGAGGAGTTTACTCTTAGAGCCAGATTACGGATCTTCAAGGCTAACAAATTCTTTGTTCAACACCCGGGGATTCTACCGACATGGCTAAGTCAGGGTCTAGCTCTGATACCACTTGTTAAGGACGAGGACACGACACAGATCTCCACAATGGTATGATATTGTCCACTTTGGGCATCAGCCCTCATGGCTTTGCTTTTGTGCTTCATCATAAAAACCCAAGTCATTCTTGAGTAGTCATCAATGATAGACAGAAAATATCTACTACCTCCAATAGATTCAACTTGAGAAGGACCCCAACAATCAGAGTGAACATAATCAAGTGTTCCCTTCGTACTGTGAACACCCTTTGGAAACTTACTGCGATGAAGCTTTCCAAACACACAATGCTCACAAAATCCCAGATCCTGCACCTTGTGTCCACAAAGAAGATCTCTCTTTGACAAAATTTGCATCCCTCTTTCACTCATATGACCAAGTCTCATATGCCACAGCTTAGTCATATCATCTCTGCGAACTGTAGAGGATGCAACAGCAGCAAAACCAGTCAGCGTAGAACCTGCCAGATAATACAGAGTTCCACGCTTGACACCTTTCAGAACCACCTTGGAACCCTTACAGACATGAGTAACTCCACCTTCACCTCTGAAACTGAAACCCTTACTGTCTAAAACACTCAAAGATATCAGACTCTTGGTCATTAGTGGAACATGTCTAACCTCATCCAAAGTGCAGAAAAAACCATCATGTGTCCGTATCCTGACTGAGCCTATCCCGACTACCTTACAGACAGCGTTGTTAGCCATAGTGACATTACCACCATCTACCTGCTGATAAGTCGAAAACCACTCTCTATTTGGACACATATGATACGACGCCCCAGAATCAAGAACCCACAGATCTTTAAGACACGGTTCTTCATTTACAGCTAGGGCTAAGTCATCATCTGAATCAGTATTAGCTTCTGCCACAGCAGCAGAACCTTCCTTCTTTTTATACATATTACCCTTCCTTTTACAGTCATATTTCCAATGCCCCTTTTCTTTACAGTAATTACAGATGTCATTCGCTCTAGGATTAGCTTCATTAGGCTTCGAATTCTTACCATTGGACTTCTTTCTACCAGATTTCCTATGTCCCTTACTACTCGAAGCAACCAACCCAGATGCCTGATTTTCTGTAACCGAACTTGCTACTTTATGACGGACTTCTCTAGTCAGAAGGGCAGTTTTTACTTCTTCTAGAGACAATTTATCTTTACCACTAATAAAAGAATCTACAAAATTCTCATACGACAACGGCAAAGATACTAACAGAATCAAAGCAGCATCCTCATCATCTACCTTAACCTCAAGATTACGTAGATCTAACAGAATAGAGTTCAACTGGTCTATGTGATCTCTAAGGGGCGTACCTTCCTGCATTCGCAAACTGAACAGACGTTGCTTCAAGAGCAACTTCTTAGTCAAAGACTTCGTCATGTAGAGGCTCTCGAGCTTAGACCAGAGCCCGGCGGCAGTATCCACATTCGCGACCTCGATGATGACGTCATCGGCCAGACATAACATAATCGTGGAATGGGCCTTCTCCTCCAAGGTTTTCCATTCTTCTTCATCAGCGTCCGCCTTCTTCGTACCAGACAGCGGCGCCCATAATCCCTGCTGCTTTAGCAGAGATCGCATCTTGATCTGCCACAGACCAAAACTGTTCCTCCCGGTGAATTTGTCGATCTTCACGTTCATAGCTGACATCCTTGTACGCTTGAAAAACTGTTGCGGAAAAACACGAAACCGAGGCTCTGATACCACTTGTTATGACGAAAACAGTAACAACGTAACAAGAACGAAAGGGCGAAGAGAAACAACACACAGATATACGTGGTTCACTAACAGTGTGTTAGCTACGTCCACGGGCAGAGGGAGAGAACGATCTTATTATGTGAGGAGTATTCAGAATACAGAGAGATTAGGGCAAAGAATAGGTTAAGAGGGTTTATATATGGCACCACTCTTAACCCTAACATAATAGGCCCAAAATAAAAGCCCAAAACGGAAATATCACATCTAATCCCTATACATAATTTAGCTTAGGGGGCGTTGCCCCCGAACCCCCACCGGGCGCTTCGCCCCTGGACCCCGACTCGCTGACCGGGCAGCGAGACCCCCGTACTGGGTCGTTCGGAGCGCTTCATATCAGATTCAAGGCATATCAACATTTCATTTGTTGATGTGTATTCTCGATATACTTGGATTTATTTTTTGCACTCGAAGTCTGAAGCCCTTAGTTGTTTTATTCAATTTAGAACACATGTGGAAAAATTACTTAATACATCCATTAGGTCTATACAAACTGATTGGGGGGGAGAGTTTCGTTCTTTTGCTTCCTATCTTAAAACAAATGGTATAACTCATCGCATCACTTGTCCTCACACGTCTGAACAAAATGGGATAGTGGAGCGTAAACATCGTCATATTGTTGAACTCGGATTAACCTTAATGGCCCATTCTTCTATGCCTCTCACATATTGGGATGAAGCTTTTTCCACTGCCATCTTTTTAGTTAATCAACTTCCAACTACTGTTCTAAATAACATAAGCCCTTTTGAAAGCCTCTTTCGCACTAAACCAAATTATAAGACCTTTAAAGTCTTTGGATGTCTTTGCTTTCCTTATTTAAGACTTTTTAATAGTAACAAACTTCAACTTCGCTCTTCTCCTTGTGTCTTTCTAGGTTATAGTGGTCAACATAGAGGTTACAAATGTCTTGAATTATCTTCCAATAAGATGTTTATATCCAGGCATGTTCTTTTTGATGAGTTTAGCTTTCCTTTTGCAAGAAAACAGGTTATGGAGCCTACTGTCTTGCCCATATCTTCTGCTTCAATTTCTCTTCCTCTTCTTGATTCTACTTCTAATGTTACCAACTATTCTAATCCTACTACCTCTGCTGAAAATACTAACACTAATGCTTCTATTCCTTTAACTCAGATCAATGACACATTTCATCCCTCTTCTACCACAGAAGTAAATTATCCTCTTTCTTTGGCTCATGCTAGTGAAACATCTCATCATTCTTCTAACATTGCTTCTACTGATGTTATTTTGCCATCCACAGATTCTATTTCTGAACCTTCTTCTCGTTCTTAAACTTAACCTCTAGTAACATTACCAATTATCATCCAATGGTTACTCGAGCCAAAGCTGGAATTCATAAACCTCGCATTCTTTTAACTGAATATCTAGAATATGAACCTCCCTCGGTAAAAGTAGCCTTAAAGTGTCCTCATTGGACTCAAGCTATGAAGGATGAGTATAATGCCCTCATTAAAAATGCTACTTGGGATTTAGTTCCGTGTCCTCAAGATAAAAAAATTATTGGGTGTAAATGGATCTATAAAGTCAAACGAAATTTTGATGGATCCGTGGCTCGTTATAAAGCCCGTTTAGTCGCCAAAGGATTCCATCAGAGTGCTGACATTGACTATACTGAGACTTTTAGTCCTGTTATTAAACCCACCACGATTCGTATTCTTCTTACCCTGGCTCTTGCAAATAAATGGATTATGTGTCAGTTAGATATTAACAACGCTTTTCTTCATGGTCTTTTAACCGAAGAAGTTCTCATGGAGCAACCTCCTGGCTTCATTATTCCACACCCTTCTTCATCGGTCCCTTTGGTTTGTAAATTGAAAAAGGCTTTATATGGTCTTAAACAAGCACCTCGTGCTTGGTATGATAGGTTAAAAAAATTTTTAATTCAACTTGGCTTTATTAACTCTACAGCAGATACATCTTTATTCATGAAAACTTCTAATAATATTTGTATTTATATTCTTATCTATGTTGATGACATGCTTATTGTTGGTTCTTCTGCTTCTGCTATTAATGATTTAGTTTTAACCTTACATAGTACCTTTGCTTTGAAAGATTTGGGTTGCTTAAATTACTTTCTTGGTGTAGAGATGAAATATACTTCTACTGGTGGTTTATTTTTATCTCAAACAGCCTATATCAGGGAACTTCTTGATCGAGCCAACTTTCTTGAAGCCAATCCTATCTCCACCCCTATGGTTTCAACCTCTATTCTCTCGGCCAGGGGGGGAGAATCCTTTTCTGACCCTCGTTTTTATCGCAGCATTGTCGGTGGCCTGCAGTATGTTACTTTAACTCGTCCTGAACTTGCATACTCAGTTAACAAGGTGTGCCAATTCATGCACTCTCCTACCACCAATCATTGGCAAGCTGTGAAGCGAATTTTGCGCTATTTGAGAGGTACTCTTAACCTTGGTTTACTTCTTAAACGTCCTAACAATCTCCTTTTGCAGGGCTTTGCAGATGCAGATTGGGCTTCAGACCCCGATGACAGGAAATCCACCTCTGGGCATTGCGTATTCTTTGGGGGCAATTTAATCACATGGGGAGCAAAGAAGCAGCAAATCATTTCGAGATCCAGTACTGAAGCGGAATTTCGTTGTTTAGCTAATGCAGCAACTGAGATATTGTGGATAAAGTCTCTCTTAAATGAGCTTCAAGTATCCTCTCCCTCTATTCCCATCCTTTGGTGTGATAACATTAGTGCTGTTCATCTTAGTGTGAATCCGGTTCTTCATTCGCGCACCAAGCATGTAGAGTTAGATATTTACTTTGTTCGTGATCTCGTTCTTCAAAAGAAATTGGCCGTTCAACACCTCCCTGCCTCAGCTCAAGTAGCTGATATATTTACTAAGCCTTTGTCTTCATTGTCTTTCTCTCAGATTCGGACCAAGCTGAATGTTGTTGATCTTTCCACCATTAGCTTGAGGGGGGGTATTAAAGGATAGTTTTGTCCTTTCTCTTGTATTTTTATTTTTCCTTTTTTCCTGCCAGCTGGAGCTTTTGTTGTTGGGCCTCTTTGCTTTTTAATGAGGTGTTGCCTTTTGTTTTAAGCATGGGGAAATGAAGTCATCTTCTTGAATAAAGAAATTTTCTCCAGATTAAAGTTCCTTTTTCGTGCATTTGAGATCTGCATTTCTGCCGATTTTTCCGTTATTTATCCACAAATTTTCCGCATTTTTTCATCCCCTCTGTGTTTTTTCTTGTTCCTGTACGATATATTGTTAAAACTATATTTTGCTGATATTTTTTATATTTCTGCCATAAATAAATTGCTAAAAAAGATGGTAACCCCCATATCTCTATCGGATCCTCGAGATTTTCGATATATCAACGATATTTCGCGATATGTTCATCTTGGCTTGCACATTGTACCAAATAATCACTTTCTAATCTAATTAACATGTGACATCAATATTGTAATAGAAATATTACTATGATAGATATTTGTTAGAGAGAAGAAGAAGATAAAAGTTACTATAAAAAAAAACAAAAAAGAAGATAAACGTTTAAGGATGTAAACAAATCTTTTTAATGTTCAACGACAAATAAACACGACTATAAATTTTAGAGACTAAACATATAATTTAACCTTTTATTTTTCTTTTAAAGTTTAGTTTGGATCTTATTTGGATTCAAAATTTTAAAACATTTGGTATTAGTACTTGAACTTTATTATTTTTTTAAAAAGCCATTGTTGTTTTTTGTAATTAAATACTTAAATTATAATTTGCACACTATTATTATTTAGGTTAAATTATTGAAAATACCCCTAAAGTATGAGGTTGGTTTCAATTATACTCCTCAACTTTCAAAAGTTTGATTTTAGCCCTTGAAATTTGAAGTTTGTTTCAAAACGACCCTTGAAGGTTTTTTTTTTCATCAAATTCATGGACGGAAAATGAAATGTTCGCATATGTATTGTTGCTTATGTGAACATATTTGAACATATACGTGGAAAAAAAATAATGTTGATGGCAAAATCTGGCCAAGCAACTCACCTGACCTTCACGTGACACCAACAGTGAATTTGTTGAAGACAGGGAAGATGTGACCTGCAAATATGGAGCAAACACTGCACACTGGTGTGGTGCTTGCCACACACACTTCAATGCTTAAGTCAGTAATCGGAGAGAATATGAGCAAAACTCGAGAGCTAGAGGAAGAGAAGAGAGAGTTTAGAGAGTAGTTTCCGGATCCCCACTCTAAGGTTGAAGAATGGTTTATATACATTTTCCTTTTTAGGGTTTCTAGGCGTTGGAAGATTATTCGGGTTGAACCAGGTTGAACCGGGGCAACCAAAGGACTCCAAGGATCGAGCGGAGGGGAGGAGACTCAGCCTTTGGGCCGAGGCAGACCACATGGCCGAGGCAGACCACATGGCCGAGGCCGAGCATGGGGTTGGGCCAAGGCCCAATCCTTTCGACCTTGGCCCAACCCTATGGCCTATTTCCCCTCTGGGGTCCATTTCTTGGCCTGCCTTCGATTTCGTGTCGTGTTGTCCTTGTATGCTCATTGAATTCCGAAATGGTCCAGAATTACCTATAACAAACAATACAAGCAAATATGCAAGCACATCATTATTTTTTGTCCATAAATTTAATGAAAAATATCTCTAAAGGGTTGTTTTAAAACAAACTTCAAACTTCAAGGGTTAAAATGCCTTTGAAAGTTCAGGGGTACATTTGAAATTAACTCCATAGTTTGGGAGTAGTTTTAATAATTTAACCTACTATTTATTTAGGTAAATAGTAGATGTATATAGCAACAGGTATTTGAAGTCATATGAATTAGGTTAAGTGTCAAATTTCCAAACATATGTG
This sequence comes from Luffa aegyptiaca, assembly GCA_017139565.1. Classification (NCBI taxonomy): domain Eukaryota; kingdom Viridiplantae; phylum Streptophyta; class Magnoliopsida; order Cucurbitales; family Cucurbitaceae; genus Luffa; species Luffa aegyptiaca. Next base: position 31,109,855 of record CM029398.1, on the reverse strand, counting down.
GGTTCTAGCTAATTGATTAATGAAAATTTTCAAAAAGGCTTACATACTTCTTTTTCTTTTAACAAAGTTTATAGACAAAAACAAAATATTTATTTTCAATGTGTGGATGACTAATTACCAAATAAGAGAAGCATGAAAGTTTTGGAGATTAAAGTAGGGTTTAAGCCAATTTTTAATTATTCCGTTTATTGTATAAAAAAATCATTGGAAAAAATACACTTTTAGTCCCTGATGTTTGGGTTAGGTTTCATTTTGGTCCCTTAGTTTTCAAACTCAACAATTTAGCCCCTGAGATTTGGATTTTGTTACATTCTTGGTCCCTCCGTCAAATTTTCTGTTAAACTCTCATGGAATGTGCGACATCATTTTTTTTATTAAAAAATTATTTTCTTAATTTTAAAAATAAAATAATAATAAATTAATTTAAAAAAATATATTTATTATTATTATTCCTTTTGTTCTTCTCCATTATCCTTCATCTTCATCATCTCCCTTCTTCAACCTTAACCCTACTGACGACCGGTCGGCCGGTGGCGACTAACTTTTTTTTTTCCTCTTATTCTCTTATTTTCTTCTTCTCCTTCCTTCTTCCTTCTTGTCTTTCTATTTTTTATTTTCTTTTTAAAAAAATTGAAGAACTGAAAATCAGATTTGGAACCTTCTCTTTCACAATTGAAGCTCTCTTCCCCTTCTTTTTTTTCCTGCGATTTTCTTCTTCCTATCCAAGAATTCTCGCCATCGGCCAGCAGTCCCTTCCTCCTTTGAGCATCATCATCGGTGTGTAGCAGCTCAGTCACGAACAACAAATCTAAGTTTTCTCTTTGCACCCTCAGTCGCGAGCAACAGCAACTCATCGACCAAAAACCCAGATCTAGGTTTTCTCTCGGCCAAAAATGGCCGTAGTGGCCCTCACCCTCAACTTCCCCATTCGGTTGCTTCTCTCCTTGTCTGCGAACGAAGTGGCGTGCGGCTCGTGATCAAGTGGTGTGTGGCTGCGACGACTGCAACAGATCTGCGTCTGGATGGATCTGGATCTGGACGGCTGCGACTTGTGTGCGGCCACCGGCCGCTGCCGTCGATGTGTGTTCCAGATTTGCACATTCTTCATTTTTTTTAACAATGAAAGAAGAAAGGAGTAGAAGGAAAAGGGAAGAAAAATAAGAAAAAGAAGGAAATGAGGAAGAGGGAAGAAAAAAAAATGTCCCCGACGGCGACGGTCGACGGTCGGTGGCTAGAGGCAGTGGTGGCTAGATTAGGGTTTGAGAGTTGTGGGGAAGAAGATTGAGGAAGAAGATGGAGAGAGAAAAAAAGAAAAGAAAAAAGAAAAAAATAATAATAATAAAATATTTAATATATTATATTATTTTAAAAAATTTTAAAATATATTTTTTTAAAATAAAAAACTAATGCCACGTCAACAATATGTTAACATTTAATGAAAAAATTGACCGAGGGACCAAGAGTGTAACGAAATCCAAACCTCAGGAGCTAAAATATCGAGTTTGAAAACTCAGGGACCAAAATGAAACCTAACCCAAACCTCAAGGACCAAAAGTGTATTTTTCCCAAAATCATTTAATGCATTGCCATTAATGTATCAATAAATTATTTTAACAAATTCTAATGTTTATGTACTTTTATTTTTGTAATCAAGTTCTTACATGGATTCCTTTCCAAAAAAAAAAAAAAAAAGTTCTTACATGGATTAGTGCTTGATGGAGTAAGTTTTATTTTATTTTATTTTCGTCATTGAAGCTACATAAGTAAGATTTATTTTTTATTATTTTAATTCCTACATGAATAACAAGTGGTGGCTCTTGGATGAATTTAGATTGTTATTAAATAGTCATTAAAAATTTAACAGGAAGAAGTAACATTAATTTTAAAACATAATTTAGAGAGTAAAACAATTTTAAATTAAGGCACCAACAATAAAATGTTTAGTACTCGAAAAAAAAAACAATAAAATGTTTAAAATTTTTTAGAACAAAATGAAATAAGAAAGTTTTAGACTAAAATGGGATTTAAACGTAATACAAGAAAAGAAAAATACATAGTGTTAAAGGTAATTTTAGACCACATCGACGCACAAGGAGCTGACGAGGACAATCGGGCAGAGGTAGGATCGGAAAACCTACCCAGAGGAAGACCAGACCAAAGGGTCGAGCCAACATGGCCCGACCCATATGGTCGCCGAGGCCGACCATTAGGGCCGCTTGCGCGGGTCGAGCTTGGTCACCTCCTTTCAGTCCCTGATGCCCCGGATCGCCCCGGTTCCGCCTGGTTCGTCCCGAAACACCTCCGAATTCCTAAAAACCCTAGGAGGATGAGCAGGTATTAAAACCCCTCTTCATCATTGAAGAAGGGTTCCAAAACTTTATTCTCGACTTCTCCCCTTACTTTCTAGCGTCTCCTCGATTTTCTGACTTAGGCATCGGAGGCGGTGTGACCTACACCACACCGGTGTGCAACGGTTTTTTGTTGGTTTTGCAGGTCACGTCTTCCCCAGCTTCTACAAATTCACTGTTGGTGTCACGTGAAGGTCAGGTGAGTCCTCTGTCCGGATTTTGGCATCAACACATAGTATTTGTAGATGATAATTAGTGAAGTTTTTAAAATATAATTTTGGTCCTTCACAATTGTTTTCCATTATAATTTGGTCACTAACCTTAAAAATTATTGAAGGTAAAAATGCTAAAATCTAGGGACTAAAGAATGATTACTCTTTCATTCGGTTTGTGGATTCGATCTTTTAAATATCTACTTTAGTTCCATAACATTAAAAAAAAAAAAAAGATAACTATTTGTTGCTATTTTGATATCAAATTTCACTCTATTGAATACTTACCTTAGCAAACTTATCTATTTATGTCAAACCATTAGTACACATATATAAAGACACATCATCCATATATTAAACAATTAATGGTATAATGACGATAAAAACTAAGGTCCCGTGATAGACGACTTGTCGAAGGTCGTATCAAATAAATTTATATTCATCGGTTCCTAGCTACCTTGCAGTAGAAATGGTCGAAGTCGAACACAAGGAGAAACCAAATTAATTAAATTAACTTAAGGTTTTTCGATTAGTAACCGGAGGGGGGATTGGCATGGAAGAAGATTTGCGGATGAACAAATGAAAATGCAAGAAATTAAATTACCAAATTTAAAATAACAGAAAAATAAAAGGATGGGTTGACTAATCTTACCTCGGGATTGCACAATTGGTTATCCGAATTCAGTTTGGCAATTCCAAATCATAGACTCTCTTTATTAACAAATTATTAGCTAATTGTCTAACTGCCCACTGGAAAAGCTCGCGGGATTAATGATCCCAATTATTTTCTAATCCGACAAAAGCATCGAGGCTAGAACCTAATTAAAAATCTAATCAATGACGTCTCACTAATTAGAATTTAATCGCACTAAGGCGGTGGAACATTAGATAGAATGCATAAATCAGAAAAAAAACCTAAATTCATATGATTCTAAGCCTTAACTCCTAAATCTATCATGCAATTTTGACCAATTGGGATTATTCGCTACCAATTCTAGCAAAGCAATTGATTCAAACAAAATAGGTTGTCAATCTAAAGATTCAAGCCAATTGTAATACAAACTGGAATTAAGAACACAATTAAACTATAATTCTATGAAATCTTAAATACAAGGTCTCAAAGGAATGCCAAACTTACATTCGGAGTCCCCAATTACGACGATCTACACTTAGCCGGACATTGCAACGCTCCAACTAAGCGTCGGGGCTTGATTAGCCACCTATATCTAAAAACTAATCTAATCTAATGCAAATACAATAAAATTTGACAGAATACAGAGAGAATTGAAGAGCTGCGGTGGAAATCAGAGGAGAAATAAAACCTAAAACATGAAAAAAAAACAACTTTTATATCATCACAGTGGCGTCGAGACGCTAGGCACAACGTCTCGACGCTGATGGTGTCTAGATGCGCCTCTGGTTTACGTAGCATCGAGATGCTCTGAGAGTAGCGTCTCGACACTACCCCCTCGGAAAAATGGCTAAGTTTTGGTCCTTGTTTGATTACCAAAATGTCCTTCTTGATCTCGAGAACTCCAAAATGACCTATAGATCAATAAGACTCAAGATTAGTCAATTTTCACAAATAATAACGTTAGGATAAACAAGATTTACAAAAAAAATTAGCACTAATTTGGTGCTATCATCCCGTTTGATAACCATTTGGTTTTTGAAAAATATGCTTGTTTTCTTCCAATTTCCTTAGCATGGCTTTCATCTTTGTCAAGTACACATTTGAATTCCTAGCCAAATTCCAAAAACAAAAACAAATTTTTGAAAACTATTTTTTTTTTTAGTTTTAAAAAATTGGTTGGGTTTTGAAAACATGAGAAGAAGGTATTAAAAAAACATAGAAACTTGTAGGTGGAAGTAGATGTTTATAAGCTTAATTTTCTAAAACCAAAAACCAAAGTTATCAGACGGGGCCTAAAATACATGAAGCAATCTCACTTTCAAAGTATTTACTTCTTGAGAATTGTTGATCTGTGACTATTTACAATCGCTACCACAACACAGTTCAACTTGACTTGACACTAACCCCTGACCATTTATATTCAAGGTTTTGAATCTACCCATACCAACCTTTGACCATTTATACTCAAAGTCTTTGATAACATATTTCTTAATTCATTTGGCTCTGCAATGACAATTTGAAGGAAGAAGAAAAGACATCCATTCCACTAGGATTGCCTGAAAATAGCTGGTTTACTAAATAAAGAAGACACAAATCAGACGAAAATCTTCCAAGTCATTGAGGAAGCTAAAATGTTAGCTGTAAAAGGGAGGGTGCTATCAATCAAACACATTGGAAGAGATCACAACTAACTTAGCCAGTTCGGAAAGTTAGAATTAGGGGTGTAAAAAGTTCGGGTTGGGTCGGTTGTACGGACAAACCGACCCGACCCGACACATGTCGGTCGTACGGACAAACCGACCCGACTAGACCCGAACCGATTGGGTCGGGTCAGGTCGGGTCACCTTCCTTTGATCGAATCAGAATCCCAAACTCATGCTGCAACACCGAAAATCGTGAATGGGTCCATGCGTTTGTAAGAGGTACTGCAGCTTTACTCCTGCTAATCGCGAATGGAGTCGTCGACAACTTCACGAATCTGGAAGTGAGAGAGGGGCTTGCTTCACAGATCTGGAAGTGAGAGAGGGAGAGAAATAAAGAGAGTATCGGGAGGGAGAACGAGAAACTGAGAGGAACAAATACCCAAACCCGCTCACTGTCGCTGCTTGCCGTCGCCGATCACTTCACTTGCCGGAGGAGATGCGGTTCAGGTGGAGGAGACGAAGACTGAGTAAACGTGGGAAAGAGTCTTAAAAAATAAGAGGCGCGACTGAGTAAACGTGAAGAACGATGAAGAGGTGACTGACGGACATAGAAGAAGAAGATGGAGGAGGGAAAGAGGCGCGATGGAAAGTCGAGAACCGAAACTAAACCCTAAATTTTCTATTTAAACTAAAAGTCGAGAACCGAACCGAACCGAGTCGGTTCGATTCGGGTTTGTCTGGTTATATGTAAAAACCGAACCGAACCGGTTCGGTTCGATTCGGTTTTGTTCACCCCTAGTTAGAATATAGTCTCTATGATTTTAAAATTAAAATTGTCCCCATGATTTCATAACATCTCATTAAATAGTTCATGTCATTAAAAGTCAGATTGAATATGTGGCTATTAGAAGCCATTAACAGATTAAGTACATGGCAAGATAGAGATGCAATTCTAACTGATTGAGTATGCAATAAGGATTATTTAATGAGGCTTCATCGAAGGGCTTAAATTTTAATTTGAAATTATAAAGATTAAATTTTAGCTTTCTTCCAATCACAGTGATCAAATATGTAATTTAACAAAAAATGAATTAAAATTTTTAAAAATCACTTTTGGGCCCTAAACTTTGATTTGTAAGGATTTAGTCTCTATACTTTCAATTTTGTAACAATTTAATCTCTAAACTTTCATATTTAACAATTCATTTTTTTGTGATTTGTTTGCGAAAAAGATTAAATTGTTACAAATTTGAAAATATACTCATTAAAGTTAGATTAAAGGATTACAAAATCGAAATTAAAGAAACTAAATTATTACAAATAAAAATTTCAAAGACTAAATTGTTAAGTTTAGGAACAAAAAATGATTTTTTAACCATTAAAAAGAAAAAAAAAAGGGAGGTGAAAATTGGAAAGATTCTAAATTGGGTTTTATGGTACAAGAAACTAGAAAGGTATGATGAGCAGAGGGGATGGCCCACAAAATGGAGTTGCAGTTTGCAGGCTACAAGTGGGAAAAAAAGAACACGGTTTAATTTAATATAATTTTAATAATAGGTTTGCGTGTGGGACCCACTCTCTCACTTGACTTGGTCTTAAAGGCTCTGTTTGGACAACGTTCATTTCTTCACATTTGTTCCCCCTTCCTTTAAACATGACCTCCCCATTTGCAAACCCCTTGCCTGCTGTCCTACGACTTTCTAACACACCTTTAATTTTAAGTGGGCCCTTTATATTTTTAGTATTTTTCTAATTTGACTTCCATTATTTGCAAATTTTTAATTTGAACACTTACAATTGGACCTTTTTCAACTCTTACCTTTTTCAACTCTTACCTTTTTCCCATGCTTAATGTTAGTTCTATTACAACTAAACTTCTAAGCTTTCTTTCAAATAGATATATGAACTTTAAACAATGTTTAATGAGTTTTTGAACTATCGACTTTTTATTTAATAAATCCTTCAACTTTAAAAAATGTTTAACAACTTCATAAATTTAAAATTTTGCATCTAATAAGTTTCTAACTTCAATTTTGTGTCTTATAGACTCTTGGCCTATTCGACATTTTTTTTAAAAAAAAAAATCACGAACGTAATGTCTTATTGGACACCAAATTCAATTTTATGTCTAATAGATTCGTTAATTTTGGAAAAAAAATTTGAATATGACAAGAGCCTATTAGACACATGATTGACACTTTAAGAACCTATTTGATACTTCTAAAGTTTAGGGATCTATTAGATATAAAATTGAAAGTTCAATATTCTATTATGATTTTTAAAATTCAGAGATTAAACTTGTAATTTAACCTTAATATTAAAATTTATTGGTGATAACCTTACATGACATGATGCTTAATGATTTTTTGTTAAATTATCAAAATTACCCCTGAACTGTAGAGTTGGTTTCAATTATACTCCTGAACTTTGAAAATTTTAGCCCTTGAAGTTTAAAATTTGTTTCAAAACGACTCTTGAAGGTTTTTTTCGTTAAATTTATGGACAAAAACTGACGTGTTTGCATATATATTGTTCAAACCAACCCCATAGTTCAAGGATATTTTTGATAATTTAACCATGTTTTTTTAGTTCAACTATGTGAGGTGAATATTCGAACCTCTAACCTTTAATTTAAGGTTATAGCGCCTTATCTAATTGAACTATGTTGAAGTTAACCATCATTTAATGAATTAAGATGAATTAGATCACCAAGCTAAGAAAAAATGTAATTCCACTTTTAACATTTGAAGAAAGTGGCTATGAAAGTTTTGATTTCTTTTTCTCTTAGGTGGCACTTAGTCCTTCAATTAAATTTTGAATAACCAAATATTATTTCATTTAAGTTTATCATTAGTCCATTTTAAAATCCGCCAACAAAAATAAGTATTCGAAAACGTTAAATATAAAGGGTATTTTTTTTTTTTTTTGAGTTCAACAATATTTGGGGTGGGGAATTTAAATCCCAGACCTCCTAATCAAAAGTATATGTCAATTACCGCCGAACTAGTACACTTTGGCATATAAAAGGATAAATTGAAACTTATTAAATGAACTAAAATTGAAAAATTATTCCAACATTGGGGAAAAAAACATATATTTGGCCATTAAAGTGTGTTTGCATTTGCAAGTTCTATTTCTTGTAAGTAATTGAATTATAAGTACTTCAATAAAAGGTGCTCATTTTTTTTTTCAAAAAAAAAAAAAAGGTGCTCATTTTTTAAAAAAAGAATAAAAGGTGCTGGATAATAAATAAGTTTGATGTTTGATTCTATATTTTTAAAGGCAAGTACTTTGAAATGCTTTTTGGTTAAGTAATTGGGTCAAAAAACACTCTTTACCATGAGAAATTTTGACCAATCACAAATTACCATGTCATTGTTTTAAATTAATGACAAAATTATTATAAATGATTAAATTTGGAAACAATTATCAATTGATATGTGGATATGTGTCCAAAACATAATTTGAAGACAAATGTAGTCCTAAATTTTAAGGCCATATATATGTCTTCATTATGACCCTTGGATCGAATGATTAAATTTAAGAGGCAACTAGATAAATGACCATTTTTAATTGGACGTTTTGAAAAATGGTCATCTGATTTTTTTCATTTGAAAAATTGCCAATTGTTATATTTAGTAGGTCTTTTTTACCACGAATCAGACGAAAATGCCCGAAATGAAATCTAAATCTAGTGAACCGATAAATTCAAATACAACATAAATCCAATGAACTGATAAATTCAAATACAACGTAAATGTAGGAGAGAATAGATTTACACTCTAATTTAACACTACGAAAATCAATCAAATTCAAATTAACAAAGATAATAGATAAAAGTTATGTTAACCGTATAAATTAATAATGAAATTTTAAATTGAGAAATATAATACATCTCACATTTTTGGGAGGAAAAATAGAAGTAGGTTAAGAAAATACACTATATTCAAGAGGAAAAAACTCACCTGGGAAAACTGCAATTTCAACATTAGTGAGGACATGAAACATGCAATTTAATTGAAGCACATCAAATCAATTTAATGGTATCATCTACAAAAAAATTGGAAGCATTAGTTGGGTATTTTGATATTTAAAAAGCCTTACCAACTTTTGAACAAACTTTTCGATTGCTCCTCTTCTCACCTAAGTTTTCAATTCATATTTTTCTTCCTTCAAACCTATTTTGATTGGTTTCTTCTTCGATACATTGCCATTTTTTTTTCTTATTTTGAATCTATCTCCAATCAACGGTTGTTCACTTTGTATTCTTCTCCAATGACACTATTTCGACACGTTTGGGTTGAGGGAGGATTTGGAAAATCCGAGACCTAGAATAGTCATTTGAGAGAAAGGGCGATGAAGATGATATTTAGATAATTAAAAACTAAAAATCTAATCGTAAATTAAAAATGAAAATATTAAATTCCATTTAATCTTTTTGATTTCAAAATCTGAAATTAAATTTTGATAGATATGAGAGAAGATAGATGGTGTAAATCTAACATATTCCTTGATTGATGGGTGAAACGGTTTGATATCTTTTTGAATTAAATTAGATGGTGACTCCCTAAAAAATAGGTGTAGACAAAAAAGTGATTGAGGGGTATAATTGGAAGAATATTTGCTGCATGAATGTGTTTAAAAAATGGTTTAGCCTATTTCATTGAAAAAATCGGTTTGACCATTTTTCAAAAGTACACTGTGTATCTGACCATTTATAAGGATTTCCCTAAATTTAATTTGATCAAATTGAGTTGTATGGTACTTGAATAAAAATGTAAACAAAACCAATGGGATAGGCCCTAATCCAACAAAGTTCAAATCCAAATAGTTTGGCCCTGTAACGACCTGACTAAATAGGAAATTAAAACATGCTGAAGGTCGCTACTACATGCATGAAAACATAAAACTTTTGATACTTTAAAGCGTAAGAGACCAAAAGTAAAATCTTTATTTAACAAACTGGGCCCAAACTGAGAATCATTTTATAATAAAAACAGTAAAAAACATGATAGATAAATTTTCACAAAGTTGAAAATTTAGAACATCTAAAAGCATGAAACTAGAAAACTTGATCCTAGACTTCTCGGGACACGATTTGCAGCTGCATCCCATAGCCTAGCCAAATCACCGTCCTCGCCACTCGCCTGATGTCATCATGTACCACCTGAAAAGGAAAGTCATGTAGCATTGAGTGAGTATATAAGAATATACTCAGTAAGTAGTCCACTTAAAAGTTGAAACTGATAGCATGAAAAACTGTTAACATGAAACTTGACTTGGGTCTTAACATCATAGGTGTAACGTCCGTAATTTAAGGTAAATTTCAAATTTCCTTAGTTGGAGTTAATTTGGAATTAAGAGGAAATTTTCAAAAAAATTAAAAGGAGGGAAAATTGGTGGATTTTTTTTTATATTCAAGCTGGAGTGACATTTTCGTAATTATCGCGATGTTGAAGCCAAGTCAACCCAAAAAGTTGTCTTTAAAAGACTGCATGAAGCCCTAGAATGAGCCATCAAGCCAAGCCACTAAAACCCATCTTCTTTCCTCCTTCTCCACGTGAAGCAACCTTCTTCTTTTTTTTTTTTTTTCCGCTTTGTACCCGATCGTATAGTCGGACCAAGCTTCGTCTCCGGCACCTCCTCCGGCAAGCGACAGCAACAGCTACTCCTGGCGGTGTAGCGACCCACGGCAGCATGACGTCTGCAGCGACGTTCGGTTTCGGGCTGGTCGCGGCAGCGATTCTTCATCTGCAGCGGCGCTTCCAGCAACTCCGACGGCTCGGGTTCTCTTCCAGCGGGTCCTCGGTGGCGCGACGGTGGTGCGTTCGGCAAGGCAGTGGTGGAGCGACGACAGCATGCAGGCAGTCTTCGCGCGTGGGTGTCGTTTTTAGGGCGTTTTTCAGCAAGCTACAACAGTGGGTAAGACGGTACAGGCTGTTTCCGGCGGCGGCAGCGACGTTTCGTGCGATTTTCCAGCGAGATTAGAGCTTGGTGACGACTTGAGCGAGGGTTTTACTACCAGCAGCCATAGGTGATGTTTTAAGCGGATTATTGAACGATTTCGACATTGGGTAAGCTATATTGAAGGTTGTTTTGCTTGATTTTAGTTTTTAGTTTAATACCCATCCATTGATTAGTTTGTTCGACAAGTTCTCCGCTTAAATTCCGGCAAATCTTGAGTGGGTAATTGAGATTCAAGTTTATTAGGTTGGATTTTAAGGTTTAATTTAATACCCATTAATTTTGGTTATTGACTCAAGGTACCCATAGCGACAGGAGGTTGGATTTTGGCATTAGAGTGAAATTGGAACTCTCGACTCACAAGCTAAAGGTTTATTTGGCTTGCCAAAGTCTTTGAATCAAGAAGTTTTGAAAAAGGATTAGTTTGGGGTTAATTAAACTAAGGTAAGTGAACTTACTGTTGAACTTTTTAATTGGGTGCGCGTGTTTGATTTTCTAAAATTCTCGTGCTTATGAGTTGTTCTTGAAATTTATTATTATTATTAAAAGCATGAGAATTGTGCATGAAAATTTATTATTTTTAATTGAGTATGCGTTTATAAAAATTGTTGAAAGCACGAAATTTATTATTTTTGCTTACATTGTTGATGTTTGAAATATTTGATTGGTGGTCTCTCAAAATTCCATTAAAGGAATGAGTTTAAATTCCATTAAAGGAATAAGTTTTAAATTCCATTAAAGGAATGAGTTTAAATTCCATTAAAGGAATGAGTTTAAATTCCATTAAAGAAATGAGTTTAAATTCCATTAAAGGAATGAGTTTAAATTTAAATTCCATTAAAGGAATTATTTATGAGTTTAAGTGTACATGAAATTGATGTACATTCAGAGATGCCTACATAGGACTTAGAGACATGAAATTGATGTACCTAAGTTGAGGTTCGTGAAATTGACAACCTCGAGGTTTCGTGAAATTGACGGCCTCCGTAGGAGACACATGAAATTGATGTGTATAGGATATGCATGAAATTGATGTATACCATCTTTCATTAGTAAGTTAAAATAAAGTTTAAGAGCCACCAAAATTATATTTGATGTTTATTTTTTAAATGTTTTTAAAGCGTGACCCAACCTCAATAGTAGGGTCACTTTGCTGAGTATTTAAAATACTCATTCTTTTCAAAAATATTTTTTTCAGGTAAAGGCAAGGGCAGATGAAAGGCGATTGATGAGAATCCGATAAACAACCATGAGAGGACCTGGATTTCATATTTTATTTTTCTTCCGCTTTTAGAACTCTGTTTTACTTTATTTGAATTGTAAATTTGTTTTAAGAAAATTTCTAGAGGCCATGTACATTTATATTTTAGAAATTATTTAAGCATATTTAAAACCTTTGAAATTAGGGATCCCGAATAAATGTTTTGTTTTAAAGTTTTACTTAAATTAAGTGTTTATGTTTTAAAATATTTTTATTTAAAAAGGCCTCAAAAGCATGCATTGTCGTAACGGTCTCTTAAAGGCTTATTAAGAAGTCGGGTCGTTACAATAGGGACCTAACTGGAATCATTCATTCGGGTTTCTAACCCTAGGGCCATAACAGGGTACATGGAATGTTTCGTCTAGGGTGATTACCTATCCCCAACCTGTGTCAACTAGAGTGTTGCGTGGGTCAGTTGAGTAAGGCAAGTAAACTAGAGACTAGCTGGCAACTTCTAGCAGAACTACACCTATCCCAACACAACACCCCTGAATCATGAACATAAAATACGGTGGAGCAATCTGGTACACGTAAGCATGCCTGAGTGCCATCTGGCGCATGAAAACGTGCCTGCTAAGCCAACTATGGTATGACGTGGGTCAGTGATGTAAGGCAAAGTAAACTAGAGACTACCTGGCCTCCCTCTAGCAAAACTATACCTCTCACAACACTATACCTCTCAAACATAAGCTCAACACCGCCCTGAGACTGATAGAGCGCAAGATCCCGTGCATGAAAATTGAGCTCTAACAGTCGACTGATAGAACGCACGATCCCGTGCCTAAAATGGGGTTCTATCAGCCCTGAGCTGAGGAAAGAAATAAGCCTAGCTAACACAAGACTTAAGGATCCTTTAAGTCTACCTAAGGCCCTAAACGTGACTAAGGTCCCTATTCCAAGTCTATTCTCGATCATACATATGGTTCTCTAGCACATCACAACCAAGGGATATTACTAAGCTTAGCCCCATAATCACTATAGTGCTACCGAAAATTCGACATCATAACGACATACATATAGTCAGCCCCAAATTTTCTTATCACCTGGAAACAAGATAATACACTTTTATATTTAAAACTGCCCAACTACAAACATCCACAACACTCCCGGTACTCCGAACTTCTACAACCAAAACGAGTCAGATCTCGCATCCACAACACAACCATAACTTAACTAGACATTCATAACAAATCATAAGTTATCCAAACAAAACATGCTTCCAAATGAACCAAAAGATGCTAGTCCAAATAAAGGCAGTCTCAACATGCTACAATTATCTATAAAATTCACATACCTTCATCACGCCTCACAAGGAACCTCTTCATGCGTAAGTAAATCCAAAAGCAAAACTCAAGGCCTAAATCCAATTCATGCTAGCATATTAAATTCTCAAGGAAGATTAGTCTAAAGCATAAAACTTAATCTTATCAATTCCAACAGTCATGCAATGGGTCCAAAGCATGGAAATTGTCCAATAGCTACTGTTCAAACGTAACTTCGAAGATGGAGACACGTGGAATAAACAATATATTTGTATTGATGTAATATGCGTGTGGGTGTACAATCTCTAATGTTAATCCTCTGATTCTCTCTTGTGTGTGAATGTGTTTCACTCGAGGGCTGTAGCGCTTGTTCTCGAGTCCGAAGGTTCAATAGATTCTTGGAGCTTTTGAAGTCTTGGAGTCTTGAAGAGTCTGAAGGTTCAATGGATTCTTGAGGCTTTATTAGTCTTGGGCTTTATTAGTCTTGGGCTCAATTATTTAGTCTTGGGTCTGGTTCATATTTGACCCAAAACCATATGACCCAAATATTTAAAAGATCCAAATTTGATCCAAATAATTATTATTTTTTAATTAATTGGTCAAATTAATTAATTTGATCAAACTAATTTAATTTTAATTAATTGATCAAATAGAAATTTGGCTCTATAAACTTATAATTGGCCAACTTTGTCTTCAAATTAAATTTGGGACACATGTCAATTTATAATTGGTCCCAAATTTAATTATTTGTAATTTCGTCATTAATTTTAAATAATGACGTGGCAATTTGTGATTGGTCAAAATTTCTCCTTCAACAAATGCTCCCTTTTCGAGATTTATGCACAAGTTATGTGTGAGTGAATCTCGAAAAACATATTTTGGAATCAAAATGCAGAGCATTTGTTCTTGATTTTGATTCCATTTGATGTGTCAATTTAATCAAAACAAGAAGTCAATTCTTAGTTTTGATTTTTTTTCTTGCTTGACACGTATTTTATGCCAATTAATCAAAATTTGAATTTTGGACAAAATCTTGATTTTCTTGTTTGGCGGCAACTTTAATTTGAACTTAAGTTTGGGACAAAATTTTGATTATGCCCAAACTTTAATTTAAGTAAATTTAAGATTGCATCCAAAATTTGGTGGGAATTTGAAATAAAATTTTCATATGGAACTTAGAAAATTTGATTTGGGATAATAGTTGAATTATACTCAACTTCAATTTAATTCAATCTAAATTAATTTAGGAGTCTACCCAATCAATTTGAAGTTATCTCCCAATTTGATTTAAATCAAATCTCATACTTTTGGGTTAAAATTTGAATCAAAATCCCCCAACTTTTATCTTTCAATTTGATTTAAATCAAATCTCATATCTTTGGGTTAAAATTTGAATCAAAATCACAAAATTGATGAAGATTGTCGTTGGAGATAAGATTTGATTTCACCACCTGTCTAGACTAGTAACTTTGATGACTGTAGTTTCCTGCAGGGGTGGTCACCACGGTCGTCATCAACTTCACTTGCAGTGATTTCACCACCTGTCTAGACCAGTCACTTTGATGACTGTAGTTTCCTGCAGGGGTGGTCACCACGGTCGTCATCAACTTCATTTGCAGTGATTTCACCACCTGTCTAGACCAGTCACTTTGATGACTGTAGTTTCCTGCATGGGTGGTCACCACGGTCGTCATCAACTTCACTTGCAGTGATTTCACCACCTGTCTAGACCAGTCACTTTGATGACTGTAGTTTCCTGCATGGGTGGTCACCACGGTCTTCATCAACTTCACTTGCAGTGATTTCACCACCTGTCTAGACCAGTCACTTTGATGACTGTAGTTTCCTGCATGGGTGGTCACCATGGTCGTCATCAACTTCACTTGCAGTGATTTCACCACCTGTCTAGACCAGTCACTTTGATGACTGTAGTTTCCTGCAGGGGTGGTCACCAGATTTGCCTACAGTCACTTTGGGTGATCTGAGTAGCATTTTAAGATGAAGTGAAGTTGTCAACCGCCAACTTTTGAAGAAGAAGTGAGACTGCCAACCGTCAACTTTTGAAGATGAAGCGAAAGTCGTCAATCGTCAACTTTTGAAAAAGAAGCGAGGTCGCCAACTTTTGACTTGAGGTAAAATTCTATCCAATTTTAACTTGCATTTAGAATAGAATTTGAGTTTGGACTTTGGTTGATTTTGGGTTTGACAAGATTTGGATTGAGAATAATCTGAGTTGACTGAATAACATATATGTATATATTAACAAGCGAATGTTAATCAAAAGACTTGAATGGTCTATTGGTTTAATAGTCAAGCTAGATACTTTAAGGTCATGAGTTCGAGTCTCAAAATTGTCAGTATCAATTTTTAAGATACATATTTCCGAACTGCAGCGAAGCAATGTGAGAGCCTTTGAACTTGGAGAAGGAACTGCAACGAAGCAATGTGAACTCCAGCGACTTCGAACTTGGACAGAAGGAACTGTAGCGAAGCAAATCCAGCGAATCGAGAGAAGGAACTCCAGCGAATCGCATGAGAACATCGTAAGAACCCTCACTTGGAGAGAAGAGGGAGCAACGAACTTAAGGTGAACAGGCGAGCGAGACATTGAATTTGAAAGAATGAAGGTGAACAGGCGAGCGAGACATTGAATTTGAAAGAATGAAGTCTTCTTTTATTCATCCAACTCATAACTTCACATTCACAATGGTGCACAACTTCAATTTGTTGTGTTGCCCCCAGTAGTGATTAGTTTCTTCAATTTATATTGTTGTGCTTCAATATTTTTTGCACTTTTTTTTTTTGTTTGCAAAGACTGAACTTAAAGTTTTTTTTTAAGCTGCCTACGTACCCTTATGGAATAGGGATCAAGTCATAACGTAGTTCAAGATTTTTTTTTGCACTCACCTTTTAAGCTTGTGTGGGCTAGGAGCATCATGCAGTTTAGGCTCTTGCGATCAGGAGCTTTTACATTTTAAAAGCTCTTATCTTCATCCTTGTCTGGATCAGGTCCTTCACTTGTAGGATTGGTCACGATAATGAGATTTGGCTTCACCGTCAATGAACCTTCTATATTCACGATAATGAGTCTTGGGGTCTTGAAGTCTTGAGATCTTGGAGAGTCTTTGGTCTTCAAGGATTGTTGAAGTCTTCTAGTCTTGAAGGGTCTTCAGTCTTCAAGAAGTCTTGGGGTCTTGAAGTCTTGAAGAGTCTTTGGTCTTCAAGGATTGTTGAAGTCTTCTAGTCTTGAAGGGTCTTCAGTCTTCAAGAAGTCTTGGGGTCTTGAAGTCTTGAAGAGTCTTTGGTCTTCAAGGATTGTTGAAGTCTTCTAGTCTTGAAGGGTCTTCAGTCTTCAAGAAGTCTTGGTGGAGTTTCTCTGAATTCTCTGACTCTGGCTGAGAGCTTCCAAATTCTCCTCTTATTTCTGCTCTCCTAAAATGGAAGAGAACCTCTCTATTTATAGAGTTCTCGCTGGATGGGCCCTGGTGACTTTTGGGCTAACAACTTGGACTTGGGCTTTATTAGTCTTGGGCTCAATTATTTAGTCTTGGGTCTGGTTCATATTTGACCCAAAACCATATGACCCAAATATTTAAAAGACCCAAATTTGATCCAAATAATTATTATTTTTTAATTAATTGGTCAAATTAATTAATTTGATCAAACTAATTTAATTTTAATTAATTGATCAAATAGAAATTTGGTTCTATAAACTTATAATTGACCAACTTTGTCTTCAAATTAAATTTGGGACACATGTCAATTTATAATTGGTCCCATATTTAATTATTTGTAATTTCGTCATTAATTTTAAATAATGACGTGGCAATTTGTGATTGGTCAAAATTTCTCCTTCAACAGCTAGTTACCTTGGCCAAATAATATGTGACAAATATCCTTGACAAAATTTCTTAACTCCAAGGCTTCAAGGAAGCTACACAAAAAGGGAAAGATTCCTTAAAACCAAATAGAAATTTCAAACTAAATGTCCTACCAAAAGACCATTAAATTTTGGGGAAATTAACACCTGAAACTTACCCAAAACAGAACATTTGCTTGCTGTCCGAGGCTTCAATTCTACTTCAATTCGACAATACAACCACCAAACATTATGGGTACCTTGAAATCAAGAGCTAACATCAATGGGTATTCCTCTAAATCGCTTTAATCAACCAAAAATTGATTTTCCTCAGTTACCCATTGCTGAAGCTCGCCGGGAACACTGAAAAAAATGCCCAGATCGCGACTGACCGCACCGCTGCTCGCTGGAGAAGCTTGCTGAACATCAAAATCACACAATGGAGACCTCTCCTTGCGGAAACAACCAAAAACCGAGCGTGAGAGAGAAAATTAGAGAGAGATCAACAAGAGAACGAAGAAAATTGTGAGGAAGAAATACCCACGCAGAATTTTGTTGTTGGTCACGCGTTTCAGCTGCTGCAACTGGAGGAGATGCCGGAAAATCGAGGAAACGAGAAAAAAACTACCGAAAACGCTGCTGTAGAGTGCCACCTACTACCATGCTGTCGAGCTGCTACACTTCGAAATAGTGGCCGAAAATCTAGAGTGGTGACGGTGAGAGGGAGGTAGCTGACAGTGACGAGAAGTGAAGAAGATGATGGTGGTGATGGTGGAGGGGAGAAATCGTGAGGGAGAAGGAAGAGAGGAAAAAGATGGCTTATTTGGCTTGGCTCTTCCTTGGGCTGCTCATGGCTAAATAGAGTTAAAGGTTAGGGTTTATTTTTTATGGCTTGGCTAAAAGACTCATTATTCACCAAAATGCCATTCAGCTTTAATTCTAAGAATACCCACCAAAACTAATTCAATAAAATCCTATTTTCCACCAATTAAACTCAAAATTAGAGAAATTGAGTTTTACCTTAAATGCTGACGTTACAGGCCCAAAACCAACAAAGAAAGTCCAATGGTTGGGCTAAAAAGCTATTAAAGCTCAAGTCCATATGTTCATGAAAACCTCTATAAATAGAGGAGCTCTCCTTCATCTAAAAGATTCATAAGTTGAAAATCTCATAAGAGAACTTAGAGAGAATTTAGAAAATTTAGAACCTAAAACACTCAGAAAACTTCTAGAAGGTCAAAAGACTCCTTGAAGCTCTTGAAGACTTAGACTTGAAGATCAAAAAACTTCGAAGATAAAAAATTTCTTTGAAGAATTAAAGGTCTCAAGGCATCAATCAATTCTCCAAAAAATTGAATATTCAATCTCAAGAACAAGCTACAAAGCCCTTGAGACAAATTAAACACCGAAAACTAACAAGTTGCAAAACACCATGGGAAGATTTTATATTTGAGAGAGAAAAAATTAGAGGATCAAAATTAAAGATTGTAGACCCACACTCAGATAAAATCAATACAAATCAACGTTCATTCCATGTGTCTCATTTCTTTCAAAATCACGTATGAACCATACTTTAATTTCTTGTAAAAGACTTTTTGTTTTCAAAAGCACATTTATGTTAATCCTAAATATGATGATTTTGGGTGGATTTTTTTTTTGTTAGGTCAAACCACTCTTCAACATAATGTCAAAAATGATATGCTTTAAAGTACTATCAAGACTTATTTTTCTTAAAAAAAAAAACACTTTTGTTTATACAAGTTAAACACCATGAAAACTAAAAAAAAAAAAAGAAAAAGAAAATTAAAGAGTGCATAAGAAATTTCCAAAAGCATCCGAACAATTGTTAATTATGATATATAATATAATATTCAAGAATGACATTCTCATTAAATTGATGCAAAATTATACAAAAACAACATGTCAATAAATATATGTAAATATTTTCTTAAAAAACATTTGAGAATCACGTAGGAATAATTTTAAGAGATGTACATGAGACGAACAATTGAAAGAGATGGGTAGTTTTAGTGATACTTGAGGTATAAGATGTAAATACAAGGGTAAATCAGACTTTTTGACCCAACTATAATTATGAACATCTCGTGAAGAATCGACTTGCATGTATTGGTTATATTCATAGACACAACTTGTCCTACAGTGCATATATAAGAGTGCAACTCTAGATCTATAGTAAAGTAACCTAGAGTTAATGAATGAAAATTAATTGATTAAAAAGTCTAATTAATTAATTTTGTATCATTGGAATTTATAATCTATAGATCCATAAAATCCCCTTGCTTGCTCATAGTAAAACTAAAGGATCAATTTAGTTGAAAGAAAATTTTGAAATGTTCAAATTAATATTTAACATATTAGATACATTAAATATAAAATAGGGAAATATATTTATTTATTGTAATTGATACATTAAATAATAAAATGATTCATGTATATTAGATACATTAAATAAAAATATATATTTCAAATTTGAATGAGATTCAAATAGATTAAAAATATATTGTAGGAGATTTGAATGAAATTTAAATAAATATAATATATATTTTAATGTAGTAGATATTAAAATATAATATTTTAATTATGACAAAGATTTGTCCTAGGTTTCTATTAAATAAAAACCCTTAGGTTGAGTCATGAGATAAATCATCTCCTCTATAGAGAATTAGAGAATTCTCTCTACACCTCTTCCTCTCCAATTTCCTGTGAATTTTCTTTTCAAAAGGCTCCCACAAACCTCGGTCCTATGTTTGAGTCATAGCAAGGGAGGTTTTACGAAAGGCTTGGAGTTTTGACCCGGACGGAGTGGAAGCCTTCAATGTAAGTTTGCTTAACCATTCTAAATAAATCAAAGATGATCCAATGCCTCCATGGTGGATGAAGAGTTCATTTCTAACGAAGGAACCTTCTCACTTAATTGAAAGTTAAACTCTAAACAGCACTAATGTGGTTTTTGAGCTATTAATTAACATTTACTTTACCCAAAATAAAAGCAAACATGAATCAACTCGTTTGCCAAATTGAATCCAAACATGAAACATGAAATACACTAAAAAAAAACCAGCTCAAAAGAACAAAAAAGCTTCAGCTCAAGTCTGAGTCCAAAACCTCACCTAAAAGAAATTAGCTTGAAAATATAACTATACAATAGGAATAGAAAAGATTAAAAATCATTACAATATACTAAACAAGTGTTATAAGTAGGAAAAATGGAGAGAAAATATAATAGAAACTGATAGAATATTGGAAGCTTTGTCTTCTTTCTTTCTTGGCCGTTTAGCTTTTTCCCAAAGTAGCTTGTCTTGGGTTCATCTCTTCTCTTTAACTTCTTTTTCTTCCATAATAAAAGAAACTTTCAGAAATTGATCGGCAATCCTTTCGAGTATCTCATAAGCTTCATTGAAGCTCTTATAAAATAGAGCTCCATTTGTTGAAGCAACAATAATTATCCTTGATGCTGCATTTAGACCATTAGAAAAAGGTCTCAAGCTTAATATAGCTTGGCAGCCTGTGGTGTGTGGAAAACTATTAGGTGTTTTCAGTGCAATGAGGCCCTCCCTTTAAAACCGTCAGATGTAAATCTTCAAATTTGTCAATCCCCTAATAACCATAAATATTTGATAAACAAATTTCTCAGCAAGCTCATTCTTTGATGTTACAGAATTAGCCAATAGTGAATTCTACCATACTTTTGCTTGGTCACAAATAGAGCAAGGGAAAATTCAGGGCTTTGTTTTTATACTCGTAATGCTCTGCCAAAGGACCTGCAAGGTGAGTTCTTCAATTTTGCACTTATATCAGATTAGTTTACGCTGGTGTGGCAAAATACACTCAAAATAAGCTGAAATAAAGTTTTTCTTCTTACTCTAGAACAAGAAATGATGTAATTCTAGGTCTAAATAACTTGTTAACAAAATGGAGATGTTAGGTATCAATCCTCGTATCGGTTGCATGCTAATCGAGCAGTCTACCGTTTGAGCTACATCCCCACGATGTGTTTCATTGTACAAAATTCAAATTAAATATTTTCATGAAATGCAAATACAATTTTTCTTTTATTGAGAAAATTACCATTTTGGTCATGTAGTCTTTACGATTAGGTTCGTTTGATCCTTAAAGTTTTAAAATGTCCATTTTTATTCTCCAAGTATTGAGAAATAGGTTTAAAAGGTCTCTACTGTTACTTTTCTTATTTGCTATAGTAACAGATAATTTTTTTTTTATTAATTTTAATGTTGACGTAGAAAATTATAAGATAAAAAATAATTAAAATAATGATTAAAAAATGATAAAATAAATAATAATTAAAACAAAAACCTCTCTCCCCGCTCGCTCCTATTAAATAACATGGGGTTCCATCTCAAAACCAATTGACAATGAGTGGAGTAGCCTATCTATCTTATGAATTGGGAGGTCTCCACTAATCTTTTCAATGTGG
Source organism: Luffa aegyptiaca (assembly GCA_017139565.1). Taxonomy (NCBI): domain Eukaryota; kingdom Viridiplantae; phylum Streptophyta; class Magnoliopsida; order Cucurbitales; family Cucurbitaceae; genus Luffa; species Luffa aegyptiaca. Next base: position 31,088,216 of record CM029398.1, on the reverse strand, counting down.
GATCCTCAACATCCACCCCTTTTTTCCACCACTCTGGTGTACGTTGGACCCTCCCCCTCTAGTGTCAGTGCCAACTCTTCTTTTTCTTCCTCTTCCTCTTCTTCCACCTATCCTTCTTCTTCCCATTCCCTTTCTCTTTCTCTTCTTCTCCACCTTTTTTTCTTCTCATTCCCTTCCAATTGACATTCTATTAAAAACTCAACAACGTTATCACCCATTCTTAATTATCACCCAATTTGGTCCTCATCTTTCCAATAACCGTTATTAAATCAATATTATTAAATCAATTTTCTTCAAAGAGAGATAAAAGGGAGAAAGATAGAGTCCAAATAGAAGAAAATCTGGGTACTTAACAGAAGAGAGGGGAAAAAATTGAAATCTTAAATAAACAAAGGGAGTTGAAGAGATTAGAGATGACCTGTTTATGTGAGGATAAAGAGGAGGTTTTAAACCATTCACAGATGGAAAAAGGGGAAGGAATGAATAAAACAAAACTGGAAATAAATGATGAAAGCAAGGTTTAAATGTTTGTCTTTGTAGAACAACAATTTATGGACTACGGTTGTATAGGTTTTGCCTTTTGGTCTTTTTCCTAGCTCTCTTTCTATAGGATTTCTCTAGAGTTGTAAATGATCTCTCTAAAGAAGGGGAAAGAGAAGAAGGATGAAGAAGAGGAGGAAGAGGAAGAGGAAAAAGAGTTGGTGTCAGCATCAGAGCCAAAGGTAGAGAAAAGGGGTGAGGGCATGGGGTGAGGGAGAGGAGAGAGGTTTTTTTTTTAATTTTATATTTTTTAATTATTATTTTAATTATTCTTAAATTTATAATTTTCCACAACATTGAAAATAATTTTTTAAAAAAATTATTCATTACAATAGCAAACGAAAAAAATGTAATGTCAGGGACCTTTTAAACCTATTTCTCAAAATTCAGGGACTAAAAGTGTACATTTTTAAACATCAAAACCAAAAAGCTAATTTTCCCTTTTTTTAAGGGAGTATTTTTTTCCATGGTTAATAAAAAAAATGGAGATACCTATATCTCGTATGCTAAGCAAGCGCTCTAGGGCCAATAAATATTGAATGGTGATGTAGATGAGGTTTTCGAGGAATACAAATAACCACTTGTTCTTTTTCAAATGTAGAGAGCATTTGGAATAACTAGTGAATTACAACTCTATTGTACCACAATTGGTGCATTAGTGTTTTTTGTCGGTTGGTTTCACCATTACAAAGCTGCTCCAAAATTGGCTTGATTCTAAGATGTAGAATCCATGTTGAATCACCATTTAGCGGGTCTACTAGGACTTGGGTCTCTTTCTTGGGTGGAGCATCAAGTACACGTATCTTTACCGATTAACCAATTTCTAAATGTTGAAGTAGATCCTAAAAAGCTTCCACTTTCCTCATGAATTTATCTTGGATTGGGATCTTTTGGCAGAACTTTATTCTAGTTTTGCTGAGGGACCAACCCCATTTTTCATTTTCAATTGGTCAAAATATGTCGAATTTCTTATTTTTTTTGCGAAGGATTAGATCCAGTAACAAGGGGTCTATGGTTAACCGACAATGTACACAATCATTTAGCTATTACAATTCTTTGATTCAGAGATCTTGAGCTAAGAAATAGATTCTAGAAGCTAAACTAAAAAAGGGAATCCTAAGCAATTTCAATAATCAGATTCATTGATATTCCTTATACAGTAGATGCTATCCCACATAAAATCATACTCAATTATTCGATGCAATTAATTGTTTGATCTGAAAGGAGTTCTTTTATAATTTTGCACGTGAATGGTTATTTCTGTAAGGGATTACAGAACACTACACATATCTCCACAATGGTATGATATTGTCCACTTTGGGCATAAGCCCTCATGGTTTTGCTTTTGGGTCACTCCAAAAGGCCTCAAACCAGTGGAGATAGCTGTCCTCCCTTATAAACCCATAGTCAACCCCTTATCTAGCCAATGTGGGACTTTGGTCGCACTCCCAACAATCCTCCCCTCGAACAAAGTACCACCGAGCCTCCCCTTAATTAGTCATCTATCCGTCGAACTCTCCTTTACCAAGAGTTCGTCAAACTCTCTGGGTTCCAACTCCAGGACAACTCCTTTTCTCCGGATTATACTGCCTGCCCAGAGCACAACAACGGATTTCCCCATGACTACTTAGGCTCACAGCTTCTTTGTTCGGTACCTGAGGATTCCACCCGACACGGCTATGTCTGGGGCATGGCTCTGATACCACATGTAAGGGTTTACGGGACATTACACATATCTCCACAATGGTATGATATTGTCCACTTTGGGCATAGCCCTCATGGTTTTGCTTTTGGGTCACTCCAAAAGGCCTCAAACCAGTAGAGATAGCTGTCCTCCCTTATAAACCCATGGTCAACCCCTTATCTAGCCAATGTGGGACTTTGGTCGCACTCCCAACAATTATTTCCCACTTGGAGACAAAACAACGATCTCGTCTCCCACTGCAACAAAACTCTAAACATCTTGGCAAACTCCAAGGATCTACTCCCACTACAACTGTTATCTCTGATCTTCTTGGTAAACTTCAAGGCTAAAAAATACCTAAAAAACAACAACCTCACAAAAATAGGCAACTATCAGAATATAACTGTAGCTCATCTGTGCTCGCCTCGAGGTATGGGCTAGCTACGTGGACCTGTCTCCCAGACGAAAAAGACAGACACGTATTCCCACTTCAGTTAAGTGGTGTCACCTGTCATCTTCTTCCAACCTGAACAACTGTTCTTGAAGAAGATACACTCTGAGAATAGCTTGAATCCTCTATTCAAACCTGTTACCAAGCTAGAGACCTGACCTTTGACCTTAGCAACTGCTCTGGCCTTCCACTTTGATGCCTCAACTCGCCTGAGCGACTTCTTCAATTCATTCGAACGTCTGACAACTGGGGATTCACGATAGCCATCAACTTTCTCTCCTGGACTTCCCAATTGTTTCTGAACTGAAGGATCTTGATCGGACTGATCGAAATTGGCTATCCTTGCTGCTGGCTCAACTGTACCTCTACAACTACCATCTGCAGCTTTAACCTGCTGGGTTTTATGCCCTAAAACTCGTAGATAGTGAATGTAAACAAATTTTATACTTGTATTTAATAAAGTGTTATTTAGTTTCTGCAATAAAATGTTATTGTTAAATATTGCACTATTTGACCCAAATCCAATAAACTAAGATCCAAGGTTGTTTGTATGTAACTTGAACTAGTATGTGGGGACATACGGGGATCAATATTCAAGTAACAACCTAAAAGGTCTATAGTACAAGGATAAGGCTGGGTACCTTATCCTGGTGACACTATGGATACGGCCCGCTTTGTATTATGATACAAACGCAATGATCCAACGCGTTCATGTAGTTGACATGCGAGTGGGGGTATCCTATGCAATGAGTTTGCATAAGACCGGACCGCGAAATAGTTAACCACTAACTGTAACACCGTTAGTTGGCTTGGTTTCTATTTCACTAGGATGACCTAGACAACTCAGTCTCAATCCTGAGTGGATTATTGTAACGACCCTACTTTTCATGCCTAGATCCTAAGGCCGTTACTACATGCATTTCATTCTACTTCTAAGAACAGCGAGGAAATGACATTTAAAGTAAAACGTACTCAGAAATTTTGCTAAACTTTTCAACCTGGGATCCCAGTTAAAACAGAACAAACGAAACCTTTAGTTATTCAAAACAAAACTTAACGCGGAAATGACCTTAAAACAACGCAGTACAAATTCAAAAGAAGAGTTTTGAAACATAAAAATGCGGAAGACTATTCTAGAGAAATCCCATGGCTCAGCGGCACCCCGTCACGCGTTCGGTACACCTTTACCTCTACCTGCAGTTATATAAAAGGGAAAAGAATGAGTATTTAAGAAAATACTCAGTAAGCAGCAATCAAAGTTTAAACATTTTATTCGAGTTAAGGGCCTAAGGGTTAGGTCATCTCGTTCTCATTCATTTCATTTCATTGCATTTCATTTGTAGTTCGGGTCTCGTGTTCAATTGGTACACCTATATATATATAAGATTGCCAACTCACTGATAGTGCACAAGTGGGAGTTTGGGAGGTCTCTACTCCTACTGATGGTAGATGGCACCCAATCAGTGGAGCTAAGTCTCATCCCTCCAGGCACTAATGGGTGCGTAGCGCTCTAATCTACCATTTCACTGGTGGGGCGTTCATGGGTTTAAGTCAGGAATTAACTTCCACAGTTAGTAAATGGCACCTAGACTGCGAAGCCAAGACCCGCCCATTAAGCCCCTCATTTCAGTCTATTACATCTCAGTCCTAGGTGTTTAATTGACACGACCCTCTTGTAAGGCGCTAGCCTATTCCTTTCCTTTTTTCCTTTTAATTCCTTTCCCTTTAGGACCCCTTAACACTTACTAATCTTTATCTGCAACCTATTTAACACAAACGATTTCTCTTCCTAGATTACTGACAGGCTAACTGATATGCATCTTCCCAACTCAGTCATATCACAAGAATAAGAAATGGAGGTGACAACCGACACTCCTAATCCTGGAACCACTCGTATGCTACCGAAAATTCGGCAGCATAACGGCATGCATATGGGTAACCCAAAATTTTCCTACACCTGGAAACAACAACGATGCACTTCTATAACGCAAACGAGTCAGAAATCAACCCAACTCCAAATCACCACTCCAATGAATATTCAACCCATCCTCCATAACACGAACACATCCCAGAACAATCATAAATCAAATATTCCAAGCATGCTTACTAAATTCTACAAACATATCAACACTTAAGTCATGCCCAAGTAAACAACACTTTAACCATAATTAAGTAAGCATTACCACGAACCAAGGAACATTCAACCAAGCCAAAAAAAAAACTTAACCAACTCCAATTCACCACCAAGAAGCATACAATGAAAACAATCCAAACACTTCATGCCCAAGAAGCTACTTACAAGCAGGCGAACTTTATAAACAACAACTAACCAAGGCATGCTTAACTATTTTCATGCTTCCAAGAAAAGAAGAACCAACCATGCTTGGTTAAATCCATGACAACACTTAGAACTTTAATCCAATTGGCTACTTACCTTAGTGAAGAAGATATTGGATCAACCTTCAACAAATTCCTTAACTCCAAGGCTCTTTAGCAAACCAAAACAGAAACACCGCTTGCTGTCCAAGCTCTCAAATCCACCTAAATCCAACAATTTAATCACCAAACGCAATGGGCATATTAAATTCAATAGCCAAAATCAATGGGTATCCATGATTAAACGTTAAATTGACCAAAACACCTTGAACCTTACTTACCCACTCACTGAAATCGTCGAACGCTCAAGATTTAAAGCGACTCGAGGCGGCGAACAACTGTTTGGATGAAGACAGCAGCGACGGCGTGCGTAAGACAACGGAAGCGGCGACGGAGCTATAGACGGCAACGCGGCGAGATCTGATACACAGATAGGGAGATTACCGAGAGAAAGAGAGAGAGAGAGTGAGTGACCGAGAGATAAACAAAAGCAAACGAGAGAGGGATCGGCAGCGAGTTATTGGCGGCGACGGAGACAACGCATACGGCGGTTCGCGGCGGTGGGCGTTGATCGGCGGCGGAGAGACGATGGCGCGGCGACGAGCGGCGATGGAGAGTGGAGGAGGTGGCGGCGTGCGTGCAGAGAAGGAGCCGTGTGTGAGAGAGAGAGAGAGAGAGTGTGAGAGAGAGAGTCGGGCAGAGACTGAAGAGGGAGATGAAAAAAAGAATTTTTTTTTTTTTTTTTTTTTCAACTGGCGGTTTGACCGAAATTTGGGGGGAAAATTTTCCCCCCTTTCCCTCTTTGACCGGGCAAGTTGCCCACTTCCCCCATTTCTTTCTTTTTTTTTTTTTTTTACAAATGCTTGCCGTTACATCATACTAACCTTAAAAGAACTTTCGTCCTCGAAAGTTGTTAGTACTGGAACAACTCTGGATACTTGGCCATCATTTCATCTTCTCTCTCCCACGTTGCCTCTTCAGTCAAATGGTTTCGCCAAAGGACCTTCACGAGAGCTATCTCGCGATTGCGAAGGACCTTCACCTCTCTGTCAAGAATTAGCACAGGTTCCTCCTCATAAGTCAAGTTCTCGCTGAGTTGCAAGGGTTCAAAGTCCACTCTGTGGGTTGGATTTGTCAAATACTTTCGCAGCATGGAGACATGAAAAACATTGTGTACCGCCGAAAGAGAAGGCGGCAAAGCCAAACGGTAGGCTACCGGACCAATCCGTTCTAGAATTTCAAACGGACCAATGAAACGTGGACTGAGCTTGCCTTTCTTTCCAAACCTCAATACTCCTTTCATTGGAGCTACCTTCAAGAAAACATGGTCACCCACGTCAAACTCCAAATCCCTTCTCCTTGTATCAGCATAACTCTTCTGTCGGCTTTGAGCCGTTAACATCCTCGATCTGATTGTACGAATAGCCTCGCTGGAGGCTTGAATCAATTCAGGTCCCAACAACTGACGTTCTCCGACCTCATCCCAATAAACAGGGGACCTGCATCTCTTCCCATAGAGGGCCTCAAACGGTGACATACCGATGGTTGCTTGATAACTATTGTTATACGCAAATTCCATTAAGTGCAGGTGTGCATCCCAACTACCTGAGAAATCCAAGACACATGCTCGCAACATATCCTCTAGAGTTTGGTTCAATCGCTCAGTTTGACCATTTGTCTGAGGGTGAAAGGCTGTACTGAAACGCAGCTGAGTACCCAAGGCTCTTTGCAGACTCCTCCAGAAGTTAGACGTGAACCGAGGGTCTCTATCTGACACGATTGATACCGGCACACCATGAAGCTTGACTATCTCTGTCATATATAACTGTGCCCACTTTTCAACAGTGTAAGTAGGCTTCCCAGGGAGAAAATGCGCTGACTTAGTGAGTCTGTCGATAATGACCCAAATCACAGTGTAACCCTTGACCGTTCTAGGCAATCCTGTAATGAAGTCCATAGATATATGCTCCCACTTCCACTCTGGGACACTCAACGGCTGTAACAATCCCGCTGGTTTCTGTCTCGGGGCCTTCACTTGTTGGCAAACAAGGCATTTACTGACAAAATCCGCTATCTCTCTTTTCATGCCCTGCCACCAGTAATACTGTTTCAAATCATGGTACATCTTCGTACTTCCTGGATGGATTGAAAAAGGTGAACTATGTGCCTCTGCTAATAATTCTTGTTTGAGTTCGGCATTCCCAGGTACGCATAAGCGACCCTGGTAACACAAGCCGAGATCTGAAGATAAGGAAAACTCGTTCACTTGCCCCGCCTCCACTTGACTGCGTTTAACAACAAGGTCAGGGTCATTTGGTTGTTCATCTATGATCCTCTGTCTCAAGCTCGACTTAACTGTCAACTGAGCTAGGCGTGCTGTAACTTTGCCCACTGCAATCATAATCTCTGCACATTCCAAGTCATCCAATATATGAGCCTGAGTAGTAATCAAAGCGGACGCATGAGCAGTCTTCCTACTGAGGGCATCTGCAACCACATTTGCCTTGCCCGGGTGGTACTGGATGTCACAATCATAATCTTTCACTAACTCTAACCATCTTCGCTGCCTCATATTCAGTTCTTTCTGGGTGAAGAGGTATTTCAGACTTTTGTGGTCCGTGAAGATTTGGATTTTCTCTCCGTATAAGTAATGCCTCCAAATCTTCAAGGCAAAGACCACTGCTGCCAATTCCAAGTCATGGGTCGGGTAGTTCTTCTCATAATCTTTCAACTGACGAGATGCATAGGCAATGACCTTACCATGCTGCATTAACACACAACCCAATCCCTTCTTAGAAGCATCGCTGTAAATAACAAATTCTCCTGAGCCATCAGGTACCGTAAGTACTGGTGCTGAAACTAGCCTCTGCTTAAGCTCTTGGAAGCTTGCCTCACAAGCTTCATTCCACACGAATGGAGTACCCTTTCGAGTCAACTGAGTTAGAGGTGCGGCTATACTGGAAAAACCTTGCACAAAACGACGGTAATAGCCTGCTAACCCCAAGAAACTCCGAATCTCGCTGACTGAAGTAGGTCGAGACCAATTGGTCACTGCCTCTATTTTAGCTGGGTCTACTGTGACACCCTCCTTTGACACCACGTGCCCTAAGAAGGAAACTCGTTGTAACCAGAACTCACATTTAGAGAATTTGGCATACAACTTGTTCGTTCTTAAGGTAGTTAGAACTCTCCTGAGATGATCCTCATGTTCCTCTTCTGTCTTGGAGTAGATAAGAATGTCGTCGATAAAAACAATCACAAATGAATCCAGAAATTCCTTGAATACCCTGTTCATCAAGTCCATGAAGACTGCGGGAGCATTAGTAAGCCCAAAGGACATCACAGTAAATTCGTAATGCCCATACCTGGTTCGGAAAGCTGTCTTGGGTATATCGTCCTCTCTAATCCTCAGCTGATGATAACCTGACCGTAGATCTATTTTAGAAAACACTGCTGCACCCTGAAGCTGATCAAAGAGGTCATCAATCCTGGGCAGAGGGTATCTGTTCTTTATTGTCACTTTGTTCAGCTCCCGATAGTCGATGCACAAACGCATTGTCCCATCCTTCTTTTTCACAAATAAAACTGGAGCACCCCACGGCGAAACGCTGGGGCGTATATAACCTTTGTCCAACAGCTCCTGAATCTGCACCTTAAGCTCTTTCAATTCCGCTGGATCCATCCTATATGGAGCTTTAGAAATCGGGTTAGTCCCTGGCTCAAGCTCGACGCAGAAGTCAACCTCTCGAGCTGGTGGTAGTCCAGTCAGATCTTCAGGGAATACATCTGTGAACTCCTTCACCACCGGAATTGAGGTCATTGATGCCTCGGTTTTCCTTGTGTCAACCACGCTAGCCAACAAGCCCCAGGCTCCTTGGCTAATCAATCTGTAGGAGTAGAGACCTCCCAAACTCCCACTTGTGCACTATCAGTGAGTTGGCAATCTTATATATATATAGGTGTACCAATTGAACACGAGACCCGAACTACAAATGAAATGCAATGAAATGAAATGAATGAGAACGAGATGACCTAACCCTTAGGCCCTTAACTCGAATAAAATGTTTAAACTTTGATTGCTGCTTACTGAGTATTTTCTTAAATACTCATTCTTTTCCCTTTTGTATAACTGCAGGTAGAGGTAAAGGTGTACCGAACGCGTGACGGGGTGCCGCTGAGCCATGGGATTTCTCTAGAATAGTCTTCCGCATTTTTATGTTTCAAAACTCTTCTTTTGAATTTGTACTGCGTTGTTTTAAGGTCATTTCCGCGTTAAGTTTTGTTTTGAATAACTAAAGGTTTCGTTTGTTCTGTTTTAACTGGGATCCCAGGTTGAAAAGTTTAGCAAAATTTCTGAGTACGTGAAGCGGTGAAAGCCTGCCAAATGTTAGTGTCTGATCGATCGATGGATGTGACATTGATCGCCCTGGATATGAGTGATTTTGACGTTATCTTGGGAATGGAATGGTTGGCTTCTAATTATGCCAACATAGACTGTCATCGTAAGGAGGTGATCTTTAACCCTCCGTCAGAGGCAAGCTTCAAGTTTAAAGGATCGATGATCAAAGGTGCTCCTAAAGTGGTCTCTGCAATAAAGGCGAGAAGATTGATTAGCCAAGGAGCCTGGGGCTTGTTGGCTAGCGTGGTTGACACAAGGAAAACCACCGAGGCATCAATGACCTCAATTCCGGTGGTGAAGGAGTTCACAGATGTATTCCCTGAAGATCTGACTGGACTAATGGGCGCGTAGCGCTCTAATCTACCAGTTCATGGGTTTAAGTCAGGAATTAACTTCCACAGTTAGTAAATGGCACCTAGACTGCGAAGCCAAGACCCGCCCATTAAGCCCCTCATTTCAGTCTATTACATTGCCAGACTATCTCGGTTTGCCCCTGCTCTAGTAGCTGTGGAGGCTGATAAGGTGGAACGTTTCATCACGGGCTTAAAGGAAGAGATTCAGGGCAGTGTGGCAGCCCATGAACCCCAAGACTATGCCAGGGCAGTTAGGGTGGCACAGCTGATTGATCGGCGACCGTCAGCTGTCTCTTCAGAACCTTCCTCAGGTCACAAGCAAAGGTACGATCAGATGAGCTCGAACACACAGAGGGGTCACCGTTACCCTAGACGAGGTCCGCCCCAGGATCGTCGACAGAGAGCACAGAATCTGAGTGACCGAGAGATAAACAAAAGCAAACGAGAGAGGGATCGGCAGCGAGTTACCGGCGGCGACGGAGACAACGCATACAGCCGTTCGCGGCGGTGGGCGTTGATCGGCGGCGGCAAACAACGGCGGCGGAGAGACGATGGCGCGGCGACGAGCGGCGATGGAGAGTGGAGGAGGTGGCGGCGTGCGTGCAGAGAAGGAGCCGTGTGTGAGAGAGAGAGAGAGAGAGAGAGAGAGAGAGAGAGAGTGAGAGAGAGAGTCGGGCAGAGACTGAAGAGGGAGATGAAAAAAAGAATTTTTTTTTTTTTTTTTCAACTGGCGGTTTGACCGAAATTTGGGGGGAAAATTTTCCCCCCTTTCCCTCTTTGACCGGGCAAGTTGCCCACTTCCCCCATTTCTTTCTTTTTTTTTTTTTTTTTTTTTTTACAAATGCTTGCCGTTACAATTATGGACTCCTGTTCACGAGGAGTTGTCCTTTGATTTGTATGGGTGAGAGTGGCCAGCACGCCGACTCAATAAGCCTACCATTTTGGGGACAATACCGAGTGGGGAGCTGGGAACATAATCACACAAGATGGAATTCACTCCTTCCCGACTCTAGGGTAAGTAGAGGTGTGTTCCCTTAAGTGGTGTCTCCGGGACTTGAACAATGGGCCCAACCCTCTCTATGGCACGAGAGGGACTTCTGTTTGTTGGTTGGACCTCAAACAGGTTGTTCATTAGAGGAGCACTGGGGACTTAAGGACAAAGATGTAAACCAGGGGTAAAACGGTAATTTGACCCAGCTGGGATACGAACACACGTGAAGGACTGACTTGTAGTATTGGTCGATATCCATGGACACAGAAATATTCTGCAGTGAGAAGAGTGCAGCTGAGGGTCTTTAGTGGAATGACCCACAGTTAACGAATGGAGACTAACTTGGTTAATGAGTTTAAGCCGATTAGTCTTGTATCATTGGAGCTTCTGATCTGTAGGTCCATTAGGTCCCACTGGTAGCTCGTAAAAAGACTTGAAGCAAACAAATATAAATTGTAAATTGAAAGTGTTCAATTTATTTGGGGAATCGTATAATGTATATTGATGCATTATAATATAAAGTTTATGAAACTTTATAATATAATTTTTGAATTAATTTCAAAAATTAATTCTTGAGAGAAAATATTTGAAAGAGTTCAAATAACTTTAATATGAATTGGATTCATATTAATTTTAATAAAATCCCTAAGATTAAATATATGATATTTAATTGGGTAATTAATTAATCATGGAATTAATTAATTATTTATTAAAATTAGAGACCTTTTCCTATTAGGAAAGAAAATATTTGAAAGTGTTCAAATAAATTTAATATGAATTGGATTCATATTAATTTTAATTTTAATAAAATCCCTAAGATTAAATATGTGATATTTAATTGAGTAATTAACTAATTATGGAATTAATTAATTATTAAAATTAGATATTGTTCAGATAATAGATTTGAACTTATTCCTAGACCTTTTCCTATTAGGAAAAAGTCTTGGCCTTTACCTATATATAGGACCCCTGGGGTGGGGTGAAAGGCATCCCATTGTCTCTCCTTCTCTCAGAGATCTCTCCCAAAAGACTCCCACAAGTCTCCTGCTTCAAGAAGTCTTAGAGATATACCGGTGTAGCCGATTGGTGGTGTTCGCACAAGAGGGTTGCTGCGTTTTCAATCTTATTGGCAAGAAAAGGAGAATTGATCAAGGCTTTCTACAAAAGTAAGTTTTCTATGAAATCCTTGATCACTAGGATCAATATAGTTGATCTTTTAGCATGTTTATAGCCTATGTACAGCCCATTAAATATAGATTTATTGCTGTAATATTTTGCAAATTGTATTGGTATTTCAATTAAAATCTAAGACTCTGAGTAGGTTCGGTAATACTTTCCGTTGCGTGGGGCTTTTATCCCTTCATAACCGGCATCCACTGTCTCTTTGAACCTTTGGCAACATTCAATTGACATCTGTACAGTGTAGATTTCCTGTGACCAACTGCCACTACCTGGGATCTGAACTTGAGTTTACACTGGCGACTACCAAACTCACACACGTAACCATCATCAGCCAACTTACCAATAGAAATAAGATTCATCTTGATATTACGCACGAACCTGACATCTCGCAGTACCAATGTATCTCCACATTCTGTCTTCAGACAAACATCTCCAATCCCACTAGTCTTGGAGGTTCTACCATTCCCCATCCTCACTAGGCCATGATGCCCTCCTGTGAATGATGTGAACAAACTCCTATCTGAAGCTATGTGAACAGAAGCTGCACTGTCTAATATCCAATCTGATGAGTGGTTACTATACTTTGTGTCACTCTCAACACAAACTAAGACAACCTCCTCCACTATATTTGCCTCTGGTTTTCTTTTCTGATCCTCTTTAAATTTCCTACACTGACTCTTGAAGTGACCTTTCTTATGGCAGTAATAACATTCTACCTCATTCCTACTTTTCCACTTTTTCCTACTGCTACTCGATTCATTATCTTCGTCAACCTTATCTTTACCCTTAGTCATAACCAAAGCTGACCCTACTGTAGACTCTTTATTACTACCCTGCCTACGAATTTCCTCAGCTATGGCTAAATCACAAACTTCTGAAAATTTTAAAGTGTTATTTCCAGTCGAATTAGACACTGCTGTCTTCATCGTTTCCCAACTATCCGGTAAAGATGTTAACAACTGAATAGCATTCACCTCATCAGAAAACTCTATCTTAACAGATTTTAACTGATTAATCAAAGTGGTAACCTCATTAATATAGGAATTCACAGAAGCATTCTCAGACATTTGCATGTTGAAAAACTTCTTAACTAGGTAGACCTTATTATTTGCAGAGGGTTTTTCATACCTGTTTGTAAGCGCTTCCATCAACTTGACTGCAGTTGTCTCATGGGCTACTAGACTTGCCACATCCATAGACAAACACATCCTAATGGTTGCAACTGCCTCTTCATCTAGAGCTTCCCAATCTTCGTCTGACATCTCTTTCGGTCTCTCCTTCAATGCCTTATGCACTTTCTTGCAAGTTAAATAATCTTTGACTTGCATCTTCCAATATCCAAAATTTTTTCCATCGAACTTCATGACTCCATCGAAACTTTTTGGCTCTACAAAACCCATGACTCCTGAACCAAAAGCTTTGATACCAAATGTTGGGAGAAAATGCGGAATACTACTAATAATAATAATATTATGACGACAATCAATAATATTATAACTATCTCCCCTTCCACAGGTTAAGCCAACACAAACAAAAATAATAGTCACGAAAATAATAAAAGAGATAGGGAAGTAAACGACACCGAAAAATATACTGGTTCGCCCCAAGCTTGGGACTACGTCCAGTCTTCTGCAACTGCAGGTTCTACTAGAATTTGGGAAATTACAGGAAGCCTTCAATAACGCTACAAACCAACCCTCAATGGCCTAACAATGGCTATTGACTTCCAAGTATCACAACCCGATAGCTTGGGATAAACAAAGAAACAAAAACACCCTCAACCCAAGAGAATCAATCTTATTCTCTCAACAAAACTCACTGCCGCTAAATAAAAGAAACTCTCTGCCGAAAAGCCACTGCCCTGCCGTTTTTCTTCTCTTGGTCTTGCCTCTGCCACAATCTAAAAACACATATAAATGTGTGCTTGCAAACCTAATGGGCCTGGCCCATTTGCTTTCTTTATTTTTTTTCTCATGCACGTCAATAGAGGATGGAGTTTTGTCTCCACATCCCAGCAATTTCTTAGTTTCGTCTAGTCAATAACTTGATTATTTTTAGATAATAGTAGATAGAATCAACACTCGTAAGGGGTTCTATTGAAACCAAGAAATATAGGTCTGTCTACCATCCACACCAGAATAAATGAAGTGTTTCAAAAAAATCTACTAGTGGAGGAAACCTCTTAGGGCCCGTTTGGTTTAAGGTTTTATAGATGCCTGGGAATACATGATGCCTGGGAATACTATGCCTGGGAATAAGATTGCTGGGAATCAAAGATAACTGTGTTTGGTTGTGCTTGGTTGTGCATGGGAATGTCATCAGGATTTTATGAGAACAAATTATGTCTGTATTTATTTTTTAGAATTAATCAGGTAAACTTTATGTAATTTTAATAAATTAATCAATAAAATAATCAAAATTAATTCAAACTATTAATAAAAATTAATGAAATAATTTTAATGGGATAAACTATGTTAATTTAACAAATTAAAATTATTTAATTAATTTTTAATAAATATCTTTAACTACAATAATTTAATATATTGTATCCATAAAAATTAATTAGATAAATATTTAATAATAATATAATTATTTATTTATTACAAGGAAATCCAAAAAAGTAATTAATTGATTATAAATAATCGATAAGTAATTAATTATAATTATTGAAAAATTAATTTTTATACTAAATTCATTTAAATGATTTTAATTCAATAATTAAATATATTTTCGATAATATTAACTATTTAATTATAATTTTAGTAAATATGTAATTACATCCTTTAATAAACTTGGACTAAGTATTTGTTTAAAAGTCCTAAAAAAAGTATTTGTTTAAAAAAAATTGAAATTCTTGACAAATTATTATTTAATCTAATTAAATAATTTATTATATTATTTTTAATTTAGTATCCATTAGTTAATTAATTAACTATATTCGAAATAAAATTGCATATAAAAATAAAAAAGAAGAGATGGAAAAAGAGAAAACCCATGCTTTTGCAAGGGCATAGAAAGCCCTTGCTTATGGGCATAAATGATGCCTAGGAATGCGTTATTTCCTGGGCCCACCACAGAAATCTTGAAACAAACAAGGGTATTAGAAACCCTTCCCCATTCCCATCTCCAAAAACCTTGTACCAAACGGCTCCTTAAGGATAAGAGATATAGAGCTAAAAAGAGAGCCAAAAAAGGGTCTTTTGTATATAATCCAGCATGATACATCTTAAGGCTTTGACACATTATTATCGATGTCTATGTGGCAATGAGCTAGAGTTAAAGCTTTTGAGCTGGATGAATTTGTCTTTGTCAGCACTCTCACAACTAACTCTTAGATGACCCTTTGTACAACTTCAGTCTTCATGTGGGCAATCCACTTAGCCCGATTTTCACATGTGATTGGATCCTAAATGTGTGAGAAAAATTGAGTGAGCTTGTGTGATTGTAAATAGGATTTTTAATCCCCTATTCTCAATGATATCTCAGAGAGTGTGAGGAAGAAAGAATCTGAGAGTGTGAGGGTGATGCGATAGAAGCTAAGGCTTGATTATTGCAGTTAAGTAAGTATCTTACTGATCGCGTGAAGCTTGACTGAGAGAATGTTTCTCTGATTGTAATCATTGATAATGAATAAAAGGGACTAGAGTGGATGTAAACCAATTTTTGGGTCAAACCACTGTAAATCTTGGTGTGCAAGCTTTCTTACTCCCTCTTTTGTTCTTGATTGATTCATTTTGTTCTATTTTTAATTTGAAAATTTGAATTTAGATTGGTTTATTGATTGTTAATTTTATAGAAATTGGTATCAGAGGTTGCTTTTGGAGATCTCTAATTAATCTTAATTGAGTTCCTTGATTTTTTTTAACATGGCTGCAAATTTTGAGATGAAGCGATTTGACGGCAAAGGCGAGGTCTCTCTCTGAAAGAAGAAGAGGCTGGTTCTTCTTGTGCAATAGAAGGTCTCAAAAGCTCTGGATGATCTTGCTACTCATCCATCAATGTTGACAACTGCAGAAAAGGAAGAGATATTAGAAACAACATATATAGTACCACAATTTTGTATCTTGCAGACAACGTGTTGAGGCAGGTTCATGATAATCTTTACTTAACTAAATCACTTACGAATAAGTTGTAAGATGGATGTGAATAAGGACTTAGAGTAGAATTTAGATGAGTATAATAAGTGTGATAACTTGCAAAAGTAGGTTATAAAGCATCCAAAATTAAATTAAACGAAGCTTGAAAAGAATGTGAAAGCGTTTCATTATGGTGCATTAGAGGAAGAAATGCGTATGAAGTGTTTAAAGTGAGTTTTATCTTATAATGCGATGAAGTAACGCATGACATATCTCTCTAACACATCTCCTGTAGGTATTAAACTTGCCCAAGTTATCCAAGGACAAAACGTCAGTGCAACCACGTTAAAATTGACCTAAACAAGCTGTTCCAGCAGGCGCTGACGAAAGATAGTAGTGTTCGATTTTATGCCCCAAAACTCGAAGATAGTGAATGTAAAAAATTTCATAATTGTTTCAATAAAACGAAGTTTAGAATTGCACAATTAACCCAAATCCAATAAACTAAGATCTAAGGTTGTTTAATGCAACTTGAACAAGTATGCGAAGACATACAGGTGATCAATGTTCAAGTAACAACCTAAAAGGTCTATATGTAGGAACAGGGGTCTCGACGCAACAGAAGCGGTTCAGGAACAATTTGCAATTAATTTAGAATCATGAAATACCAATATACTAGCAACATACATATATTCATAATTTATTATATATCTAGATTAAGCATGCTGAAAAACTATAGAATCTAATTCTCATTTACATAAAGTACCAAGTTACTTACTCTCGTTGACGACTCAGATTCATTTCACCAACTACTTGACAAAAAAATCACGAACAACTTGGAACACTACCACAGGGAAATACTGGTATTCTCTGGGGAATTTGAGGCCAAGGTAGTGGGAACCTTCTTCTTGATTTTAGGGAGAAATTGGGTGAAGTGAGTGTTGTTCAACTGGGAGGGATTCTATGGTTTATATAAAATGTCATATCCATTTTCCTATTCATAACACGATAGGGATATATTTAATTAAATAATAATTAATTACTTTTCTCAGTCGTAATAGGATAGAGATTTTTTAATTAAATCATTTCATTTAAATCATATTTAAATGAACATCTCCCACATAACCTATAGTTTTAATATGAATCCAATTCATACTAAATTAATATTTGAACTCCTTCAAATATTTAATTAATTTTGAGTCATATCCAAAATTAAATTTATATTATAATGTATCATCATACATTATATTATTTTCCTTATTAATCAAGACTTAATTTCCCCAATTACCCTCTACGAGCTACCAGTGGGACCTAATGGACCTACAAATCAGAAGCTCCAACGATATGAGATTAATTGGCTAAACTCATTAACAAAATTAATCAATATTCGTTAACTGTGGGTACACTCCACCATAGACCCGCAACTGCACTCTTCTCACTACAGAATATTTCTGTGTCCACGGATATAGACCAATAACAACAAGTTAGTCCTTCACGAGTGTTCGTAACACCAGCTGGATCAAATTACCATTTTACCCCTGGGTTACCTCTATATCCAAGTATCAGTGCTCCTCTAATGAACAATCTATTTATGGTACAACCAATAAACAGAAATCTCTCTCGTGCCAGCAAGAGGGTAGGGCCTTTTGTTAAAGACCTGGAGACACCACTTAAGGGAACACTCATCTACTTACCCTGAAGTCGAGAATGAGTGAATTTCATCTCGTGTGATTATGTTCGGAAATGTCCCAAAATGGTAGGCTTATTGAGTTGGCGATGATGAGCCACTCTCACCCATACAAATCAAAGGATAATCCCTCGCGATCAGGATAAGGAAAATAATACTTACTTACTTTAATGAAGTATTATTTCAATATATATTCGTTTTGCTTAAAATAACCACAAATCCAATAAACTAAGAACCCTTGGCTATATTATGTATACTTGAAGTTTATGTGTGACATAAGTATGGATCAAGTTTAAGTAAATAGCCTAAAATGATCTATAGTACATGGATAAGGTTGGGTACCTTAATCCTGGGGACACTTATATTGGCGCAGCTCACTTTGTTCTCTAAAGACAAACGATGTGATCCTAATCGTTCATGTATAAGTCATGTGAGTGAGGGTGTCCTATGCAATGAGTTTGCATAGAGATTGGACCAGGAGATAAATCACTTTCACTTTACAACACCGTTTACTGTTGAAACTGAATATCTCATACATATAACCTAGGTAACTCGATCTTAATCCTGAGCAAACTATGAAATCCTATTTATTTAGGATTGTCCTTTGATTTGCATGGGTGAGAGTGACCAATCATCGCCGACTCAATAAGCCTACCATTTTGGGGATAAGACGGAATAGATAGCTGGTGACATAGCATTGCAAGACGGAATTCACCACTACCCGTTTTAGGGTTAGTAAGAAGGTTGTTCCCTTAATTACTGACTCCGAGTCTTGAACAAGGGGACCCCGCCCTCTCATAACCTTGAAAGGGACTTTCAGTGATTGTATCACGAACCAATTGTTCATTAGAGGATCAGTGGAACTTAAGGAACAAGATGTAACTATAGAAGTAAAACGAACATTTGACCTAGCTCTAGGTACGAGCAACCAGTGAAGGGTCGACTTACTAATCATGGTTATCTCGAGTGGACAAGAAACAAATCTACAGTGAGGGGAATGCAGCTACGGGCTATAGTGGAGTATCCTGAAAGCTAACGAACGTTGAATAACTAGGTTAATGAGTTTAGCCGGTTATGCTCGTATCGTTGAGCCCATGATCTGTAGGTCCATTAGGTCCCTATACTGGCTCAATAGGAATAAAACTTGAAACAATATGATAGGTTAATATTTGAAACGTTCAAATTCGAAAAATGATACAAAAGTCGGTTATATACAATATTTAACGACATATTGGTTTAATTTCGAATTAAACTTGAAATGAGAGTTGGTAATATCTAAATATGGTTTAAATATTAAACACGTGAATAAGGATTCATCTTCGAGAAATTTTATTGGGAGAAAAACCAGGATTGGACAAATAATATTAATTTAATATAAGATATTAAATTAATTAATTTTATTATTATTTTAATTAAATAAGTTTTTTATTTAAATTAAAATAAAAATAAAAATAAATTAAGAAAGTGGGCATGTTCAGATTATTTGAATTTAAAAATGAAATTAGGATTTTTGAATTTTAGAAATTCAAAATTACCTAATTTTAGGAGGTGGTGGGGTTTGACTAATCCTTCATATTAAGCCCTCCTTTAGACACCTAATTCATCTCCTAATTGGTGTCAATCTTGGCTGAAATCTCTTTCCATGTTTTCTTCTATATATACATGGTTGGATGGTGAAGAAATCAGGCTTGATTGATACTGAAATGCTACTGAAATGTTTCCATACTCTCACAACACTCAAACCCATTCCTATCAAATAAGGATCCCACAATCCGTTCCAAGGCCTGAGGATAGTAGAGAAGATCCAAGTGGTTGTCCAAAAGTCATTGGTGTGAAGATTAAAGCCTCGGATTACACGAATTGGGGGCTACAAGAGGTAGGTGCAACTTACTCTGTTTTTAGCTCTTATGTACAACATGTCTTTGTTGGGTTTTATGCCCTAAAACTCGTAGATAGTGAATGGTGACAAATTGTTTACTTGTCTCAATACGTTGTTATTGAGGTTTGTACAATAAAGAGTTATTGTTACTAAAATTGCACAATTTGACCCAAATCCAATAAACTAAGATCCTAGGTTGTTTAGATGAAACTTGGACTAGTATGTGGGGACATACGGGGAACAGTGTTCAAGTAACAACCTAAATCGTCTATAGTATAGGGATAAGGCTGGGTACCCCATCCTGGTGACACTATGAGATACGACCCACTTTGTATTCGATACAGATGCAATGATCCAAAACATCCATGTAGGAGACATGCGAGTGGGGGTATCCTGTGCAATGAGTTTGCATAAGACGGACCGCGAAATAGTAACCACTAGATGTAACACCATTAACTAGTTTAGGTTTCTATTTCAATAGGAAGACCTAGGTAACTCAATCTAAATCCTGAGTATGTTATGAACCCCTTTCAGGAGGGATTGTCCTTAGATTTGTATGGGTGAGAGTCGCAAGTTCGCCGACTCAACAAGCCTACCATTTCAGGGGGAAGACCGAGTGGGGGCTGGGAAAATAACATTACAAGATGGAATTCACTCCTTCCCCTATTGGGGTAAGTAGATGTGTGTTCCCTTAAGAGCTGATTCCGGGTCTTGAACAAGGGCGCCCATCCTCTCTTGGCCCGAGAGGAACTGCTGTTTATTGATTGGATCATAAACAGATTGTTCATTAGAGGAATCAGTGGTACTTAAGGATCTAGAGGTAACCCTGGGGTAAAACGGTAATTTGACCCAGCTTGCATTACGAACACTTGTGAAGGATTGAATTACCGTTATTGGTCGATATCCGTGGATACAGAAATATTCTACAGTGAGAAGAGTGCAGCTGTGGGTCTTTAGTGGAGTGACCCACAGTTAACAAAGGTTGACTAACTTGGTTAATGAGTTTCGCCAATTAGTCTCGTATCGTTGGGTCCACCTGCTAGCTCGTAAAGGGTTCTGAGGTTAAATAGTCTTGAATAGAATTTGAAGTGTGTTCAAATTCGTTAAGAGAATTATATTGTATATGATAAAATTAAGATAATGTATGAAGATACATTATAATATAAGTTTAATTAGTGAATTAAACTTTATAATATAAAATTAATTTTGGATGTGATTCAAAATTAATTAATGAGAGAATTAAATATTTGAAGGAGTTCAAATATTGAATATGAATTAAATTCATATTGAAACTATAGGTTATATTTAATGTGAATGAGATTCATATTAAAACTATAGTATATGAGCGAATTATTTGAATTTGATTCAAATAGAAAATTAATTAAATATTTGATATTTAATTATAGAATTAATTAATTGGAGAATTAATTAATTAGTTTAATTTAATTTGATTAAATATGATTTAATTAATACTATAGTTTATATTTAATGTACATTAGATGCACATTAAAACTATAGGTTAAAAGAGAGAGACACATTTGAATATGATTCAATTGTGAAATTAATTAAATATGTGATATTTAATTACTATTAGGAACAATTAATTATTGAATTAATTGGTTGGCTCGAATTAATTCAATTAAATGAGATTTAATTGAATTGGTTAGTTGAAAACTATATAGTAAATTTAATTTAGTTAAATTACGATCTAATTAAATTGATTTTGCATAATATATGGTTTTAGTTTTAATTATTATTATTTAATAATAATTAAATCCCAATGGTTGGGATGATGCCATGTGGGGAGTTAGTGTTGACGGGTAACTCCCTCTCCCATGAGTGAGAATACGTTTTTACAGAGGACTAATCACTTTTACTCTCTAAGAAAAACTCTGGGTTTTCTCTCAATTTTCTCAAAAAAGAATTCACAACACTCTCTTTGCTGCATGATTTTTTATTCCCAAAAACTCAAGATCGTGATTCCACCATCACATCCTCAGTAATCCAGAGGATAGCGGGTGATTTCTAATGGTAGTGTTCGTTGGAAAGACCGTTGACGAATCGTTCGTGGTTTTTGGAGCACTGTGAAGAAAGTTGTTCTTCAACAAGTAGGTTTCCAAAACTCTAAATAGTTTAGAAAAAGCAGGCTTAATCTATTTATGTTTTTAGAATCGTTTTGAAATTTTATTATTGGCCAATGTATCAGTGTTTTCCATGAAACCCAATTAACGACGAGTCGATCTGATATACGCTTCCGCTGCGAAGGATTTTCATTCCTGCAAATGGTATCAGAGCAAAATCGTTGCTTTAATTTCGTTTCTATGAAACTTGCATTGGTTTTTGGAGGGTAATTTTGCATTATGGATGTGAAATTTTTGTTGGTAGATGTTTAGGTGTTTTGGCATTATATTTGCAAATTTTCGTTGATTTGATCGATGTAAAGGCCTGTTGTTTTGGGCATTTTTGTTGCAAATTAATCTGTAAGTCCGTGTCATTTGGCTTTGTGAAAGATTTGATGAATTACTTAAGAAATCGGTGAAATTTGGGACCAAAATCGAAGAGTTTGACGCTGGAAATCGTATTTTCTGGGGAACAAACAGAAGCAATCGAACGAAATCGGAAAAAAAAAACAAAAAAACAAAAAATTTTGCGTCCATTGAAGCTCGAACGTGTGTGATTGGAGCGGTTGGCATCAGTTATTGCTTAGCATGCGTGAGGGCGGCTGTTCGAGCCTGGACATGGGTAGTTTGACCGAAATTTTTTCTTTTCCGTGTGAACGTGGGGCCTCCATACGGTTATGGGCTGTTTGGCGTTCGTGGGTCGTTGCCGCGTGCAGTTGCTGAAGCATGGATCGTGGGCCTTTATCCGTGCAGTTTCAGGTTGGTTCGTGAGTTTCGGTCCGGTCTGAGGTAGATAGGCACGGTTCAGGGAGGTTTGACCGGTTCACGGGTTTCAAGCGCGGTTCATACAAAGTTTGACCGGTTCACTTCGGTTTGGGCGGTCTACACGTGGTTTAGTACAATTCAGACCGGTTCAAGGGGTTTTTGAAGCTGGTTTTGCATGGTTTAGCCTATTTTTTCTGGTTCGAAGGGTTTGGATGCGGTTCGAGCTGGTTCACAGCAAGATAGGGCTTTAATAGATTGATTAATGTAATTTTTCTATTATTTTGAGTCCTAGGATGCCAAAACCCGTCTACGTAGCTATTTATTTGCTTTATGAATGTCATATAGTATTTAAAATCCCACCATAGGTTAAACATGTATCATGCATATTTATGTTATAATTGTTATAATAAATGATAAATCTGTATGATTTGATTTCATGAGTGATTTAGTATAATTGTTATATTAAATATATAAAATTGCCAGCAAGAGCTTAGCTCAATCGACATAAAGTTGTACTGATAACCACAAGGTCTGTGGTTCGAATCCATCTCCCCACATATTGTCAAAAAAAAAATATATTAAATATATGAAATTGGAGAATCATGATACATGACATTAATTTAGTTAAATATAAGAGTTATATTTAATTAATGTAGCATGTATGCTAAAATTATTTTCATGAGCAATAATGTAATTGGTTATATTCTGGATGGAAATAATTAAATTCAATGCATGATTTTCATTTTTTCTTAATATAAATTGTTATATTAATTAAATGAAAATGGAATAGCATTGAGCATGACATTAATTAGATTAATATAAGAGTTATATTATATTAATGTCAAATATCATGTATTTTAATTTTGTGGATGTTTAATTAATATAATCGATATTAATTAAATGAAATTGAAATTGCATGAAGCATGACACCAATTTAGATTAATATAATCGTTATATTATTTTTTATCGGCGTCATGGGTAATATGGTGTTTAATAATAATTAGAATATGATTGTTATTTTTTCCAACACCATAGAAGCATGTTATAGGGCTAATCATTAAAACTTGGAATAGTTTTAAAATGATTAGAAACCGTCAACCTGTAACAAAGAGTTGCATGCAAACATAGGATCTTAGGTTAAATTTGAATTAATTTTAAAATGTTTAAAATTAATTAGAACTAAGCTCACCTGAATTCTAATAGGATTAGAATTATTTTCTTACTTAGTATTAAAATAGTTTTAATGAACTAAGTAGGAAAAACATTACTATGGTTATAAGGGAACTCTCCCCGTGAAGTTCTGTCTAGGCTGGGAAGTTGACGGTTTACGGAACACCTCCTACCTGGGAACATACCCGGAACCTGAGTTGAATTAATCATAGTCTAATGTTAGCATGCAATGTCACTAGGTAATTAAATGAGTTTAATTCACCTAGACATTAGAGTAAAGACCTATATATAAGAGTTATATAAAGGCATAGACTTAGATAGATTCATTTAGCCAGAATTTACCTCAGTAATAGACCCTAAAATTCTAAAAATACTTAGTGGGAGGAAATATGACAAAATAAGATTTTCATAAATCAAGTTTTGCTCTCACGTCCTCAAGAGTTCACAACGTGAGGTCCATGCTTGGCCTCGAGTCACCCTGGGAGTGACCCCATACGGATGGTGTTTGCATGGATCAATATCAAGGTGGATGAGGGAGTATTTTATAGTAAGTGGGAGCAGGACACGTGTCGATGTATCCTACGGTCTCCTCCATTAGGTTGCACCGTGAGATTCCTATGATATGCCTGCGAGTCGCCTTGGGAGCGATCACCTTACGGAGGGCTTGATCATGGGAGTCAGAACAACGCAAACTCCAGAAATGGATAAGGTTTCTTAGGTCCATTTCCAACTTTGATTTTCCCTATGGTAGCATTGTTGGGGCTGATCTCTGGAATCTAAAAATGGAGGGTCACACTTACGGGAAATTGTTAAGGTGTTAATGATTTCTTGACCGAAAAACGGTAGCTAAGAACTATTGGAATATGAGTTATTCTGGTAATAGGGATTGGTTGAGATTGTCTCAATTCAGAGGAGGAGTGGTTGACTGCCCTACGGTAGCTGTTGCTCTAAACCTCTGAAGTATCGTTGCAAAGATGTATCATATTTTATATTTGGGTCGATGATTACTTTTGCTAAATTGATTGGATAATTTATAATGGGTTTAGTGCAACTGGCTAATACAACTAATTTGTTGTTTCAATGATAATTTCTATGTGCATTGTCTTACGCCAATTTATTAATAACGGTTTTAGATACAACTTGCTTAAACGACAAACTTGTGGTAAGTGATTTTAGATTAGTCTTTAGTGAGGAATGTCCTCAGACCCAAATGTCTAGTTCATCTTGAATCGTTCATGATGATTATGACATTAACTGTCTAGCCAATACCAATGACAATAAATGTGATTTATTGGTCATTGAAACGTGCATAGTGGAAAATGTGGATACAGCCTGAATCTTTGATTCAGGTGCCACTTATCACGTTTGCTTTTCCTTTCAAGGAATAAGCTCATGGCAACAGTTGCAAATAGGTGAGATGACTCTCAGATTTTGATCTGGAGAGTATGTCTCGGCTATGGCAAAGGGGAACATTAAGTTATTTTATCCAGTGGGAGAAAATACACATTATTTGATAATGTGTATGAATTTCCCAAAGATTAACAGAAATTTGATTTTTGTATCTTACATGTTGGAATAATGATACTCTATACTTGTCTCTGCTAACGCAGTTTTATTTTAAGAAAGGGAGTTGACATTTGTTCAGCTTTACTGGAAAATAACTTATGTTTTTTAAGACTAATCGAGAGTAAAGCAAGTCATGAGCACTGAGTTATTTAAGATTGCTTATACTCAGAGAAATAAAGGCAAATGATATCTCCTAAAGGAAATACCTTTCTTTGGTTCTTAAGGTGTTAGGCTATTTTTTTATCTCAATATGATTGGGAGCTGAGTCTAGAGTATACTTCTAAGTTAGTTAGAAGAACACTCTCTAATACCAATTAAGTCATGCCTTATGGGCAATATGACTGATAGATCTTTTACTGGAAAAGAGCTAAAAGGGCCAAAGAGCCCTTGGAGGTTGTACATTTGGATGCTTGTGGTCTAGTATGTTAAAGCAGTGGGAGCGCATGAATAAATCATCTCGTTTATAGATGATTATTCAAACGTATGAGTATCTCTACCTAATGCAATTTAAGTCTGAAATTTTTGAGATATTTGAAGGGGTTTAAGACTGAAGTTGAAAACTTGTTAGGTGAGATAATAAAAACACTTTGATCTGATCAATGTGTTGAGTATAGGACTTGGGATTCTAGGACTATTTGATAGTTCAAGGGATCACATCCTAAATCTCGATTAGGAGATTTTGAACCTTATTGGATATGGTTCAATCGATGTTGAGCTATGCTCAATTGCTGACTCGTTTTGGGGCCACGCAGTGTTGACTACAATATGTTTTTTGAACATTATTCCATCTAAAGTGTTTCTGAAACACCTTTTGTGTTGTGGAAAGGACGTAAAGGTAGTTTACGTTCCTTTAGTATTTTGGGGGTGTCCAATACTTGTGCTAGTGATTCACCCAAAAGAAATTGGAACACCGTTCAAAATTATGCCTATTTGTAGGAAATCCCAAAGAAAACGAGGAGAATATACTTGTTCAATCCATTAGAGAATAAAGAATATGTATCAACAAATGCTTCATTCTCAGAAGAAGAACATATGAGAAATCATAAGCCATAAAGTAAGGTCGGTTTAAGTGAATTAACTAATAAAGCTACGGAAACATCAACAAGAGTTGTTGATGAATCAACAAAAGTTGTTGATAAGACTGGTTATTCAACAAGAGTTGTTGATAAGGCCAGTGCTCTTGGTCAGTCACATCTATCTCAAGAGTTAAAAGTGCCTTGATGTAGTGGGAGAGTTGTTTTATAACTTGACCGTTACATGGGCTTATCTGTAGCTCAGGTCGTCATTCTTGATGATGACATAAGGATTCATTGTCTTTTACCAAAGAAAATGAATGATGTTGATAACGATCAGAGGATTAAAGCCATTTACCTGGAAATGAAATCTCTGTTTTTCAATTCCATATGGGATCTTGAACATCTGCTTGATGGGTAACACCTATTGGTTACAAGTGGATATACAAGAGGTAATGAGACATTAAGGTCTTAACCAGAGTGTTTATACAACAAGATCAAAAGCAAAAGGGTTTGCAAGCTTAAGTGATCCATTCATGGATTGACCTAAGCATCTCGATCTTGGAATGTAAGATTTGATTTGGTGATCAGATCTTTTGACTTTAATAAGGACATTGATGAGTCTTGTGTCTGCAAGAAGATCGTCAGTAATTCAGTAGCTTTCTTCATGTTGTATGTGATTGATATCCTACTCATTGGGAATGAAGTAGGTTAACTTATTGACATTAATGGTGACTAGCAGCTCATTTCCAAATAAAAGTTGGGAGAAGCTTAGTTTGTTCTAAGGTTCTAAATTGTTTAGAACAGTAAGAACAAAATGCTAGTCATGTTTCAAGCGTCTTATATCTATAAATGTTGATTAGATATCAGATGCAGAATTCTAAGAAGGGTTCACGACCTTTCAGGGTAGAATTCTTTTGTCTAAGGAACTGTGTTCTTAGACACCTCAAGGAGTTGAGGAATGCCCTATGCAATAGGCATTGTCAGTGAGTATCAATCTAATCCAGGATATGCTCATTGGAGAGCCGTTAATTATATTCTCAAGTATCTTTGGAGAATGAGGAACTATATGCTCGTGTATGGCGCTAAGGATTTGATCCTTACAGGATACACTAACACAGATGTTTTAACTGGTAAGGATTTGATGCAATCTACATCAGTGTCTATCTTCACTCTTAAATAGAGGAGATATAGTATGGCATCTCATCAAGCTAGGATGCAATGTAGCCTTGACCTATAGGCCGAAAACTACGCTGTTTGTGAAGCAGCGATCGAGGCTGTAAGACTTGGAAAGTTCGAGGCTGATTTGGAAAGTATTCCAAATATGAACTTACCTAATACAAGACAAGCTTGCACATTGAATATGATGGAAGAATTGCTGATTCATTCACGAAGGCTCTCTCGGCTAAAGTGTGTGAGGGTCATCTAGATGGTCTAGGTCTACGAGATAAGTACAAAGATGTAATCTCGGGCAAGTGGGAGAAATGTAATGGGTATAGTGGATGCCCTAGTTTATTGTATTTGTACATAGTATATATACGTTTTATGTATTATACATGAATCTATACACCCATTGTCATGATAGATTATTGTACATCCCACTAAACTAGAGTTTTAGTCCAAGTGGGAGTTGTTGGGTTTTATGCCCTAAAACTCGTAGATAGTGAATGGTGACAAATTGTTTACTTGTCTCAATACATTGTTATTGAGGTTTGTACAATAAAGAGTTATTATTACTAAACTTGCACAACTTGACCCAAATCCAATAAACTAAGATCCTAGGTTGTTTAGATGAAACTTGGACTAGTATGTGGGGGCATACGGCGATCAGTGTTCAAGTAACAACCTAAATGGTCTATAGTATAGGGATAAGGTTGGGTACCTTATCCGGGTGACACTATGAGATACGACCCACTTTGTATTCGATACAGATGCAATGATCCAAAACATCCATGTAGGAGACATGCGAGTTGAGGTATCCTGTGCAATAAGTTTGCATAAGACCGGACCGCGAAATAGTAACCACTAGATGTAACACTGTTAACTAGTTTAGGTTTCTATTTCAATAGGATGACCTAGGTAACTCAATCTAAATCATGAGTATGTTATGAACCCCTTTCAAGAGGGATTGTCCTTCAATTTGTATAGGTGAGAGTGGCCAGTTCGCCGACTCAACAAGCCTACCATTTCAGGGGCAAGATCGAGTGGGGGCTGGGAACATAACATTACAAGATGGAATTCACTCCTTCCCCTATTGGGGTACGTAGATGTGTGTTCCCTTAAGGACTGATTCCGGGTCTTGAACAAGGGCGCCCGTCCTCTCTTAGCCCGAGAGGAACTGCTGTTTATTGATTGGATCATAAACAGATTGTTCATTAGAGGAATCAGTGGTACTTAAGGATCTAGAGGTAACCCAGGGGTAAAACGGTAATTTGACCCAGCTTGCGTTACGAACACTCGTGAAGGATTGACTTACCGTTATTGGTCGATATCCGTGGACACAGATATATTCTACAGTGAGAAGAGTACAGCTGTGGGTCTTTAGTGGAGTGACCCACAGTTAACAAAGGTTGACTAACTTGGTTAATGAGTTTCGCCAATTAGTCTCGTATCGTTGGAGCTTCTGATCTGTAGGTCCATTAGGTCCACCTGCTAGCTCGTAAAGGGTTCTGAGGTTAAATAGTCTTGAATAGAATTTGAAGTGTGTTCAAATTTGTTAAGGGAATTATATTGTATATGATAAAATTAAGATAATGTATGAAGATACATTATAATATAAGTTTAATTGGTGAATTAAACTTTATAATATAAAATTAATTTTGGATGTGATTCAAAATTAATTAATGAAAGAATTAAATATTTGAAGGAGTTCAAATATTGAATATGAATTAAATTCATATTGAAACTATAGGTTATATTTAATGTGAATGAGATTCATATTAAAACTATAGTATATGAGCGAATTATTTGAATTTGATTCAAAAAGAAAATTAATTAAATATTTTATATTTAATTATAGAATTAATTAATTGGAGAATTAATTAATTAGTTTAATTTAATTTAATCTATTTAATTTGATTAAATATGATTTAATTAATACTATAGTTTATATTTAATGTACATTAGATGCACATTAAAACTATAGGTTAAAAGAGAGAGACACATTTGAATATGATTCAATTGTGAAATTAATTAAATATGTGATATTTAATTACTATTGGGAACAATTAATTATTGAATTAATTGGTTGGCTCGAATTAATTCAATTAAATAAGATTTAATTGAATTGGTTAGTTGAAAACTATATAGTAAATTTAATTTAGTTAAATTACGATCTAATTAAATTGATTTTGCATAATATATGGTTTTAGTTTTAATTATTATTATTTAATAATAATTAAATCCCAATGGTTGGGATGATGCCATGTTGGGAGTTAGTGTTGATGGGTAACTCCCTCTCCCATGAGTGAGAATACGTTTTTACAGAGGACTAATCACTTTTACTCTCTAAGAAAAACTCTGGATTTTCTCTCAATTATCTCTAAAAAGAATTCACAGCACTCTCTTTGCTGCATGATTTTTTATTCCCACAAACTCAAGACTGTGATTCCACCATCACATCCTCAGTAATCTAGAGGATAGCAGGTGATCTCTAATGGTACTGTTCGTTGGAGAGACCGTTGACGAATCGTTCGTGGTCTTTGGAGCACTGTGAAGAAAGTTGTTCTTCAACAAGTAGGTTTCCAAAACTCTAAATAGTTTAGAAAAAGCATGCTTAATTTGTTTATGTTTTTAGAATCGTTCTGAAATTTTATTATTGGCCAATGTATCGGTGTTTTCCATGAAACCCAATTAACGATGAGTCGATCTGATATACGCTTCCGCTGCGAAGGATTTTCATTCCTTCAGTTTCTAGGATCAAATTGATGAAATTGTGTGGCCAAGATCCAAAATTGATTCCACATGTTTGATATTAACTCCTTCAGGATTGAGACTAAGTTGCCTAGGTCATCCTAGCTAGTGAAATAGAAACCTAACTAGTCAACGGTGTTACATCTAGCGGTTACTATTTCGCGGTCCGGTCTTATGCAAACTCATTGCATAGGATACACCCACTCACATGTCCCCTACACGAATGCGTTGGATCATTGCATTTGTATCAAATACAAAGTGAGTCGCATCTATAGTGTTACCTAAATAAGGTACCCAACCTGCAGTTATGGGATGGAGAAGAAACTTCGAACACTTAGGTAAGTATAGAATTTTTCTTAGATATCTATTATCTAATGGTTGAATTATGTGAATATAGTGATGATTCGTGAGTTTGTGTGGCTATCCTGAAGTTATGGGAGCCACTTCATGCATTTAATAGACTTATGGGTAGCTTAGGTGCACTATGGTCGCAACTTTAAGGGTGGGATGAGTTATGTACGTTATGGACTTATGTTTAGTGGTGGGTGACTATCCTGCGGTTATGGTAGCCACTTAGGTTCACTTAGGCATGCTCAAGTCACTTATGTTTAGTGGTTGGTGGTTATCCTGCTGTTATGGTAGCCACTTAGGTTCACTTAGGCATGTTCATGAAAGTGTTAATATCTAAATCACGGAAGCAATTTTGGATCTTAGGCACTTAATAAGCTCAATTTAATCAATCTTTGCATGCTGTTCATGAGAAGAAAAACAGAGATAGAATACCAACTTCTTTGAATCCGTGAAATTGGTTGAATCCTCTTGTTGTTTTTCTTCTCCAATCAATCACGAACCACCACTGGATCTTCCTTGCTATCCTCAAGCCTTTGGAACGGATTGTGGGATCCTCAAGTGATGGAATTTAAAAGAAAAAGCTTGAAGAACAAGCTATGGAGGTGGGTTTGGTGTGAGTGAATTTTGGCAGCAATTCACTAAAGTTCAAGCTCTCTTTTTTTAGCAAATCTCTTCCCTTTTATAGAGGGAAGATAACTGAATAAGAAACACAAGGGATTGACACCAATTCATCCCAAAATGAGTGGGAATTTTGGTGGCCAAGATGAGGGGAGTGCATGAGTTTAGTCACCATGCACTCCACCTCCAAAAAAATCAATTTCTTTTTTATTTTTATAATTTCAAGATTATCTTGAAATTCAATTTTAATTATTTAATTCTTAATAATCTGAAAAATGTAAAATCAAATTTTAATTTTTTAATTTTAAATTAATTCAAAATTAATTTAAAATAATTATTAATTAAAATAATAATTAATTAATTTAATATCTAATATTAAATTAATATTTTGCCATCAATCCCGAACATTTTCGAAATGTTATTTTTCAACCATGAATCCCTATTCATGTGTTCGATATTTAAATCATATTTAAATATTAAATCTCTCATAACCCGGTTTTCACAAAAACCCAACATATCGATAACGTCAACCACCTCTAACCATTTCCCTAAACTGAATTTGAATTAATTCATATTCTATCCATCATATTGTTCCAAAGGTTAGTCTCGAGCTAGCAAGGGGACCTAATGGACCTACAGATCATGGGCTCCAACGGTACGAGGTTTAACCGGCTAAACTCTTTTAACCTAGCTAACCAACATCCGTTAACTACCGGGACACTCCACTATAGCCTAGTAGTTGAACTCCCTTCACTGTAGATATATTTTCGTCCAGGTCGTTCGTTAACCATGATTAGTAAGTCAATCCTTCACAGGTCGTTCGTTACTATAGCTAGGTCAAATGTCCGTTTTACCCCTATAGTACATCTTAGTTCCTTAAGTCCACTAGTCCTCTAATGACCAATTTGTTTATAGTCCAACTACTAAACAAAGTCCCTCTCGGGCCAACGAGAGGGCGGGGCCCCTTGTTCAAGCCTCGGAGTTAGCACTTAAGGGAACAACCTCTCTACTATCCCTAAATTGGGTAGGAGTGAATTCCGTCTTGCTATACTATGTCCCCAGCTATCCATCTAGTCTTATCCCCAAAATGGTAGGTTTATTGAATGGCACTATTGGACCACTCTCACCCATGCAGATCAAAAGATAATCCTAAACGAATAGGAGTTCATAGCAAGCTCAGGATTAAGATCGAGTTACCTAGGTCATCGCATGAAATAGTCAGTCTTAACAGTAAACGACGTTATAAAGTAAAAGTGACTTATTTCTCGGTCCTATCTTGTGTAAACATCTTTTACACAGGATGCCCCTACTCACATGTCTCTACATGAACGATCCAGGATCATGTCGTTTGTCTTATTCGCAGAGTAGGTCGCATCCATAGTGTTACCAGGATAAGGTATCCAGCCTTATCCATTTACTATAGACCATTTAGGTTATATACTTAAACTTGATCCCCCCCTATATCCACGATATAGTTCGAGTATTTCATATTATAACCATGGATGTTTCTATTGGATTTAAGATATAAAATAAACAATTTCACTGAATAACATCTTTATTATAAAAGGATAATCAAAACTTGAGTTCTAGGACATAAACCCCAACAAACTCCCACTTGGACTATAACTCAAGTGAGATTATAATATGTCAGGTGACTTAGCAACACATTATATGCTAAAAACCCATAGTCCTAAACTCTGGAGATGTCCCTCAAACACTTTAGCCGTGAGGGGTTTTGTAAATGGATCAGCCATGTTCTGCTCTGAGGCTATATGGGTGACTGTCACGTCTCCTCTCTATACAATCTCCCGGATGAGATGATATTTGCGTTCAATGTGCTTTCCTCGTTTATGGCTTCGAGGTTCCTTGAGTTATAGTCCAAGTGGGAGTTTAAGCCTCAAAAGTCATTTAGACACGTTTGAGACACTTTTTTAGGTTCGAGGGGTGGTCTTAGTTTCTTTCTAACTAAGTTAAGGCCTCAAAAGCCATTTTGGCATGTTTGATCTGCTTTGGTCGGTTTGAGGGGAGATTTTAATTCCTTCCTAGCTAAGTTTAGGCCTCAAAAGTCATTTAGACACGTTTGAGACACTTTTCAAAGTTCGAGGGGTGATTTTAGATCCTTTCTAGCTAACTTAAGGCCTCAAAAGTCATATAGGCATGTTTGAGGCACATTTCTAGGTTCGAGGGGTGGTTTTAGGTCCTTTCTAGCTAACTTAAGGCCTCAAAAGTCATTTAGGCATGTTTGAGGCAGGTTTCTAAGTTTGAGGGGTGATTTTAGGTCCATTCTAGCTAACTTAAGGCCTCCAAAGTCATTTAGGCATGTTTGAGGTGCTTTGGTCGGTTTGAGGGGAGATTTTAATTCCTTCCTAGCTCAGTTTAAACCTCAAAAGTCATTTAGACACGTTTGAGACACTTTTTTAGGTTCGAGGGTTTGTCATAGTTTCTTTCTAACTAAGTTAAGGCCTCAAAAGCCATTTAGGCATGTTTGAGCTGCTTTGGTCGGTTTGAGGGGAGATTTTAATTCCTTCCTAGCTAAGTTTAGGCCTCAAAAGTCATTTAGACACGTTTGAGACACTTTTCAAAGTTTGAGGGGTGATCTTAGTTCCTTTCTAACTAAGTTAAGGCCTCAAAAGCCATTTAGGCATGTTTGAGGCATGTTTCTAGGTTGGAGGGGTGGTTTTAGGTCCTTTCTAGCTGACTTAAGGCCTCAAAAGTCATTTAGGCACGTTTGAGGCACGTTTCTAGGTTCGAGGGGTGGTTTTAGGTCCTTTCTAGCTAACTTAAGGCCTCCAAAGTCATTTAGGCATGTTTGAGGGGCTTTGGTCAGTTTGAGGGGAGATTTTAGTTCCTTGCTAGCTCAGTTTAGGCCTCAAAAGTCATTTAGACACGTTTGACACACTTTTCTAAGTTCGAGGGGTGATCTTAGTTCCTTTCTAACTAAGTTAAGGCCTCAAAAGCCATTTAGGCATGTTTGAGGCACGTTTCTAGGTTCAAGGGGTTGTTTTAGGTCCTTTCTAGCTAACTTAAGGCCGCAAAAGTCATTTTGAAATGTTTGAGGCACGTTTCTTGGTTCGTGGGGGTGGTTTTAGGTCCTTTATAGCTAAGTTTAGGCCTCAAAAGTCATTTAGGCACGTTTGAGACACTTTTATAGGTTCGAGGGGTCGTCTTAGTTCCTTTCTAGCTAAGTTTAGGTCTCAAAAGTCATTTAGGCACGTTTGAGGCACATCTCTAGGTTCGAAGGGTGGTTTTAGGTCCTTTCTAGCTAACTTAAGGCCTCCAAAGTCATTTTGGCATGTTTGAGGTGCTTTGGTCGGTTTGAGGGGAGATTGTAGTTCGTTCGTAGCTCGCTTTAGGCCTCAAGAGCCATTTAGGTATGTTTGAGGCCTCAAAAGTCATTTAGGCACGTTGGAGACACTTTTCTAGGTTCGAGGGGAAGTTTTAAGTCCTTTCTTTCCAAGTTTAAATCTCAAAAGCCATTTAGGCACGTTTGAGACACGTTTCTAGGTTTTAGGTCCTTTCTAGGTAAGTTTGCCTTAAAAGTTATTTAGGCACGTTTTAGACACTTTTGTGTGTTCGGGTGTGGTGCGAGGTCATTTTAGCTAAGTTTTGGCCTTAAGAGTCACTTAGGCACGTTTGAGCTAACTTTCATCCTCAAGGATCGTTTAGGACAGTTCTCCACTTTTTGGATTTTTTTTAAGTCATTTCTTTACCACTTGGTATAGTTTTTACGGCAGATATATATTACTCACTTACCAATATTTGTCTCTTCAAAATCCCTCATTCCTTCTTGTGACTTTATGTTCTAACTTTCTTCATATTATTTCTTTTTCAGGTTTGTAGGTTCTTGAAGGCAATTTTTTGGGATATGATATGTGGATGCATCTTCAAGGCACTTTTTTCGGACAAGATGTGGATGTCGTTTTTCTTTATTGGTTTTTTTTATGTATTTTCGTTGGATAGTTCGGTAGAAAACAATGTATGGTTTTGGGTTGTTCTCGAATTATCGAACATGGATTATATATCGACTTTTGTGATATTTTTAATATATATCGAATTTTATGATATTCATGGAATGATCAGCTATAGAGTACTTTTATGTTATATATAATCAATCAACAATTAGGTGTGTTATAAATATGAAACATGAAGGAATAATCTAAATAATGGGGTTTGGGGGGGGGGGGGTACTTATACCGACGCTCTAGACGACAATGGTTCCAGCAAGCTTCAGTTCTGGAAGTTCTTGCAAGTTCTAAACGATAGCAGTTCCAGTAGAAAAAAGAAATTTGTTTTCATCTTATACTTAATTCTTTATTTTCAAAAACAATTTTCAAATCACTAACCAAATGGGGCCTTATTTTCCTATGTTTACTCATTTTTCTCTTGTTAAATTTTAAAAATAGAAAACAAAAAATAGTTATCAAATTAGATATATGTGGTTGTTTATTAAAATTGGACAACAATATATATATATTGAAAATGAAATTGATTATGTGAAATAATCAAATTGATTATGTGAAATGGAGACTAAATTGATTATCAAACAAACTTTTTCAAAAAAAAATAATAAAAAACCAAAAACTAAAAATAGAAAAAATGTAATAGTTTTTTTTAGTTCATAAAAATGTAATAGATATATCAAACATAACTTTTTTTTATATAAATTATAGATTTGTTAAAATTAATAAGAAAATGTGTTGTATGGTACGTGTCATTTATTTATTAAATATAATTCTTTTGATGGATGTAATCATTTTTTTTTCTTTTTTAAAAATGAGAGTAATTATTTAAACGAACTCAAAATGATTAACTTTTCGTAACATAAATTTTATAAAATAAGATTATTATAAAAATCATACCTGCAACACAATTAAAGTTTAGGGAAATTGCAATGGGTAGCAAAACAACATTAAGACATTTGTAAATTTAGCTATGCTTTTTGAGATTTACAAATATAGCAAAATTTTTAAAATCTGATTTTCGCTTTTTTTATTATTCCAGTTTTACCCTTGTTTGTATATCAATAGGTATATTAGTGGTATATCTGATAAACGAAATATTTATTGATATACGAAATATAAAGTATATTAGTTAACTGATATACCAAATTTGATATACTTGAATGAATACAATGATATACCTATATAATTGATTTGATATACTCAATTATGAGTATCAATATAAGAATGATATACCTTATATATGAATGTTGATATACTTGATATCTTACTTTTTACTTATATTTGTTATGTTTCCTTTTCTCTTTATTGAATTGTGTTGTGTTATTTATATATTTTAAACAAAATGTTTATTTTTTATAACATAAAATGTTTGTCTCATATACTTGTTATGAACGTTGTTATACCTCCTATGTTATATTACTCAAATAATTAATAACATTGATATACCTGATCATGAGTGGCTAAATACATCAATGATAAACTAGTTATTTTTTAAAAAAATCATTGATATATATTTTTAATTATCAGTGATATACTTTATTTTAAGTATATTTTTTATATTGAATATGAAATGTTGATATATTGTTGATATATAATTCATATTAAGAATATCATTTCACCGATATATCATAGTATATTAGTACTATATAAGTGATGTACTTAGGTATATCTTATATACTAAATATAAAATAATGATATACTAGGAATATCATTTCACTAATATATCAGAGCAAAGTATATCAACAGTATATCAAATATATTTCACTTTAGGTATATATCAACAATATATCTGATATATTTCATTTTAGGTATACCAATAGTATATCAACAGTAACATATGTTTTTTTTACGGGTCCTAGCATTTTCTCTCAAGTTTTGAGAGAAAAGGCTATGGACGGACAAGGGTCCGAGAATGACTAGGGAGTTGCGGAGAAGATGGATATTGCCATCCCAGAAGAAAACTAGGGAGAAGCAGTCTCATCTATTCCCAACTTGGAAGATAAGCTAGACAAATCTGCAAACCAAGTAAAGGAATCGACCGGTAAGGTGAACAAGGAGGAGGAGATTGTGGTTCTCAACCAGATGGAAAAATTAAGGATAGAGGAACAAAAGAGAGTGGTTGACATCGAAGATGAGGACATTGAGGACATCGACAGAGACTTAAAAAACACAGTGGCCTGCAAGATTCTGACCCTTAGACTGATCGACGAAGATTATTTCAGCATAATGATGCCAAAGATTTGGGGTATAGAAGGCCTTGTTAGGATAGAAAAGGCGGGTATAAACACCTTCCAATGCAAGTTCAAATACCAAAGGGACAAAAATCGTATAATGAAAGGGGGACCGTGGAGCTTCGATGATGTTATACTAATCTTCGAGGAGATAACAGGCAGTTGCAGCCTTGATGCGTTAGAATTCAGGTATGTGTCATTTTGGGTCCACTTCCAAAACTTACCGAGAGTTTGCTTTTGCAGGAAATACGCTAAAGCTCTGGCCAACTCTATAGGTGAATTTGAAGAAGCTGAAACAGATGATTATAGGAAGATGGGAGGTCAAACTCTACGTGTTAGAGTCCGTATGGATGTTGGGAAGCCGCTCAGAAGAGGAACAAACATTAAAGCTGGGTCAAAAAGAGATACCAAGTGGATACTAGTCACCTATGAGAAGCTCCCCGACTTTTGTTACTATTGCGGTAAACTGGGGCATGTTCATCAAGAATGCAGAGAGGAAGGTGCAAAAGTGAAAGGGAAGCTAAGCTTCGGGATTGAAATGCGAGAAACTCAGTCGAGCAAAGGGATTTTTAGAGGACCAAAACCACCAATAAGACATCAAAACTTCCAAAGCACCAGAGGAAGAGGTATAGGAAGGTATTTTGGAATAGGGAGAGAGGAAAAGAGTAAATCCTGGAGACAAGAAGACAAGAGGGAAGAGACAGCTACTCCGAAATCGAGCGCCTCAGATTTTGGACACCAGACCGGAGTCGCTAGCCTGAACAGTGAAGAAAGGCCAGAAAGGAACCCAGCGATGACGGAGATAGGAGAAGACAGAAGGGCAATATTGTCAATTCCCAAAAATAATGAATCATTGAAAAGTGGAGCTAATAGAGCCGTTGAAGAAAGTCAAGAACAAAACTATCAGACGGCGACAGTGCTAAAGGACAGTGATAGAAGAAAGGAACTAGAAACCCAATCGGTACAAAAGGACACAATCATGACCGACAGGACTGACATGGTTAAGGAAGATGGGCCAAACCCAGAAAAGTCAAAAAAGCAAAGTGGATCAAAAAGTGGATCCCATAAAAGCCCAAACCCAAAAAAATACCCTCCTCCGGAACCAAAAAGCAAATCCTCTCAGCCAAGCCCAAAGAAAAAGACAAACAACCTAAAAAGGTGGAAAAGAATGGCTAGAACAAGCCACAATTACCTAGAGACTGGGATTCTGAAGAGTGAGGATGGTAAACGAAAAGTGGTTCTCTCTGAAAAAGAAACAAATGGAACCCCAAAAAAGATCTATCTAGAAAACTTCGAGGACTTCGAAGGGATATCGGCGAAGGCTGAAATTCAGCCCCGCCGAACGCCATGAAAATATTATGCTGGAACGTCCGAGGACTGAGGAATCCTCGGGTGATCCGAGCTCTTCGCCATGAGATTAAAAATGGCAATCCCCAAATTATTTTCCTCAGTGAAACCAAATGCGATCAGAAAAAAGTGGAAGCTGTGAAATCGGTTTTGAAATTTGAGTGCTCTTTCTCAGTCCCTAGTGTGGGGACCAGTGGTGGCATGCTTCTCTTTTGGAACTCGGACACTGATATCAGCATAACCTCCTACTCAAAAGGTCACATAGACACCATCATCAAAGATAAGAATTGCACGTGGAGATTTGAGGCAGGGATCTATTCGCCAGTTGGCAACAGTAGGAATATCACCATCGACCAAGATCCATGGATTAATAGGCCTTGTGGTAAGCTCCCCATTTTTACCCTAGATCCCCTTAAGGGCTCCCCCGTGGCTAATCTTATAAGAGGTGATGGTCTTTGGAATGAAGCCTTGATCAGAGATCTGTTTTGGCCCACCGATGCCGAAGACATCTTAAACATCCCTCTGAATTCTTCCCCTTCAGAAGATGAGATAATTTGGGCCCCTGAGAAGAAAGGATCGTTCTCAGTCAAATCGCCCTATCACCTTGCTCAAAACATTAAGACAGCCTCGAAGGACTCATCCTTGGACGCTTCCAATCTTAAAGATACTTGGAAGTATTTTTGGAACATCAAAATCATCCCCAGGGCCAAAATCTGTGTTTGGAAAATCCTAAATGACATTTCCCCATCCAAGACCAACCTAAACAAAAAGGGAATGGACATCATCCCCCTTTGTGATCTGTGCAAAAGCAAGGAAGAATCCACCACCCATGTGGTTTGGCTCTGTAAGTTTTCCAAAGAGATTTGGTCTAAATTCATCCCTAATTCGATTTGTTTTCTTAACATGTGCAGGCCCAATTGGAAGCCAATCGATATTTGGCAAGGGTTGCTGAACACTCTCTCAGAAGAAGAAAAGAAAACAACCATCATAATTATTTGGAATTTATGGCAATTCAGGAACAGGGTGGTTCTCGAAAAATCTTCAGCAGATCAAACCAATTTGTGCAGACTCATCGAAGCTAGTCTTAAAGATCACAGCGAGATTGATGCAGAAATGCTTACCAGAACATCCAAAGCTCGAAGAACCTTGCGAGTCACCAGCATTGGTGCTCCCCTCCTCCTTCGCACCTGAAAATCAATTTCGATGCCTCCTGGAACGAGGCCCTGGGTCTTGGGGGCTTGGGCTGGGTAATCCGTGACTCCCAAGGATCTTTAGTGGCTGCAGGCAACAAAAAGTTATTTAGAAATTGGTCGATTGACATGCTCGAAGCTCTCGCAATCAAAGAGGGGCTGATACAGTACCTTAATCTTAATCCCAATCTCCAAGTTGCTTTGACTGTGGAATCTGACGCTGAGGACCTAATCAGCTCGCTAAATTCATCTATAACCGTTCTTTCTGAAATCCATTTCATCCTAGACAAAGTGAAATCGATTGCCAGAAGCTTCAAGGATATCAAATTCCTCTGGTGCCCTAGAACTTCTAATGGTGTAGCGCACGCTCTCGCGCGAAATGCTTCTCGTTTGCCGTCGTCTCGACCTCTCTCGAGTGAAGCTTGTGTTCTTTCGTCTGATGTTTTTGATTTCTCCTGTTCTCCCTCGTCTTTTTCCCCGGAAGTCTGTTTTTTTGGAAGGGAAACGTCGTTGCCTTTTTGGTTGTTCTCTGCTATAATTGAGGACCTTGTTTGTTGTGGTAGTTAGCTCTCTTTAATGAAGTCTTTTTTCAAAAAAAAAAAAAAAATAGTATATCAACAGTATATCCGACTACTGATATACTTCATAATAGTAAAACACGCGCGAAAATGCTGGAAAGGGTATTTACGACTTTTTCTATTTGCATTTTCGGTTGTGCTGAATTTTTTCTTTTTCTTTTTCTTTTTTTTTTTTTTTTTTTGCCATAATTGCAATCTTCAAAAAGTGGAGGCACGCTTGCAATTGAGGATTTCTCTTTTGCTATTGCTGCAACTAGGTGTTATAACATCAATTTGAATTTAACTTAATTAATTAAGTTATATATACTCGATCAATAAAGGTCAAATCTTCGTATCCTGAATCATGTGTTTATATAACTAAAAAAAAAGTAAAAGTAAAGTGTCAATAAAAATATCCATAAGATTTATATCTTTTTAACTTTTCTAATAAGTGTAGAATAAATTTATTAACCACCCAAATTTTTTAAGTTTCTTGCTTCCCGTAATTTTTCTGAATATTGACCAACATTAGCATTTTATTATATTTCATATCTTCATAAAGTTAGTGAAACCTCCACATATTTCTCTCAGCTCAGTATATACATACATATGTATTTCGTTTTTTTAAAAAAACAGACAGCAAAAAAATCAAGAACGAAAATGTTGTGTGTATACACACATACATATACATGCATGCTTTTGCTTTTATAAAAATAGAAAAACAAAAAATAGAAAAAAGAAAGTCAAGGAAAGAAATATTTATCAAATGAAACCTGAACTTTTGAATTTTGTGATAATTTAACATTGTGAACCAAGCTCAAAATCTAACATATAAGTTAAACATATCAAGTAATTCTATTCTAACTATATTTATCAAACTATCTACCAAGATCCAAAAGCTTAAACAGTTATTACAGTCGGTTTGGATGACATATATTATTTCATGAGTATGGATATTAAATAGGAAAATTGTAATGGGTGTCTAAAATCTAATGGTTAATTGCAAATATAGCAAGTTTTATAAAAAATTGCAAATATAGCAAATTTTTTAAATTATTTTTTTAATTCCCGTTTTGTCCCTGTTTTGATTTCTATCGGTGATATAGAAATCTATCGCTGATAGAATCACAGTGATAGAAATTCAGTGATAGATGATAGAATCTATCACTGATAGAAACTTATTGCTAATAGAAACTAATAGTGTACTTGATAAAAACCAATAGTGTATTTGATTACGTGATAATTTGTACATACCTTTTGATTTTTCTTTTTTTTTTTTTTTTGTTTTGTTGAGGTCTCCCCTTCTTTAAATTTCAACTTCTGCTTTGTGTTTTTCTTTTCTTCCGTTCAATTTCCATATTGTTTTACTTCAACATCTATAAAAACAAAATCAGTGACATAGATTTTAGAAACAAAAATGATAGAAATCTATCAGTGATATGTTTCTATCACTGATAGATTTCTATGAGTGATAGAAGATTTTTACCTTCTATCACTAATAGAAATCAATCTTTCTATCAGTGGTAGAAGGTTTTCTATCACGGATAGAATCTATCGGTGATAAAAGGTTTCTATCACGGATAGAATTCAGAATTCAATCGCCGATAGAAGGGTACTTTGGTCATTTAGACTGTCTGAAGGTAATTTTTTTTGCCATATTTGCAATTATTTTTCCAGGTTGCTATATTTGCTAATATTTTGTCCCATTTTGTTATTTATGCAACCAGCCCTATTAAATATCTAGGATTTAAATGTCTATAGCTATGACGATAATAAATGTATGTATATGGATATACTAATAATTATTTAAAACTCTCGATTAAATTTCTAAAAAATATATTTTCAATTATTTTTTAAGTATAATATATTTATTAATTAACAGATTAATATTAAAATTTAAAATACTAATTAAAACTAAGAAAATCTCAAAAATTAAAATTAAAACTAATACTTAAATACTACCTTATTAATTTAATAATAATATATAAAAATATTAAATAATAATTCACTTCTGATGTGTTGATTTCGGTTGGAAATAAACTTTTGGAGATTGAAGGGTAAAAGAGGCTAATTGTATTATTGCTCAATTCCAATTTTTTTTTTTTTTAAGGCTCAATTCTAGTTTTTGGCTTTATACAAAAACTCTAAAGACATCACACCTATTTTATTAGATTCTACATCCTCAAGTTATGGTTAGAATTTTGCCAACACACTTATAATCTAGTGGCTACAAATAACTCTCTAGAGTATTCTCTAGAAATACAAAATTTTCTATCAGAAAATTCTACATCATCTCTCAGACTTTTCTACTTAAAATGTTTCTAGAAATTAGGCTTTTATTTGGGTTAGACCCCAACACTAATTATCCAAAATTAGATTTATATTTCAACAAATTCCTCTTTGATATAGACGAACATAAATCTCCAAGGAAAAAAAAAAAACTATCCTCTCCATAATTAAAATTCATGTTGAACATGATATTTTTTTATCTAAAGATAATTGGTATCCAGTTTTTAGAAAACCAAAATCCATGTAACAAACATGGACAATAATTTTCCACACAAAAACCCATCAGATATTTAGTGAAACAAACGGGACGTTAGTGTTTACTTGAGCCTTAAGAATATATATTAAAGATCATAAACTACAATCTATCCTAGAAAACTTAAGCTTTTAGATTGAGCAGTAATCTAACGTATATTTCATCGTACCACTTTTGAATTCTTCTCTTCTAGGTATCGAAAGAAATGGGGAGAAGTTGTTTACAAATCCCGACCTCGGAACCGAGATCATATATATGCAGATAAGTGTAGTTGGGAACGGCCTCCATAGCAGCTGCTGCCATTAGACATTGATTCAGAGCCTAAGCTGATGTTGCTGCCTTCCCCATCCTCATCCATGGAAGCTGTAGATTCTGCCTTCTTCTTTTTGCTCACGAAACGGCCTCCGCAGCCCCTTTCCCTTCTCATGGCATGTAGGTGCCTCGACTCGTGGAGATAGGGCTGTGATACACGCACGTGATAGTTAAAAGAGAAAGCTTAAGCTAATAAGTTAGAGATTTAATAAGTATGATTATAGTTAGAAAGATGTTAGTTGATATTGTTTGGTTACCTTTCTTTGCGATCTGATCATCCTGTTTTCGACTTCGGCCTTGGCTCGAGATTGTCGTCGACGTAGAATTCCATGGTACTGCTTGGCGTTCACGTAAACGGGTTCTTCCGCCATAGCAAGAGGCAAAGCCATTCTACCTTGTGCCATTCTGCTATATTCTGAATTCTGCTTAGTATAACACCTAGCCTTTAGACTTTATGATCATAATAATTGCTACTAAAATACAAAAGGAAAAAAATAACTAAGTTCTTTGATTCTTTCCTTAATAATTCCTCCTTTATTACAAAATCCACCCTACCAGCTTAATTTTTATCAAAATTGATTAAATAATAATAATAATAATAACTTCTATACAAAAAAAAAAGACACAAGGTGAACATATTTCTTAAATTTATAGGAGAAAGGTTAATAGAAGCTAAACTTTTTTTTAGAAAAATTAACCATAAATTCAGTGCAAAGACTAATTTTAAACTTTATTCAATTTAAAAAATAAAAAAATAAAAACTTTATTGTGAGTACAAGGACTAAAATGGAACAAAACTCAAAGTAATAAGGACCAAAATGGTATTTTAAAATTAACTTTATCAAAGGTTAATAACTAAAAAAAATCCCTAACCATATTTTGTGCATATTGAA
This sequence comes from Luffa aegyptiaca, assembly GCA_017139565.1. NCBI lineage: Eukaryota > Viridiplantae > Streptophyta > Magnoliopsida > Cucurbitales > Cucurbitaceae > Luffa > Luffa aegyptiaca. The sequence continues at coordinate 31,044,049 of CM029398.1, read as the reverse complement.
CAATATTCATACAATCAAACAAGACCAGATTGTTAAAGAATAACATAACTTAAAACCCTCAGCTAATTTCTTAAGATCGATGGAACAAACATTTTTAATTGATATTTGTAAAATATGATATTTGACATACAAAGTTGTATGAGGAAAATTAAAAAAAAAAAAAAAAAAAAAAAAAAAAAAAAAAAAAAAAGAGTCAGTTTGAACATTTGATTCAGAACCTCATGTTAAACAGATTAGCAAACACATACTATTTTAATCCAGACTAAAATAGTCTGCATCCCAAACACAAACTATTTTACTCCACAGATTATTATAACTCCCAGACTATAATAACCACTAACTATTATAACCAACTCAACGCCTCAAACAACCTCTTAGTCTAAAAAATGATGGGTAGATTACTAAATTTTGTTTGTCTTCTTTCTAACATTATCAAACAAGCCTTTAGTATTTTGTACATGATCTTACCAATGTTTGAAATCCGAACGGTGGCACCAGTCCTCCGTAACAAGTGTCGTGGTACTGGTACGATGTACCCGCTGTCTGTTAATTAGAAAGAGAAACAATTAGAGTTTCAAGATGAAGAGGGAAGGAGAAAGAGATGTTATTGATAGAGAGAGAGAAGACCATTGAAAGAGTAACAAGCTCTGACTGGGAAGTAGAGGCATGGTGTTCATTATTGATCATCAATGGTAGCACAATGGATGCATCTCTATTCTTATGTGCTGTTGCTAATTCTCCACCTGCAAATGTGTCCAAAACTTAATCATTCTTACAACACTATGCAAAACACTTGAGAATTACAAATGTTGTTTGGTAGTTACTTGGATTCAAGAGTTGAAAACAATTATACCTACACGTTGTTTCAGTGTTTTAGATTTTAAATTTATTGCCAAACACTTTTAGAAAAGGGTGAAAATATGAAATAAAATTTCGATTTCAGGTGAGTTCTTTGTTTTGATTGACTCCTTTGTTTTCAAATTTCTATTTTTAGATCACTAATTGTTGCATGAGGACAACAAATTTCTCCCCATATCTACAATTGTATCATATTATTGTTCATTTTGGACACAAGTCCTTATGACTTTAATTTTGGTTTCATCTACAATACCTCACACAAATAAAGATAGTTGTTTGTACTTAGTATCTTCCTTTTGTCTTTCCCCCAATTTAATCAATGCCGGACTTGGTCACACTCCCACCCATTCGATAGAGATCAATCATGGATCTTCCACATGACCATATGTGAATGAAACTCGGCACTTTTCATTTGTTCAGTTTCTAAGGACGATTCCATGGACAAAGCTAAGTTTCGGGCATGGCTCAACATCACTTGTTAGGAACAAAGAATCTCTCCCCACACTTCCCCAAATCGAAAGATATTTATAAGCCCTCCTGACTTTGTTTTTTGTTTCACCAAAAGTCCTCATATACAAAATGGTGATAATTATTATTGTTTTTACTTCTATATCATGGATCTTTTCCTTATCTAGCTAGCTAAAATATATACTAACTTCTTTTAATATCATGCTCCATGTTATGAAAGTTTCAACATATTATCCTTAAGATATCAAAAATCTTTCTCAAATTTGTACAGAAAATTGAAAGATGGTGTGATTTGGTATGAGAAACAAGTATTTTCTATCAGTTAATACGTGCAAATAGGGAAGAGAGTCTTTTCATTAATTGACTAAATGAAAACTCTCACTCAAAAATACAATCCGTCAGCTATATATACACAAAACAAATACAGAAAAATAACCAACTTACAACTTGTGAATCTTGACTAACTAAAATGTAACAAATTTAAATAACCAACTTACAACAACTTGTGAATAGCATACTAACTGACTAACAAAAATGTAACAGATTTACATTAATAAAAAAAATATCTTAATATGAGTGGTGTTGTTCTTTTATATGTTAAATATCTTGGGCTAAAGTACATTTTTGGTCTCTTGGATTTCAACTTAGTTTTTATTTAGTGTTTGTATTTTCAAAATTAACACTTTTGGTCCTTGATATTGAAATATAGTTTTTATTTGGTCCCTTAAAATTTCAAAAGTGACATGTTTAATCTTTGAAGTTTGAATTTGATTTTAAATTGATTCTTGAACATTGAAATTGGTTCAAATGGTCATTGAGTAGAGTTGACTATTAATGGACCTAACATGATAGGCATAGCAATTAACATATGCTAAACCTAGATTTTTTTTAGTACATCAACATTTAGGGTGGGGGATTCGAATCTCTGACCTCTAGGTCGAGGGTACATGTCAATTACCACTAAGCTAATCGTTTTGGCCTAAACTTAGATTATGCTTATATGTATTTTTTAAATCAGTGAATTTTTTCTTAATTATTTATTTTTTATACTCAGGTACTAATTAGAATCAAATTCTAAACTCGTGGACCAATTAAAAATCAAATTCAAATAATGAAGACTAAACATGACACTTTTGAAACCTCAAGAACCAAATAGGAACTAAATTTAAATCTCAAAGACAAAAAAAAAATTAGTTTTGAAAACAGAGGGACCAATTAGAAACTAAGTACAAATCTCATAGACCAAAAGTGTATTTTATCAATTTTTTTTAGTACAACAAACATGTGGTGAAAATTTGAACATCGGGAGAGTAGATGTCTTAACCACTAAGCTATACTCATGTTGACTGCTTCAAATAGAAGTTGTGGACCTTTCTTGATAGAAGTAATTTCTTTCTGGTAAGGAACTCCTTTTCAACTGAACGCATTCTACGGGATAATTTTTTTTTTAAGCTAACTTTTATGAAAACAAAATTGAATTTTGTAACGTATCATAAACAAAACTATAGAAACAGTATATAATTCCATGACCTTAGGATATAATATTTGACATTACCTCGAGGTGGGGATAGAGTTATTTGCATTTGCTTGGTGCTTGTTTTGGGCCCTGGCCCACTGTCAACGAAGCCCTTGGGCCAAGCCCAATCTGCTTTGTCTTCCCTTGGCATGTCCACGGTGGCGCCGCCGTGTCCACCGCCGTGCCACCACCAAGGTTGTGAATTATCGGTGGTGTAGTTTCTGATTTGCTGATTATCAAAATCTGGATGGATTTTGAAATCTGTTTTGGAGCTCATCGTTTGCAGTTTTTCCTGTGGAAATAGTGGGAAAAAAATGTCAAAATTTGCCCAAAATCTATATCGATTGCAGAAAAGTAAGACATCTTTATTTATTTATTTATTTTTTAAAAAGAATATATTTTTAAAATTAAAACAGAAGAAAATGAGATGCAATAATGGATATTTTAAAAAATAGTTAAGAAAAGAAAGGTGATATTTTGTTGAACTTTTGTTTGGAAAAGGAAAAAATATATATTTGAAAACAAAATGTCCCAATCTTTTAGTATACAACAATGTAAATAAGAAAATTCTTTTAAATATCTTCTCTTTGTGAAATATAGAATAATAATTGACTATTCAAAACTTTTTTTTCTCTTTAGAGGGATAAGGCACTATTTTGATAGAGCTAACATATAATCAAAATTATTGGTTCCAAGTAGAGACAAATTGTGCTAAGATTGATTTTTAATTAATTGAAACATATGTGTAAGGTTAATATTTTCATTTAGTTTTAATTTTGTCCCTATATAGTTTTTGAACTTTCTAATTTTTATATTTTAGTTTATTTATCTCAAACAATATTATCATGTAACAAAGCGAAGACAAGATATTTGTAAGATCAAACACGAGAATGATAAAGTGAAGTATATATTACTAAAATTAAAAATATATATACATAAAGACGAACTTGACACAATCATAATAATTCTGAAACTATCCTACATAATTTAACCTATTTTTAACCGATAATCATAGATCGTACATCGATCCGATCCACCCAGACATACATCCATATTCATCCATGCATGCACATATACATATACATGTTAGTCTTCTCTTGGTCATAGCCAAGGGGCAAACTTTTCTTTGTTAAAAGCAAACAACTTCTTATAAAAGTAAAAAACCAAAGAAGAATGAAGAGCAAAGCAGACAAACAAATCAATTAGAGAGTGGAGAAAACTCACAGTTGAGAAGATAAGATCAGTGTTTGGGGTCTGAGAAAATTCAAGATTCCAAAAGAAAGTGATCCATTTGAACACAAATCACCAACAAAAAACAGTGTTTGGAGTCCAAGAAAATTCTGGGATTCCAAAAGAAAGTGAATTTTTTTTAAAGCCGACAGACACCTAATTATCAAACACAATCCTTAAAGATTTATGTCTACAAAATGAGAGAAATAGAGAGAGAGAGAGAGAACTCACGGTTTTAGAGAGAGAGAGGAGTGTTTGGGAAGTGAGAAAATTCTAGATTCCAGGAAAGTGGATTTTCTTGGGAGAGAGAAAGGCAAACAGATGGCTGATGGGCAAACAGAAAACAGAGATTGAGATTGTTTATATAAGAGAGAGAGAGAGAGAAAAGAATTAATAGTGAAGGAGACATCGTAATCTTGCTCCCCATTTAACCTATTTTTGCTTAGTATTGAAATTTGGTGGAAAAGAAGAAAAGAGAAAAAATAAAAGAAAAAAGAAAAAAGAAAAATTCTATGGTTGAAGGGACAAGGAAGAGGTTTGGTATTGTATCTTTCTTTCATGTGATTGAGAATGACGTGGACGTTCTCCATTTTCTTCGACTTCAATGACCAAACCAACCTTAATTTTATTTATTTAATTTTTTTTTCTTTTTGGTTTCTCCACTCCTACCCTATGGTTGTTTTTATAATTTCTATACCTAACCTTCTCATTGTATTGAATTTTTCTTTTTGCACTTTTTTTCAATTTTTTTTAACCTTTTTATGGGTTAAATTATAAATATAGTATTAGTTACAGCGTTGTGGATGTTTAATATCTAAATTTTAAGGTTTCGTTTGATAACCATTTTTTTTAAAAAAAAAAAAATCTAAGCTTGATTTCTCCCAACATTTTTAGGATTGTTTTCATCTTTGTTAAGGGCACATTTGAATTTCTAATTAAATTCCAAAAACAAAAACAAGTTTTTGAAAACTATTTTTTTTAATTAGTTTTCAAACTTGGTTTTTAAAAACATGGGAAGAAGGTAAATAATAAAATCAAGAAACTTATAGGTGTATGTAGTGTTTTTTAGATTAATTTTCAAAAACCAAATGGTTATCAAATGAGGTCTAAAAAATTCCAATCTTGTTTCTAAATTTTGGTTTATATGTTTCTTTATTAACATTATTTCATCACTAAAATCCTTTATTTTTCTTTTTTTAGAATGTATAATTTTGAGTACATCAACATTTGGGAGTGAGAGATTTGAACCTCTGACCTCTTAGTCAAGAATACATGTCAATTACCCCTGAGCTATGCTCGCTTTAGGAATGTATAATTGCAATTGCGGTATGAGAATTTTAACTTTAAATCTATAGGAAATGTTTTTGATGTCTTAATCATCTTTTGAGTTATGTTTGTTATAGGTAATTTTGGACCACATTGGCGCACAAGGAGCTGACGAGGACAATCAGGCAGAGGTGGGACCAGAAAGCCGACCCAGAGGAAGATCAGACCAAAGGGTCGGGCCAATTTGGCTCGCTGGCGCAGGCCGAGCTTAGCCACCTCCCATCGGTCCCTAATGTCCCTAACCGCCCCGGTTTCGCCTAGTTCGTCCCAAAACACCTCCGAATTCCTAAAAACCCTAGGAGGATGAGGTCGGCCTCGGCCCATTGCCGAGGCCGATCAGGGACAAAGGCCCGCAGATCATTTGAAGTCCAGCGTCGACGAAAACCCTAAGGGAAAATCTATAAAAAGGGAGAGCACACACACATTCAGGTATGAAAAATCAATCCCTAAACATACTCTACTGGTTTTCCGGCACAAGCTAACTTAAGCATCGGAGTGTGTGTGGTTTACACCACACCGGTGTGCAGCGTTTGCTCGTCTTGCAGGTCACGTCTTTCCCGATCTCTTACAAATTCACTGTTGATCGTCACGTGGAACGAAGGGTAAATTCCTAAGCGAAATTTGACCATCAACAATGTTCAATTTATTAATATTAATATCAATGATTGAATGCTAATGTGACATGTACCCATCAATTAAATTTTGGCTAACTTACATAGCAGGATTAGTTTCACAAATTAATGGCCATGTCATGTTCATGTAGTTTGTTTTTTTTCAACATTTAGGCGGAGTCGAGAAAAATGAAACCATCAATTTTTGAGTTGGTAATCGGTATTTTTTTTTACTGAGTCGTTATGCTCAAATTGACTTAGGTTGAATCAAAATGAGCATAACTCAACGATTCAAATCTTCATTATCCAATTGATTATACAAAAAAAAAAAAAAAAAAAAAAAACTTTACGCTGATAATTACACGAGTTAAATAAAAGGGCCGGTTGCAAATATAGCAAACCGGCCCAAAATATTTGCAGATTTAGCGGCCCGCAAAAAATTTTGCAAAAATGGCAAAATTTTAAGTTTTGAAATGTGTATTTACTAAAATGCCCTTTCTATCTGATAGAAAGTCTTTCTATCACTGATAGAATCTATCAGTGATAGAAATAGATTCTATCTGATAGAAAGACTTTCTATCTGATAGAAAGTCTTTCTATCAGTGATAGAAGCATTCTATCACTCATAGAGATAGATTCTATCAGATAGAAAGATTTTCTATCAGTGTTTGGTAGGTGTTTGCTTTCTATCATTTCTATCACTTCTATCCTATAGGTGTTTGCTTTCTATCATTTCTATCACTTCTATCCTATTAATCCTATCTATGTTCTTTTTTATAAGGTGTTTGGTTGTTGTTGTTTGGTAGGTGTTTGGTTGGTGTTGTTTGGTAGGTGTTTTGTTTCTCATATTTTCTATGAGATTCTATCTGATAGAAATAGAAGCTTTCTATCACTAATAGAGATAGATTCTATCCTTCTATCCTATTTCTATCGGTGTTTGGTTGTTATATCCTATTTCTATCTGATAGAAAGTTTTTTTCTATCTGTGATAGAAAGCTTCTATCAGTGATAGAAAGACTTTCTATCAGTGATAGAAAAACTTTCTATCACAGATAGAAAAAACTTTCTATCACAAATAGAAAGTCGTTCTATCACCGATAGAAAGCTCCTATCAGTGATAGAAAAAACTTTCTATCACTTTCTATCAGTGATAGAAAGACTTTGTATTAGTGATAGAAGATTTCTATCACAGATAGATTCTATCACTGATAGAAACCTTCCTATCACTATAAGCTTTCTATCATAGAAAACTTTCTATCAATGATAGAATTACTGCTCTGATAGAATTCTATCCCTGATAGAACTCTTTTCACTGATAGATAGATTCTATCACTATAGTAGCAGAATTCTATCAGATAGAATTATATTATTGTTGATAATAATAGAATTATATCACTACATTAGAACATACAATAGAATTCTATAGATAGATTCTATCACTAGAGTGACAGAAATCTATCTGATAGAATCCTATAGATAGGACAAAATTCTATCTGATAGAATTCTATCCCTGATAGAACTCTTTTCACTGATTGATAGATTCTATCACTAGAGTAACAGGATTCTATCAGATAGAATTCTAGATAGGACAGAATTCTATCTGATAGAATTCTATACCTGATAAAACTCTTTTCACTAATAGATAGATTCTATCACTATAGTAATGGAATTCTATCAGATAGAATTATATTATTGTTGATAATAATAGAATTCTATCACTACATTAAAACATACAAATAGAATTCTATAGATAGATTCTATCACTAGAGTGACAGAATTCTATCTGATAGAATCCTATAAAGAACAGATAGATAGAATTCTATCCCTGATAAAACTCTTTTCAATGATAGATAGATTCTTTCACTAGAGTAATGGAATTCTATCAGATAGAATTCCATTATTGTTGATATCTATTCTATCAGATAATAGAAAGTTGATAGAAAGAAACTGATGCGCGCGCAATTAGGGGCAAAACGGGGATAAAAAAAATTAATTCAAAATTTTTGCCATATTTGCAAATATTTTTAAAAATTGCTATATTTGCCATTATTTAGGTTGATATTGCCACCCATTACAAATATCCTAAATAAAAACATAATGGTCATAACAATTTTATTATTTTTTTTTTAAAAAAAAGCACCGACAAAAAATAATCTCACACAACTGCTAACGCATTTAGCCACAAATATTTATTTTCTCTAAAAGGACTATTGTTTAAAAGTTATTCAAGCTCTCTTCTCAAAAAAAAAAATTGTTGATGGTCAAATTTGGTCAAGGGACTCACCTGACTTTCATATGCCACCAACGGTAAATTTGTTTGAGAGGGGGGAAAGACGTGGCATGCAAGACAGTAAACCTGCACACCGGTGTGGTGCTAGCCACACCGTCTCCGATGCTTAAGTCAGCAAGCAGAACGATGGGAAGCAAGGAAGTAAGAGCAAGAGGAGAAAATAGAGAATAAAGTTCGGGATTAGAGTTCGGATCCTCTCTTCAGTGGCGGAGAGGGGTATAAATACCTGCTCATGCTCCTAGGGTTTTTAGGTATTCGGAGGCGTTTCGGGACAAACCAGGCGGAACCGGGGTGGCCAGAGGTGGTAGGGACCATACGAAGCCAGACGGGCTCGACCCGCTCAGGCGGGCCGAGGGTCGGCTCATGGGCCCGGCCTCGGCCTTGGGCCGAGGCCGAGCAGGTGGCCCGACCCCTTCGGTCTTGGCCTGACCCACTGGCCCGTTTCGCCCCCGAGGTCCATCCTCCAGTCCGATTTCTGCCCAGTTGTCCTCGTCAGCTCCTTGTACATCGGGGTGGTCCAAAATTACCTATAACATTAAGCCCCCACTCTTGAATTGGGATTCAGGTGCGACTTAGTGCTATCGGTTTAGCTCCTTAAGCCCGATTTAAGAGTATAACTCTCGTTCCATGCTGACTTATGTATGGATTCCTTGTCATCTTGCAAGATAGGACAAACTGGACAAAGTAGAAACTCCCTGAATAGGGGTTAGGTGAAATGGAAATGAGAAAAGTGAGAGATTACAGAAATGGCTCTGGTCGGCCTCGGCCTCGGGAAGAGGCCGAGCATAGCAATCTCCCATTTTAGCTTATCTGGTCGGTCTCGGCCTCGGGAAGAGGCCGAGCACAACAGTTTCCCATTTTAGTTTGCCTGGTCGACCTCGGCCTCGGGAAGAGGCCGAGCACAGCAATCTCCCATTTTAGCTTATCTGGTCGGTCTCGGCCTCGGTCAGGAAGAGGCCGAGCACAACAGTTTCCCATTTTAGTTTGCCTGGTCGGCCTCGGCCTCGGGAAGAGGCCGAACACAACAGTTCCAGATCCAGGGCTTAGGGCTTATCCAAAAATAGGAAAAGCAGAATATTTCACAATCCTGCATTAAAAGGTTAATTTCTGCAAAAGAAGAATGAGGGAAGAGGCTAGGGTAGGCCTCGGCCTTAAACCCCTTTTTAGCTCAAAATTCAGCTCCCTGCATTCATACGTTAGTCCTTGTAGGAAAACAATGAAGGAATAGGCTAGAATATGTAATCTTTAGTAAAACATGCTAAACCAGTGTGCTTTTTGTTTAATAGGGAGTGCATATCCCCTTTGTAGCCCCCAATCTCAAGTAAAGCTTCATTAAAGCATAAAGTATAGTTGAGTAAATAGGAGAATACCTTTAAATTTTGCGCTCGGCCTCGACAAGAGGTGCTCGGTCTCGGCCTCCGCAAGGTGAGCTTGACTTATATCAAGTGTTTGAGCTCTGAGGTGAGGTAGACTTGGTAGTCCAAGCTCGTGAGCAGTAGCGTGGGCTCTAAGCATGAAAAGCCCAGGCTCGCAAGGTAGGCATGGGCGCTAAGCTGAAAAGCCTAGGCTCGCATGTAAGCGTGGGCACTAAGCTGAAAAACTTAGGCTTGCATGTAGGCGTGGGCTCTATAGGCTCGCATGTAAGCGTGGGCTCTATAGGCTCGCATGGAGGCGTGGGCACTAAGCTGAAAAGCTTAGGCTCGCATGTAGGCGTGGACTCTATAGGCTCGCATGGAGGCGTGGGCACTAAGCTGAAAGGCTTAGGCTCGTAGGTGGGCGTGGGCACTAAGCTGTAAAGCCTAGGCTCGCATGTAGGCGTGGGCACTATAGGCTCGCATGTAAGCGTGGGCTCTATAGGCTCGCATGGAGGCGTGGGCTCTATAGGCTCGCATGTAGGCGTGGGCACTATAGGCTCGCATGGAAGCGTGGGCTCTATAGGCTCGCATGTGAAGCGTGGGCACCATAGTTTCGCATATAAGCATGGGCTCTATAGGCTCGCATGTAGGCGTGGGCACTATAGGCTCGCATGCAAGCGTGGGTTCTATAGGCTCGCATGTGAAGCGTGGGCACTAAGCTGAAAAGCTTAGGCTCGCATGTATATGTGGACTCAACTAGATGAGGCGAGGTAGACCCAAGGGCCCAGGCTCGCGTGATCTCAGATCTAGATGAGGCGAGGTAGACCCGTTGGTCGAGGCTCACATGGTGTCGATCTTGGCTTGAATCAATAGGGTTGGCCTTGGTCACAACCACGGCTATGGTCGGCCTCGGCCTCGGGCATGGCTCGGTTCGACCTCAACCATATCTGGGGTCGGCCTAGGCCTCGGTTTCAGCCTCGAACAGTCTGTCGTTTTCTGTGTCTGGCTCCTTTTGCTTCATGTCTGATCTCGTTTTGTGTTCTCGCATTGGCAATCTGATTTGCCTTGATTATGTGATCTTGGAGTCACTTTTGAGGTCTTGGATGGTCGGCTTCAGCTTTGGCCTAGGGTCGGCCTCGGCCTCGGCCTAAGGATGACCATAGCTTAGGGTTGGCCTCAGCCTGATAGCTTCTTCCTCTTAGCTCCCAGTTTTTTTCTGGTACTCGTTGCTTTGGCCTAGGGTCGGCTTCGGCCTAAGGACGACCTTCTTTTCCTGGTGTCTTCGATCTGATCAAGGCTTTTGTTTTTTATTTGTCCTCCAAATATGGTTCTGATCTCCTGTTGGGTTTCCACCTAATTGGTCTGGATGAACATCTCTGGTCGGCCTCGGCCTTGGCCTGGTCTGCTTCTGCCTGGTTTGCCTCGGCCTGGTCGGCCTCTGCCTGGTCGGCCCCAGCCTGTTCGGCCTCGGCCTCACCCTTCGCACTGTTCGTCTTGCAATCGCTGTTCGTCTGGAGGCCTTTGCGCGTAACTCTTCTTTCGATTTTTACGGCTCTGTCTTCGTATGACCGTAGCTTGGTGTAGAAACTGTGTGGTCGCGTCCCTTAAGTGTGCTTGACTCTAGGCTCCTCAAAATTGTACGATCTGTAGGCTTGAGCCCCCTGACCTTGCTGGTCATGCTGTCAGTCTTCTTTCCCTTCGATCTTGGCATTCTTCTCGTGACCTCCGCTGGTGGAGGTCACCATCCGAATTTTCTGTGTTCATGTCTTGGTTTCTCTTCTCCATCCCCTTACTCATGGAATGACCGATGTGCAAATTAACATGCTTTCTTCCCCACAGACGGCGCCAACTGTTGATGGTCAAATTTGGTCAAGGGACTCACCTGACTTTCACATGCCACCAACGGTAAATTTGTTTGAGAGGGGGGAAGACGTGGCCTGCAAGACAGTAAACCTGCACACCGGTGTGGTGCTAGCCACACCGTCTCCGATGCTTAAGTCAACAAGCAGAACGATGGGAAGCAAGGAAGTCAGAGCAAGAGGAGAAAATAGAGAATAAAGTTCGGGATTAGAGTTCGGATCCTCTCTTCAGTGGTGAAGAGGGGTATAAATACCTGCTCATGCTCCTAGGGTTTTTAGGTATTCGGAGGCGTTTCGGGACAAACCAGGCGGAACCGGGGTGCCCAGAGGCGGTAGGGACCATACGGAGCCAGACGGGCTCGACCCGCGCAGGCAGGCCGAGGGTCGGCTCATGGGCCTCGGCCTCGGCCCAAGGCCGAGGCCGAGCAGGTGGCCCGACCCCTTCGGTCTTGGCCTGACCCACTGGCCCGTTTCGCCCCCGGGGTCCATCCTCCAGTCCGATTTCTGCCCAGTTGTCCTCGTCAGCTCCTTGTACATCGGGGTGGTCCAAAATTACCTATAACAAAAATTATTCAAGCTCTCTATAAATTAATTAATTTATATATACATACATACATACATATATATATATAATGTTTAATTTATTATAATAATAAAAGAAAACTTTAATGTTAAATTAACTTGGTTTTTTTTAAGCTCACAACAACATTCTAATATTTCTAAAACGAGAGAATCCAAACTTTTGAACTTTTGAACTTTAAATTACTCTTTTTTTTTAGTTCAACAATATTTGGGATGAGGGATTCGAACCTTTGACCTATTGGTCGAGGGTACATGTCAATTACCGTTGAGATATACTCGCTTTGGCAATTTACTCGTCTTTTTAAAAAGAAAAAGAAATGAAATGAAACATAGTTGTTTACCGTCATTTTTTTAAACCACTATTATTGGAAATAGTTTTAAGATTCTAGTCGACTCTTCAGCCTAAATAGAAAATTAATTTTCAAATTTTTTTTTATCAAAAAAATTGTTAGCTATCAAATAAACATGCATGAAGTTCCATCTCAAAACCGACAAGGAAAAGAATAAGTCGTGTATCTTATAAAATCAAGAGATTTCCTTATCTTTTCAACGTTGGATTGTCAACACTAACAAACAAACATAACTTTTTTAAAAACATGATACCAAAATCAAAATTACCCACGTTAGGGTTTCAGATGTAATTTAAGATTTCATAGACGATTTTTGGATATATACGTGTGTGTGGCATATTAAAGAGATCACATGATATTGAAGGAACTTTAGTTTATAAAACAAAAAACAAAAAACAAGTGGAAAAAGAAAATCCCTTGTAACACCATTATTGGAGGGAAAGAAACAATTCTTTTTTCTTTAAAATGGTAATGAGGTGGATAGAAAAGTTAAAAGTTTTCCCATATACAACATTCTATATTTATAGAAAAACAATAATTCCATTTTTCTTATGTAGGACTTGGAAATTAAAGTGAAGCTGAAATAGTCCAAGAGAAAAATAGAGAAAACAAAAAGAAACAATATCAACAAAGATATTCTGTTTTTGCACACAACAAATTTTCAAGAAAAGAAAACATAAAATTATTCTTCTTCAATAATAGTTTAAATTCAGCCATGTAATTTGTAAAAAAAAAACAAAACAAAACAAAAAAAAAAACTTTAATAAAAAAAATGTGAGAAATAATTCCAATAATAAATTTTTTATCATTAAAAAAAATGTATCACCCCAAGGAAAAAAATGTCATAAAAGATAGCCAACAAGAACATGGACTCAACTGGCACATAAGTTTGTACTCCGATCAAGAGGTCATAATTTCAATCATCCATCCCTATATGTTGTAAAAAAAAAAAGGCTCAATGAGAAAAAGAAAGAAAATACGCAGAGGAACAATTTTTTTTTTAGATATTCCGACCCCATATTCTAAATTAAACAAAAATACCATTTTCTAATTAAAAAAATATAAAAAGTATACTTTAGTGGACAGATTTTCATACTTATTTTCGTCTCTAAATTAGGCCTAAAATTCTACCTAAGTCATTATCATTATTTTTAAAATTTTATTTTATTTTTAAAAAAAAAACTTTGTATGCTGTTGAATAAAAAAAATCATGTTCTAAGATTTCTGTTTAGTACACTACAGGAATTGAAATGACCTAGTAGTCGTGAAGCAAGTGATAAAGGTAAAATAGAATTTTGGGAACAAGAATTCAAATTTCATGAAGTCATCTAGATAATTTTACTTATTTGACAATCAAATATTGTAGGGTTAATTAATAGTCATGTCTTATCAGATGAGATTAGTTAAAATGCATATAAAACTGGGCAAAATATTATCAGTAAATAACTACCATAACTCAATTTCTCTCTAGTAGTCATTGAAACAAGCGAAGAGAAGTAAAAAATATTACAAGCGAATTAGTCATTACCCACATAGAAACTACATTAAAAATGTTATGAGTTTTTGGTTTAGTTCTATGTCCAATATACCCTTATTTACATGCATGTTAAAAATAACCAATATGGAAAAACTATGAGACTTAATTTTAAAAATAATACCATAACGGCTCTTATTTGATTCTAAAATGTCATACTATGAAAATCTTCTCTCTATATTATGAGAATCTATTGCATTTTTTTCAAATTTGCCCTAGAATTTTTTAAACCTCAATTTCTTTCGACCTTTTTCTCTATTGGAGCATCTTGGTTTTAGATCTCAATTCCTTCCAGACTTCTATTGTATCAATTTTACCTCCAATATTTTTGTTTAAATCATTGTGGGTGAGTAAGAGTACAACAAATGAGTTTCTTGAAATCTTGATTCAATATTTAATTGAAATATTACTTACCATAATTGATTTATTTCTAATAGAAAATAAATCATTTGAATCACCTTATTAAGAGGGAGAGAATTTGCAGAAGGGCATTTTCGTAAGAGATAAATAAAAAAAATTGCAGTAAAAGTTAAATATGTAAATTTTATTAAAGTTGGAAATTTATGAAATATTGGTGGTAAAACAACCAATCCACCATAATTTCTGTAAATATTATGTAAATTATCTTCTTATAAAGTGAAAATACAAAGAAAAAAATGGAGGACACTTACCTCTTTGGATATTTATGTAATCCACATCAATTATATTTTAAGAATGTTACGAGATCCAACAATATTAAATATATATATATATATTTTTTTTAGTTCAACATACAACAATAAAGATTTAAAATTCTGACATTTTAATGGAGATACTAAATTTTAACAAATTTTCTTTTGTACTCAAAAAAGAAAAAAAAACAAATTTTCTTTTTTTGAAAAACTAAAATTTAACAAGTTAAACTATGATTTTGTTAAAGAAGAAATAGTATGAATAGATTGAGAGAGAGTTTTTGTTTAAGCTACTTTAGTTTTGTCCATGTCCCACACCAATGACTCACTGGACAAAATTGTAATTTGAATGAAAAGAAATGGGGAGGAAATGAGTGATTGGGCCCCGCCAAATTGGAAACGAGGGAAGTGAAAGTGCCACGTGGTCCTAAGAATCCACGTTAACGGAGCAGAAAAGGCGCCGTCAGGGTGTCGTCGTAGGCAACAAAACAACACGCACAGATCTCCGTGAAGGGATTAGTTCTACACGTGTCCTGTTGATAAGAAGTGGGGCCCACTGGAGATCTAACTTCCAAGGGGCTAAATTATTGGAAGCTTTGGATGCTCCCATCTACATTCAGCTCCTCCCCTCCACGTGGTATCTTCTCGAAGCTTTGGAAAATCGACACCCTCTTGAATATTCTATTCTTTTTCTTTTTCTTTGTTTCTAGCCAAACTTTTTCCTTCTCTTTTTTCTCTTTTGAGTTTAACAATGGTAAAAAAGATATGATACAATATTTTAACTTTAAGATAAGTATCAATATGGAACTAAAAAAAAAAGGTATAGATATCATACCATTTAACCATTAATCTATATTTAAATGTATGGTTTGATTTGTCATATAGTTCAATTAAATTAGTTAAAATATATAACTTTAATAAAAAAAAGTTAGAAGTTAGAATTATTATCCACGTGACACACCCCGCCTCAGCTCTCTCTTAACTACCTAGTGACGTGGTGTGCCGACAAAGAATCCTAACTAACTATACTTGTCTTATTTACAGGATCTTTGAGCTTAGGCTATGTCGGGAGTCGATCACGCTAATTGGTGTTAATTCGGGCCAATTACGAAGTTTTGGAGCCATCTTAGTGTCTTGGACGGCGAGGAGGTGAAAATACCCAATTGTGCTGAAGCGGTCCTGAAGAATGACACCAAAAGCCGAAGATTGAAGCCCCGTACCGAGAAGAAGCAAGAAAAGATCAAGAAATAAAACAACAAGTCGAGAATCAAGGCTGGCGTCGAGTGGTGCGACAGAGGCTGAATGATGGATGTGAGATAAGATGATATTTAATAATAAAGATAAATTCAGCCAACCTTTGTGCAAGTATACACTATCACACCGAGAATTTTATAGTGGTTCGGCACAACCCGGCCTACTCCACTCCCCAAGCTCCTCTTGGGTATTCCACTAGAAAAAATCGACTCTTTCCACGGTCAGTGTCCAACCGCTACAACGATCCTTTTTCGGGAGCAAGAACAAACCCGATCCTTTTCACGGTTCAGGATCAAACCTTAACAACCTCTCTTTTTCGGGATCAAGAGAAACCCTTACAATGGATTTAGAAAATGAAGAACAAGAGGAAGAAACTCTCTCAAAGAGTGGATACAAAAATCAAAGCCCACAATCTTGTAAGAAAGGATTTCTTACAACTAAAACCCTCAAATGGCTATGAAAAAAATGAAAATTTGAAGCTCAAAAATTTCTAAAAAATGGTAGGAATGCTCTCCAAGATGAGTAGTATTTTTCAGAATTTTTTCCCAATTTTTTTGAATTTTTTTCGGGCCTTAAATAGATCATAAAGGGCTAAACTAGCCGTTGGCTGCCACGTGTCAGTCTCTGATTGGCTGCAATAAAAAATATAAAAATTAATAATAAAATAATATTATAATTTAAAAATTTGACCGTTTGACCAATATATCATTTTAAAATCCAACTGCCACGTGTCGCAATCTGGACTACGTCTCGTCACGTCGTCGTCCATGTCATTTGCCACGTCAGCATTTCCGACCGTTTGAGGTGTCATGTCATCGTCACGGGTATTTTTCGTTAAAACTTGTTTCGGCTATAACTTCTTCGTTTTAACTCCGATTTGAGTGATTCAAGAGGCGTTGGAATCGTTGTTCCGAGCTCTACGCTATGGACACATTAAAACACTAAAATTTTCAGTAATTAAAAATTAGGTTTGTTATCATCAAAACATTGATTAATTAATTAATTAAAATTAATTAATTTGAGATTAATGGCAAAAAAGCCAACAATAGTTGCACTATTATATAGTGTAGGACAAGCGTTGTGTCCATGGATGTAACCATTACATGCAAGTCAATCCTTCACGAATTGTTCGTAATTACAATTGGGTCAAAAAGTCCGTTTTACCCTTGTAATTACATCTTATACCTTAAGTACCATTGATTCTCTAATGAACAATTTGTTTATGATCCAATCATAAACCAAGTCCCTCTCGGGCTAGTGAGAGGGTAGGGCCCCACTGTTCAAGTCCCGAAATCAACACTTAAGGGTGCTACTGATATACTTTTCCAATATGGGAATGACTGAATTACATCTTGTGAAATTTATGTTCCCACAGCTTCCTGTTTAGTTAAGTCCCCAAAATGGTAGCTTATTGAATCATCTATGGAAGCTACTCTCACCCATGTAAATTAAAGGACGAGCCCTCATAGGCAGGAGTTCATAATTCACTTAAGATTAAAATCGAGTCGCAAATGATCATCCTGTGAAATATTAATCTTCTAAGTTAACAAAAATTTATAAAGAGAGATTAAATATTTCGTGGTCCAGTCTTATACAAACTCATTGTATATGATACCCCTACTCACATGTCTCCACATGAAGAAGTTGGATTAAGTCGCTTGTAACTACTTACAAAGTGGGTCGTATCAATAGTGTTACCAAGATAAAGCACCCAACCTTATCCATATATTATAGACTCTTTAGGTTATTTCTTGAATATGATCTTCCCGTAGGTCAACTACATACTGTTCAAGATTATACTAATAACCTGGATTTGTCATATATTGGATAATGTAAATTGCAATTAAAAATTATCAAATAATAATTAAATAATAAGAACATTAATTACTAGGCTTTAGGACATAAATCCCAACAACCTCCTCTTTTACATCACTAAGATCATAATACTCCTCATCACCTACATTATCTGTTGGTTTTGGGGAGGGGGGAGGAGAGAAGCTAATACAAAAGTACATAGTAAGTGGCTTTTTGTTGGGGTTGGTGCCCTAAAACTTGTAGATAGTGAATGAAACAAATAGTAATATACTTGGTCGATAAAGTCGTTATCGAGGTTTTGTTCACTTAAGTTATTATATTAGTGAATTGCACTCTAAATAACCCAAATCCAATAAACTAAGATCCATGGCTATATAATATGTAAACTTGAATTTTATGTACTGACATAAAAGTGGATCACGTTCAAGTAATAGCCTAAACAAACTATAGTATAGGGATAAAGTTGGGTACCTTATCTTGGGGACACTATGATGAAGGGATTGAAATTCCGTAACTCCGTAAAGCGGAAGCGTAATTTGAAAGTGTTAATATCTAAAAAGCAGAAGCAATTTTGGATCTTAGGCACATAATTAGTTTAATTTGATCATACTTCGCATGCTGTCCAAGAAGAAGAAAAACAGAGTGTTGTTTACCAACCTTGAATCAATGGAGAATTGGTTGGATTTCTTTCTTGTTTTTCTTCACCAACGAGTCACGAACCACCAAAGGATCTTCCTTGCTATCCTCAATCCTTTAGAACGGATTGTGGGATCCTCAAGTGATGGAATTTGAGAGAGAGTATGAAGAATAAGCTTGCAAGGTGGGTTTTGGTGAGTTTCCAATTTGGTAGCATTTCCTTCTCTTTCAAGCTTAATTTCTTCAGCCATCTCCTTGCCTTTTATAGAGGGATTAGAGATGAAATAATGCTCCAGCAATTGACACTCAATCAACCAAAGATTAGTGGGAATTTTGGTGTCCAACATGAGGTGAGTGCATGGGTTTAGTCATCATGCACTCCACCTCCAAAAATTCAATCCTTTTTTATTTTAATTAAATCCATAATTATCCTAATTTAGTTGGATAATTATTTGAACTTTAATAATTGGAAAAATTAAAATCCAATTTCAATTTTAAATTAATTCAAAATTAATTTAAAATAATTATTAAATAATTAATTAATTATTAATTTAATATTAAATATTAAATTAATATTTTTTCACCAATCCCGAACATTTCCTAAATTTTATTTTCAATCATGAATCCCTATTCATGTTATCGGTATTTAAATCATATTTAAATATATTAAATACTCACCTAACGATTTTCACAAAAACCCGACGTATCGACAATGCCTATCACCTCTACTCATATTTCTCAACATGAACTAAAGCAATTCATATTTTATCCATCATATTGTTCTAAAGGTTAGTCTCGAGCTAGCAAGGGGACCTAATGGGCCTACAGATCATGGGCTTCAACGGTACGAGGTTAAACTAGCCAAACTCTTTTAACCTAGTTCAACCAACATCCGTTAACTACTGGGACACTCCACTATAGCCTAGTAGTTGAACTCTCCTCACTGTAGATATATTTGTGTCCACTCGATGTAACCATGATTAGTAAGTCAATCCTTCACAGGTCATTCGTTACTATAGATAGGTCAAAAGTTCGTTTTACCCCTATAGCACATCTTAGTTCCTTAAGTCCACTGTTCCTCTAATGAAAAATTTTGTTCATGGTCCAACCATTAAACAAGATCCCTCTCGGGCCAATGAGAGGGTGGGGCCCCTTGTTCAAGTCTTGGATTCAGCACTTAAGGGAACAACCTCTCTACTATCCCTGAATAGGGTAGGAGTGAATTCCATATTGCATTACTATGTCCCCAGCCATCCATCTAGTGTTATCTCCAAAATGGGAGGTTTATTGAACGAAATTTTATGACCACTCTCACCTATGCAGATCAAAGGATAACCCTAAACAAACAGGAGTTCATAGTAAGCTCAGAATTAAGATCGAGTTACCTAAGTCATCGCATGAAATAATCAGTCTTAACAGTAAACGACGTTATAAAGTAAGAGTGACTTATTTCTCGGTCCAGTCTTGTGTAAACATCTTTTACACAGGATGCCCTTACTCGCATGTCTTTACATGAACGATCCAAGATCACGTCGTTTGCCTTATTTGCAAAGTAGGCCACATCCATAGTGTTACCAGAACAAGGTACCCAACCTTATTCATTTACTATAGACCATTTAGGTTATATACTCGAACTTGATCCCTGTCCATATTCACTATATAGTTCGAGTATCTCATGTTATAACTATGGATGTTTCTATTGGATTATAAGTTATAAATAAACAATTTCACTGAATAACATCTTTATTTATATAAAGGATAACAAAACTTGAGTTCTAGGACATAAACCCCAACATAATTGGGACCGATTTGTAGTTAATTTTGTTTAATCTAAAATACCAATACATTGGCAATAAACTTAGAACTATTCTAGATTTATATTAAGGCTAAGCATACAAAAATTATTTGATCTAAATCTAATAGAGTGAAGCAAACATACCGTCGTCGTCGTCTCTGAAATATTAAGAACACCTTTCTTGATTTCGTAGGGATCAAGCGTCAACAATTGGGACACCACCAATTGATCTTCCCCGCTATGACTCTGAGAATTAGGAACGTAGTTGTGGGACTACCTAATCTTGAATGGGAAAAACTCTAGAGAGAAAATTCTCCCTAAAGTTCTTGGGTTGAGAGAGTGATGTATTAATTGGGAAGGCATTATTTGCTTTATATAGAGTGCCATATCCCTTTCCTATTCATAATAGGTTAAGGATATATTTAATTAATTAATAATTAATTACTCTTCCCAATTCTAATAGGATGTGGATTCGTTTAATTAATTAATTAAATAAAAAATTAAATCAAATTTAATTAATTTCATTTTTTTTGAAAAATTTAATTAATTTCATTTAAATCATATTTAAATGAATATCTCCCACATAATATATAGTTTTTAATTACATCAAGTTCAATTAAATTAAATAATTAATTAATTCTCCAATTAATTAATTACTAAATTAAATATCTCATATTTAATTTAAGCCTACAATTAAATCGTATTTAATTGTATTTCTCTCAATATAATAAAGTTTAATCTCAAATTAGACTTTATATTATAATGTATCACATACATTATATTAGTTGTATCTCATACAATTAACTTGATTTCCCAAAATGGATTTTGAACTATTCAAATTCCTTTCAAGACTAATTGTTCCTAATTACCCTTTACGAGCTAGCATGGGGACCTAATGGACCTACAGATAGTTAACCAATATTCATTAACTATGGGTCACTAAAGACCCACAACTGAACTCTTCTCAATGTAGAACATTTATTTGTCCACGAATATAGACATATACCGGTAAGTCAATCCTTCACGAGTGTCCGTAACCACAGTTGGGTCAAATTACCGTTTTACCCCCGTGTTACATCTGTCTCCTTAAGTACCAGTGCTCCTCTAATGAACAACCTGTTTATGGTCCAACCAATAAACAGAAAGTCCCTCTCAGGCCAGTGAGAGGACAGGATCCCTTTGTTCAAGTCCCGAAGTCACCACTTAAGGGAACACTCATCTACTTCTCCTAGAAGTGGGAAGGAGTGAATTCCTTCTTGTGTTGTCATGTCCTCAGCCTCCCACTCGGTCTTTTCTCCAAAAAGGAAGACATATTGAGTCGGCGTGTTGGTCACTCTCACCCATGCTAATCAAAGGACAATCCCTCATGGGAAGGAGTTCATGACACACTCAGGATTAAGATTGAGTTACCTAGGTCATCCTATTGAAACAGTAACCTAACTAGTTAACGGTGTTATATCTAGTGGTTTACTATTTCATGGTTCGGTCTTATGCAAACTCATTGCATAAGATACCCCCGCTTGCATGTCTACTACATGGACGCTTTAGATCAATACGTCTGTATCAAATACAAAGCAGGTCGTATCACATAGTGTTACCAGGATAAGGTACCCAACCTTACCCTTGTACTATAGACCTTTTAGGTTGTTACTTGAACATCGATCCCTGTATGTCCCCACATACTAGTTCAAGTTACATACAAACAACCTTGGATCTTAGTTTATTGGATTTGGGTCAAATTTTGCAATATTTAACAATAACACTTTATTGTAGAAACTCAATAACACTTTATTGAAACAAGTATACAATTTGTTTACATTCACTATCTACGAGTTTTAGGGCATAAAACCCAACATATGAGACGTGGCCCACTTTGTATATAGTGCAGATGATGTGATCCTAAATCGTCCATGTGAAGACATGCAAGTGGAGACGTCCTATGCAATGAGTTTTCATAAGACCAAGACCGAGAAATAAGTCATTGTCCTTTATAATGCCGTTTACTGTTGAAACTGACTTATTTAGTGCGATGACCTAGGTAACTCGATCTTAATCCTGAGCTAACTATGAACTTCTGTTTATTTGGGATTATCCTTTGATTTGCATGGGTGAGAGTGGCTCATCATCGCCGACTCAATAAGCCTACCATTTTGGGGATAAGACTGGGTAGATAGTTGGGGACATAGTCCTGGAAGACGGAATTCACTCCTACCCGAATTAGGGATAGTAGAGAGGTTGTTCCCGTAAGTGCTGACTCCGGGGCTTGAACAAAGGGATCCCACCCTCTCATTGGTCCGAGAGGTATTAGGTTTGATGGTTGGACTACAAATCGATTATTCATTAGAGGATCAGTGGGACTTAAGGAACTAGATGTAACTTCAGGGGTAAAACGGACATTTGACCTAGTTGTAGTTACAAACAACCTGTGAAGGGTCAACTTACTAAGCATGGTTATATCGGGTGGGCAAAAATATATCTATAGTGAGGGGAGTGCAACTACCGAGCAATAGTGGAGTGTCCCGGTAGTTAACAAATGTTGGTTAACTAAGTTAATGAGATTAGCCGGTTAAGCTCAAATCGTTGGAGCCCATGATCTGTAGGTCCATTAGGTCCCCCTGCTAGCTCATACGGAATAAACCTTAGAACAAATATGATGATAGAGTTTGAATAGTTCAAATTCGGTTTAGGGAGTTAACATCAATTATATGCTATATATTCGACGTAATTGTTTAATTATGATTAAACATATTATGGTTTAATTATGAATTAAACTATGGAGAAAGAGTTGAAAATATTTAAATATGATTTAAATATTGCTCGTATGAATAGGAATTCATATTCAAGAAATCGATTTTAAGCGAGATCAGGATTAGGTGTGATAGTTTAATTTAGTATGAGATATTGAGTTAAACAATTATATATTAATTAAGGTGTTTAATTAGTTAATTTTAATTGCATTTAAATTAATTGTTACAATTAATTTTAATTTTTAGAAATTAAATTAAAGAAATGAAAATGTGATTCATTTTCTTGAATGGGTGGATTATGATATGGTTCATAATTTGAACACCAAATTGTCATATGATTTACACCTAAACTAAATCCTCAATTGTTGTCATCATGTAATTAAATTGAATTGCATGTCTTCTTCAGTAAAAGGAGAAGAGAATGGTTGAGAAGGGGTTGGTCTTTTCTTTGTTATAAGATCTCTAATAGAACCAAGTTGTTTTTCCCAGCTCCATAACTCGAACCTTCAAAATTTTTTCTCCCAAATTCATCAATTACTTGAGTCCCACAACTCTTTCTAAGGCCGGAGGATAGTGGGGAAGACCACAGTGGTTGTCCAAGGCTCGACCGTGTAAAGAAAACACCAAAGGAGAAGCTCAATTCGGTCTAAAAGGTTGGTGAACTTTTCTCCTCTGTTTTTTAGTTTTGTGATTGCATGTTTTCTTTCCTAAAATTAAATGGAATTAGAGTGCTTTCGATCCAAATCGCTTCCACTAGTGTATCGTACACTCCTTCACGTTTCACAATCGGTTAGCCATACAAAAACATGGAGTAAAATATACATCACATTCAACTTTTGCAACACGCTGTCTACATGCATCATACTCTTGTTATGCATATGCAACTTATACACTTGTTCACTAGACTCCACTGAGTTCTCTCAGTTCACTAGTATTTAGCCCTCACAAACCTTTCTAAGATTGACCATTCGAGTCTCATTGACCCTTGACCATTTGTCCCTAGGGCCTCAATATTCTCTATGGAGCTTGATGTTCAACCTTGAGGATTTGGACCTAAGGGCCTCAAGTTTTGCATTGCCCCTTGACCATTTGTACTCAAGGTGCACCAATGACTTAGCAACGTATTGACGTTTCCCCAGACGTCCTTGTTGGGTTTTATGCCCTAAAACTCGTAAACAGTAAATGTAACATTTGACTATTCATTAATAAAGTGTTATTAATGTTATTTCAATAAAGTATTTGGTTTATTTTATATTATTCTTTCCTAAATAACCCTAATCAAATAAACTAACATCCTAGGCTATTGTATGAGTCTTGAACAGTATGTGGAGACATACGTGGATTAATGTTGTTGGTTATTCCGCAAGCGCACGAGCCACAGGTAATATAAAATGGTAAGAATTATCAAGTGTCGAATCCATAGGGAATAATTTTAATCTAGGTAACTTAACTAACTAAACACCAAAATTACTCATAATAGAGATTATCTAGGGACCTCAATTGCAGTAAAAGACGGAATCATAAATTTAACGTAGCAATAAAACAATAGAGACAAATTGATCAAGCAATTCAGAAAACAAGTGAAGGAGGTCAAGTTAGATGAGAGGTGGGGTCTTGAATTCCAAAATACAATCAAACATTTATTATGATCACTAAATATCTTGTCTAAACTAATTATAAATCTAGAATCTCCTTGTTAACATAGGTTCTCCTGTCGGTCTCCCCTAATTCTAATTAACTCATTTTAACAATCTAAGTGTCCTTAGCACCATTAACTGGGTTAATTAATAAATCCTGATTCATTATCAATCTCTAAGCCTAACCAACTAATTTCGCTGCCACTACGAGCAATTAAGCTTAGTTGCATGAGTTACATTCTAACTTAGCTTCTCTCCGTCGAGTTTGCACTAAGTAACGATTCATCATAAATTTGGCCAGAATTTATAAAACATTAAGAATACCCATACAAATAACTAGTATATTGGACACAACAAAGAGTAATCAAAATAACATTTCAATTATATTTCTTCATTCAAGACCCGAATGTCGGGAGTTTAGCTATACATTATCATTATAAGCACCAAAATTTCCAGCATATACATTGTAAAAAACAGTAAATGGACAAGAATAGGGCAAAGAAGCTAAACCAATGACAAATCCCTTGCTAACGCCCTCGATCCGCCACGATCTAAGCCTCGATCGAAACTCGAGCAAGCTTCCGATCTTCCCCAAGAATGCCCAAAGACTCTCTCTAACTCTCTTCCCAGCCCCCAAATCGGCTATAAGAGCCTTTGCTCGATGTTTGCTTGATGAAAAATCTCGTAGCAAAATGCTCAATTTATGGAGTTCCAACCACCCTCAGCGTCGAGACGCTGGCCCTCGGTTGCTTGACGCCCACGATGTTGTAGTGTCTCGACGCTGGCCTTCGGCTGGGAAATTTCATATTCGCTTTGGGTCGTTTTTCAACTGGTTTCTTTTGTCTTGGCCCATTTTCTTCCTTCTCTTGGGCTTTGGTCTTCAACCCACGACCCTAACACTTGATCATCTTCAAGACTTCTACAATTTTCGGTCCAATTACATACAAATTCACCAAGATTTCTCCAATTGCTCTTGAGGGACTAAAAACCTGAATTTGACAAATTTAGACATTAAAATACCAATTAAACCAGCAAATTAACTTAAATTAAATGATAAAATGTTAGCATTTTTGCATGCTAACAAATGTTCAAGATAAGGCTGGGTACTCTATCCTAGTGACACTATGGATACGACCCACTTTGTATTTGATACAAACCCAATGATCCAACGCGTTCGTGTAGGTGACATGCGCGTGGGGGTATCCTATGCAATGAGTTTTCATAAGACTAGACCGCGAAATAGTAACCACTAGATGTAACTTTGTTGACTTGTTAGGTTTCTATTTCAATATGATGACCTAGGCAACTTAGTCTCAATCCTGAGTGTCTTGTGGACTCTTGTTTACAAGGGATTGTCCTTTGATTTGTATGGGTGAGAGTGGCTAGGACACCGACTTTATAAGCCTACCATTTTGGGGACAAGACCGAGTGGAGAGTTGGGAACATGATCACACAAGATGAAATTCACTCCTTCCTGAATTTAGGTTAAGTAGATGAGTGTTCCCTTAAGTGGTGTCTTCGAGTCTTGAACAAAGGGCCCTACCCTCTCACTGGCCCGAAAGGGGTTTTTGTTTATTGGTAGGACCATAAACAGGTTGTTCATTAGAGAAGCACTGATACTAAAGGATATAGAGGTAACCCAGGGGTAAAACGGTAATTTGATCTAACTGGAGTTAAGAACACTCGTGAATGACTGACTTGCTGTTATTGGTCTATATCCGTGGACATAGAAATATATCTGCAGTGAGAAGAGTGCAACTGTGGGTCTATAGTGGAGTGTACCCATGATAGCGCACATAGCGAGCTATTTTTTCCAGTTAATTTTAGGGGCCGTTTGGCCCACTGTATTGGTTATAATAGTGGGGGCTATTATAACCAACCTAATGTTTGGGGTATCAACAAAAATAAGGGGTGGAGTTGGTTATTTTTCCCCTCCGTGTTGCTACAGTAACCACTATTCAACCCACCTAATTATTTTATCCATTCCCTACAGTAACTCTTTTCTCTCTTCTTCCATGTGACTCATTGACTTTTCTACCGACGACCGGCCGATGAATTTTTCAGCGACCACCGTCGACTTTCCGGCGATCACCGACGACTTTTTTTTTTTTTTTTTTTTTTTTTTTTTTAAATCTTTCTTCTCATTTTCATTTCAAAAAATATAAAAAACAAAAAAAATAAAGAAGAAAAAAAAGAAAAGAGGTAGAAGAAAATGAAAGGAAAAAATAGGGAAAAAATTTCGATCGCCGAAAAATTTGTTGGTGGTCGTCAGAAAAATCGGAAAATTTATAGGGAGTTAGATACTAGGTTGTCTTTGTACATATATAAATATGGAGTTTTATTACATAATTACTTTTGATAATGAAGTATATGAATGTCTACCTTCATCGTACCATATTTTTCATTCCAAATTATACTTATCGTATTTAAGTTTACCGTGATAATAATAATTTTAAGAAAAATACTACTCAAGTTTTTATTTTATGTGATTTCTATTTTATTTGATTCTTTTGATAATGAAGGTAAAATGAGTTTTGAATAAGCATTTACCATTTATGTTGGAAATACATAAATGAAACAAATATGGTTTTTCTATAAGAAATCATAAATTGACTTATTTTGTGAAAAAACCATGACTCTAAACCAAGGAAAATCAACCCTTACTTTAGGTTATTTTTGTTTCCTTTTAAGTTAAACACATAATTTAACCCCTGTACCCGAAACTTTATTTTTTTTACAACTAAACCCAATTTTTTTTTTTATTAATATTTGAAGTACAAAATTGTATGAGGAAAATAAACAAAAAAAAGTTAGGAAAAAAAACAGTTAGCTTGAAACATAGACTATTTGAACCCAGACTAAAATAATCTGCATCCCAAACACTGCACCCCAAACGCAGATCACTATTTTATCCCAGACTATAATAATCTATACCCCAAACACAGACTATTATAACACCCAAACTATTATAACCCCCAGCTATTATAACTAACTCAGTGCCCCAAACAACCCCTTAGTTAGTCTTTGAGTAATATTTGGCCATTTTAATGCACTTCCATGTACTTTTTTATTGGAATTGATTATTGGAGCTAAAATCAAGAATTTGGAGTTGATCGAGTGTTCGAGACACTAAAAGAGACCAAGAAAAC